>OY998175.1:256439708-257639708 GCA_963921935.1 Galeruca laticollis | reverse complement strand
ACGATGTCTCGGTCGATACCCCCAATGTTGAGGTGAACCGTGATTGGAACAAGGTCCCGTGACACGTATTCTGACACACAAATATATTTTATGTTATTTCTTATGATTACACAGGCACGCGGAGATACTCGCCTTTGATCATAAATCAATTTAGAATCCTTACATGCCAAACCTTTGATTTGTCCTTCTTTGTTGAGCCATGGTTCTTGGATCAGTACAATATTCAGTTGTAGTCTAGCGAACAACCTTGCAATCACGGCTGAAGCTCCCTTCGCGTGATGTAGGTTAATCTGAGCTACATTCGTGAACGTGAATAATTATTATGGATGAGAGAGACCGAGTTACTCAGCCTCTATTCATCCCCCTCCTTTCTCTCTCCCTGACCCTCCTCGACCACCATGGCAGTATCTCCCTCGGTAATCGAGCAGGTTTCTTGATCTCGAGTCAGACTCTCGACCCCCAGGCTGATCTGCCCAGCTTCCCGGGATGCAATATCCGCATTCCCAGTTATCCCAGCAGAGCCGTAGGAGATCTTGGGCTGACCCAAGGTCAAGCTTTCGCCTTGTTTCCCCTTTCCAGAGGTTCCGGATGTGGAGGGTATCTCCATGTCCTTTGGATCCTCCGCGGGATTCTTCTTTTTTTCCCAGCCCCGAGACAGGGATACGCCCGAAACGGAAGTTTAGCGCGTAACCTCCTGCCTTCAGAGACTCCCCAGATTGGTGATCAATCCCAATCGTGAGAATAGTTCCCTGTCCATCTTTTTTAGAGTTTAGGATCTTCCAAGCCTCAGTACTGAGGTTGGAGTTCTGAACCTCGACAAGTTGGAGGATCTCCAGTTTCATGTCTTGGCTTCTTGGGAAGAACACTGTTATGGTGACTGGCTTTGGGATGTCGTCTCCACTTCGAGCCACCAATTCGGGTCCTTCCCAAAAGTTTAATTTCGGCGCTGACCTCACAAGCCAGTCTGCCGATTCTTGTGACCCACAGTCCACCAGTATCATTCCACAACGGAAATGGATACCTGAGCAATTGATTCTATTCTCTTTGCTCTGGCACAGCTCTTCCACGAGAGTGTCTTCCAGTGTGGAGAGCTGCTTCGCTTTCAGGATGACCCCAGGATAATCCTTGGGCATTATTCCCACCCTAAAAGCTTTCTCTGTTTTGACAGCTGCTGCGTAACCAGTGGCTTGCCCGGTTACCGTTGCAGCTGTTTTTGATTTCTTGCTTTGAGGCCTAAGCGGAGAAGTAATATGCTCCGGGCCTCTTTTAAGCTTTGTTTTCCCCGTTGGTGATTCCTTCGGGGGTGTTGGGCGCTGAGTTACCTGCTTCGTGGCCTCTTCAGGGGATATTCCCTGATTGAGGAGTCGCAGGTATTTCCGCACCCCTGCTCCACTGAGGCCTTTTCTCAGTGGGTCGTCTATACCGCCCGGTTCTCCCGGTTTTGGGAGGTCGAACGGCATACGACCCTTGTGCCGTTTGGCCTTTTTTCCCTCTGTGGGGTGCCCGGATGAAGAGGTGCAGGCTTTCTCCACTAATTTTCCGGTGAAAGTCTTACTTTTTCTTTCCATGAGTGATACCACGAGAAGCTAGGGTCAATACGGTCCACCGCTGCAGAGCTCCGCATGCAGAGGTAAGGGGTTCAATACAATGGAGTTCCCCCCGGTGCTCCAAGGTCGAAACCAGTAAGGACTATTCTTCTATATAGTCACGCATTCTTCGGCCCGGTTTCCCACCTTGAATTTAGGTTTTTAATGAGGTTGTCTCCTCTTGGTCCGGGCAGTAAAGCCAAGACCGCGAGACTTGACCACAGACAGCCAGGAGACATTGGTATAACAGGTGATTTCGAGGAAAGCTCGAAATTTCACCCGGCATCGTAACCCTGTGTGCAATCCCTTAGCCACGATACTACAGCTGGGACAGGTAAAGTTGGTCCGTGGCAGGGTATTCGAGGGCTGCCAGTTGAGTTTTTAGACACAACGAGCCCCAGGTATTTCCCCGCAGTCCTCCTCCTCATATAAAATCATCTCAGAGGCCCTTCTTCTATCCGCCACCTGGAGACGCGCCGGGTTGGTACTTCACCCCCTCCACGTCAATAAATACCCCGACGAACAGCGACGAACTACGTACATATCTACTGATGTGAACCCGGAAATGAAATATAACTTCTGTCATTCTGACAATGATATTTAATATCGAAACAATTGTCAATTTTCTTAGAGTTTTTAAAAAAATTTCAATATACTGTGGAATTATCTAGAAACAGTAAGTTTAATTTAAAACAGTGGAGTGAATATGGATGGGTGTATTTAGAAAATGAAATTTGAAAGAAGAGCATTATTCATGACTGTTGGTGTTACTTGTCAAGGATATCCATGCTGAAATATACTTGAATATTTCAAGCTAGGTAACTGTTGAAAGACAAAAATGGTTCACAGTGCTGTAACTACCTCAATATAAAACTATTTGTTTAGTTATCTACAGACCCTCTGGAGGAAATTTTAATGATTTTATGTTAGTTTTCAACGAAATTTTAACCCATGTATGCGCAGAAAACAACAGGAATATAATTATTGGAGGAGATTTCAATGTAAATTTTATGAAACCTACTAATCAACTTTCTTTGTTGGAAGATTTATTGTATAGTTTTAATTTTGAAATATGCGTGAGAACTCCAACTAGAGTTACAAAAGACTCTGCAACTTGCATTGATAATGTATTTATTAGAACAGCAAATCAGTATAGTGTAAAAGTAGTTGACCTTTGTTTATCTGATCACTATGCTCAATTTATTGATTTCCACACTGGTAATTCAGCTCAAAAAAGCTGTAAATTACCTGTTAAATTTTTCAGACGGTCATATTCTGAAGACAACATGGAACAGTTTCATGATTTGCTGGGAGCTGAAGATTGGATTACTGTTGTTGGTCAGATCTGTCCCAATTTAACTTATGATCAATTTGCGGAGATTGTCTTATCTTGTTTTGAAACTGCCTTTCCAAAAAAGCTAGTTACACGAGGACTGAAGACTAAATACAAGAAGTCTAATGGCTTTACGTTGAGTGCTGATTTGTTGGAATTAAGAAATAATGTGGCATTATATACTACTCTTGCTAAGCATGATAGACGATATATTGAAATTAGTAAAGTGTTAAATAATACATATAGGCTTAGGTTGGAACAGGCCTCTAAACATTTCTATGATAATCGAATTTTAAACTCGGAAAATAAGACTAAAGAAGCCTGGGAAATAATTAGGGAATTGCAAAAAACTAACAAATCAAGTAGCCAACTCAAATTATATGATCAGGGTAACCAAATAAGTGATTCTGTTTTAGCAAATAAATTCAATATAAATTTTACTGAACCCCCTATTGATAGTTTAGTTTGTGATGCAGAATTTTTCAATGAAAATATCTCTTCTAATATTAAAACCTTCTATATGGCTCCTGTTTCAGAGGAGGAGGTTTTAGTATTAACCCTTTCGGCCCTGCCGGTGGCAATTGCCACCGGTATATTTACAGTGTTCTGTCACACTCAGAACATCAACTTTTACCTCCGGCCAATAGATGTCACCTCTTTATAGTATGTCTAGGGCAGATCATGACTAGTATTTATTTATCATTGTCCTATTCACGTATCTGAGAGACGCTGATTGGATGTGTTGCAAGTATGGATCCAAATTACCTGAACAATGCTTTCAGTAAGTACATATAATCATTATATAAAAGCAAATCTATGTGTTATTTTGGGTGGTATCTAAATTGTAATAGCGCATAATTAGTCAGATGAAAGAAATTCGTGGATACCTTCACAAATAGTCATCGCCATACCGCGTCGAAATTTGTGTACGCAATTGCCACCACTAGGGTTTCATGCAAAATTGTATACAAAAAATATTCATAATTTCCTTTCTATTCTTATATATCTATATAATTTTTATAGATGATGATGGCATACCCCCAATGAACTTTTATGGGAAATTGAGAACAGTTGCTCAGAAAGTAACTTTGAAGGATGCGCAGGCTGCTATATCAGCACTACCTGACTCTGATGTAGAAGAAGAAAATGAAATTGATGGAATTCAGGAAGATACAGATGATGAACCAGAAAATGAACTAATAGAAGATGAACCCGATAATGAAGAATCTGATGACGATGAAAACATTCCATTGGCATTGTTGGCAGAAACATTGCGACGACAAAAACCGAAGAAGAAAAATGAAAAAAAGAACATTGTTTGGGAGAGAAGTCGGTTTTCACCACCTAACATTGATTTCAGTCCATCTGAGAATGGTGAAGAAGATTCTCATCAGGGTAAGACTCCGTTGATGTATTTTCACGAGTATTTTCCGAACGAAATATTCACTGAAATAGCAGAGAAAACGAACATGTATTCCATTCACAAAAGCGGAAAAAATATCAACACAGATGAACATGAAATCGGTAAACTTGTCGCTCTGCATATACTTATGGGTATAATTCGCTTTCCCAGACTGAGGATGTATTGGTCCCCTGCCACAAAAATAAAATTCCTAGATGATATTCGATTATCACGTAATAGATTTGAATTGCTGAGAAACAATTTACATATTGTTGATATCAACGAAGAACGTAATGATGATGATAAACTCTGGAAAGTCCGTCCATTAGTCAGGTCGTTTGAGAAGCGGTGTGAGGATTTAGTACTGGAAGAAAATCTTTGTATTGACGAATTCATAATTCCATTCAAGGGCCAACTTGTCGTGAAGCAATATCTAAAAGGGAAGCCAAACCCATGGGGAGTAAAGGTGTTCATGCTTTGTGGTGCCTCTGGTATCATATATCGTTCTATTATATACCAAGGCACTACCACTCTACCAGCCAATTTGCGAGAAAATTATTCAGCTACTAATGGACTAGTAATCCATTTATCAAATAGAATTCCTGAACATAAAGGACACAAACTATTCTGTGACAACTACTTCACTTCGTTGTTTTTATTACAAGAGTTACTAGAAAAGGGTATTTTCATGGCAGGAACCATTCGCGCTAATAGGCTCGAAAAGTGTCCGTTGAAACCCGAAAATCAAATGAAGAAAATTGGCCGTGGAAGCTGTGATTCATTCGTTGCAGAGGATAAGACAATTGTGGTAGTTCGTTGGTATGACAATAAAGCTGTCAATATGGCATCAAATTTTGTTGGCATCGAACCAGAAGATGAGGTCAGGAGATGGGATAGGAAAGAAGGGGCCTATGTGATGGTGAAACGTCCAGCAATTATACGCCTGTATAATACATCAATGGGAGGAGTGGATAAGAGTGATTTTCTAATTGCACTTTATCGCACCTTCATTCGATCAAAGAAATGGACTTTGAGAGTTATTTTCCACTATTTCAATTTAGCTGTTTGCAATGCTTGGTTAGAATATTGTTCTAATATGGAACATGATGGGGTGATAAAAAAAGCCAGAATGGATTTATTGCAGTTTGCTATGTCAATAGCAGAAGGTTTGGCATTTTCGGGTTGTCTAACCAGTACACCAAAACGAGGTAGACCATTATCCAGTAGTTCGAGGAATTCACCCGTACTGTCTGGTAGCTCAAGAAGTTCACCAGTACCAACCAAACGCCAAAAACCTCAAACAGTTCCTGTCAACGATGTAAGGTATGATAACCTGGGCCACTGGCCAGTACACAAAGTTGGTCATGAGCAGCGCTGTAAGCTCGACACTTGTGGAGGGCGTTCACGAATCCAATGTGAAAAATGTCAAGTACCTCTTTGTTTATCAAAATTCAAAAACTGTTTCAAGAATTTTCATGAAAAATGAGTTAATTATTAAGTATAGTTAGTATGTAATTGAATTAAATGTAATGAAATGAATAAAATTTAAGTTTCCATTTTCAGTGATTTGTTTACCTTCAAACCTGATGGTGGCATTTGCCACGGCTTCCTAGTTTTTATATCTATGGTGGGAAATAGTTAATATTCGGTGGAGAAGTTCTTGTAAAGAATACAATTAATAATTCACCATAAAAAATTTTTTTTTCGACGTTTTAAAAATTCAGGGCTGAAAGGGTTAATACTATCTTTAAAAAATACTATTGCAGTTGGTACTGATGGATTAAATAATAAATTAATTAAGAAGTGTGCCGTTCTATTGACAAAGCCATTGAGTTTCTTATTGAATTTGTCAACTGAGAGGGGAATCTTCCCTGAATCTTTAAAACTGGCTAGAGTAGTTCCCATTTACAAAAAAGGAGATCCTAATGATATTAATAACTATAGACCAATTAGTATCTTGTCTACTATCTCCAAAGTGTATGAATTGAATATTAAAAATCAGTTATGCATTTTTTTTGCTAAATTTAAGCTATTATCGCCCTCACAGCATGGTTATACTTCAAAAAAAGGTACAGAGACTGCATTGATAGAGTTCCATAATAGAATTGTTAGATCTCTTGATATTAAAAAGCATGTAATGGGTTTATTTATTGATTTTTCAAGCGCTTTTGACTGTGTGGACCACAAACTTTTACTGCTTATACTGTCTAAATATGGGATAAGATGTATACCACTCAATTTGTTGGAGTCATACTTATCAAATAGAAAACAAATTGTTCAAGTGAATAATACTCTTGGTTTGGAACTAGAAGTCTCACAAGGTGTTCCCCAGGGATCGATTTTGGGTCCATTTTTATTTTTGGTTTTTGTTAATGACTTACTCACTACATTAAATGCTGTCCCTGGAATATATCCAACTTGTTATGCTGACGACATTAATATTGTAATTATTGAAGACAATGAGGATGCTCTGAAAATATCAACAGAGAGAACATATGATCAAGTTGTGATGTGGTCAGAGAGGAATAACATAAAATTAAACAAAACTAAAACAAATACAGTGCTGTTTAATAATCATGGACAATTTAGACAGCCAATTGTTTGAAAACACTGGATTTCCTATTACATCTAAGGAAAATATTAAATTATTGGGTGTCACTATCGACTATGGCATTACCTGGCATTCGCATATTGACAACTTGTGTAACAAATTAAGGAAAAGCTGCTATAGCCTTAGATTTCTTGCCAGTCATTGTAGTAAAAATACACTCTTAACAGTGTATCATGCTAATTTTCACTCCCATCTAAAATATGGCACACAAATTTGGGGGACCTGTTCTACCAGGCAAAGGGTATTTGTTCTTCAAAAGTATGCTATAAGAATTATTGCAAAACTCAGAATAAGAGATTCTTGTAGGGAGTTTTTTAAAAAAATACAAAATATTGACCCTGGCTGGTGTATATATATTGGAAGCATGTACTTTCATTCATAGGAATAGATCGATTTATGTGGCCGAGCGTGCTTCTCATCACTATAAAACAAGAAACAAAAGTCAATTATTGGTGCCTAGACACCATACTGCACTTTTTGAAAAGAATCTAGAGTATCTAGGATGTAAATTTTATAATATCCTCCCAGAGGATATAAAAAACAGTAATTTCTACAATTTTAAATATAAACTAAAGCAGTTTTTACTAGGAAAAAACTACTACACCATAGAGGAGTTTTTTAATTGATAAATTGTCTTTCTGTTGTTACCTGCTATGAATCTGCCAAAAATTGTTTTGTTTTTGTGGAACTGTTTTCATTATTTTTAAGGGTTGTCTGTGGTCTTTGATGTAAACAATTATATATGTGTATGTGTATATATATGAATATATATGTGTGTGTGTTTTGTGTTCTTTAGTTAAGTCATTTTATTATACTTTGTGACATGTTTCACTATAACTGTTGTATAATTTTTTTGTACAATATTTTTTTTATGTGAAATAAATTACTTTCTTTCTTTCTTTCTTTCTATATTTAAAGTTATAAGTAATCCCCTGGACTGTATCAGTCTTATATAAATAAAATTCAGTCACCTGGATCTACACCGATCTACAGAATGTGTGTCATCTTGAATTGTTGACTGTAGCCTTGGATATCTTTCACTGTTCCATAAGAGAACTGAAACTTTATATTTCTATTATATATTAACCTTATTTTTTAACATTGTTACATTTGGTTTATGGTACATTTCATCATTTTTTATTTTCCTTTGATAATCTGTCTGGTTATTGGACTAACACCTGTAATATAATAAAACATAAACTTGACTCATAGAATAACAATACCAATTACACAGGCATCTACCGTCCTTTATTCTGAAATAGTCTATGGATACATTCTTATTATATGATTTACTTTGTGACATAAATGTATAGCATTTTTGAAAACTATCTAAAAGATGAGTTAAAAGATTTTTTTTTATTTAGTGTCTCGACATCTGATGGTCATTGACACATTTACTTTACAACCGTAATATATCAATATAAATTTACATTAAATGAAACAATTGAATGTCTTTTAAGAAATCAATCACTGAGGTGCTATTGTCCGGACACAGAATATTCTTAATATCGTCATTCAGATGATGGCGTTGTCTTGCTGTGACATAGTGAGGGCAGTCTATCAAGATGTGTTTCACCGTAAGAAAGGTATTATGACAGTGGGCACAGTATGGTCGTTGCTTATCAGATTCCATTAAGTATCCATGTGTTGCACGAGTATGACCAATTCTCAACCTTCTAAACACGAGTTTTTCTTCCCACTTGACTAATGGCAATATCCTGGAGACAATTTGCTAGTGGATGTGCTTAACATATTTGCCCATTTATTTCTGATGGTCCTTTTAAAGAAAGTTTTAAGATCACTGTAGAGCTGAATACGTTGTTTGGGTAACTCTGACGATGCCGCAGCTTTAGCGGACTTATCAGCAGTTTCATTTCCGGTAATACCAACATGTGAAGGGACCTAGATAAGGAAGACGTGAATTCCTTTCAAGTGAAGGCATTGGATGCTTTCTTGAATTTGTTGGGCTAAATAATTTTTGGAGTATATGTCCCTTATTGAGAGGATGGATGACAGAGAATCGGTGCATATTGCAACTTTTTTATTGGTGTCCTCAATACATTTGACAGCTGAGAGTATACTGAAAAGTTCGCCTGTATGTACACTACAATAGGGAGGGAGTTGATGTGCGATGATTGAATAATTTGTGGTAGTAGCGGAGCAGCCTACTCCATTCTCCTGCTTTGATGCGTTGGTGTATAAAATTTCATCATGATTTTCCAGATCTATCAGTTCTAGGAAGGCTTGGTGAAGAAAAGAGCTCGATACTTCATGTTTATTGTATTTACTTAAAGTTGTGTTCGCATATGGAGCTATTCTAATCCAGGGTGGTGAGTCCGAGAGAAAACTGTTAGTCGTTTGTTTGAGGTCTATATATTCGAGTAAAGGTTGTAAAATATGTTGTATGATAGATAGTTACTGTGTTTTGGATTTCGGTTTGGTTTGAGTTTATGATATCATATACTGGATTTGTAGGGTTAGATGATACCCATGCTGAGTATGACAGTAGAAGCTGTTGTCTACGGAGATATAGGGGTATTTCATTCGCTTCGCAGCAGTGATTCCGCAGGACTGGATCTAAAGGCTCCTAAACAGATGCGGAGTGAAGTATTTTGTATTGAGTTTAACTTATTTAGAGTAGATCTGCTTCCATTACCATACACAATACTGCCATATTCTAGTTTTGATCTGATTAAAGCTCTATAGATTTTTAGTAGTTGTTGTTCATCAGCTCCCCATGTGCGATGTGATAGTGTCTTGATCAGATTTATGCGTTTTAAACAATTACCCTTGACATCGTCTACATGGTGCTTCCACGTGAGTTTACTATCGAAGGTTATTCCCAGGAATGTATAGTGGTCTACTACATCTAAACTTCTCTCGTTCAGTTTAATATCAGGCGGAATTTGTTCGTTCCGTTTCCTGCTGAATTTGATTACTTTCGATTTTGTTGGAGAGAAATTGAATCCTACTGTAACAGCCCAGTCGGATATTTTGTCTACGGCATTTTGGAGTAATGTTGATGTGGTTAATGAGGACTTACCGGGACAGTACAAGAAAAGATCGTCGGCATAAATAGAATATTTTATTGGGGGTCTAATAGATGAGCATACGCCATTTAAGACTGAAATGAATAAGGTTGGCCTTAATACCGAGCCTTGGGGGACCCCATTTTCTAGGTTAAATGGTTTGGAAAAATGACCGTTGACGGATACTTTGGAAGATCGATTACTCAGAAAATTTGTTAAAAAGTTTAGGATATTACCTTCTAGATTTATTTCTTTTAATTTATTGGTAATAGCGGGTCTTCAGACTTTATCAAACGCACTTTGTATATCAATCGTCACTGCTACCACTTCTTGTTTCTTTGCAAAAGCATTGAAAACCTCTGCATACATAGATACCAAACTATCAGTCGTACATCTTTGGGACTGGAAACCAGATTGTACTGGATTCAGCAGTTTATTAGTTTCGAGGTACCAGAGTGGCCGTTTGTTCACCATTTTTTCTAGGAGCTTACACATTGTACAGGTTAATGAAATGGGTCTAAAGGAAACTGGTTTTTTGGGAATCAGCATCATTTTTCGTAAATGGTAGTATAACAGACTCTTTCCATATTTTCGGAAATTTATAGTTGATCCAAATTTTATTATACAGTTCCAGTAGTTTGTTTAGACTGGATGTAGAAAGGTGTTTTAGGAAGATGAAAGGGACGCCATCTGGTCCGGCAGCGGAGTTTTTGGAAAGAGAAATAGCTTGTGTGAGTTCTTGGAATATGAAAGGGGCATTGAGTGAGTTGGAATGTAAAGTATCTAGGGGACTTTTGACTAGGGGAGTTTGAGGTGTGTTCATATTCTTCGATTTTTCTTGAAGGGAGGATAATGCCAATGTCTTCGCTGTTGGTAAAAAGTTGGTCGTCTTTAATTATTGCTGGTATAGTGTTTAAAGTACTACTACCTTGCATTTGTCTTACTTTTTTCCAAACTTCCCCAGGAGTATTTGCTGGTGTTATGCTGCTCACATAGTTGTTCCAGGTTGCCGTTTTGCTTTCTTTAATGATACGTTTTGACTTGGCTTTCAATTTCTTGGGGTGTATAAGGTCCACTTGAGAACGGGTTTTCCTATATCTATTTAAAGCCTTGTTACATTCTTTTACAGCTGTTTTGCAGGACTCATTCCACCATGGTACGATTTTTTTGGTGGCATCTATCTTGTACTTTCCAATGTACTTTTCTGCAGAGGTGATTATGCATTTTACGAATTGTACAGTTGTTTCATCTATGTTTTCGTCAATCTCGAGTGTGTCAGTTAATGATTCAGTAAATAACTTGAACATATTCCAATCTGCGTATTTTGTTCTCCATTTCGTCAAGGTATTTGGTGGTTTGATAGTGTTGTCGGTGATTAGTATTGGGAAGTGGTCACTATCGTATAGGCTCTCTAGTGCTCGCCAGTTCGTTAGGGATGCTGTTCTGGGATCGCTGAAACTGAGATCTGTAGCTGAAAAAATTCCTGATGCTATGCTGAAGTGGGTGTTGCTACCAGTATTTAGTAGACATAAACTGGTATTATTGTTCAATATGTTTTCTATTGTTTTACCTCTACCGAAGGTGCGTTCTGAGCCCCACATTACATTGTGGGCATTGAAGTCGCCAGCAAGAATGAACGGCATGGGTAATTGTGAAGTGAGATCTGCAATATCGGATTCTCGTAAGTCATAATTTGGAGGTATGTAAATGCTGCATATTGTAATCTTGTGTGGACATCAGACATTTACAGCAACGGCTTCAAGGTTGGTGGTAAGTAAGTGGTAGTTTGGAACAGAAAAGATCATTAGAAATAAATATTGAAGCCCCTCCACTGGCCCTTGTGAATGTTGTTCTGATAAAGTGGTAGCCTACAAAGTTTTTCAGATATGGCTTATGGGAATTTTTGAAGTTTGTTTCTTGGAGACACAGTATATTAGGCTGATATTCAGAAATTAGTTGTTGTATTCGTTCAATGCGAGGATAAAACCCATCGCAATTCCATTGGATTAAATGGAACATGATTAAAGTAGTAAAAAAAAAAGAAAAAAAACTGATTAGCTGCTATTAAGAGGATTTCTGTGATAATTGGGCAAGTCAAGATCTTCATTATCACTTTGCCCTACTGATGATTGTTGCGCTAGAGATGCTGTCCGTGTCGGTTTCTTCGAGGGCTACGCTACCTTTGATTTTTTTCTGCAGGCGAGAAAATCAATTTTTCATTGATCGATCTTTTAGATGGGGATATATATCTTGCATATTAGTTAGGAGGCCTTCAATATCGGCCGTGAATTTTAGAGCTTCTGCATAGGGGTTAGCATTATTGTATGTGTTTTCGATGAAAGCGATTACATTTTCCACAGGCATGACATAGTTTTCAGGGTTGTCTTGAAGCTGCGCTACTTTGATGATGGTTATTGTTTCCTCAGTTAGATATGATTGGGGTTCTGATTTTTGAGTAGTTTCCTTCTTTAGCTTTTTCCTTGCAGATCTACTGGGTTTGATGGTATCGGTGGTATTATTAGGAGGTGGCATAATAGATGATTCACTTAAAATTACCGGAGATACATCTCCAGAAACATCGTTATCGGTGGGTGTTGTATATGAATGAACTCTCCTCTATGCTGTTTGAAGTACCGGTAGTTTATTTTCTTGGTCATTCACTTTAGTGCTTGTGTCTATTTGGCATGGGGGTAGCTGTTGATTTTCGTTATCAGTAATAGTTTGGGAAGAATTATGTGTGGGCCGGTTTGGACAGTTTGTTGCAATATGACCTGTTTCTTTGCATATGAAGCATTCCATTCGGTCAGTGGAAAGAAATATTCGGTGATCGTTATTGTCGAAGTGGATTGTTGTAGATGTTTGCAGTTCAAAATTGTCATATGGTAGGAAAACAAAAACTTGTTGTCTGAAGCTGAGAATATGACTATACTAATCCCCAGGGATGCTGGCCTTTAGAAAAGAGATGGGAGAGGCTAGATTCAGTCCTAGATTTTTAAGAGCGATTTCAGCTAGATCATGTGGAATGCATGGACTAGTATTAGAAATTAATATTTGTTTGGTTGGTGAAATGAGTCTGCGGATGTTGAAGGATTTGTTTCCTATAGATATGATAGAGTAGGAGTTAACAATAAGATCAACTAATTCAATTTTGGAAAGGTATATGCATATTCTATTATTAGAAATTCGGGAAGGAAATATAATGTTCTTGGCACCAATGATGTCACCTATGGCTTTAACGTGGTCAAACAATTTCAGGTTTTCTTCCACATGTAAGACAATTGCTTGATTCTTCTTGGGAAATGCAGGTTTGGGAACCGATTTAGCTACTGATGAATACGAAGTGCTAGGAGAAAGATTTTGAGTACCACTGTTTTCTTGAGACACTATGTTTTTGGATGCGGTTTGAGTTTTATCTTGATTGGTGCTGCTCTCGTAGTCAAAAGCGGCACCCTGTGTATTATTATTATTTGCCATTAATTTGTCAAAGGTATACCAGCAAACCAGTTTCCATTATTTGAAAAACTGGTTGCTTATCAGTTCCGATACTGAATATAATAAATTCGTCTCTTGTCGACAAGAAACAGCTATTTTGGTACTATCAACAAGTATTGCAAAAAGTGTTATTATTTATAGTTGAAAGTCTAATTACCTCGATGTTATTATACATGATGAGAACCACACGTTAATCACTTTTAAGTTTTACTTATTTACAAATATTCGACAGCCTACGCACAGTGATGTTAACTCGTCAAGTTCATACTCTGGAATCAGTTACAAGAATTAAAAACTGTTCAAATGTATTTATGTTACAGAGAAAAAGTAGTGAATAAAAATGTATCACTAGCAAAGGAGTTAACTAATAAAAGTATTCGTTTGTAACAATAGTGACCGATTTGATAGGTTTAACTAATTGCTATATAAAAATTTGAATTTATATATTTTTTGTTTTAGGTTACTATTAGTCCACCCTACCAATTGGAAAATATAAGAGGAAATATAAACAGTAAAGAATACATATATATACGGAAAGTGGTAAGTAATTCTAAAAGATGGTCTTGGCTAATTATATCAGATGTCTAGAACCACTCATTCCATTTTAATTTGGTGGGACTATAGATATGCAACACCCAAAAAATTGAAATTACAAATCTTGTTATTTCAAGATAGAGTCCTGTTTGGAACTCCAAAAAAAAATTAACAAAAAAAAATTAAAACAGAATTTTGAGATAAGAAATAAGTTCTAAAATCAAAAAATCTACTGCATGCACCACTTATTTCCAGAAAAATATATTGTAGGTACTTATGTCTAAAATATATTCAAGATTATATGAAAGCTTTCAGCACCCATTCCGACTCCCACTATACAATATCTCTGTAGATGACAGTGTTACCAATCAATGAAATGTGTACAAATATATTGAGCACCAAAATAAGAGTCAACTGAACAAGACATTTGTTTTTATTTAATTTGAATAAAACTCTAAAGTCAATATGTCAGAATTTTTATTGTCAACTGCTACTAATTTCGGCCATTTTTAAAGGCCATCTTCAAGCTACTTAAAATGTGGAAATTAACGTAAGGAAAAAATTACAGAGTCTCCAACATTACTTGATTAAAAATCCATTAGGCAAAGAACGCAAACCATTAAAAAAGTGTTATTCATGTGCAAATTAGAAGAAAACGATGATACAGTAAAATTCAATGGAATGAAAATGTTGGTTGTGACACATTAAATATATTAGCGGGAAAATTAATGATTGAAATATCGGTAATTAAGTGACTAATACTAAAATTAAACTCACAGTGAGTGATCAAAGGTTAAAAATTGAAAAATTTAATATGAGAGGGTAGACAACAGGCAGTGTTCCAGAGTATAGATGAGAAAGGAGTCTTCATTCTAAATGATTGAAAAATTCTATTCCGAGAAGGAAGAGTTTAAAATTTAAAATGTGATAAGTGGAGGTAGGAGGGAAAAGAAATATTAAGTGAAACTTAATCAACTCTCGATGAAAAAACATTTACACCGGTTTATAATAATGTACAAATAGCAGAGTAGACTCTACGTGGAGAAAAATATTCCATTCCACCAATAAAGGTAAAAAAGTAACAAAAGATGGAGTCATAGTGAAAACACTTAACCCACATCATGTGACCTTACTAGCATCAAGACTAAAAGTAATATAAAGGGTATATCCAACTGGAAATTATCATATTTCAATCTTGACAGGAAATAAGATTGGTAATCAATTGATAAAGGAGTTTAAGCAATTAAGGTGAAGTAAGTAAAAGAGTTGGGTTGTTGAACCAACATAGAAATTAAAATGGTTAGAACAAAACAGGACACAATGGAATGTGCGCTACCCGCAGATAAACTGAAAAAATGTAGTTGACTAACAATAGTACATAATTATTCGAAAACAAAGAAGAAATTGTAAAATAATTTTGTTGAATGTCATCAAAATAACAAAAGTAAAATTATGACAAATATTGAAAAGTTGAAAATCCTAACAACATTGTACAATGAAAACAAAGTAATAATAGTATGGAATGTGCGTTGTTCATAAATAAAAGAAACATTGTAATTGACTAACATTGATACAAAATTATTCAAATAGAAGAAGAATTATAATGTTATGTTAAAAGTAAACCAAAACAACAGTAGAATTATAACGATATACAAATATTGAAAAGTTGAAAGTAATATCAATATAAATCCTATTGAACAATGAAAAAATTCAAACAGGTAATAGTGAGATGTAACAATAGTAAATTATGAAATTAGATTAAATTTATATGTTGATATCAAAGATAAAGTTACTAAAATGGAAGGTTGAGGAATATATATGGTTCACCAGGTATAAATTATTTGTTAAGACAAAAAACATCAGAACTAATCTGGTTAATCTCAAACATCTCAAGTAAATTTATCCGAGGACCTTTAAAACACTTGTGTAGTCTACGAGTGTCTAACAATAAAAAATTATGGTTTGCAAAAATATAATTTGCAAAAGCTATGAGGGAAGCGGGGGGTCAGTGTTCTGATATCTTTTTATAAGGCTAAGGTGTTCTTGTATCCTAGTGTCTCACAACTGCCAGACTGGTCCACATCAGCAGCATCACAATTGTGACAACAGAGCGTATATACACCAGTTGAATGAAGATATGGTGTAGGGTCTTTAGTGTTAACTAGTAAAGATCTAAAATTAATATTATTTTTTTTAAAGACATTACCAAACTTATAGGAAATAGGACCAAAAAATGCAAAAACCAGTATAATTTAGTTTCTCTTAGGGATCGAGACCGAACTGTAGAGGCAGCACTGGTGTTAAATAAGAAAAAAATTGTGATGTAAACAGTGTAATAAATAACCTACTGAATGCAAAAAATGAATAGACCTTTTTATATTTTCTTTGCCAGGAAAAATTGTTGGTAAGATGGGTGTAGGGGATTATCGGATTTTTTATTAATGACAAAATGAGCACTGCCAATTCTAGTATTTTTATTTGGTTGCAATCGTTCCGATGTTTTCTGAAATATAATTAAAAAACTTAGAGTGATTCGTTTTGTACAAACGTTTACTTTCTTTCTCTTAATAGTTTAATTATTTAAACTAATTATATAATATTAAAGTCAGCAAACACATAACAAGCTTTTTATTTTATATAATATATGAAATCGTAGAGAAACCAAAATTTTATGCTCTCGATAATCTTTTATTTATGGAAAAAAAATTAGAACATTTCTAATAGCTGCCAATTGTAGTATCATACTGATTATACACAAAATATTAGTTAATAACATGTTTTAATTATAACACTTTATTTACATATGGTTTTTTACTGCAATTATCCATTTTTGACGTTTTAAGGTTATCCGCGCAGTGTTCAATGAACTTTCGGGGATAAAATTTCAACTGCATATTATTTTTATACGGCATATTTGAACAGCCATGAATACAGCAAGATACTTTTGATGAAGACATCACAAACACGTAATATCAGTTTAAAAAATGAACATTTAAAAACGCTGATTATACAAAACTAGTAGTCACTTTGTTTGTGTTTTCTCTCGGCAGATGGCATAATCGTCATCTTTCTCGGTCCCTATTGTCAATAAGAGAAGTAATAGTGGGAAAATGCAATCTAAACCTGTTGAAAACTTGATGTAAATTTTATTGAATAAAGAAATTGGGAAACTGTTATTGACGGCAATCTGCCTGAGATATGTATGATATTTATCTTTTATCATTTTTATGTGAAACATGTATTGAAATTCAGAAGCATTTCTAAATGAAAATATAATAAATTGCATTTCCAATAGATTTTGGGATACTGTAGAGATTCCTCTGTCTGCGGAATTTGAAAATAAATGAAAATGCGTTTTTTTGCAAAGCTGAAAACAATTGATGGATCTGATGTCTTTCTCGGTTGGTTGGAAATATGGAAATGAAACTAATAGAAAGGCTACCAACTATTAATTTGCCCTACTAGACAGATTGCTCATTTGAAGGTAGATGTTAATGTTTTGCATATAGATTCCTTTTTGTGTACAAATAATTACATCTCTGTCATCAGAAACAGGTTTTCGCATATAACAGCTGGAATAATCACTATAATGCATTTTGGATGTTTCCAAATTGAATGTTCTGCGTCAGTGAAATTAAAACAAAATATTTGATGGATATAGATAACTGTGAAGGGATTGGTTACTTTTGCTTTGGCAATTACATCTGTCTGTTTAAAAGGCACATAAACCTTGGAAAGCATTTTGACTCAAAAGCAAAATTTCTGTTACAGGGCACTGCCCAAAAATTTCAGCTTCACCTGGGATAAGTATTTTTCTCTCAGTAATAGTCGAAGCAAAGTTACCATTTTCCAGTTGTTATTTTGTCCCACACAGCAGTCCGACTAAACAAAGTTTTCTCTCTTGCCCTGGACCAAGACGTTGGAAATTTTTGGTGACCTAGTAATTCCGATGCAATCTCAGTAGAGCCTCGATGTGCCATTACTTCATACCATAACAACATTGTAGCTAGACCATTATACACACAATAATTGTAGGTAGAAACTTGCCTCTGATAAAAAATGAACGAATGCGTTTCAGTATCTTGTCTTAATTCTTGGTAGCCATTTGCTCCTGTGTGATCGATTTTACTTTCACCTTCGTCCACGGTGAAGCAAACTTTCATAAACGATTTTGTCACAATACAAGCAGGTATCTGATCTGGGAAGTCCACACCGCAAATTAATGTTACTTTTAAATACATCATGATACATCCTTAATGAGATTTGACTATGTGGGTATTTGTTCAAGAACAATCTTTACATTTTTGAAATGATTAAATCCTCGGAAAGGTAATTCTTCGAGGATGAATTTCTGCTATAATTATTTTCCTGCTGTGGAAATGATGTAATATGTTTGCATACAGTATCTTTATCTGTTGCCTTAAGCTTTTTTGTGCGGTTCATATGCTTCCCGCGTTTGTGACTTCTATACCGGATTTTATTTTATCTATAAGGTACTGAACTCGTTTCTGGGTGACTGAGAATATATAGCAGAGTGTTCACCTATATACCAGTTTTTATGATATATTGACTGTAGTTTGGCTGCAGAATACTGCCTCTGCAACCCTTCTTCTTTTCGGCTCTTCAATAGAAATAACTCGGGCTAGTTATTGTGATTGTCCATTATAACTAAACTCTCTAGAGTGTTGGAATAATGTTCGGTGTTTATCCACCAATAACTCGACAAAGCACCCGTTAGGGACAGAGGACATTTCCAAATACGTCTCTAAAAATTGGCTGTTTTAAAATCTTAAATCGTGCATGTATTATATTAACTCACTTCATCTGGACGTTTTAAAGCATTTTTGGGGACATTCCTAGACGAAACATAAGGGTCTACCCACCAAACACGTGTAAACAAATTGAACGCGCTAGACAATAAACTGGAATAGTGGTGTATACAAAGTTGTTACACGAAGTAGCCGTCTTGACTAATCTAGAAAATCAGCAGAAAAATGTGCTATGCCCCCTATATAGCGTCAGTAGGTTCTTTAAAGCGCATACAACGATATTCCACGGAAATACCGTTTTTACACGTATTGGCGGTTACAACGTTGTTCCAGCATAGCATTCAAATATTCTAAATGGGTAGGTGGGTTAGTTATTATTTGTAGAAATTCAAGGAAGAGCAAAACTCAATCTAAAAGTTAGTCCATAATATACCCTGAATGATAACAATTACTGTAAATTATTAGCCCGTTATCAAATAAATAATATACAGCATTGCTCGTGCAATTTATTTTATTTCGTTTCGACCAATGTTGATAAAAAAATCCGGCAACTGCCTCGCTACTCTCTTAAATTATTTGATTAATGTAATCGGTTAGTATTATTGGCAGATTGAATATTGTAAGAAAAATAGAAAAAAAAAACTTATATAAAAGTTGTTGGAGTCTAAACTCGTCTGCTAATAAATAGATGCCAATTTGTGTTTCAATTTCAATTTCTGATAAACGGCAGATTTGATAAAGTAAACTAAAACAATAGTTTTAATGAGCGATTTTGCAAACATCGTATTGTGTAGGACCGCTAACATACACTTTTTTTCAAGTATGCACTATACTATACTTTTTATATGCAACGAGTCAGTCTGTATAAAGTTATTTTGTGAAATCAGTCATTTTTCCACCAGTCTATAGGTATTTACTGGAAAGTCTCACTAATAAACTTATACAGGGTGTTCCGATCTTATGACAAAGGTCTATGTATGGGTTATTTTAAGAGATATCAAAAAATATTAGTATGAAAAATAGTAGATGTCTTTAAGATCCATATTCGGAAATTATC
Source organism: Galeruca laticollis (assembly GCA_963921935.1). Classification (NCBI taxonomy): domain Eukaryota; kingdom Metazoa; phylum Arthropoda; class Insecta; order Coleoptera; family Chrysomelidae; genus Galeruca; species Galeruca laticollis. Next base: position 257,619,895 of record OY998175.1, on the reverse strand, counting down.
TTGAGCTATAAACAATGTTGCATAACTCCGTTACCAACCAAACATATGATTTTTTAAATGAGAACCCCTGTATATTATACCGAATTCGTATTGCTCACATTTTTTTGAAGCTTTTGATATAAGGTTTTGTTATGAAATACAGAGTATTTTAAGAGGTATGGACACGTTTCTATGAAAATCGTAGGTAAAGCAATGCTCTACTCTACAGCTTACTGTATGTTAAAGAAACATTTTTTATTTTACCTAAAAGAGTTTCGTAATATGATGAAATATCTGCGTACCGATTAAATTTTAATAATTTTCTTTGGTATACAGGGTGGATGGAAACTCAAACCTTTCATTTTCTGTCAAATGTAGCACCCTGTATTTAGTAGCACAAATAGAATCGTCGGTTATGTAACTTTAATTTTTGTTAAGCATTCCCTATACCTAAAGTTTATAAAAACAGAGTTATTTTGTAATATTTATTGTAAATTTTTGAAAGATTCCTTTTGAATATCTGGCAATTTAAAAAGTATGCTATTTAACATAATGATTCGCTATGGCACGTTTATGAAGTAAATCGAGAGCATTTTGATAATTATTAGCCGTAACTTCTAATGAGTTTATTAACATGAGCGCATCAACAAACTTTTAAATAAAGAAACTTGTAATTTCACTTAAATCGCTTTGATTATGAAGAATCGAGTTTCATAGTTACCGTGAAAACTGGGAAGATCCATGGCTGGCAATTTGGCAACAGCACCTGCTGAAACGCTGAAATTCAAAGCAGCAAACTGCAGGAGTTTGCTGTACCAGTACTATGCTTGCTTGTTTTGCTGCTGCTTGTTGAAGACAAGCTTTTGTAAAACCTGTCACTTTATAAAATTCATTTTCAAAGTCTAAACGTTTACTTTTTTCTGCTTTATCTGAAAATTCTGAACTGGTTTGTGTTCTATTCAATTCAAAAATATCCTCTTGAACGCTCTTCAATCGGATTCCAACTTTAATTGAATTTTGAGTGTGTAAAAATTCTTTAAATCGTTTCAACCTGTCAATAATAACTTCTCGAGCATGTTTAAGTTGTAAATTATCTTCCTCTGATTTTTTTGTCGGTGGCATTATTTAAAAGAATCAAATCAAATGGTCACTTAATACACAAAACCCAGTAATTTGTGGTTAATGAACAGAAAACCGCTGGTAAATCAGTTAAAAAAGTGAAAATGTCAAAGCAAATAGATATTTTGCAACAAAAACAAATTGAAGTTTGAAATGCTTTTAAAACGTGTGTGGCGTGTGTAGAATAACTTCTTTCTGATAATGCTTTACTGACTATGACCATGAACATTTATCTCCATTTCTTGCCAATTCAATATCCGGGTCGTTGGGGCCATCTTTTATGCTGTGATAATTTCGGCTGCTTGCGAAGGACCATCCTGTGCTCAGGAAAAACAGTAGACTGTAAGTATTGATTATAAATTATTTATTTCTTAACTTTTATTATAAAATTGCGTGACGGCGTGCTATATATAAATTATTTCTTTTTTGACAAAACATTTTTCATTATAAAATTTTCACTCCGGTTCTTGTTGCTACATTACACTAAATTCAATCTGGTTGCTTAGTAACTTATCAAATCCATATATTTCAATTACTGTATCTGAACACTATAATCAATATTAATATATTACATTTTCTCAATAAGCGTTGACAAAATATGATGTAAACGTCAGTCGTTTACCATTTGTATATTTTATTTCTTCAAAATAGCAGTTATTGTCGCCTTCAATAAAGTAAGAAGTGTTTAAGATTAATAGTGTACATTTTTCTGCTCAAGAAATGGTAGACATGATTTCGGGACTGGGTGAATGTAACAAAAATTGTTTGCTTACATTTAAAGTTTATCGTCGAAAGATTTCCATACCGCAAGGCACCCATCAAAAGAATATTGCAAAAAACGAATACATCGTTTCAATCACACAGGTGAAGTAGAATACGAAAAAAAAGACAGCAAAAATAGCCTTAATTGAGGAAAATTGAAGTACTGCAAAATATTGCAGAGGATCTGTATACAAGTGTGAGAAATATTTCGCGATAGCAAGGCATTAGTCATGACACGGTTCAAAGAATCCTTAAAAAACATAAAATGCATCCGTATCATATACTCCATCAAGAGTTACTTGACTGTGATTTTCTATTGTGAGAGACATTGTTTTGATGTTTGCTTTTTGCCGATGAGGCGAATTCTCATAAAACTGTATGTATAAATCGACCTAATTTTCATTATTATGCAACTTCTAATCCAAGTGTCGTCTCGACCCGTAATAGCCAAAGGAGGTGGTCATTAAATGTTTGGGGTGGAATTGTAGGTGAGCATGTGATAGGACTATACTTGTTTGATGAAACAGTAACTGGTGCGGTTTATTTAAATTCTCTTCAGAATCACCTGCCAGTTTTATTAGAAGAAGTTCCACTTAATATTTGGCGCCAAATGTTGTATATGGTGCTCCTGTTCATAATATTGCGCCTATACGAGATCATCTCAATACCGAATTCGGATTGGAAGGGTGTGCGGGGGCAAGTTATTGGCGGGATCGGTCTCCCGATTTAACAAAAGTTTGTTTATTTTTTGGGGTTTCATAAAAAATGCGGTTTATAAAACTCTCCGACTACTAAGAGAGAACATGAAAGAGAGATTCAGAGCGACATTTCGAACTGTTAACGTTACTATGCTGATAAATGGTAATCAATCATTTGAACTTAGACTGCAGCATTGCACTGATGTTAACGGTGAACACTTTGAACATTTAGTTTAATATTATGGTTAGGATTATACTTTTGGTACCTTGTTTTGTTTAGCATAAATAGTTTATTAAAATTTATTATTATTTCTAGGGAACGCTTAACAAAAATCAAAGTTACATAACCGAAGATTATATTTGTGCTATATAATACAGGGTGTTCCATTTGAAAAAAGAAAGGTTCGAGTTTCTTTCCACCCTGTTTACAAAAGAGAAAATAATTAAAATGCAGTCGAATACGGAGATATTGCATCATATTACGAAACTCTGTGGGTATAATATAGTATATTAAAGTATAAGTGGATAAAGAGGTCTTTCAAACACCCGCGATTTTTCGAGCACGACGGCGCAGCCGGAGTGCTCGAAATAGAGCAAGTGTTTGAAAGACCAGTAATCCACGAATGCTTTACGCTATTTTTTTTATTGGTGCACTTTGAAATCATAAAATATTATTATTATATTATTACTACAAAAAAAATGGAAGTCCGTCCTCGATGCCCAGCCAAGTTTCGTGAAAGTTACGAGGTACTGCTGTCAGATCAATAATCAAAAAGTTGTCATTGATACTTACGTTTCTCGAGTTGTTGTTGCCATGGTAACTTTAAAAAACGCGCGTATTTGAAAGTTCGATTTAAACACGCAGAGGTGTGCTTTAAATTGGTAAAATGAGGCACCAATAAAAAAAATATTTTTTTTATTGATGCCTCATATTACCTTTTTAAAGCACGCGTCAGCGTGTTTAAATCGAACTTTCAAACACGCGCGTTTTTTAAAGTCCCCATGGTAACCACAACAACTTGAGAAACGTAAGTATCAATGACAACTTTTTTTATTAGTTTTTAAATAGTATATTTTCATTGGGAACCAATGTCTTATTTGGTTTTTTCTGCAAAATGTATTTATATATTCATATATACACTGTATCCTTTTAAATATAAATAAAGAAACTTTTTGATTGATCTGACAGCAGTACCCCGTAACGTCAAATAAAAATAAATACTGTTTGACGTTCACGAAAATTGGCTGGGCATCGAGGATGGAGTTCCATTTTTTGTAGTAATAATATAATAATAATATTTTATGATTTCAAAGTGCACCAATAAAAAAAATAGCGTAAAGTATTCGTGGATTACTGGTCTTTCAAACACTTGCTCTATTTCGAGCACTCGGCTGCGCCGTCGTGCTCGAAAAATGGCGCGTGTTTGAAAGACCTCTTTATCCACTTATACTTTAATATACTATTCTGTAACGTACAGTAATCTACAGAGCGTTGATTTATCTACGATTTTCACATAAACGTGTCCAGACCTCGTAAAGGACTATGTATAACGTAACAAAACCTTATATCAAAAGCTTCAAAAAAATGTGAGGAATCCGAATTCGGTACAATATACAGAGGAGTTCTCATTTTAAAAATCATATATTTGGTTTGTGACGGAGTTATGCAACACTCTGTATAGTTCGAGATAAATTCAAAATATGACCTTAAAGATATCTAGTATTTTCCTTGACAACATTTTTTGATATCTCTTAAAATAACCCATATGCCGGAACTTGGAACTTTGTCGTAACATTTTTGACATAAGTCAAGTGTACGAAATGGTTTGAGGATATAGTATTCTCAAATGGTTTGCATATCAAGGAAATATTATCAGTTTTCCTATCGAGCTTCCTCACGACCAGATTTTTTAATGTCAACGTTATTGGAGTATTTCACTCATAGTAATAGGACCCCCAAAGCTCTACTAATTTTTTTATCAAATATGATAGTGAATCTATAGTTTCGTAAGATCTCACATCTACTATAGACCCATTGTATATGCATCCACCAGTAAACTCACTCTAAAAAGTTTGATGTTTTCCAACTCACTGCACTACACTTAGCAGCAGGAGCATTCGAAGAGAAAAGGTTATTGTCAATTCGGGAGAAACGCATCTAGAACTAAGAAAATAATTGTTAAGCTTATTATATACTACAAACATAATTTTGAGTAAAGATCTCTCCAAAAATATGTCATTTCAGATAGATTTAAATACATTTATACTAATCGCACTCATCAAAAAAATATCTGTACAATGGGTTCCATCTCATAAAGGAATATGTTGAAATGAACGCACAGATTTGGTTGGTTGCGAAGCAGACATCAGAGATCACATCTCTTGCACTTCCAGAATACAATTCACCAAATATATTTGGTCAAATTCAAACAATAAAATGAGAAAGAAGCAGTCATAGACTATCCTAACTCGCCTACGTTTGAGTCATACCTACAAGTATCTTTTGAAAAAGGAAGATCCACCAATATGCATACCCTGTAGCAAACAAACAAGAGTTGAAAACATATTAGTGTGGTATTTGGTATTGTTGTTTGAAAAACTGCTCTTATCATTGCGTTTTATAAACTATTTTCCATAATATATTATACTATTATAATTCAAATAAAAATACAGATTCATGATTAGAAATGTAAATAATATTGAATTAAATCAACGCTGCCTCTAGTCGAATTTTCTAGAAGTACAGAGTCCTTTGGTGCAGAGTCAATATTCGAGAGAGAATAGTTAGTGTAAGATGTATAATGTGTAAATAAATTTAACCCCGATTTTCTTTGAAATAAATTCGTAGCAATATTTTACCATTTTTATCAGTATTGCCAGTGGATGAATCAATCACAAAGATGAATATTCATCTTCGTTTTTTATTTTTTGGAAAAACAAATGTCAATATTGCCTATGAAAATAATTTGTAATTTTTATAGTTGAAGCAAATATCCTGAAAGTTTATTTTAAAATGTAATATTTTGTTTTTATTTGTTTTAGGTTGAAAAACACATGAAAGATTTAGCCTTAAACAGTCAGAATCAAGGAGTTTGTCAGAACAACACTTTGCAATAAATTTAAAAATTGACATCTAGATAATTTATATATCTATTGCATAATTTACCTCTGTTATAGTTAATTTTCCAAACACTGAAGAATATACTTTTCATTCGCATATCATACCAAATTCGTCAACGTTTTTACAAATCGAAAATCAAGTGGTTTTTTTTCAGGTTTTTTATAATTTTGTATTGGACAGTCTATAAACATCATCTTTATTTTTACCGATACAATATTCATCTATTTATTTTATATGAATAAAAGGAAAAATTTACTGATGTTGATTTTTTATATGTTATTTCTGGAGGCATTAGATAACTTTGAATCCACCAAGGTCCCTGGTAACTTCTTGGATGGTAGTAGAATATGAAATTATGTAGAATTACCAATACTTTTAAGTTGATCATTAAGAGTTCGCATAAAAATGAATCCGACAAATGATAAGCGACCGCATTTTACTGACAAAATCTATAGCACATAGTTGTTGGATGTTCAGAGGAGATAATATAGAATCAAGAACATCGATGCAGAGATAGAGAACAGAGATTACACACTACCATTGCTCAAACTCCACAATATAGAAAACATTCTGAGCAAGACAATGTTTTGTTTTTATAGCCGCGTTTTCAACAGACAGTTTGGAAGAGTTGTATTGGTAGGTAGACAATTTCGGGGTGAGATAGTGAGTCGAAACTTATTGGACGTCAGATAGAGTCCATGTAATATAATTATAATAATTTGTGTTAATAGGTAAGTTGGTTAGGTTATAAAACTCATCCTAAAGTAGTCAACAAAAAACTACCCTTCTATTCTACTTCACAGAAACGGGGTTTTACAAGAACATCAAGAATACAATACGGTGATGAAGCAGTTAATAAGTTGAAAACTTGGACCAAGTCCAACATCAAATTGGGTAAAGAAATAAACAGAAGACATTTTCTACTTAGGTGCAAACACTTAGGGATACAACCTAGTCACATCAAGGCATGTACAAGCCCTGTGGAGAAACTACTACTCAGACAAGACATCGAAAACAAGAAACTCACACACTTTAATAACAGGTTAGGACTAAAACTTATTAATGTTGAAATTGCCAACAACTATAAAATTCTTTAGAAACAAAAATTTTGTAATTAGTTAGTATATACTATTTGTCAACACACACCCCTTCACAACACATTATATATATATATATATATATATATATATATATATATATATATATAACAGAATCAAGTAGTCACGGCTGAACTATCAACAAATAAAATTGAAAATATCACGGGGATTGCAGCCTAAATAATGTTAAAAATTCTTGTTATACGAAACCGAGCGCTTTCGAAAGACTTTTTCTTTCTTTTTCAAGGTTGTATGGTAGAATCATTGGAAATCAAAGAAAACAGGATACATAGCAATCACTTCTATCAAAATCAAAAACCAATCCCTCGACATTGAAATTAAATAAAATCAGAAAAATGAAAAATTGAGTTTAAAATAAACATGGAAATTGATACTTAGCTTAAATCCTTCCCGAAGGAACACATTTTGGTTTTAAAATTCACCACCGCTACATTTTAAAAGAAAATATTATATACTAATTCGGTTGTTTCAAGTGTATCTAGTTTTTGGATAGAAAATAACTTTTTTTAATTTACAATACCTGATAACAGTCGTATTCTCTTCAAGCGAGTTTGTTTTATTTTATGTCTATATACCAGGGTAGATGAAAATTTACGGGAGTGATACCAAATGTTGCACCAATCTTAGCAATGAGATTAATATTTAAATTTTATTTGAGACTTGATGTCCCATTAATGTCAAAACTGAAAAAAACCTTTTCTTTTAAAAAAAATTCTTTTTCACATAACAGTTGCCTGCTGTTATTTTCTGGTTGGTTGTTATAACAAGGAGTTGAATTTGCTAACAGTCACTAGACCGCATGAACTCTCACTTCATCGGTCCCGTGGCTGTGAACATATCCAGGCAATTATCGCGTGTAAAAAGCACCGGCCAAAAGAGAACAACACCTGTAGTTGGAAAGTTTAATTATCCCATCAAAGTCCAGTCTCTCACTCTGGAAATTTCAGATTATGAAATAGTCAAATTCAGAGGCTGTCACCCTCTTTTTTGGCTACTCAGAGGGTGACAGCCTCTGAATTTGACTATTTCATAATCTGAAATTTCCAGAGTGAGAGACTGGACTTTGATGATTTTTTTTAAAGAAACCTCTTGGGATAATTAAACTTTCCAACTACAGGTGTTGTTCTCTTTTGGCCGGTGCTTTTTACACGCGATAATTGCCTGGATATGTTCACAGCCACGGGACCGATGAAGTGAGAGCTCATGCGGTCTAGTGACTATTAGCAAATTCAACTCCTTGTTATAACAACCAACCAGAAAATAACAGCAGGCAACTGTTATGTGAAAAAGATTTTTTTTTAAAAGAAAAGGTTTTTTCAGTTTTGACATTAATGGGACATCAAGTCTGAAATAAAATTTAAATATTAATCTCATTGCTAAGATTGGTGCAACATTTGGTATCACTCCCGTAAATTTTCAACTACCCTGGTATATAGACATAAAATAAAACAAACTCGCTTGAAGAGAATACGACTGTTATCAGGTATTGTAAATTAAAAAAAGTTATTTTCTATCCAAAAACTAGATACACTTGAAACAACCGAATTAGTATATAATATTCTCTTTTAAAATGTAGTGGTGGTGAATTTTAAAACCAAAATGTGATCCTTCAGGAAGGATTTAAGCTAAGTATCAATTTCCATGTTTATTTTAAACTCAATTTTTCATTTTTCTGATTTTATTTAATTTCAATGTCGAGGCATTGGTTTTTGATAGAAGTGATTGCTATGTATCCTGTTTTCTTTGATTTCCAATGATTCTACCATACAACCTTGAAAAAGAAAGAAAAAGTCTTTCGAAAGCGCTCGGTTTCGTATAACAAGAATTTTTAACATAATTTAGGCTGCAATCCCCGTGATATTTTCAATTTTATATATATATATATATATATATATATATATATATATATATATATATATATAAAAAAGAAAGTTTATTTTTAAATGAAAATGTCAACAACCGTCAAAAGTTGAGCGTCTGGGAGTTTTCGATTTTGACGCATAGTTTTTTACGATTAAGTTTGACCAATTTTAGTAGTAGTACCTAGCCATTTCGCAGTGTTGTTGTAACGGGGTGTGTAACCGATATACATTACATCTTATTTTCTCAGAATAAAGACAGTTTATAATTCTCGTGTTTTTATTCTTTTAAACCCGCGAGTACCACTTAAAGCGGGTAGTTTTTTGTTGGCTCGGCATTTCTGGCGACCGCGACAGCCACAATTATCGACATATAAACATCGCACCAGTCTCTTTACAGTGTCTCTAGGTTACCTCATGAAACTTCATTAAAGAAGTCATTAATATCATGAAAGAAGGCTGTTTTGATCTTAGAGGGGGGGGGAGTACTCGTAGCTTAGGGATCGGAGGTGGCTGTGAGTAATGTATGTCCAGTCCTTGGTATAAATCGGTATCTTCAAGAGGACAATCTGACGCTTAATGTAAGCTTTTTAAGCGAGGAAAATACTGATGTTGTCACTAAGAGATACATTTTGCCCCTAGCTCACAACATATTTGACCCAATTGGATATTTACCTCCCACTATTTTGATTCATAAGATAATGCTACAGAAGTTATGGAAGGAGGCCCTAACTTGGGATCAACCAGTAGATGATAACACTGCCCAAGCTTTTGAACAATGGGTGAAGGAACTACCACCTGCAGCAAATCAAAATACCTCGGTGGATATGTGCTGGTAAAGATGAAACAGAGGACTTAAGTATTCATACATTTTGTGATGCTTCCCAATACGCATATATGTTTGTGTCATCTTTTTGAAATAAACATGTTTTCGGAAGTAATTGCCCAAGTGTATCAACAATACCGATAATTTTGCATGACAGCGTGTTGTCTAAAAACTGCACGAGTTCATTTTCATATTTTGGAGAAAGAGCCCGACACCGAAGGTGGAGAGGTGTTTTAACAAAATATGAAAATGACCGTATGCAGTTTTTCCAAGACAACACGCTCGAATGCAAAATTATCTGGTTGTTTTGATGCACGAGTGTAATTCGGGGGAATATTTCCCGAATACAAATATTGGTTTGAATATTAAACACCTATTTCTTTTTTTTAATACAAAATATCCATTTTAAAACATGCTGTTAGGTACAAACAAAATAAAAAGACCCAAAAATACGACTTTTTCATAATTATTTTTAATAGAAAGAACGGAAATATATAATAAAACGATTTTTTTAAAGTAAACCTAAACTAAAAGTTGCAGGAATTGCAATGAAATACACAATTGTAATAACTCTGTGTGTTCTGATTAGGCTATGCAGATACCGGTACATTAACGGCTGAAGATGTTTGAAAGTGCTGTGGTACATCATTACCACGCATTTTTGTCACTATTTCTTCATGGTGATTTTAATCCATTTGAAGATATGGCGTTATTGATTTGGAATGGCCAGTGATTTTTATACGATGCTGCTCGCAGACACCCTTTTTAGCGAGATTGGAGACAGCCGTAGCTCGTAAGGAATGGTTAGTTAGTTTAATATTCTCTGTATTCAAACCTGATATTTTGTCTTGTATGTTAGTCCATTTGCTTACTGTATTTCGTCTAGCGGGAACATCTTTAAACCATATCACGCATAGAACTGCTTGCAGCTAATAGTAGAAGAGCCAGACTGCAGGATGACGTTATGAGAAACTTAGACGCTAAATGTCAAAGTTACCTTTTGAAGTGATTCTAGTACAGTCATTTCTTGGATCCAGCGAAAGGAAAAATTGGGTGTATTTGTTTGGAATAGTGTGTCTGAGATTAGAAATCTGACTTCTGCTAACAATTAGCATCATTTGTCAGGTCTGAATAACCCTGCTGATTTACCATCAAAGGGCTGTTCTCCGAAACAGTTATTGAGTTTCAGATGGTGAGGGGGGCCTACTTGGCTTTATCGTGATCCGAGATATTGGACTTTGACAAGTCTTACCTGTGATGACGAGGAAATTATGGCTGAACGGAAGAAAAAACTTATTACTACAGCCTTAAATGTGCACATAACTGGTACTTTGCACCTTGAACATTCCAAGCATATCAAATCTATATGGATGTTTGGATGGCTTTTTCGATTTATTTGTAACTGTAGACACTCAGAAGAAAAAATAAAAGACGAATTAGATGCCAAAGAAATTAGCCAATGTGAAACATTTTTGTTAAACTAATTCAGAAAGTAGGTTTTTCTGGTGTTGACGACCACAGATCAAAAATTTTAAATCTGTTCTTGGATGCAGAAGGATTGATTCGCTTGAAATCTAGAGTGTCCCTCAGAGATGATAAAAAAATTATCGCTTTCCTATTATTTTACAGTCAAAACATTTTTTAGTTCATAATCTTATAATGTATAATTATATTAACTCGAGTTATATAGGTACACAGGAACTTCTTTGTTTGTTGAGAGAAAATTTTTGGATTCTGTGTGGCAGACGTACTGCCCGATCTGTTGTCACAAAGTGTGTTATCTGTAAACGACTTAAATCCAAACCTATGGATGTTATTTCTCCATCCTTACCTCTAGAGGGAGTGCGCGATGCGATTGCGTTTGAGGTAACTAGAGTCGATTTTGCAGGACCTCTATATTTAAAATATGATAGTCAGGCATGGATCTGCCTCTGTAGTGTGCAGTATATCGCGCTGTGCATTTGGAACTAGTAACGTCTTTGTCAACCGTGAGTTTTTGCAGGCGTTACGTCGGTTTATCGCACATCACGGTAGAAAAACGCGTTTTCGTTATTACCCGGGATACTGCCGTTCAAAAAATTTCGTGAAAGTTTAATCCAGCTACCGCGGCGTGGTAGAAAGGTTTCTGGGAAAGACTGATCGGCATCGTGAAGCAACTGCTCAAAAGAGCGTTCGATCGTGCTAGCTTGAGCTATGAGAGTATGTTGACTGTACAGTGCGATTGTGAGTCCATTGTTAATTCAAGGCCTCTAACTTATGTAAATGAAAACCCAAAAGACAGTGCCGTTAGGTCCCGCCATGTTTATACGGGATCAAGCGGAGTGCGGTATACCAGACTGTGATTTGAGTTGATCGCGATTCACTATGTCGAAAAGCGCAAAAAATACAAACTTTACGCGAAACTCTCCTTCCATACCCGGTTCCGTTCGGAATGTCTGTGACAGTTGAATTTAGCCAAAAATATTTCATATTTCTCACCGCCAACTTGCACTTGGGGAACTGGTACATGTTGGCAATGACAATAGTAAGCGCCTTGACTAGCCTGCTGGACGAGTAGTCGAACTTCTACTTGCAAAGATGGTCCCATCTATTTAATAAAAGCTGAAACCTCTAGAGGTGTATTGTTAAGACCTATTCAGAGGCTTTATCCAATGGAGATTTCTACCGTTTCTGATCTTGTACCAGAGTTTCAGTCCAAAGATTTACCTAAATCGCTGACCAATGAAGAAATCCTGCAGCCTGACGTGAATGGTGAAGATATGTCTGAGGTTGATGACCAAACGAAAGACGTCAGTTCAGTGATAATGCCGAACGGAACAGTTACGCGGTATGGACGTGTAACCAAGTTGCCAGAGCGTTTCTGTAATTGAAAGGGAGGAAATTCAGTCTTGTTTTTCATGAGTAATACTTTACATGTTAAACATTGCTCAGGTGGGAGAATATTGCAACTATATGAAATTTTGTAAATAGTTAGTACATACTATTTGTCAACACACCCCTCTATAACACATTATCCTGGTTGCTGAATATATGTTTTGTTATATAAAAAAAGAAAGTGTTTATAAATGAAAATGTCAATAACTGTCAAAAGTTTAGCGTCTCGGAGTTTTCGATTTTGACGCATAGTTTTTTACGATTTAATTGGATTCATTTTAGTAGTAGTAGTACCTAGCCATTTCGCAGTTTTGTTGTAACGGGTTGTGTAACCCATATACATTACATAATATTTTCTCGGAATAAAGACAGTTTTAAATTCACGTGTTGGTATTCTTTGAAACCCGCGAGTACCACTTAAAACGGTAGTTTTTTGTGGGTTTGATATTTCTTACAGCGCATTCATCAGGGACTGAGACAAATGGTATTCCAATGGGGCTCCAAGTAAAAAGGGACTACAACTGAGACCAAAAACCACTCGCTTGTGACGAAAAAAAACCATTTGCCCTTGAGAATCATCTCATAAAAACTGCGATCGCTTTTACTGATACCAATCTGAAGAAAATCCTTACGAATATCTGACACAACTCCTAAGTTATTCTCACGGAAACGTAATAGCACTGATGGTATTAGCTCGATAAAATTAAGACCCCTTCATAGATAACAATTTAATGATGGCTTGCCCTTTTCATGAGCTGACGCATAAAATACAGGGATAATTTTCGTGGTACTGCTTTCCTTCATTACAGGCCTGTGAGGTGGAAATGACCCTGAACTTCACCTTTTGTATCTGGTTCAATGACTCGTTCTATAATACCTTCAGTTTCCCATTCAACAAAAATATCATTATATCTTTCAAAAAGATTTTCATTTTTGAGCTTACTCACAGTAGCATCAAGCCTTTTTTGCAATATTAAAATTTGTTGGTACATGGGCGTGTCCTTCAAGCCATGGCGATCGAACTTCGTACCTGCCTTTTTCATCTCAAGAGATGGTATCCATAAACAGTTCCTTAGCTGCCATAGCTGATTCCTCCCGTGTACACTTATCCGATGGCTCCTGAATTCCTAAGACATATAATTCCCACAAATCACTAACAGAAGCATTCTTAACAAAAATATTTAGGGAGGTCATTACGACATCAGATTTAACATAAGGAACTGGAATTTTTAACTCCAACCTAGTGATGTTTCTATATGGCAACTAGGCCACAAGCCAATTTATGATAAATCCCAGTATACAAATTTGCAATGACATCCGCTCCCAACAAAACCTCACTGGGCCAGATTGCTTGTTATCCGACAAGGTAATATTAAAAGAACTTAGTTCTTTGGTCCATTCCCAAAAAATACTGGAGTGTCATAAACATTTGATCAAGTGTCTCAAAGGTAAATGAAAAATCGCTATTAACAACTGTCACAGCATAGCAGCCATGGCTCTCAGTAAACTCTGCCTCCAAATAAACAGTGAATCAACTTCTCAGAATGTTTATAAGAGTAACTAACCCAGCTGCACTGCAGTTTCTTCCAAAAAATATTATCTCTGGGACGCACTATCAACCAAAAAGCTCTAACTTTCTTAAAATCATTACGTCCTTTTAATGGCACTTGAAGATTTTGTAAAAATACGTGAGTACTAGTCTAATTTGACAGGTCTTGATTCCTTTCACTTTCATCTGCTGGAGGTGGGGGTTGAACTCTGGATTGGTTTTGGTTACTATCTGGTATATCATGCTTCTTATGCTGAGGCATCTCGTGGCATAACAGTATTTCATGAGAACGTTGGCACGCAATACACCTTAACTTTTTTCTACACCTATTGACTTGGTGACCTATCTTGAGATTACGGAAGCAAGCTTTCTTTCTAGAAAGTATCTCCCTCTTTTGTTCATAACTCATTTTTAGGGCCCTAAAACAAGATTTGCTCTCATGTTGGCCCGAACAAAAAACACAATTGGCAATTTCAGCATTAACCATGCCCATTGCTGTCGGGACACCAAAACTCTTCTCTTTAACTTGCTTCTTAAACCAAGATTTTCCCCCTTACCCGCATTTGACTAACTGAATCCATAAACCAAATCGTTTCGTGGCCAAATCTATTAGGTGCTCATTTTCTACTTCGTATTGCAAGCAGTAAAAAAACTATTACCTTACAACATTGAAAAATAACCAAATGATTTTGGCTGAATTTGTATGTTAGTAGGGGAGAGTGTTACACAGTGAAACATGTTCCACAATGAAACATTCTGCTTTAAAATAAAACAAGAGAATATACATCTGCCGCCATCTCGTGAAAAAAAGTTGACTAAAATTCGAGCTCTACAAATGAAAATACGTTATCATACCGGCCGCGGTTTAGCCAGTGTTATCAAGTCAATTCGAGAAAAGTGCGGTTATTGTAGTAACTTTCCACCTGCTTCTTCAAAGACGATTTCAAGTTTAGACGCGTATAATATTAAATAATTATTATTGTGACAGGAAGCCCTGATATTTTACAATGTAAGTAGTCTTCTTAATGTCTTTAATTATTTTCATGTCTAGTTGCAACACATTTTTTGCGGTTATACATTGGCCACAGTGAATCAATCACAAAACTGTTTTACTGTGGACCATCAGGATGTTTCAGTTTGCCTCACATATGTTTCACAGTGCCTCATGCATTTCTTTGCTGCAGATGGCAAGAAATTGTGTACGAAATGCTGCTATTGGTTTAACCACCGCAGATGAGTTGATGAGAAATGCTATAAACCTGTGGGTTAACCCTAAGAAAAGTTTCTGAACAGACAGGTGTTCCTTTTGTTACACTTTTCCTCTATGCAAGGAAACAAAAACAAAATCCCCTTGAACAAATAAGGCTTACACCTAAATACAATTCTAGACAGATTTTTGATGCAGTCCAAGAAAAAGAATTGGTACAATATATTCTCACCATGTCCAGAATGGGTTATGGCAGTGCCGGATTAAACGAGCGCGGTGCCCGTAGCAAATTCTTTCAAAGAGCCCTTGATCTGCTATAGGTTCGGAAGTATAAAGTGCTAAAAAAACAATTCAATACTCAATACGTTTATTTGCTATCTATAGGTTACAATTTTGTGGATAATTAATAGTGTAGGAAATTACTATAGGCGCTGTTAGGCTCTGACAAGTACAAAAAGACTGAGATGAGATTTTCTGGCAATTTAGAATAATTTTGATAGGAAACTAACAATCGAAAACTGATGATACTACACAAATTATTTTTTTCAATACATATTTCAAAGTTTATATTTAATACAAAGTATATTATATTTTTAGGAATAGCTCATGTTATATTTCATCAATAGTGTAGTTTAAATAATGTTTATATTTATTTATCTGTTTCCTTATTATTTTTTAAACTTTTACAAAGTAACTTTTCTAGATTTCATGTGGGCAAATTTAGAAATAATACTATTCGTATCAATTTCTCTGAGCAAATCATGTTCTATATTTATCAAAGCGAAATAATTCAGACGTTCTTGACTCATAGTGTACCTTAACTCATCTTTTATGCGCTTTAATGTCGAAAATGAACGTTCGCCACTGCAGTTAGTGATCATGAGAGATAAATAAATGCGCAAAGCAATTTCTAAATTTGGGAAACATGATTCTAATGAATTGTCCACTAGGAATTTATAATATTGAATTTCTAGAGCTTCGTTTTTCGTACTGTCAATCGCACCAGCCACATCCGTTTTGAGCAGCTCAGCAAACTGCACTAATTCGTTGTCTAGGCTGTATTCCAAATCATTTTCATAAGCACTGACTATAATTGGTGTTTTTTTTTTAAATCTCTTCTGATGTAACAGATTTTAACTGTCGAAATATTTCAAAAACACTAGTTAGTTTTTGATATGCGTTCATGCGTTTGTCTAAAGCAGATAGTGTGTTATCAATAATGACAATAAACACCTCAATTTCAAACTGTTTTCCAGGTGTTTCTTTCTCAACAAATTCGTCAAGTGTACTAGAACCGCTAAAATCGTCGTACTTTGTGTTCCGCTTGCGTCGTCTTGAAGTCTGTTGCTGATATTCATGACAGCCTGTCAGCTCTTTGGTTTGTGCTTCAATATTTGAAAATGTAGATCGCATTGTTTGGATATATTCATATAATGATTCATAAAGGGTGTATCCCGTATTAAGGTCTATTTTAGACGATTGCATCGACGCACTAGTTGCTTGCATGCGTTCTAGGATTCCATTCCACGTAATTATCATTATTCCCGTTTTCAACTTATTCATCTTTGAAACATGTCCGTACGCTTGATTACGACACTCTACCTTTTGATCTATATTATTAGAAATGACATCCAAAGCTTGATTGATAGTGGTAAAACCACATAAAAGGGCCTTCGTAGCATCAGCTCTGGCAGACCACCTAGTATCCGACAACCTTTTCAAAATCGGATTTTTCGAAGTAAGAGCTTCCGTAAGAAGACTCCAACGATGTGTAGAAGCGGGGAAAAAATTATGAAGATTTTCAATAAAATCTAAAAAAATTAATGCCTCTGTACAACAGTCTGCAGCGCACTTAGCAACTAAATTTAATGAATGTGCAAGACAGGGAATGTATTCTGCACACTTATTTCTTTCTTTAATTCGTGCTTGCAGGCCGCTGTTACTGGTGTCGTAGCTTTGTCCACGACAATCTTTGATATCAATGTCATTCTTACTTAAGAAATCTAATAAACTTTGGGCGAGTTGTTCTGCAGTATGGCCTTCCATATCTAAGAACTTAACGAATCTCTCAACTGGCCCAGATGGTAAAACATAGCGCACTATCAGAGTCAGTTGGTCTACATGCGATATATCTGGAGTAGAATCTAATGACACTGAATAGTACTTGGATCTCTTAATTTCGTAAATAATTTGATCTAGCATGCTTGATGCAATTAATTTGATGAATTCTTCGCATGTTGTTTTAGATAAATATGAGGTGTGCCCTTTTCCTTTATGAGCATAAGTTTGAATATGTTGGGCCATAAAAACGTCAAATTCAGAAAGTAATTCTAATAAGCCTAAGTAATTCCCATTATGAGCTGAACCAACAATTTCATTACTACCCCGAAACGCAAGACCTCGTTCTGCTAAAAACTTCATGACTGCAATAATTCGTTTTAAGAGCATCTGCCAATAATTTTGTTCAGTCTCAATTTGGCTCACAAGTTGAGAATCGACACACGCATTCCTTTTTTTCGGTTTAACAGCGAAATTATAGCTTTTCTATGCAGAGTGCTTTCTTCGTGCCTTTTCAACAATTTGTTCGCGTTCTTCCAGTCATCGAACCCATCTTTCGTAAACCTCGCTGACTGATTAATATCTGAATGTATAACTTTGCAGACAAAACAGAAAAGTCGCCCTTTACGTTCTGAATAGCACAAACAATTTCTGATATGAGTTTTATTGGTAGGTTTATGGTTATAAGTGAAAAATGACTTTTGGCAGAATCGTGGACTAATTTCTTTTTCATACATTTTCTTTGAACTTCAAAAGTCGCTGTTTATATGTTGCAGTTCGCTGCTTCCTTTCGCAATCCAATAATCTCTGTCAAAGTTGCTCGGCCATTCACCAATATCGTTGGAGTACATTTTACTTTCATTTAGTTTTTTGCTAGAAGAAACGGTAGCAGTTGAATCATCTAATATACTATCGACTTCCGTTTGGCTCAAGTAAGACGACTTTGAGTCACGGGGATTTGAGAGGTTTTCAGATTTTCCTTGGCTAAAACACGATATGGGAGAACTAGGAGGACTTGTTGTCTTTTCGATTTCAGTATCACTTGTCGATAAAGTACCTGCAGAGGTAAAAATTTCAGTTTCACTTTTATATGTATAATGAGATGTACCTTCTTTATTTTCTGCTTTAATTTCCGTGGATTCAGCAACAATGCTCTGAACATTAAAAAACTCGGACAGCTTACGTGTTTGTGATAGAACAGCTTCGTTATTTTTCTCTTTTTCATTTTTTGCTTTACGTTTTGCACTTCCAGAAGCATGGTGTCGACCCGTATCTCTAAATCTGCTGCTAATAATTCTGGTATCCTTTGTTATTACTTCGTTCTATACACAGATAAAAATAGGAAGTAAAATACAAATATGTATAGTGCTATGAAGTAGTAGTACCCAATACCGAATTGAAAACTTCAATTTTTTATGGATAACTGCATCTCAACTCGTTTCTTTAATTTGTTTAGTCGTATCAAATAGAAAAGAAACATTGAGATCGGAATTGGAATGAAATTAAAATGAAATAACTATCAACAATTTATTATGAAATATCAAAACAAAAATCTTACCAAAATTACGAAAAAACAATA
Source organism: Galeruca laticollis (assembly GCA_963921935.1). NCBI lineage: Eukaryota > Metazoa > Arthropoda > Insecta > Coleoptera > Chrysomelidae > Galeruca > Galeruca laticollis. The sequence goes on along the minus strand of OY998175.1, from coordinate 257,601,146 downwards.
AACTTATTTCTATTACTCATAATTAGGCAAAATAATCTTTCTATATTTTTGGAAATTTTTTATTACTATTTAATTCTACTTCATATCAATATTTACTGAGTATTAATTCATTGTATTGAAATTTATGCTAATACTGACGGAATGAAAATATAAGATATTTTGCTCGAATTCAAAATTCACGATTAGTTTTGATAACTATTACCTAAAAGAGTGACGGTAGGTACTTTTAAACACGAATTTATAACTTGATAAGTATTCAAGTTTGATTATAGTGAAATTAATTTGTTTCTCAGTCAAAAAAACTCGAACAAAAATGAATTTCACTAGCAAATACGTTCGAATTGGAAAAAAAATAAAAAGTAGAAATTCGAAGCATAAAAAAACTGGAGCTACTTTATAATCAAATCATGTTAAAAATCATTTTCGATTACTGCAGGGAAAGAAGAAAATAGTTCCAATCCCAATGGTAATTATTACTATTTTACATGGTAACAAAGATTTTTTAGCGATGACAGCTACGAGTAGTCTAGTCGAAAAGTGAGTTTCCTATGAAAAATCGTTAGAATTGTGGCAAAAATATAATTTTTATTTGATGTTAAAAATGAGGTTCCAACCCCTAAGTGCAGCACCACAACTGCATTCTCTTCCAGCACCGTACTGAGTTGCGTGCAGAACAGTAACCAGTCGGGTTCTAGTCTTTCCATGTAGAGAGGGTACAATTAAAAATTCATAACTAATAAAATAAAAGATGTTTATAAATTTTTCTTGTCATCATCGTCTTAGGTACATATGTAAGAAGGGCTCTAACAAGAATTAGATTTTAGAGTCATTGTTTAAGCATTTAATTTATTATCAATAAAATTAGAGCACCAGAAAGAATTAGTTGATTAACAATCACTTAACTTCTTGAAAAATCAATGAAAGTTTGTTTTTCCAACGGTACTTAGCTCCTTTTAGTGTTTGGATTATGAGAATTTCATCAGATTGTTATATTAATATTTTAGACTCAAAAAAATTATTTTGGTTTATACACACTTCTAACGTAAGCGCGCCCGTACGACAGCAGCTACGCGCAACCCTATTTTCAATATTAAAATTATTATCTATGGGCCTAGAGTTCTGAGTCAGAATTTTTTTTAAGAAAGTTCTTCCTCTAAAAATATTTTTTCGAATTTTCGATATCGCAAATGGTTATTAAGTTGTTATCAAAAAGCTGAGATCCTTTTTTTTGTTTATGTTTATTGTTAATAACAAATTACAATTTTGATTTTTAGAAAAAAATGTCTTTCTCAAAATTAGATTCCGCATCAAATGAGCTATCGCTCATATTTTTGCCACAATTCTAACAATTTTTCACAGGAAACTCACTTCTCGACTATACTACTCGTGGCGCTCCTCGCTAAAAAATTGGCCAAAAGTTATCTATTCAAAATATATTTTTTATACATATTTTTGATGCATTTTTAATATTTTTTTTATACTAAAAATATATATCTTTTGGATTTTAAGATACATTTTTTTTATAATTTTTTTTCATGAGGATTATATACAATGTAACGTAGTCATGATTACCATTCTACAATTAAAACTATTTTTTAATCTCCGTGTGGAAAGATGTAATAATCTAGTAAAATATATCTTACCTTAAATGTCAATAATTCTCAGAATCATTCTTCTGTCTCTTGAGATTTTTGAATTAAGTTTCATTGAATTATTCACAACACTGCGATCGGCAAAAATCAATAAATAACACAATTAAAACAAACCTCTTTCATAAATGGCTCTCATCATGTTTCACATAGAAAGATTAATTTTCAACTTCGATAACAAATAATTTGCATTGGCCGGGTGCCCATTGTACCGTTAAGGGATAGGATACCTATCATTAGTTTAAAAACAAACATGCGAGACTCGAGAGACTATCGTGTCAAGAATTTGAATTTCTTTGGTTCTGGCAATAGTTTATTGAATGCATTTGGTAATGATCTTACTATATCAGGATTACGACATGGTTTTAACAATTTAAATCGAGCCATTTCAATTCTGCTACACATCCACACAAGTGTCGGATAAGAGTGCTTGCATACGTCAGACTTTTTGTAGAGCTGATTATCAGGCCGACTAAAATGCTACACGTTTATACAAGCAACTTTTTGTAGAACTTGTGCGTTTACCGAATGAAAGTCAGTGTTTTATTGACGCCAAGAAAATAGTCGGGTACCGAGTGTCTGACGTGGATTGTCTTAGTAGGAAAAGTTGTAATGTTTCACGTTTTTGTGACATCAAAAAAATTCAGCATACCACATCTTAATAAGTTTCACTCAAAAAATTACGCTCAGGCAGATATGAGTGGGTTTGAATATGCGGGGCCCGTAGCAATTGCTACTCTTGCTACGTGGTTAATCCGGCACTGGGTTATGGTTTGACAGTAATAGAATACAGAAAATTGGCTTACGAAATGGCCATACGAAATAAAATTCAAATTCCAGAAAACTGGGCAAAAAATAAAGTGACAGGTTTGGAGTGATTTACGGGTTTCAAGAAACGTCATTCTAATATTAGTATTCGTTCTCCTGAGGTGTGCAGCGTATCAAAAATTACGTCATTTAATCCGCATAATAGAATTATCAATACGTATATAGCACGTCGCTCTTGATATTTTGCTGCATTTTTGTGGTTTAAAGTGGTTTATGACTGTTAAAACATTTTAGAAGTGGTGACTCATTTGTGTACCTGCATATTGGATTATAATTTGATATTTTTAGTTTTTAATAAATTTGTAATCTAAACAATGGTCAATAACAATTGTGAAACCTGTTCTGGTACGATAAGTCGAAGTGGGCCGGCCACTTTTTGCGAATTCTGCAAAAAGCAGTTTCATGTTGTATGTGTCTCCAAACCTGTTGATATACTGGACGTCCTAAATTCTGTTCCTGGACTCTTGTGGAGATGCGACGAATGTCCGAAAAGTTGTATTTCTATAAACAATACTGAAGTAACTAACTTGTTAGAATCAACAGTTAGCAACGCGCTTCGTTCAATTAAAGCTAAATTGTCCTCACTGAAATCTGATGTTTCTAAAGTTGTTAAAGAACCTGTGACTATTCCACCAACGACTCGATATGCTGATGTTGTTAACAACAAAACTTTTCCTGCAGTGATAGTACAACCCAAGAACAAGGCACAGGAGATAAAACAAACGAAATCACAGCTAATACATAATATTAATCCAGCTGATAACAGTATACATTTGACTGAAGTTAAACATATTAAGTATGGTGGTATTCTTATTGCATGCAAATCTAAGGAGGAAAATGAGAAGATAATGAAACTGGTTCAAGAAACAATGTCTGACTCTTATACTGTAAAGGAGGTTGCTGGTATTAATCCCAGATTGTGCATTGTGGGTTTGTCAGAAAAATATACTGAAGAAATGCTTCAATACCAGATTAGGAATTGTAATCCTGAAATTTTTTCTAAATATAGTGATTGTAAAATTGTGAAAATCTTTCCAACTAAGAAAAATGCTGCAATCTTTCAGGCTGTCATTCAGATAGATAGAAATGTGTATGATATAATATTAAAAGCTGGTAACTTATTTGTAGGGTATGATAGTTGTAGAGTATATGATGCCTTGGAAGTGTCGCGTTGTTACAACTGTAACGAATTTAATCATTCATCCAAATCGTGCAACAATTCTTTAAGCTGTCCTTTATGCGGTGGAAATCACAATGTAAAGCCCTGTAGATCCCAATTACGAAACTGCACTAATTGCGTTAAACTGTCAGTTGCTCAGGGCTCTACTACTTCCTGTGATCATGCGGTGTGGGACAGAAGTGTTTGTACTGCATATAAAATTGCTTTAACTAAACTCAAGAAGGATTTGCTTGGGATATAGCAATCCATAGCTTCAAGTGGATCTACCATGTCGTCGACCACTTGCACTGCTGGTAAAAAGGTTAACAGTAATTTCACAAATTCTTTACATGTATAGTACTATCAGAATACCAGAGGCTTGCGATCTAAAACTGTAGATTTTTTTAATGCAATCTCTATAACAGACTTTAAGGTCATAGCACTAACCGAAACATGGCTTAACGATTCAGTCTTTAATGGTGAACTGTTTCCAGAAGACTACTCAGTATACCGGGTGATAGAAATCTGAAGGCGTGTAATTGCTCGAGGAGCGGAGGAGTTCTTATAACTGTAAACAATGAATTCCCGTCGTGTGAAATGAATATAGATAGTTTCATTCTCCCCACGATAGTTACGGTGGATATGGTCTTGGTCAAAATAACAGCTGACTCAGGTCATGTTTATGTGCTAAATGTTTATGTTCCTCCATCTGCTAGTAGCGAGGTATACCTTAATCTTTTTGAATCAATTAGTAATATTGAAAGTTTGCATAATAATAATTTACTCATTGTGGGCGACTTTAATATATCTTCTTATGCTACATATTTCCATAATAATTTAGGTACACAGAGAAAACACGTCCAAATAAAAATAGTTTCTAGAAAAAAATCGCTTGCTGCAAATAATTTTTTATTAGTGTTAGAAAGATTATTCATCAGTAGTTGAAAAAAACAGCTAGTTTTGTCCGTTAAAGCGATCGACAAACCTTAGTCACCAGGTAATTTGTACTTAATAAAAAAGTTTCTAGAATTGAATCATCTACCCTTAACTATCTATCCTTTATCGTAAGTGAGCTCAATTTTAATCTTTAGTTATCTAAGTATCCGGAATCACGTCATCGACACATTCCGATAACACTCGGATTGCTCGGCTGACCGTTAAGTTGGTTTCAGACAAGAAATTGCATTATTTAATTTTTAAAATACGGGAAGACAGCAAACAAAAAGCACGTGTGGAGTGTAGTGAATGTCTGAACGATCTTTCTTTGTGCGGTGAGTGGTTTTTGGTTTCATCACAGATTAGAGTCTGTGGTTTCACTATTATGCGAGGCCTACAGTGGAATACAAGCAATGTAATTTCCTTTAATGAACATATGTTTGCATATGAAGTTAAGATAACTGCTTTTCAGAGATTCAATTTTATTTTCAGATGGTCACTTTGAATGTACACTCTAATAGCAGAACTTTCATTACTTTTTTTCAAATATTTGCGGAACTGAACAGTAGTACAGAATTGTAATTTTGGGGCTGTATATTAGAACAGATTCTGCAGCTTTTTTTGTTATTATATTACCAATTACCTTTTTGTACCTATATCACATTCGAATTTATTAATGGGACAACTTGTATATTTTTACATTTCTATGTCACGATTCTAATAAACTAGCACACTTGTGGTGTAAAACGACTAATTTAAGAGCTACAGCTAATTAAAAATGTTTGTCCCATGATGGTTAAGGCAAGCAATATCTCGGAAATGGGCAGTTAATTTTGAATTTACAAATTAAATACAATTATAATGTTCCAGGATTGTATTTTAATTACAGATTCAAAATGCACTGTCTAGTTCTGAGAGATTGCTTGTCTTATTTGTCGAGGGACAAGCATTTTAAAGCAGCTGTACCTGTAATTAATCGTTTTACACCACAAGTGTGCTAGTTTGTTGGAATCGTGTTATCGAGAAAAACTTAAAAATGTGCAAGTGGTCCCATTAAGCTTGAATCTGATGTCACGTAAGCCGAAACAAAATTGTTATTTGATAACGTAATAACAAAAGAAAAGCTGCATCATTTGTTTTATACCACCAAAATTGCAATTCTGTACTACTGTCCAGTTCCGAGATACCGCTCATCTAAATCGTGTAATTACCATGTCCGTAATATAAGGTTGATTAATACTTTTTCGTTTGGTTCAGGAAAAATTTCTCACAGTTTGCAGCCGTCTATTAGAGAGATCTCTAAAACCAATTTTCAAATTTGAAATCCTTTTGGATTTCAAGATTTCTCTAAGCGTCGGTTTTATCATCTGCACCCTGTATAGGATTTTTTTTCTATGAAAATGTTCCCTATTATTTTTATTTTGTATAATTTAAAAAAAAATTAATAATTTTAAAACATGTGTGTTCCTATATAATGTGTACTGTACTTAGACTGAAAACGTTCCTTATACTATTTTTGACTTTAATTTTCGTCTTTTTGGTTAATTTAGGAAAATTAATACGTTTAAAACTTACATGTTTTTGTATTGTCGTTACTTAGATTGAAAACTAATTCCTTACTACTTTTAAGTTTTTTTTGTATTTTTTGTTAAGGAAATCAATCATTTTAAAACTTAAACGTTTTTGTATGATTTGTATTATTGTACATAGACTGAAAACGTGCCTTATTATTTTTAACTTACTTTTGTTTTTGGTTACTTTGAGAAAATTGTATATTTTGAAAAGTTATTTTTTAATTACTAAAAAAATACATATGTTAATTTTTCATAAATTTAAAATAAATGTTTTTTATAAATTTGCTTTTTTTCACCCATTTCTGTGTGTTTTGCAAATATGGAAAACTAATGATGGAAAAAATATGAAATTTGAAGTTTGTGTTCCAAATCTGTTAATTTATAATTATATTTTATAAAATACATTTGACATACCCGGTATATAAAATTACAACTTTGGATCAGTTTTCAGTAACGGGTGACCACTTATATTTTCCCCTAATAAACATTGAATGCCTATAAATTCTAAACAGTGCAGAATAGAAATATGCGGTTTTTACTGAATTGTTTCATTTTAGTACAAGTTTTGGTCGAATAGATTGGATTTTTTCCATCGCTTCCGATTACGCCAAAACAAAAATGGCGGAGTTTTACAATTTCTGTCAGTTGCTAATCGAGTTTGGAAAGTTTCCATCGCTATATAGGTGAAGATCACTTATAAAACTACAAAAAATATACTAGTCGTTCCATTAACAAAGTCAATTAAAAAAATTGTCAAAAATTCGCTATTTCTATTGTTTCGTAAACGAAAACGATAGAAATAAATCAATTTATTCAAACGAAACTTGTAGTTACTAAAATGAAACAATTCCGTGAAAACCGCATATTTCCCTCCTGAACCGTTTAGATTTTATAGGCAGTTAAAATAGGAGAAATATAAGTGGACACCCTGTATAAGCCTAAATGCCAGGATTTAGGTTAATAAATAAATCTGCTTGCTGAATGCGTTGTAACCGCTTATGATCGCTCGATGACGTCAAGTAACATAAAATCCGGCTTTAGGAGAAGTGGGATTTTTCCATTTGATAAAAACGTGTTCAATGAGGATGATTTTATGACTTCTGCTGTCATATTTCGACCTACTGTAGATGAGCAAGAAGCTTCAACTTCTAAAGTCAATAAGACTGCATTAAGCGAATGCGATAAAGCCAAAAAAAATCAGAGCACAGACAAAAGCAAGGAGGTTTTATTTCACCTGTACAGTTCAGAGGTTATCCCAAGGCTTCCGAAAGGAAAAGTAAAATTAATAGATGAAAGGGAAAATGTATGATCGCGACGGAGACCCCCAAAGAAAATATTATATGAGAAAAGACCGACAATCAAAGCCGTGGAGAACGCTACACGCAAACTAGTGGAATCATCTGATGAAGATGATGAAGTATTGTCCGTTCATTCAGAAACGGAGGACTCGAGAACTGAATTCCTGAAGTTAGTCCAAATGGTTTCGAAGATTTTATGCGCTGCCCAGAGGTTGGACATTTTGTACTGGTAGAATTCAAAATTCAAGAAAAAATTAAGAAAAGCGTTTATTACATTGGACAAGTCTCAGGAAATAAAGATGAAAATGGCGACGTAAAAGTCAGTTTTTATAGAAGGCATATAAAGATAGCTAACAAATTTGTTCCGCCAGTAGTGCCTGACCGACCGTTGCTGAGAGTGCCTGTTTCGTCGTTATTTTATTCATTTCATTTTGTGTTGTTCAATATTTGAACTATGCGCGACATACTCCCTCCTTGATCATGCGCCACTTAACGACCGCCAACCAATTACACGGCCGTCCTAGCAACGAGAAGTTAAATGCATGTTGCGCGGCAGACATGCGTCATAAACGAAACGAGATGTCATGGCTGTCAGTGTGTGTAAAGAACAACGTGTTTTATAACCGGCTTTCCGAAATAACAATGCTAATACTTGTGGGTAAGTGGTTTATTTATATCTAGGTGGGAGTTTATTCGTTATAGAATTAATCTTTGTTCAAAAGACATTAAATTACGATACATTTTGGTCCCTTTTCGCCCGATTTAGTTGAAAGCTCCGTGGAAAAACAGTACATTTTATTGTGTGTGTACCGTGTGGCAATACATAATAGTTAATTTAAAATGTCTGAAAGCAATGAGAAGAATATGTTAACCAAATTTAAAGTGCAAAGGCGTAACATTGTTAAGAAGGTAGGAGCTATGCATCAACTGGGTACAGCAGCTCTTAGATGAAACTGCAAGAGATGAGTTCGAAATACGATATTCCAACTTGAACGATTTAATAAATGCTTTCGACTCATTACATTTAGAAATTATAGTGTGTGTTCCTGAATCTGATAATGAAATAACAGAGCAAGATAATATTCAAAAAGAGTTTGATAAATTACAGTTCTCAGTTCAAGTACTGTACAATAGAATGTTTGGGAAAGCTAAAATAGGGAATGGTGAAAATAGAATAGATTCCCCAAAGTCGGAAGCTGGTAGTAGTAGTGTGAAAAATAAATGTAATTTAAAATTACCTAAAATTGAAGCTCCTAAATTTGACGGTACTTTAATTAAATGGCCAAAATTGATAGATTTGTTCAACACTAGTGCATAATAATACCTGTCTAACATAGAAAAAATGCAATTTCTTATGCTGTCATTAAAAGATCAATCGGCTAGTGTTATTAAAAATTAGCAAATTACAGCAGATAATTATGATATCGCTTATAATAAATTAATTAAGAAGTACCAAAGCGATCGTTGGTTAATAGCTAAATTATATGCAGGCAATATTTAATTCCAAAAGGTGTAATAGTGATTCCTCTAGTGAATTAAGTCAGTTGCTAGATAATATTGAAGTTAATTTATAAATTGTGAAGTTGATTTGTGGGATTTTGCTAAATTTATTTTATTAATAGAAAAAATCGATCCATCTGTAAAACGACGTTTTAAGAGAGAAGTAGCGGAAAACGAAATTCCAAAATTTGAGGATTTATTTAAAAGAATGTAAGTCTGAACAAAATTGTATTTTAACGGATAACGTGGATAAATCAGTTAAACATTTTTTTAAAACTAAAGCTCGTGTCAATTCATATGTTACTGGTACTGGCACTACCTCCAATACTAAAACAAAATTAAACGTGTGTGTTATGTGTAAACAAAATCACTCTTTAACAAATTGTGATAAATTTCTTCAGTTAGAAGGAAGGGGAAGGAATGATTTTGCAAACAAAGAACATTTATGTTTTAGATGCTTGTCCAATGCTCATTATTTTTCTAAATGTAAGGTTAATACTGTTACGAAACAGCACACTGGTATAGTCCCTAAAACCAACCCTGTCTAAGCCAGGTATAAAAGTTAAAATTACGGCGGATACGCACTGTTTACGACTCTACGACTATCTTATATAAACATTGTTTTTGTTACCAGAGTTATCTAGAAAAGGCCAGAATCAATTGTTTTTTTATGCCGCAGTCCGGAATTTACTAGTAAAAATGGCTTTAATATATAAGGGGACTGATCAGGAAGAGATAGTTAGTTGATAATTTGACATCGTGAGATAAACAAGTAAATAGGTGAATATAAATTAGTGAACTGTTTATATAAATTAATTTAAGTGAATATACTGTGTATATAATTAGTGAATAGTGAAGTGAATAAATAAATTAAGTAAGTGAACATACCGTGTGTTTAAAATTTATCCCACCCGTAATAAAACGTTTTAATAAATAAGAAAAACATTACATTGGTGTCAGAAGTGGGATAATATAAATAAATATCTACGTAAAAATGGCCAAGAGATTAAGGGATCTGAAAGTAGCGGAGTTAAGGGCAGAATTGGAAGATCGTGAGTTGGAAACGTCCGGTAAGAAAAGTAAATTAGTAGAAAGACTTAAAGTGGCACTGGAAAATGACGGCTTTGATCCAGAAACAGTTTTATTTAATGACGAGGCTTCCACCTTAATCCCGTCAATTTCTGCTAACATGGACGAGAAGATTTCTGCCATGGAAGAGAACATGGACGAGAAGATTTCTGCTATGAATAACGACATTTCTGCTAATATTTCGGCTAACATGGACGAGAATTAAGACCATCCAAGAAGAAGGTGACGAAGACAGATTTGACCAGTTCGTCAGTTTCATAAAAGGTATGATGGACAAGAAGAATTGTGGCGAGCTAGGGCATGTACGTAGTTCGTGTAAGCGCTCCAAGACTCCTGCAAACCAAGAACCCCAGTCACAGGAAAACTAGAAAGGGTCGGCTACGAGGGGGCAGCACCGACCCATGATCGTTCCAAAGACCCTCTCATACTGATAGCTTCGCTCAGATGTCGCAACGACAGTGTATATGTGGATGGCGAAGTAAATGGCAAGAAATATGCTCTGCTGGTTGACACTGGAGCAACTAGAACCATTATACGACCAGAGATAATAAACCCCAAGAAGAAGCTTCTACCAACGAGACTGCGACTGCGGACCGCCACAGGCGAGAGTGCCAACGTTCACGGGGAAACACAAATCCAATTGGGAATTGGAGCAGAAAAGTTCACGCATACGGTAATCGTAGCTGACATTGAAGAAGACGTGATTCTGGGAATGGACGTAATGAATGTACATGGTTTCCAATTAGACTTCAGAAACAGAACCATTAAAGTGGGCTCCGAGGAGGTATTCCTTCATCCACATGAAGGCAGCGCGGTGTTGGCAGCTGTACAGGAAGATACCGTTCTACCTGCACGAAGCGAAACCATGATAGTAGCACGGCTACAGGGAATCATGGAGGAAGGTACACCGATGATGATGGAGCCAAGGAACCACGACGAAGAAGTTGGCAAAGGAGTACTAATTGGAAAAGGATTGGTTACGTCGGCGAAAGAGATCCCAGTACGTATGATAAACGTGAATGATTACCCAGTCACCATCAAGAAGGAAACTAGGATTGGATCCTGCTTACCAGTGACGTCTATAGTTCGCCAAACAACGACCACTGACAATTCTAATGCCAGATTCGAACAGATGTTATCAGTAGCTGGTTAATCTTTGGATCGAGCTGAAAAAAAGAGAATGAGAGAATTTCTCTTGCAGTATCGAGACTTATTCGTACCAAAAGGAGAAAAGACTGGCAGAACATCAGCCGTCAAACACAAAATCGATACTGGTAATGCTAAGCCAATTAGACAATCAGCTCGAAGACTTCCACGAGCGAAGAGAGAGGAAGCTGAAAGAATAATTCGAGATATGGCAGAAGAAAAAGTAATAGAACCATCTACTAGTACATGGGTGTCTCCAGTAGTGCTCGTGAAGAAAAAGGATGGAACTACGAGATTCTGCGTGGATTATCGTCAGCTTAACAACGTGACGAAGAAAGACAGCTATCCTCTGCCTCGAATTGATGATACGCTAGACACTTTGGCCGGCAGCAAACTGTTTTTCACCTTAGACCTGAAATCTGGTTATTGGCAAGTGGAAATGGACCCAGAAGATAAAGAGAAGACTGCTTTTACCACCGGATCTGGATTATGGCAATTCAACGTCATGCCATTCGGGCTCTGTAATGCGCCTGCGACATTTGAAAGACTCATGGAAAATGTCTTGAGAGGGTTGTCTTGGAAGACATGCCTGGTCTATTTGGACGACATCGTAGTACTGGGGAAGACATTTGACGAACATCTGAAGAATTTGGAAGACGTATTCAAACGACTCCAAGCTGCCCAGCTCATGTTAAACCCGAAGAAATATCAGCTATTCCAAAATCGAGTCAACTATCTAGGTCATATAGTGAGCAATGAAGGAGTGGCGGTGGATCCTGAGAAAATTGCTTCCATTCAGCAATGGCCGCAACCAACCGACAAACATCAAATTAGGAGTTTCCTTGGACTATGCACGTATTATAGAAGATTTATCAGGAAGTTTGGAGATATTGTCAAGCCTCTACCGCGACTTACAGAAGAGGCAAGAGCTTTCCAATGGGACGAAGACTGTCAAACGGCTTTTGAAACCTTGAAGAGGCATTTAACCTCGGCTCCGATATCAGGATATCCATTACTAGAGGGAGACTTTATTCTTGACACTGACGCAAGCAACGTAGGATCCAAGGAGGGCAAGAAAGAGTGCTGGGATATTTCAGTAAAGTCCTCTCCAAACCAGAACGAAACTACTGCGTCACAAGAAGAGAACTTTTGGCAGTAGTGAAGTTCGTGGAACACTTTTACCAGTATCTCTATGGTAGGAAGTTTTTAATCCGGACTGATCATGCAGCACTCAAGTGGTTGATGCAGTTCAAGAATCCCGAGGGCCAGATCACTAGATGGATTGAACGACTTCAAGAATATGATTTCAACATCGAACATCGAGCCGGTGTGAGTCACCGAAATGCTGACTCCCTGTCCAGACGGCCGTGCCCAACAGACTGCTCCCACTGCAACAAGGTGGAATCTAGGGAAGCTGCAGTTTCAAGAACTACTGTATTTAACGAGGAATGGTCACCCACCAGCATCAGAGAAGCAGGAGAATGATCTTCACCTGAAGATGATCCGGCAATGGAAGAAAGAAAACCGGCGACCTACCTGGCAAGAAGTGTCAATATTTTCACCGAAACTCAAGGCGAATTGGGCTCAGTGGGACTCCCTTGTCCTGGAAAAAGGGCTGTTGAAAAGAGTCCTTGAAAACGATGATGGTTCTGAGATGAGGAGACAGCTAGTTATCCCGAGAACAAGAGTAGCTGAGGTACTAAAGAAGTTACACGACAGTCCATCGGGAGGTCATCTGGGAGTGAAGAAAACCCTTCAGCGAGTTCGTGAGAGGTTTTATTGGATGAACAGCTCCGACGATGTGAAGGACTGGTGTAAGAAATGTACGACTTGTGCTACGAGTAGTGGACCACATCGCAAGAGAAAGGCACCCATGAAACAGTACAATGTTGGAAGCACTTCGAAACCTCCGAGACCATGTGTTGGAATCCAACGTGAAGAAACTGGCTATGCCTAAGATAGCGAGTAACCAGTTGGATTGGCGAATCATCAGGAACATGGTAGATATTATCTTTCAAGATACCGGTGTCCAGATATTAATTTGCAGCTACAACCCCCGTTATCAGTATCCGATGAAGACGGTGCCCTGCTATTTCCATAAGATCGGAAAGTGTAGAAATGGGGCCAGTTGCCGATTTAAACATCCAGTCTCGGCTATACATAAGTTCCAGGAGGAACTTCCATTTAAGGAGGGGGTAATGGTGTCAGAAGTGGGATAAACAAGTAAATAAGTGAATATAAATTAGTGAACTGTTTATATAAATAAGTTTAAGTGAATATACTGTGTATATAATTAGTGAATAGTGAAGTGAATAAATAAATTAAGTAAGTGAACATACCGTGTGATTAAAATTTATCCCACCGGTAATAGAGCGTTTTAATAAATAAGAAAAACATTACAATACCTTTTGTAGTGCGTGTGGCAGAAAACATCATGTTTTGCTACATTTTTCAAATATTAGAAATAGTAACACTTATGAATCAGAGCAAGTGGAGCGGGCAGGAGATGTTTCTGATCTGAGCCCAAGTAAGGTAAATAAATTGGCTACTTCAGTGATGTGTCAGAAGGTTGTGTTATTTTCTACTGCTTTAATCTATATCAAAGATTCAATTGGAAATTTTCATAGGTGTCGAGCACTAATTAATAGTGCAAGTGAAGCCAGTTTTGTAACTGACAAGCTTTCAAGAAAACTAGGGTTGGAAAGATCTTCAGTCTCAACTTCAATCAATGGCTTGAATAGCATGTCTTCAAAAAATTGTGGTGTTGTGGCTAGAATTGTCCGTCCATATCAGCAAATTATCCCAAATTTTGAAATTGATTTTATTGTTGTGAATGAGATTTGTGGTGTGACTCCGAGTGATGTGTGTCTTTTAAAGACTGGGATCACATTAAAGGATTACAGTTAGCGGATCCAGAATTTGGAAGTCCTAATAAAATTGATGTGTTGTTGGGAGCTGATATTTTTGGTATGATTATACAGGACGGAGCAAAGTGTGGTGATCCTAAAGTACCTGCAGCAGTTAAAATGGTCTTTGGTTGGGTGTTGCTAGGCAATGTTGATCAGAAGAATAATTCTAAGGTGGTGAAGTCCTTTTGTACACTCATAATATAGAGATAAAAGTGGGAGATATGTGGTGAGTCTTCCATTCCGTCAGGAAAGAGCAAGTTTATGTAATTCTTATGATCTTATGATTTTTGAAATTAGAGACCAGGTTGCATAAAAATAGGGAATTATTTGTTCAGTATTCTGAGTTCATACGTGATTACATCAACCAGGGACACATGTCAACAATAGAAGCTAATGAAATGGGAATAGGTAAATACTATATTCCACATCATTGTGTTTTGAAGCCTGAAAGTGTATCAACTAAGCTGAGAGTGGTCTTCGATGCTTCAGCAAAGGCAGCATGTGGTTCGTCTTTGAATGATAATATTCTTGTAGGTCTTCCTTTACAAACTGATATTGTAAATATTTTGTTGAAATTTAGGTTGTATCACGTCACATTTACAGCGGACATTCGTCAAATGTATAGGCGGATTTTTGTGTTACTAGAGACTATCAAAGAATACTGTGGAGGTTCAATATTGGCGATGAATTGTCAGAATATAGATCAAATAATGTGACGTATGGTGTAGGTTCAAGTCCATATTTGGCAATTCGTACCTCAAAACAGTTGGTATTGGATGAAGGTCAACACTTTCCTTTAGCAGCAAAGATATTGGATTCCATTATTTATGTCGATGACGTGGTTAGTGGGGCATAATCCGTTGAACAGGCAGTGTCTATAATCCAGCAGCTTATTCATTTATTGAGCAAAGGTTGTTTTGAACTTAGGAAATGGAGTAGTAGCCATCCAGAAGCATTGAGTGGTATTCCGGCTCAACATCATCAGCTCTATCATTTTGATGGTGAAAATTCAAACTTAAAGCTGCTTGGTTTACAATGGGACCCATCCAGTGATTGTTTTAGTTATAGGATGGATGAGCGGGAGAGACCAGCTACTAAAAGAAATGTGCTGTCAGAAATGATTTATGATCCTTTAGGCTTTTTATCCCCTCTAACGCTAGTTGCAAAATGTATTATGCAGGCTACTTGGAGTAGAGGTTTAGGTTGGGATGAGGCTTTACCACCAGACTTAAACAGAAAGTGGGATCATTATCAGGAAGAATTAAGTATGTTGTATTCTTTTAAACTTCCTAGAAGAATTGTGAGGGATAATGTAACCAAGTTTGAGTGGCATGTTTTTTGTGACGCTTGCGCAGCAGGTTATGGTACTGTGGTATACCTTCGCCAATTCACAGAAACTGGTATTCATGTGTGTCTTGTCTGTGGCAAATTGAAGGTTATTTCCATCCCAAGGTTAGAGTTGTGTGTAGCTTTGCTGGCTTCTAATTTGATAGAATATCTTCAGAAAACATTTCGAGATATTCTCCAATTTGATAAAAGATTTATGTGGTCTGATTCTAAAGTCGTATTAGCTTAGATAAAGTCTTCCCCTCAAAAATGGAAAACCTTTGTAGCCAACCGAGTAAGTCATATTCAAGAGCATGTATCCCCTGAAAATTGGTATCATGTTAGTGGCAAAGATAACCCGGCTGATTGTGTTTCACGTGGCATGTTTCCTAAAGATTTGTTAGGTCATGACGTGTGGTGGTTAGGCCCTAAATGGTTATCTACAACTTGTAATGGGAACATTAATGAAGTCCTTCAATTTTCAGAAGAAGAATCTGTTGTCAATACCGAAAAGAAAATGGTCGTTTGTGTAACCAATCTTCTCTAACTTAATTGGATAAGTGGGTTGTTAGTAAGGTATTCTTCACTTAGGAAAATTCAAGGTATTCTTACATATTGTTTTCGATTCAATAAATGGAAGTTTCTAAAATTGACAATTGTCGAAGGAATACCTTCTGAATTTGAATTAAATCAGTCCTTACTATATTTGGTGATACAATATGAGGTGTTTTCTGTGGAAATTGCAAACCTTAAGGGAAGAAAACTCCTGTCAAAAGCAATTCGTAAACTTGCTTCTTTTATCGATGAAGAGGGTTTCCTTAGGGTGAAACATCCTTTATTGTTACCTACTAAATACCGCCTCACAGATTTACTAATTTTGCATTTTCATAAAAAATATCTTCATCCTGGTGCCAATCACTTGCAGTATTTAATTGGTCAACAATTTTGGGTTGTTCCTTTTAAATCTTCAATTCGGCGTATTCTATTTCAATGTAATAGATGTTTTCGTGCAAATCCTGTCTTCTATCCTCATGTCATGTCAAACTTGCCTAAGTTTAGAGTGTGTGAAATTAAACCCTTCATGAAAAGTGGTGTGGATTTTGCAGGACCCTTTTCCACTGTTGTGTCCCGTTACCGTGGTGTCCGATCGGTAAAATCGTATTGCTGTATTTTTGTGTGTGGTGGTACCAAGGCGGTACATTTAGAGTACGTATCAGATTTGACAGCTGAAGCCTTTCTGGCAGCGCTTCGTCGATTCGTTGCTAGGCGAGGAATGTGTACAGATCTCTATAGCTACAATGGCACAAACTTCGTGGGTGCTTACAATGTGCTTAAGGAGTATTGTAATACTGCTGAGGAAGAATTGTCCTTGAAATGGCACTTTAATCCTTCTTCTGCTCCGCATTTTGGTGGTCTTTGGGAGGCTGGATTCAAATCCTTAAAAACCCATCTTAAGCGAGTGATAGGTGACCAAATTCTAACCGAGGACGAGTTTAATATGCTGTTGGTTCAGATAGAAAGTGTTTTGAATTCAAGGCCGTTGTGTCCTCTGTCTAACGACCCAAACGACTTGACAGCTCTATCTCCAAACCATTTTTTGACTCTTGGTCTTAAGAGTTCTATTCCGGACGTAGATGTGAGAGACGTCCCAATAAATCGTTTAACTAGATGGCAATTTATTCAACAGTGTATCCAACATTTTTGGTCTCGTTGGAATATTGAATACTTGCATACCCTACAACAACGAAGTAAGTGGTGGGGCTCTAGATCTTCACCTGCTGTCGGCACTTTTGTTCTGATCCGCGATGATAAGTTGCCGCCATTAAAATGGAGGTTGGGCAGAATTACAGCGCTGTACCCAGGGAAAGATCAAATTATTCGGGTAGTTCAGGTTAAAACACCTGATGGGTTATATAACCGACCAGTAGTTAAACTTTGTGTATTGCCATCACAATAAATACTAATTGTTGATTAGTATTACTTGTAAATATTTTTATTTATCTTTTTAATTTTGTTGCGAAAATAAATGTTTATTTAGTTGAGCGGAATGTTTCGTCGTTATTTTATTCTTTTATTTTGTGTTGTTTTATATTTGAATTATGCGCGACATACTCCCTCCTTGATCATGTGCCACTTAACGACCGCCAACCAGTTACACGGCCGTCCTAGCGACGAGAAGTTAAGTGCATGTTGCGCGGCAGACATGCGTCAAAAACGGAACGAGATGTCATGGCTGTCAGTGTGTGTATAGAACAACGTGTTTTATAACCGGCTTTCCGAAATAACTATGCTAATACTTGTGGGTAAGTGGTTTATTTATATCTAGGTGGGAGTTTATTCGTTATAGAATTAATCTTTGTTTAAAATATTAAATTACGAAACAGTGCCATTAAAATGATTCTGCCAAAACCAAATGGACATGGAAAAACCAAACGTCAAGTGGCTTTGCTTTCCTTTTAAATAGGTTTTAACAACATCGAGGTACGTTAAAGGATCACCTTTAACATATTTCGATGGAGTGTTTAATCTTCTATGTTTATTTGGAGTATTACATAATAACGTCTGAATTGTTTAATTCCAGATTCATTTTTGTTTATTTTAAGCCTAGAATGCCGTTTTGTAATTGTTATGTTCCTCGTGAATACAATATTGACGTTTTTAATTTCTAAATGTTGTTTCACTTTACCTCCACTAGTGTTCCACAATGAAACGAAATACGATTTTTTAATAAAAATCCTAATTTGAAATTTTTTGTATTCTAATTTTTTATAATCTGTATTCAAGTTTAATGTATACTCACCCGATATATATTGACCTATAAACCTAGTTTTGAAGGTCCGTTATATTTTCGCATATAAAAATAAAAAAAAAATTTCACTGTGGAACACTCTCCCCTAAGTATCTTAGGTTCTTTTCTTCTTTGCATTGGGATTCAAATGTAGCAAATAGGTATATAAAAATTAGAAACCAAAAACGTGTTTTCTTATTTGTCTTAGGTAAAACTATCGTGTGTTTATACCTCTTCCAAAAGGGTTTCTAGAATTTGAAATATTGAATAAATCATTGAGAAAAAGAGGTAACATCATGCATTGGTTACTGTTATTTCGGGAATTATTTAAATTTTAGGTACTTTTCCACTATAGATTCATATTTATACTCAAAACAATGCATAGCATTTGAAAGAGCTTTTTTTGTGAATAATATATTAAAATAATGCATCACTGACCTACGAGTAAACTATGATTATAATGCTATGAAATTGCTACTTATATTTGGAACATTAAATAAACAACAGTTAGATACAATTATAACCCAACGCTCTCTAATGTACTATGACAATAAAATTATTTAATTTAATATTATTTGGAATTTGGTTGAATGGCAACGTTGTGCTGTAAGAATAAAGACGTGTTTGATTTTTCACCTGTATCAAGCCCGAAATTTCGAGTCGACGTGTAGTGACAATTAAATACAAATAACGGTAAGAAGGCAATTAAAAACAAAATACGCAACGTAAGTGCAAAAATATAAGCAACAAACAGCTCCGAACACCAAAAAAAACAGAGGTGAATAATAATGGTTTCATTAGAGGTTAGCTGATAGGCAGATAACGGAAAGTAATAACGATACTGAAACCACAGCCCAACGAACACACAGCCCAGACTCTTAACGTCGGCACTTTGATATTATTTATTGAAAATCTGTGACCTTGAGAACGCCATTTGGGAGTAAATGTCAGAGTTGGCTGTAACTTTATTTTGGTACCGCTAGCAGGGCCGTCCTTAGAAATGTAAAGTAAACATGAGAGTATTATGTTTATTTAAATTTACATAGAGAATTATTAAAACAGAATATAGGTAAGCTGTTCTAGTGACGTGAAATATTGATATTTATTCTTTAGCTATATTCCCGCGTTGGTAAGTAGGTAGTTCGATTCGTTTGTAACGAAATGAATTTTTATAACTACCGATTAAAAGACTCCCAACTACGTACGACAATGGTTACGACTAGCTCCTTCTGCATTCTCGTCACTGATCTGAGACGTTTTACGCCGGAGGGCATGTATGCACGAATAGCTGCGCATTCTGTTCCCGCCAAGTGAGAGTCTTCTTCTTCTTCTCTTCTATTTTGGCGTCCACCTGGACAGTATTTGACCAGCGCTGGTTTTCGCTTTGGTTAATCTTAAACCAAAGCTTGTAGTTTTCGTGTTTACTTTCGTATTCTTCTTGTGAGCTAGACATGTTAAAAGATAATCACAACAAAGGTTAAAACTCTTCTCGCTCGGGGGCAACGGCCGAGCATTACACACAATCGGAAAGTTGCCTCGGATAGGAATGTAGGAGTTAGGTAATGGAAAGGAGTGTATAGTTACTTATTTTCATTATATATCATTTACACGTTCTTTTTTCTCTTTAAATCTCTATTTTATGAATGTTAATAAATTTCATGAGCAGTTTTATAATATTGTAGTTTTCTTTGTTTAAAATGTTAGGTAGTGTTATTGGCGTAGGTATTTGTAGTTCTCTAACCTTATTCTATAAATCAAATTGGGTGTTCGATTTATTGGGCACCCCAAAAAAATGTGGTTGAGATCTTCTGTTTGTTCACAGATACAATACGGATCAGTAGCACATCCTATTTTGAATAAGTGTTTCTTATTTCGGCAGTGTCCCGTTCTTAGTCTACTTATTATTGTTAGGTGTCTTTTATCTATGAATGGAATTTTTTTGAATAGAGGTGTCTTTGGGAACTCGTTTTGTATCGAATTGTACCATTTTCCTTTGTTCGCAAATGGGGTTTTCCAGTAGTCGTTGAATTCTTTGTTAATTTGTTCTTTAAAATGTATGAAGATATCTTCTTTATCTATTTTGAAATCTTCGGCCGGTACATTGAGGTTTCTTCCAATTTGTGCAAGTTGATCAGCTATTTCGTTCCCTATAATTCCTGCGTGTGCCGGAATCCATGCTAATATAATATTATAATTTTTCCTTACTGAGTCCACTATTAATTTTCTTCCCATTAACGTAATTTGTTTGAATTTACCTGTTATTTGTTTGTTAAGGTCTTTGATGGCGCTTTGAGAGTCGGAAAATATCATGGATTTATTAATTTTCTTGTTTTTTGTTATTTCGATAGCCTTAATTATTGCGATGATTTCCGCTGTACATATTTGTGTATAGTTATGTAATCTCAAAGAGAATTTGTAATTTACGGACGGAATGTATACGCTGCAGCCCACCCTGTTGTCTTCCGGGTTCAGGGATCCATCTGTGAAGATCCATGTGTATTCACTGTAATTTGGTGCAAATTCGTTTATGAACTTTTGTTGTGAATACGTTTCCCCTTTTTTCGTTTCAGAAAAAACCGTGTTAATTCTCTCTGTTTGATATCTTATTTCTTCCTTGAAGCACGGATCCATTTCGCTTACATATATGTTTTGATATTTTTCTTTCATTCGGTTTTTCGCTTCGATTAGGTTTGGCCATTCTTTATTTTTCCAGTATCCTGACTTTTCTCTACATTTTTTCCATAGTTTATCGATCAATTCTTTTAGTGGGTTATGCTTTTCTGAGTAGATTTTCAAGTAGAATTTAGTGCTTAATAATTTTCTTCGGTATTCTAACGCCATTTCTCCACATTCTGCTAGAAGAGTATTAGTAGGAGTAGATTACATGGTGCCCGTTATGATTCTCAATCCCTTATATTGACTTTGATCTAATTTAGTCAACGTTTTTTTATTGCATGGCTTAAGGAAGATAGATGCGTAGTCTAAATGTGATTTAATTAGCCCTTTATATAGTAGTAATAGGGTAACTGGATCTGCTCCCCAGTATGTTCCACAAACTGCTCTCATGATATTTAATCCCTTATTTACTTTGTTTTCTATGTGCTGAATGTATGATCCATAATTTAGATGCTGATTCATTAATACTCCTAAATATTTTATGTTGTCTTTGAAATCAATTTCCTTACCATTAATTTTAATATTTTCACATGTTGCCATACTTCTTCTATTAGTTCTAAAGATTTTGGTTAGATACTTATTCATTTCTTCAGCCATATTTTGTAGATCTTTTCCTACCAGTGTGATTACCATATCGTCGGTGTATTGTATTATCTTGAAATTCTTATTTATCTCGTGTACGGATTTTGTGTAGATATTGAAAAGTATTGGGCTCAGAGGTGAGCCTTGGGTTAATCCTTGACTGCTATTTTTTGGTCCTATTAGATTCCCCTCTCTATCTTTCACGTATAAGTTTCGGTTACAAAATAAGTTAAATATAAAGTTATTTATTTTGGTTGGAATTTTGTTTTCTAGCATTATATTGTATAGTATGTGTAGGTTAACACTATCGTAGGCTCCCTTTAAATCGATGAATACTGCTAGTAGGAATTTTTTTTCCGTGAACGCTTCTAAGACAGTGTGAGTTAATAATGCTATGGCTTCATTGCATCCCTTGTTTTTGCGAAATCCTAATTGTAATTTTTGGAGAATTTTTTGATTTTCGATTGTCCATTCGATTCTTCTAATACTGTACACGCGCTCGATGTTAACGCAATCGGTCTATAACTGTTATGATTTTCTGGATTTTTCCCAGGTTTCTGGAATGGTAGTATTATAGTTTATTTCCATTCTGTTGGAATTTTATTTGTTTCCACAATGTTGTTATATATCCCTATTAGTTTGTTTTGTGTGTTTTTATTTAGATTTTTTATCATCGAGTAGGAGATCCCATCTTTTCCAGTTGCTTTGTCTTCTTTCCCCGTAATTATGTTGTAAAATACGTTATATGTTATGGGTTCGAACATGTCATTACAAGCTGCCAGACTGAATTCCGGAGTGATGTTACAAATAGTTAAAGTTTCTAGAATTGTTCCTGCTATTTTACGGTTCGGAAAGTTGTTGTTGTTGTTCTGGGAATAATTTTTGAAGCCTTTTATTGTTTTACTGCTAAATTCTCTGAAAGATTTTTTCTTTTTGTTTTTCAATTTAAGTTTTACATATGCTTTTGTTCTTTTGAAATCTATATAATTTTCCAAGCTAGGTGAATTTACGAATTTGTTGATGCTTTTTCTACGTCTTTGGATTAGCTCGAAGCATTCCTCGTCCCACCAAGCTGCATATTGTTGTTGATTTGTTCTTATCTTAATCATAGGTATACTTTCGTTTGCTGCTACATTTAAAGAGTCATAAAAATAATTGTAATCTAAATTTTCCTCTTTGTCTATCAATTTATTCGTTATTATTTTGTTAAATGAGTTCCAGTCGGCCTTTTTATAGTTTCTTTTGTATATTTCATCATTTATAAAATTCGTTCCATCAGAGTATTGGCAGATGGTGGGGAAGTGATCGCTATTACCTGGGTCTTCAAATACATTCCAATGACATTTTTTTGCAATGCTGCTAGATACTATAGTTAGATCTAGTGCCGATGGATTGCGGTTGTGATCTCCCATACGTGTGTACTTGCCATCATTTAGTACTATTAGATTTTCGCGTTCTATTAATTCTTTAATTGTTTTACCATTATCATCATTACTATTGCATCCCCACATTCGATCATGGGCATTAAAATCTCCCATGATTATGTGCTGGTTGGTTGTGTTAGATAGAATTTCATTGCACTCTTCTAATTTTAATTTTTTTCCTGCTGGATTATATATGTTAGTGATATTGATTTTAACTGATGGTACTGTAATTATTATTACCTGTAGAGTTTCCGAAATGTGGCTATTTACTGATATAAGATGGTGTTCTAAACCACTTTTGATGAGGGTGCATATTCCCCCGTATCCATCGGCTCTGTCTTGTCTGTATATGTTGTAATTTTTAATGTTTAAATGAGATTCATCATTCATCCATGTTTCATTAAGTAAAATTATGTGTGGTTTTAGTTCGTATAGTATAAATTTTAATTGATCGTAGTTTGCTCTGACGCTTCTAATGTTTCATTGTAAAATTTTTAAATTTCTTTTTAAGTCTTTGTCAAGGCTTTTATCTTTTCTTTCCTTAATTTTCGTGTTTCTGTTGTAATTCATTATTGAAAATTCTGTCTCCTGGTTTATTAATTAGCCTTGCCATAAATTGGAGTGTGTATTCCTTGTCGTATTTGTTGAGTTTACTAGCCGTATTCATGATTTCATGTAGCATATCTGGGTTTTCTCTAATTGTTTTGTTTTCTTCATCTTCACTATCTACTTCCGAGGGTGGTAAATAATATGTTGATGCTGGGGACTGACGTTGGTTGTGTGTAGATGTTGATGCTGGGGATTGTTGTTGGTTATTTTCTCTACGGTAATATGGTGTTTGTCCATTTGGGGTTACCAAGGCTCCCTGATGGGCTTCCTTATCGTAACCTGGTGAAGTGGGCTTTTGTTACTTGTGTGTAGGTCTTTCTTGTAGGGGTGTTTTGATTGTTATATGAGGTTCTTCTCTCACTTATTGAAATACCATTGTCTTGGTTTGCTCGGTTAGTTGGGAGTTCCGGAAATTCCTTATACTTTCTTATAAATCCCTCTTGTGTGTTACTATTTTTGCCTCTTTTGGGAAATCTTTCGTTTGCCTCATAAAAGGATACGTTGTCCAGCGACATCGCCTCTCTAATTTGTTGCTGTCTCTCTCTCCCTGGCAGTTCCTATTGATGCTGTTGTGCTCCAAACTCGCACAGTGTTTGCATTTCATTGTACACTCCCCTCTGTCTTCCTCTAAGTGTGTTTCTCCACAATTCAAACATTTTTTCTTTTTGGTTTTACAATGTTTCTTAATGTGTCCAAAATTTAAGCAGTTATAGCATTGCAAAATTGGCATGATGTATGGCAACACTCTGTGTTCAATTCCGCAGATCCTCACGCTTGCCGGTAGGGTTGTTCCCGAAAACGTATATCTTATGGTCTCTGTTGGGACTAATTCTACTTTATTACTTCCTTCGTCCCCTTCCTTCAAATTATTTGTCATTTGCACCCGGGAGTCAGCCCTGTCTATGATTTTTCTTTTCCGTAGGAAACGTTTTGCTTCTAAGACTTTTATTGCCCCGGTATTTGCTTGTGAGTAATTATTTAATATTTCATCTGAGATTGATGTATCTATGTATTTAACTATTACTTTGCATGAGATATTTTTTTTGGTATAAATACATCGTATCCTTTATTTCTAAGGTCGTCATTTATCAGAAATTCATTAGCGTCTGTGTATTTTACAAATTCTACACTGATCCTATTTTTCCCTTTTTTATTTATTTTTTAATATTGTTTATTTTTAAATCAAAAATTTCTCTAGCGCTAGCAAGGTAATTATAGTTTCCAATGTTTTTATTTTCCAAAGCTGCTTCGATATAAACTTCGAACGGTGCTTTGTCTAGAAACGAGTATTTATCACTACTTTTTATATCTTGTTTATCTTTTTTCAGTCCTGCTGGTTCTTGTATATTAGTATCAATTTCATCTACATTCATTTGTGTTAAATTTTCGCGACTCTTATACCATTCAGGGGGGCTAGGCCCCCCTGATATTTCCCCCATTTCTCCCCTTTACCGTTAATTTATTTTTTAATTTTGTCTCTAGTATTAAATATTTTATTTACAGTATAGAAAAACAAAATAATAACAGGATAGACTAACCAAATTTCCAGGAATGATGGGTGTGCTATACAAAGGTTATATTAGTATAAGATCACTTACGAAAGTTCCTTAAAAAATGGCACTTAATTACACTGGTTTACTCACTCACGTGTTGCCTTCTCGAAAGCCGAACACCGAATCCCAAGTGAGAGTCTCTGCTGTGTGTTTTATATGCTGTGCTGAAACCATATACATATAAATAATATTTATTACGTATATGACTGTAACTTTGACAAAGAAATATACGGTGTTGCCCTGCCGCCAATAAACAGCACAATTACAAGACAATCACAGGGTACTCCAAGAGAGGTGAGTTTTGACCCGAGTTACTCATTTGACGTGGGGACCTGAGGTAAGAAATACAATAATGGATAGCGATGATTACAGCATTAATGATGGAAAAAGAAAAAGAGGTGAAGATGAAGATATATCATTTAAAATATTCAAAAAAACATTTAGAACACCAAATAAAGAGAAATGAGGACATGATGGAGAGGATGATGGAAATGATGATAAACCTCACAAGAGATATAAAGGACATTAATGAAGATCAAAAAAGAATAGAGAAAACTTGGAGCTATTACAAAAAGAAAATAAGGAACTGCGAAAAGAACAGGAAGAAAAACTATAAAAGACAAACAAAAATGCGATGAAAGAAATAGGTAACGTCAAAAAAGAAATAAAGAAAGCAAATGAAAAAATCGAAAAATTGGAGGATGACAAATGGAGGAAGAATATAGTAATACAAGGATTACGCCTAGATGTACAGGAAAGGAATCTTATAAAACAAGAAGTTAACAACGTTATTAAGGATAAAATGGGAGTAGAGGTAAAAATGAATAATACGATACAATTGGCAGATACAACCTATTTAGTAGAATTAAATACATTGGATGATAAATTAAAGGTCATGAAAAATAAATACAAGCTCAGAAATAGCACAAGGGAAAAAGTATTTGTTAACAACGATATGAATAAAGAGGAAAGAGAAATACAGAGAGAGAGAAATTGCAAAAGAAGAATTGAACAAAGGAAAGGAAATTAAAGTGGGACATCAAAAAGTAATAATAGGCAAAGGCTTTAGAAATACAAAAGTAAAAAAACTAGATATGTCACGAAAACCGGATGACTTGGAAACGACACTAGCAATGGAAAATAATTACGAGAAAGACAATAAAAGAGTAAATAAAGAAAAATCAAGGAATAAACTAGAAGGGAATTTAAGGATAGGAACATATGGAACGTCAGGGGAACATAAGAAGAGGGAGCAATGAAACAACTAACGGGAGAAATGAAAAAGTATTGCTACGATATCATAGCATTACAAGAGACAAAACAGAAAGGAAAGGAATTTATTGAAATAGACGACTACATATTCTTTAGCAGTGGAGGCGATAACAGAAGGTTGGGTACTGGGTTTTTAGTAAGTAAGAAAATGAAGCATGCCATTGTTGAATTTAAACCGGTTCCTGAAAGACTATATGCTGGATTAGATTAAAAGGAAAATATCAAAAGATATCATTAATAAATATACACGTCCCAACGGAAAAAACGGATATAGAAGGTAAAGAAAGGTACTACGATGAACCAGATAATATATTTGAAATAATCCCGAGATATGACCTAAAAATAATCCTAGGAGATGCGAATGCAAAAGTAGGGAAGGAAGAGATATACAAGCCCACAATAGGTAGATTTAGTGAACATGAACAAACAAATGAAAACGGCCAGCAAAAGATATATGATATTCAAATAAAAAATTTCATCAATGAATGTCATGTTTTTTAAAATGTTCGTTTTGTTTGGGTGTGAGTTATGTTCTGTTATGTGATACGTCCTAAACATCTATAAAGTATATGAATAATCAAATGAACGTTCTGTCGATGTTTTAACAAAATTTTTTATTTCTGATGAAGGTCATGGAAAGACCGAAACGATAAATAGAAATGTATTAACTACTAGTTAAATGTCTTTAAAAATGGTCCTCAATCCC
Source organism: Galeruca laticollis (assembly GCA_963921935.1). NCBI lineage: Eukaryota > Metazoa > Arthropoda > Insecta > Coleoptera > Chrysomelidae > Galeruca > Galeruca laticollis. Next base: position 257,574,122 of record OY998175.1, on the reverse strand, counting down.
AAGAATCCAAAATAAACAATATATATATATATATATATATATATATAGAGAGAGAGAGAGAGAGAGAGAGACTCTTTACTCCCTTTGAGTTCTGGATTTTAAAGCGTTGTTCTCTGTCAATAAATATCTTGTTTTTTATAATTAATAATGAATTATTTGTTTTCATCTATGATTTGAAATGAGAAACATATCTTGTCTAAATTTCGGTTGAGACGCCTATGTTATCAAACCTATTCCTGTAGTTAGAATTGACACTTGAAATGAACTGAATAACTATTTCCTGTTTCTGATATTGAGTATCGAAACAACAATGAAGAACAATGTAATTATATATTATCAAAAATTTAATGGAAATTGGAAAAAAAAACTACATATATCAATACAAACAAATTTAAAATCTAAAATGTTGAACAAACAACTATAATCTAATAAACTCAATAAATCGTTATGACTTTACGCAAATTTAAATTGTTTTAAATGGCCCAATCCGAAAATTTTAAATTGATTGACCAATAAAATTACGCTACACTAACCTTCACTGAACAATATTTTCTTCTTGGCACCAACAATCTCCTATAACACAATGTTTGTATTATTGTGTCTACTGCCTTTACTCTCGCTGGACACCAACTAGACAGAACTCCTCCAGGTAAGTTTTGAATTTCTCTTTCTTGATATACTTTATACTATTTTATTTATCTTCTTTTCTTTCACAATCTGGTTTCTTTCGTTCAAATATCTTTTTAAATAATGGTTTCAGGTATATTTTATTATTCTATAGCCTTTGATTATTTATCTATTTTAATTAGTTATCTTCTGTTTCTTTACTTATCTTTCAAATCTGCTGAAATTACTTCTTTAACTTCTTTTTATACTTTTCTTTTAATTATATGAGGACTATACTTATATTTTCTTAAATTTTTCTTTGCATATGTCCTCCCTCAACAATATCACACCGCATACCCTTGATCGCTTCAAAATCAACAAACTATTTTTTTCTTCCTGTTGTTATGGACAAGAACGAATCATCTAACTAGATTTTTTCCACAACTATTTACATATCTGAGGTTTTTTCATTTAATTTAATATATTTCTTAACTATATTAGAATATTTCATGTTCTTTCCATTTCCAAAATAATTTAATCTATTTATTTAAAACGCTACTTCTCTAAAACTATCCCCATTTTTTTTAAAAAAAACCTCTTATTGTGTAAAACTTTTCCATTCTGAATGAAACAAATCTACAGTCTGAAACTTTTCAAAATATATATAATTCTTTTCAATTTCTATTAGAATTTTGTCACGATTATTGTTTCTCATAAACTTGGCCTAAATTTTATATTTACAAAAATATTTGTGTGATGTTTCTCGTCATAACGCTTAATATACCCATCAGAAACACATATAGTTCTATGGTTCATTTCAAGTGTCAATTCTTAATACAGGAATAGGTTTGATAACATAGGCGTCTCAACCGAAATTTAGACAAGGTATGTTTCTTATTTCAAATCATGGATAAAAACAAATAATTCATTATTAATTGTAAAAAACAAGATATTTATTGACAGAGAACAATGTTTTAAAATCCAGAACTCAAAGGGAGTAAAGAGTCTCATGCCCGACTATATATATATTTGAGCTAGCCGAACCAACATTTGTATATAAATAAAAGACTAAAACTAATAAAACTTTATTAATGTATATAAAACAACACTAATTATAAAATTAAATATATTATAAATTGGCGCCCAACGAGGGGCGCCAAATTATAATATATTAATGTGTGTAAGAGGAATTTTTTATTATTGTTTTATAATTAATTCTTTTATCTCAGGTTCAATGAATGTTGTTCGGCTAGCTCAAATTAATTGTTGCGGCGATAATTTATAATTATTAGGGCCGATTGTACATAGCAAGCTTAAACCAAGGTTCACCTGAATTCAACAAATAGTTGAACCTGCCTATTAAAAGGATACGAATTGTACATATCTCGTTCAACATCGGTTCAGGTAAACTCCATTATTGTAATGTTGGTATCATCTACACGGGGTTGCCAGATTTCGAATTTATAAAGTATGTAAGGGTATCTTTGTTTATCTTATTAGAAAAAAAGAGAGTATATAAAATATTACTTATCTTCTTATCATTTGAGTGAAGTAGAGAAGCCGAGTAACCACTATTTTTCTATTTTATGAGGTTAGAGATTACGTTGTAGTTGTGTGTGTTATTTTTTATGTGTTTATCGATTTAAAATAATAATATGGAACAAAAAAAAGAACACCAAACTTCACTAATTCAGAAGAAAGCTTGTTGGTGCAGCTAGCTAAACAATATAGAGATATTCTGGAAAATAAAAAGAGCGATGTCAAGATGTCAATATAACGCGCAAGAAAAATGAGTGCTGGATCAAAATTGAATCCGAATTTAATTCAAAAAGTACCGTTACTTTTCGCAGAGCTAACGTATTGAGAAAAAAATACGAGAATATTAAAAAAAGAACAAAAAAGATGATAGCGGAAGAGAAATGCTATAGAAAAGCCACAAGGGGAGGGCCACATGACTGCATTTCTTCATGGGTAATGGGCATTTTAATAAAAGTATCATACTATCTTGCTATCGCTTGTGTAACTCTCCATATGTGCCTGCATGCAGTGGCTTTGTCAACACCAATAAAGTCGCCAGCTACTTGTAAAAAACTTCCGGTTGCATAAAATCGTAAAGTCATTAGTACCTTCTCTTCTGCAGTCAAGGCATGATTTCTGAAATATTTCTTTATTTAAATTTATATTTACATACTATCAAAATATACCTTTCTGTTGGAGAAGTTATTAAATGGGATATTTGATTTGTGATGAATTGAGCCCCATCTTTTGTGAATCTGAATCTTTGTAAAAAATTAGTATCATTCCACTTCACAAAATGATTGTCCCTTTGTCTATATATTTGTGGTTGCCTTTCTGGCTGTTGCAAAATATTAACTGATTCCATGAAATCTTCATCTTCAGACATTTCTTCTATTTCAAAAAATAAAGATAACTGTTATTTGTCCAAGAGATAACTAATAAAAAACAAAACTGTTTCAAATGAAAAATCAAAATTTGTTTATTTTCACGTCTCTCTGTCAGTATCAACGTCACCAACACAAATTTGTACGCTGGGGTAGCAACATATTAAATTGAAAAATACTTCTCAACTTGGTTTAAGCGGGGAAAATTGACCGCATTGTAGAACTCGTAGTTAAACGCGGTTTAGGATCTGAACTAGTATTATACAACGTTAAGAACCAGGTTTATCTTGAACCGAGGTTAAACTCGCATTGTACAATCGGCCCTTATTGTTTATTTATAGCTCAGGGTAAATGTATCATAGTCGAGCTCTTGAGTTCAGGTCAAATAATTCTTTATGAAAATATATGAAACAAAATGATAAATTACATAAAAAATCATTAGACCTGAACTCAAGAGATTAAGGAGTACTCATGCTCGACTATGATACATTTACCCTGAGCTATAAATAAACAATAATAATTATAAATTATCGCCGCAACAATTAATTTGAGCTAGCCGAACAACATTCATTGAACCTAAGATAAAAGAATAATTTTTTATTTTATTTTATTTATATTTAAACGGATACAATGTATATATAAATAAATTTTGCAGAAAAAAAACAAATAAGACATTGATTCACAATGAAAATATACAATTTAAAAACTAATAAAAAAAAATTATTAAACTTAAAGATGGGATTTTGTATCATCTTGTTCATAGAAGAGAACATATGCTTCTCCACTGACTAAAGATTTCCACGATATTAATCGCACTCTTGAATCGTTATATTCGTGCCACTGTCCCGTGTAGGGATGTCGGCAAAATGCTGTGTAGTGACCATTATAAGTGGTTCCACAGTGATTAGATACAGCGTAGAGGTTGTACATACAAGGTGTCACATTATCAGCCGCGTAATGGTTCATATCAAGCCCTTCTATTGGAAAATCTATTGAATCATTAAGTTTTGCACTAAAACTTTCTGTTTGCGAAAACGCTTCAGGTGAATAACCAGTATTTTCGGAAATTTATGAATTGAGAATTATTTAATGCTTCGTCTTCGTTCCTTACATTTCGAACAAGCTGGTTTCTCATCACCGTCGAGTGTTTCTTCTCTTGTAAACTAATCTAAACATTGTGAAAGTCGTAATTGACCTGTTCTTTGTGGTTTCGGAAGGGATAAATCCCAAAAAGGATCGTAGGTAACTGAACAGTGACCACAGTGTGTGCACTTGATTGTTGATTTTAATTGACCGACAAAGTTATCCATAATCTTGGAGTTGTCCATTCTCACATATCTTAACCAAAATTCTTGTGCTTTCTCGATATCACTAAATTTGTCATCAATTTCAGTTAATATGAGCTTTGGTTTTTCATATACCTTTTTGACATCTTCGTGAAGTCCTGCTAATAGGTAACGAAGAAACTCATGTGCATCATGTTGAGTGTATCCCATGAACCTTGAAGTAAATCGCTGAATCTTACTTTTCAATGATACTGTATTAACCACTCTGTCTGAACTGTCTTCAGACCAAAGTTCTTGAATAACTTCAGCAAATGCTTTAATTAGTGTTCCTTTCATGCTAGATATGTTTATGTTAATATCTCTTATGTATGCGTCTTTCTTTAGATATTCTAATAACCACCTTGTGTTTGATAGGCATTGGATAATACTATTCATGAAACATGTGTTACCAATATTTTTGAGACCTTTGAGACCCAAAGAATCTTGGGGAATACCCTTTATGGATCTGAATGTGGAAATATTGTTAAAAGCTCTTTCGCAACTACTATCATTGTACGAATAATCTCGGATTCTATTATTGTCTTTCTCACTTGATCGGCGTGATAAGGAATTTGAACTGATGATGTTTGCTACTGAATTGGATGTAGATATTACGGATTTGAAAACTGTTTTGGTTAGAGATAATCTATTGCGTATAGGAATAACATCATTCTCTAGCATAGTCCTCTTCTTCAGTATTCCTATGAATGGGACATCATCTGGCTGGTGGTTATCTGTATTTTTTAGTACACTGAGGCCCAAAAGTTTGTTGGGGACATAATTTATTAAATTGTCAACGCATGTATTATCAGAAGGCACACATTCTGAAGAAGAGAATGAAGATGTTAAATAAGAATGTCGGAAAAAGGAAAGATCACATGTTTTAGGGTCTGTAATGTGAGAAAGTTTGAAAGTTGTAGAAGAATTACGTTTCTTATGATTAGGTTTCATAAAAAGTTCTTCTAGAGGCTTAGAACGGGGAAACGTACCGAGAAAAGATGAAGCGTTTCCTCTTTGAATTGCAATACTTATTTGTTGTATAAAGAACAAAGTTGCTCTCGAATCATTAGTTTCTATTGATATTTTTTTACCGATTTCTTTAATGAATTTTAAAGCTTCATGACCGAAAACACCAGAGGTTTCATTGCTACAGGAATAAAAATGTAAATGTTCTCCAAATTTTTGTATTTATTGATTTCAAAAGTTTCGCCTTGTAAAGCTGCAGCGCCTGCGGAAGTAGATGTGGATCGGACATGGGACGGAGCCCAAGTGTCAGTGCAAGTGAAATCCCATATAACTGGCCTGCCGCGTTGCCATGGAATAAGGGTCATACCATCTGGACGTTTACCGTCGTCGCGGCAAGTACCTAACGGTTCCAATGAACAGGGAATCTTTGCAGATGCCATGCCTCGTTTGATTAGGTCATTTACTGCAGAATGACGTGAAAAACGGCCGGCACTTAATTTGCAGCTTAGGCCGTGTCTACCATATTCATCAACATCAGCTCCGCAACGACAGCGATGTTTTACACAAATTTGACAACCTAAACGGAGACCAATAGAAATACGGAAACTTTCGTCATCTAAAAGCGTACCTAATGGGGCCGACGGTAAAGCGTTCAACCATGCTCCTGATTCCTTTGAAAATGCTGCATTCAAACGAGCCTTGTCTGGTAAATTGATAGCTTTCTGAAGCAGATTTTCTTTTTCAATGTTCAATAAAGGAATATCCCAGGATTTTTGAAAGGATTTATAATCATCGGGTACAACTTTGTTAGACTTTAATGACCAAATATTTTCTGCCTCCAATAATAAAGGGTCTTGTGGGTGGAAAAATATAGGCAGAATGTAATCAATGAAATTTTTTGAACTATTTAATGATGACAAAAAAGAAGGAAGAGCTACTGAAACGATTGAGCGAATTCCTAAACCACCATATGAAACAGGTAGTGAAGCTTGTTTCCAAGAAAGGTCCTCTAATTTAATGTTAATTAATTACTCTAATGAATGACGAATGGCATTGTCAAAATTGATTAGGATATCATTGTGTAACCAGGTCGGACTACATCTTAAGATATATGTTAATTTTGGAATTAATAGGCAATTCTTGAGAAGGTAATAAGCAATATGTGTCGGTAACCAGGATAAACGAGATGACATTTTTTTGAAAGAGGTTATTTTTTCATTGAAAGCTGATAGAAATGATTCGTTTAATAAAGGAGCACCTAATAGAAATAAATTTTGTCTGTTGGTAATTGTTATGCCTGGTGCTACAGAATTAAATTTATCAATGGTTAGATTATTTGGTGATTCTAAGAAAAATAACTCGCATTTGCTGAAATTGAGTTCAAGACCAATATCCTTGGAATTGTTTATTATATAGACAAGAGACTTGAACACGGAATTAGTATTACCACCTAAAGAACCATCATCAAGGTACCAAGCATTGAATTCTGTGTCAATGTTGCTAATAAGTTTGTGTATCGATATGCAAAAAAGGAGAGGGGCCAAAGGGCCCCCTTGTTGGACGCCTCTCCGAATAAATTATGTTTTCGCCAAATAAAAGATAACATTGATTGATGAAAGGAAAAATTTCAGGTAGAATATCTGCTACAAGTTTTAATAAATGATCGCGATGAATTGTATTGAAAGCATTTTTAAAATCTATTTTCAGAAAAACTTTATTATTAACGTCTGGATGATTAGAGACGTAACGTCTTGCTGCATGAGCAACTGCTTCACAACCACCTTTCGACCCGAAACCAAATTGTAATGGACGAAGTAAATATCCTAATTTGTCTCTGATGTTTGAACAAATTATTTTCGCTACTAAACGACGATAAACTGTACCAATAGCAATTGGTCTGATCCCTCCTGCTTTTTTAGTTAAAGCTAATAGTGACGCGCCGAATAAAATAGGACGAATATTGATGTTTACTGTGTCATTTAAAATAAAATTACATAATTTACACAAAGATGATAATATATTTTTTCCTGAAGGGCCAGCACTGTAACTTATTAAATCTTGTAGATGTGAAGGTCTTAAAGAGTCTAAACCACCAGCAGAACTTGTTTTAAAAGAGTTTATTGCGCTACTCACAAATTCTTCTGTTATAAAAAAAGGAATATGTTCCAAAATCAGAGTAGGGAACGTACTATTACGTTTCTCTACAGGATGTTTCGATTTTAAATCTGTTAAAGTGGCTGCACTGACATCAGCAAAACTGTCATCTGAAGCTAAGATTTTGATTGCGGATGTCAAGTCGCCGTCAGAAACTTTATTAATAACATTTTTAATTTTACTATTTTTTGATAAATTTTTGTTTTTCTGAACTGAGAAATTTCTATTTTGTTGATCAGAGAAATTCAATAAATGATGATCTATATTTTCAAGAGTTTTTAAATTATTCTTGATTATAGTAGAGAGAGATACTTTTTTATTAGAACTTTTAGAAGGAAGACTCAAAACATTATACGGAAAAAGTAAAAGATTTTCCCAGGTAGTAATAGAATTTTGTCTTACGCATTCTTCAATCAGATTAGATAGCGTTGAGGCACAAAGAGCCCTTGAAGCTTTTGGGATTCTTCTTATTACTGATCTTTGGCTTTTCAATTTTGCCAACTTTATATGAAAATTCGTATCTTTTATATCCTTATTTTCATAACTTTCTACTGTAATCGAACTTAAATTTTGTCTACCATGCGTCTTGTTTTGATGTAACTTTAGGCCTCGCTTCTTAAAAAATTTACCGCAGTTTTCGCACTTCACTGTGACAGGCGCTGACATAAGGCTTATATCGTATAGAATTTGGAGTTATGCAGTCCAAAAAATTCTACCGTCCGCTTCACGTTGATAAATGTACATCCATTATCTATTTCTGCTTATCTGCACATTTCTTTTAAATATATTATTTAGATTAGGTTCTGCTTTTAAATATGGACCATAAATATTCGGGATTGATATATTAGACTTTTGTGACATAATGATATGAAACCATATGAAACAATAATAAAAAATTCCTCTTACACACATTAATTAATTATAATATATATAAATAAATAAATATATATATATATATATATATATATATATATATATATATATATATATATTATAACGGATAAATGAGATACAAAGATTATTATAAAACAGAGTTATTATGAAATACTCAATAGTAATGTTCTAGATCATACTTTATAAAAAGTTAAGAATGAGATATTCAATTTATTTATGTTTTCTAGATAATTATAAATACTTTCATTTCAATCTACTAATACAGCTTCTGTCTAATTTAAAAGACCTCATAGCTTGTAATGAAATAAACAAAAAGAAACATTACCTTTAATCATAAAATCCTAAACCATCAAATAAACATCATCCATTACTATAAAATCTCTTACAAAGAAATACCATGAATACATAATCTAAAGAAATATCAAACAATAGATATTCAACAATAAAAAAAGGATATTATACAATGTTATGATTGAATAGGTGCGTTCTTTTTGACTGAGATCTCAGTAAATCTCAGCTCACATCAGTAATGTGAGCGTTCTTTTTGTTTTACTCACTTTAACTGAGCTGAGATTTTTCCTCCCCCTTCACCGATGCTGAATGTGTTGTAAGGGGGTATCAGTTGGAATTGAGTCGGAAATAAAGTGGAGGGGATGAAGAAATATTTGATTTGCTTGGTTTATATGTAGTTTTAACCAAGGTTATCTAAGGTTTTAACCATTGACATATAAGTAATAAACACACATCTATTTTTCTTTTGTTACAAATTATGGATACATTAATTAACATTATTAGATGCTGATACGAATCTGTCATATAGTTTAAATCTATCGACAGATCGCGCGCTTCAATTGAGATGTCGTTCTATTTGGTGCTTACTCACATCACTTTATCTCAGATCACCTTAACTGAAGTGATCTGAGATCTCAGTCAAAAAGAACGCACCAAATATTTACAAAATATGTTTGGTTAGAATTTTTGATGCCACAAATGTCAATATGCTTCAGCGACAAATGCTAGCGACAGAGAGAGCAGAACAAGAAAACTCGTAAAACATATGAGACGATTCATCTGTAAATAATATTAATTTTGCGAGGAACAAAATATTATCTAGGAATAGTTTATTGGAACCAATTGTTAATTTTAGATTAAGTGAATATTTAAAAAGGTCTCACGCACATTTTGATGTAAAATTTAGATTGTAGATTAGAAATTCAAATTATTTTCAATATGAACACTTTACTCAAAATTTCAACATATATGAACAATTTTAAGGCTAAGACAATAGGAAACAATTAAAAAAGTGAAATACAAAGACTCAAATTATATTTTTAACGAGTGATTTTGTTCAAAACTATTAAATATAGTGAAGTACTTTGGATTGTCAAAATAACACAGGAGAACAAGTCATACATGAGATTGTTTAACAATAGACGCTAAAAAGTTTGTTGATTTTGGAAAAAAAAGAGAGTCGACGAAGCGTGGGTTTTCGAGAAGGAGGCAAAAGGACGCATCGTTAAAAATTTCACTAAAAAGCATAATAAAGTCCTGGAAAAAGTCATCAAACAATTAAATAAACATAATAAATAATACAAGTAAACATTGAAACATGCATCACTCTGAATATAAATGAAATAACCAAAGAAACGACACATTTATCATCCACAAAGGTAACAAGAATAAGCAAAATTGTACTCACCTAGAAATTAACTGAAATTCCACCAAACCAAGAAGCTTTTGTAAACGATCCACTCAATTCACGGGGAACCTCATCAGCTGATTTCACTTCAACGAAATATACAGAACTTTGTGTGCGGCATCGTTAAAAAGGTCAGTGATAATTAAATAATTGATTAATTATATATATAAAAACCATACTTTCTAACCATTTGAGTCGAACAATAAATCTCAAAATCAAATAAAACATAATCAAGACAATTTGTAGGTTAGATAGAATTAAAATATTTCAAGTAAGTAATGCATAGTTTGTAAGATACTCGCCTGTTTATAAATATAGTTATCCATTTCATTTTATCATTATCCACACGTTTCATACCATAATTATCCACACACACACATTTCATCATAAAAGGTTTATTGTTTATTAAATTATACGTAACCAAAACGTTGTATGAATTGCATCAACTTCTACCATGTTGTACGAGTTTTATGTGAATGACGAGCTGTCGCAATCGATTCTCACAGAGCGAGCGATTTAACGTTCCATAGGCGTATCGCAGTGGCAAGTATATCAAAAATATCACATCTTGGAAATGCAAATCGATAGAGTTATAAAGAGCTAATAGCTACCAGAACTCAAAGGGAATTAATAGTATTTTCATGTCCCAGCTATAAAGGTAATTATAAAGAGTTATAAATCAATTTGAGCTAGTCATTTAAGGGATAAATAAAATTTAAAAATTTGCTATTGAACTATATTTCATAAAATAAAAGGAATTCAATTATTCACATTTAAGTTATAATGTTGGCGCCCATAAATACTTATAAAAAATAATCAACTTTTAAATATTATTATTATATCAACTACATTATCAATTATACACACATATAATAAAATATACATTATAACCTATATAGAAATAAATACATTAATAACATATGTCACCCAAACGTGGGGGCAAATGGAATTTCAATTATTATATTCATATATTGATAATATTATACATTATAACATACCTATGTCGACCCAACGTGTGGAAATTTAGCTCTTAACAAAATCAGTAAATTTTCGGAGATAATATTTGTTTGGAGACTTGTACTGTTTTGTCTACTAGAAATAAACATTTAAACAATGGAGGTGAACAAAACCATCAACGAATTAAAAACAACCGAATTGAAGGCATTTTTGGAGAAAAGAGGACTGGACAAAACGGGAATTAAACAGGCGCTCGTAAGAAGATTGCAGGAGGCTATCATAAGAGAAGGGAAAGATCCAGAAACATAGTGTTTTAATCAAGAGGAAAATAATGAAGATCGGGATAAAGAAACGACTGGAGAAATAGAAAATGTGAAGGAATAAATAGAAAACCTGCAGCCAAGTGAGGAGAAAATCACACAAGCTGAGGAAAAATAAAAAATTTGCGAACCAAGAAGAATACATGAAGGAGAAACAAGTAAGGAAGATAGGGACAATCAACTACTACAGAGTATAAAATACTCGATGGAAGAGCAAAGTAAGAAAATAAGTGAAGATAGTAAAAAAATGATGGAGAAAATAGAAGAACAAACGGAATACTTGAAAGAAATAATTAGAGAGATTATACTTTGGACGGTATGATGAGAATAGAGGAAATACTATGTATCTCTACTCGTTACTACTCTATTCACAAGCACAACATTTGGAACCCATAATAAAGGAGGAGGAAATAATAATGTTTTTATCCAGACATTTCAAGTCTCAAATAGCAGAAACTATAGCGATACAAAACATTAAGACTTTTGAACAACTATCCAATTACCTGATGAGAAGGAATTCAATTATTCACATTTAAGTTATAATGTTGGCGCCCATAAATAATTAAAAAAAATAATCAACTTTTAAATATTATTATTAAATCAACTACATTATCAATTATACACACATGTAATAAAATATACATTATAACTCATATAAAAATAAATACATTAATAACATATGTCACCCAAACGTGGGGGCAAATGAAATTTCAATTATATTCATATATTGATAAAATTATACATTATAATATATTATAGTGGATACGTTTTATATTTTAATTATTTATACTTATATGATTTACCTTTATTTACCCGTTTTTACCTTCGGCTAGCCCTATATAATTATATGAAAATTTTGTATTGTTTAAATTTTATACTGTAGTCGGAAGCATGAGACTTCTCTCTTTGAGTCCTGGACACCTATTAGAAAAAATTTTTACATATATGAACATTTACTTATTATGATTTCGTGATAGGTCTATTTCTGAATAAATTATATATCTTTATTTCAATCATCTCACCATATGATAATCGAATGAATGATTTAAACAATGTTCATGAAAAGTGTTATGGACATTGACTGGAATAAAAAAAATACCAACACTTAAATAAAAATATTTTAATAAATTGTTGATGAAATCTTCAAAATTTTACACACACAAATATTCCTGAACCTCCCCTGTATTCTTTGATGGTCATGCGCACTGAACGCTTATAGTAGCTGCTTCGGCGCAACGGAGCAACTCTTCCGGTACAACGTTTCTCGTCGTCACAAAATTATAGTACACATTTAACATGGAGGATGCAAACGTTTAACAGTTCATTGTGCATTAATTTAGTGTATTTAGAATAATATGGTTGAAAACTTATATTAAACAGTTACATATATAATTCAAGTTGTGAATTAAGTGTGTGTTTGATAGTTATAAGAATAGGTCAGCATGCAAAGCGGAAATTAAGATTGGAAAAGCATTTATGAGTGGTGTGAACTTTGATTATTTTACAAACGAAAAAAACTTTTTACAAGTAAGTACATATTTAATATCTAAAATTATTGTTGCAGAAAATTAGAGTTCTTTAATTATCCATGGATAAAATTTGGTATTAATTATTTTAAAGTTTCTTTGGCCAATTTTAGATTATTCAAATTTAAATGTTCAAATTAATTTCAAAAGTTCACTTTTTCTTTGTTTGTTTGGAATTCCAAATTAAAAAAACTCAAATAACACAGACCTTATATTCCATTCTCGGCGTGGTGGACCTGCAACATCCCGTCTCTTTTCTTAGGTATTCCTTACCCAAGAAATACTCGTTCGGCACGTTTCACTTTTTCACAGGGGTTAATCGACATTAATATTATGAATTTTTTATTGATTTAGATTTAAAATTATTACTTTTACTTTAAAGTTTTTACAAAAATCTTCTCACAGAATTCCATCCCAGTTCATCATTCCCCAACTAACTCTCCACTCTCTCTTTTTTTTAAAATCAACAACATTTTTACAATCTCTAAAACACAGCCTCCTAATTTGTTATTTTACTCAACAATTGTCAATGATAATGTTTTTTTTATGGAAATACTGAATTCTTCAATTAAAATAGTCTTGGAGAGTGAAATCACTTGTATAAATGGTTTAACAATATCTTATAGAATATATAAATAGTCTTTCACATGTATTACAATGGTTTCAATCCTTGTAATTCCTTTTTTTTTAGTAAATTTGTTTACAATTAATATACAATTTCTACAATCTAAATTTATGATTTATATATATGGAACTGTTTATTTTTTAATTCTTTAATTAGCACTAATTTCGCTTTATATAAACTCTAACTTAATTTCAAATTTACATTCTCTGTTTTATATTAACTTCCAACTCATTGAATTTAGGTTGGCAATATTATAACTAGATTCAATCACTTCCTTCATTGATTTCGATTTGATTACTAGATTTCTATGACATACAATATGGCTCTTATTCCGAATGTCATATTTCATACAGTTTTATTTTTATAAATTACTTTTTCAAATTGCAACTTTTTATTGTATTTGCATATCGTTAATAAATTAGTGATTTGATTATTAATTCTTAGTATTTTAGGTTTTGAACAAATTAACATCCTTTTCCCGATTCAAGTGTGGACATAGCAGCGTTCATATTGATTTTAATGAAAATTGTTGACATTGACTTGACCTTAGGATTTATTTGTGAAGGTAACATTTTCTTAAGAATTAATTTCTATATTATCATTACCATTCTATTCCTTATCCTTAATCCATTTCTTAAATTGATGTACTCAATATTTTATAATACATTTGCTTAAGTCATTCATTCGTTTTATGTTAAATTTTGTTCTTAATTAGGTAGTGTCTAATGATACACCATACGTATATACAAAAAAAATTCCTTTTTAATTCAATCTAATATATGAATATTTATCTATACTAGAGGACTGGCTTAATATATATATATATATATATATATATATATATATATATATATATATATATATATATATATATATTAAACAATGTTTTTATTTATGTTAATTATTTATTTATATAGATATTTATTTAGATTTGTTTGAATTTTATTTGTGTGGCTAGCTCAGTTATTAATTTTTATATTATAATTATAATTGTATTATATTATTATATTCGTTCGGGAGCATGAGACTCTTTGTACTCTTTGAGTTCAGGCTTTGTTTGGATATACTTTGCTCATTTAAAATAAAAGGAAACACAATACTTTCAATAATTTAATTTTATTATGAAATTTTTATTTATTATTTATAAAATAGTTACGCCTATGGAAATTACCAACACAGAATCATAAAGGATATACACCATCTTATGCGCATGCCCAACTAAAATCGAACAGAAACGAGACAGAACGAACGTTTCTTATCGACGCTCTGCATCTGCGTGAATATTAGATACATAGCATCTTTGTCGTTATAACAATGTTGATGGATTCGCATAAAAGAATTTACGTTAGAAATTATATACATACACTAAATAAATTGTTCGGAAGAAATATGTTACAAAATTTATATATATACAAATGGAAATATTATATGAATGGACCAAGATGCATTTTTCTTATATGATTTGAAAATACGTAAGTACAAGCATTATTATATTACAGAATAGGCCTTTTTAAATAATATATTTAGATTTTGTCTAGTGAATAAACTACATAAAGTCCTTTTTCTTTTTTATAGATCGATCATATAGACGCAAGAATTCTTATATATACATGAAATAGTCACTGAATTTATACTCAAGAGTTATTATTCTTATTATTGGCCAATAATATTTAAAGAAGCACTGACCTGATGTCTGGATTCTGGATCTATCCCGTCTGGAAACAGGACTACGCCTTCCGAAGTTCTAGCTGCGTAATTTGTTGAGAAATTTGGATATTCTCACGGGACAACTGGATACAAATACATGTGAGTGGTCTAAGTTTTATATTTGTTAAGAATCTATAGCTTTGATCATGAAAATTTGTGATTTACTCGATATTTCTCGAAAAATTCTTCATCACCTCCTCGCTATTTCGACGCCAAAGACCAACTACCGACGCTTCTAGTTGATCGTCAATTTTTTTATCAACAACGAATGTATTGTTTCTAAGCTCACTAATTATCAATAAAGTTTTTGTTAATTTTAGTTGATCAAAATTTGTCCTGTCATTTTCCACCAATCACATTGTTTCTGGATCTGTCGAACTATATTCACAATTGCTACACTTTATGAAGTTTTTGGAAACATATATAAATGTAAATTTCACTTGAAAAGTATCTGTTTTCTTTTACTATTCAACAAATTTCAATAGAACAAGTCTTTTACAGATAGTGAGGTTCCTTGTTATATGTCTATATGGCAATGTCTAGTTTTGTTTTTACATATACATATGATAATTTGAAAATAACATTTATTTTTATGAACATAAATTCTTTTATAAGTTTTTTTGCTCCGATAATTTATACTATTTAAGTTCTCTAGCAGCAAACATTTCTTTGAATCCATCATCATTTAATATTCATTAATTTCATAAAATTTTATATACACTATGACATATAAATTATCTTTATGTCTTGATATTTTTCTATTATAAATTTATCTATTGCTTATTACTAAATATGGAATTGGTTTATATTATTACTGTTTCAACTAACTACTTATCAAATTAGATAACTAAACTTGTTTAATTTCAGGTGAAACAGCTGATTTCTTCATAACAACTAAACATCTATATTTGGGCAGATTCCATGTTCTCTATTATACTTGTTAAGCATTTTCTAACTTAAGACAATAATTAAGGTGATTTCTTTATTTTATTGTTGTTCTTTTAATTATTATAAACAAATGATTTAATATATTCTGATTTTATATGCATTTTTACTTATGATTGTGTTTCTTCTTGATGTGTTTTTAACTACATAGTTTCAATTCATTTCAAATAATAAGCAAAATATTTTCAAACAGCTGATACTCTTTCGTATATAAGATATATGGTTCAATATATATATATATATATATATATATATATATATATATATAACCTTTGAAACGGAGGGTGATTTTGGCATCTAGGAACACCAAAACGAAAAACTACATTATAATATATTTTGGCTGGAATCGAATATATCTCATTGTCTTAGTGTATATCTAAATGCCTAAATCAGCAGTTATATTCAAAATATAATATAATATATTGACATATATATGACAATTTGAAAATAATATTTATATTTGTGAACATAAATTCTTTTATAATATCCTTTGCTTTGGTTATTTATACTATTTAAATTCTCTAGTAGCAAATATTTTTTTAAATCCATCATCATTTTTCATTCATAGATTCCATAAATTTGATACACATTGTGACATATAAATTATCTTTATGTCATTGATATTTTTATCTTTTAAACTTTTCTAATTCTTTATACTAAATATAAAAATTATTCATATTATTACTGTTTCAACTAATACTTATATTAAATTAGATAACTAAAACTCGTTTAAGTTCAGATGAAACAGCTGATTTCTTCATGACAACTAACATCCATATTGGGCAGATTTCATGTTCTTCACTATACTTGTTAAGCATTTTCAAACTTTAGACAATTATTAAGGTAATTTCTTAATATTTATTGTTGCTCTTTTAATTATTGTAAAGAAATGATTTAATATATTCTGATTTTATATGCATTTTTTACTTATGATTGTGGTTTGGTTTTCTTAATGTGTTTCTAACTACATACTTTCAATCCATTTATACATAATCTATACACTTATATATATATATATATATATATATATATATATATATATATATATATATATATATATATATATAAAGTGTATAGATTATGTATGTGTAACAAAACTGAAGTATGTATCTGGTAGGCAGGAATTATTCTACTGCTTTGTATAATTCTATAAACTAACACTTACCGTATTTGCTCTCTAAAACTAATAACTATTTAACGTTAAGAAAATGAAAACTAAAAGAAGCCACCCGTCAAATCACATCGGCGCCGGAGTCGGCACCAGAGATAAATAAACCATTGGGTAACCGTCTTAACTGTTCGGTCCAAAGTTTTCCAAGGTTTCCTTGCATGGAACAAAGATGACCTAGTGAAATACTATTATTTGCAACGATAGTGGGCGATAAACAATTAAGGCGTATGCGAACGGCGCTCTTTGGGTTTGACCGGAGAGCTAGGAGTCGTGGGTTTATAAGATGAAAGTTAATCAAACGGGAAGGTAATTATAGGGCGCCAGAAATTTTAGTTTACAGGAAAAATTTCAAAAACTGTGATAAGAGAGAAATTATAAAAAATGAGGTATTTTTCTGTGGAGATTAGGGGTGTACTCACTAAAACGCATTTATTATATGTTAACCAGTTCAATAATATCTTTGACTAGCGTCAGTGATCAGAACAATAAGCTTATAATATGAATGCACGAATTACAGAGTACCAACAACAGACAAAAAAATAAGCTCCAAAATCTTACATACATTCAAAAAAAACTTAAATGTCTTGGAGTGTACGTATGCCCTGTATATTATCAACACGTACAAAACTCGACGACGTTATTAATATATACATAAAAACCAATTTTCACACAACACTACACAGCGAGACATACGGTAATTGTTCGAGGAATAAATTAGTCTCCAGGGAACAAACAAATATACAAATTAAAATGATATAGATATACAAACGATAGTTAGTGGTCTGTGGTAGGCACTGTCGACAGTTTGATACTATTTGAGAACATTCGAACTTAACCAGTTGCCAGCAGCAGCTTTTTTAATAATTTTGTAAACAATTAAGCACTATCCTAGCCGGGTCTCTCGGCAACCCTAACTACAAGCCTTGTGGCCCCTTGGCTTCGTATTTCCTGTTTGTGGCACCTATCGTGTAATCCCATGCAATTGAATAATAATTATAGACTGTTTCTGTTTAATTTGATTGCCAAATATTCGCTTATTAATTGAAAAAAAAACTTCACGGCGGGGAATCGAACCCCGGTCTCCCGCGTGACAGGCGGGGATTCTGACCACTATACTACCGAGGATTTACGTTTCGTGGTACAGAGGCGACTCTGCAGCATTTTCCATTCAGCAACTTCAGTTTAATGAACATTTAAATTACTGTCTATTTTTCTCGGCGTTTCAAAAGAATGGTGACTCAGCATCCCTTTCACTCCTATGACCACAATTTACAACAGCACAAACCTGAGGCATGTTTATAACTGCGAACAATATAAAACTTTCAATGTCAAAATGTAAACAATGGCATTGTTGCCCACCATTCTAACGGGTTGCCTATCGGCTGACGTCAGTTGACCAGGCCCATGATACTATTACTCGAGGAGATAAACCCACACGCATGGATAAGCCCATCTCTCTCGCACCACTGACGTCACCCGGAGACAAATTTCGCAGCAACAGTCAGTTTTATAATGGCGTTTACCGGTGTCTATTTTATTTTTTATTTGGTTTCTTTACAGATGAATGTGCGTAAAGCTTAATAAATTATAATCAAAAACCCTTATACATACGAAAACGATGTCGATCATTCTGAAATATTTACTGGACAAATGTTTGGAGCTTTAAATTTACCTAGCGATATTCAATTGCTGGTCGAAAAGATTTGGCTGATGTTGAGGAAAAAGATATCAAAGTGCATGTTCAACAACCTGAATATATAGATAATTAAAAAAAAGATGTATCGTAGTAAAATACGGTAAACATTTGCGTTTAAAAAATATATACATCCTTGAGCAAAAAGTTGAGCTGGCGAATGGACAGTCGAGGAAAACCAAATCACACAAGAACTTGAATGGGATGGTATAGAAAATTTGGTAGGGTTTATTGCATTCGAGTTACGGAAAATAAATTTGGTTATATTCCAAACAGCAATGAAATGTCATTTTCCTGGGGAAACCATCTTTCCGAAGGCGGTCTACTAAAACCAAATCCAGATTTTCTAACTAAATGTAGTGATCTCGACTTTATTATTAAAATGTTTATTGGGGAGTCATTAAAATTGATCAAAATTATTTTAAAACACTAACGGACTTAACAGAATCTGTTAATTTAAGTACAGAGTAAATTTTATGAATAATATATATCTACTGAATAGATTAAACAAAATTGTAGACTAGTTATTACTTCTTGCATAAAAGTAAATAAAACAATTTTTTTAATAAAAATTCAAAATCCTCACATTATGGTGTAAAATTTTTAATCTCCATTTTTGTTTTTATTTGTAAAAGAAAGTAGACAAGTTATTACTATACGCTTACAAATAATTAAAATATACTTTTGTAATAAAAATCCAAAAACTTCACACTAAGCTGTGAAATTTTTAATCTCAGGTTTCGTTTTTTTTTGAAAAAAATCTATTATTAATGTAGGCATAGAAATCCAAAAAATATAGGATTATCAAAAAATTTGCCATAGCAAAAATAAAGTTTCTAGTTATCCAAAAACAAACATTTTTTCGGAAAGTTTTCTGTTTCAGAGAAAATTGAGTGGAAATTTCGAAATAGAATCAGTTTTTTTGCATTTGTTTACTTTCGCCCTCGGTTGAAACGTCAAACTTTCGGAAAAATATTATTGGATTTATCTTTTTGTTTGACCCTGAACTTAATTTTTGCTGTAGTAAGTTTTTATACTCCTTCCTAGATTTTTACATTTCTGATCCTAAATTTTTGTACTTTTCAAATACCCTGTATAAGATGGACTGGATATAATATTTTTAACATAGATTTGACATTCGTCATAGTATCGAGATACGTACCTACTTACTTCATTTAAAGGTTTATTATCCTAGTATAAATCCTAAATCCTACATTAAATCATAAAGAAAATATCTTATACATTATTATAATTATCATAAAAAATTTAACAGATCATTATTATAATACACAATAAGAAAACACACTAAAAATTAATGAAACCCGAACAAAAACGATACTACTTCAACCGACAAGATGATTGTTGTCTCGGAGTGCCGTCATGCGCAACGTCGTACGAAATTGGATCGCCAAGTGGGTTTATCTTCTCAAGTAATAGTATCATGGACCGGGCCCTACAGTCGATCTCTTTTCAACATTATGAGGTCATAATAACATGTATTTGAAATGAAGGCATTAATACGCGAGATTATAGTGTGACGTCACAATTTGAAGCTGTATCCAAACAAAACTTATTGCCATAAGAATTTCCATTTGAGTGTAGATTTTTGATTATTTAAACGTTTCATACGTGTTTTTGAAAGGAAAGAATTGTTAAAAAGTAAGTAATCGTATCTACTCAATATAAAAAATAATAGTTATGATAATGTAACTTATCCTGCAATCCGTATTTTTTATTTTAAAAGCTATGTTTGAGGTTATGTTTACTGGATTATTTGATTAATGTGAAAATATTAGATAAATAATAGTGATTGTTTGCTCTAGTGTCATCAAAACATGTTTCAACATTCTCTTGATACCTTTTTTAATGATAATATGGGTTTGTTAGTGAAAAATGCTTAATTGAAATGAAGTGTCCTTTCAAGTATCTGAATGGCGAAAAATTAAAAAAGTTCTCTAAAGACAAGAATTACATCATTCATTTGGATGATAATATATTAGTGATAATTGAAAGATATAGCTATTATCACCAGATACAAGGTGCGTTACATATTGCATGAGCGGACATGTGCTATTTGATATTATGGATACCAAGTGACATCATTGTGGGAATTGCTAGACATCAAGAATAGGAGAAAAATTGACTTACATGTTTCAAAAACATACTACCTTTAGAAATTTGTACCGTTTATATTAACATAATAGAATGTTTTCATTATTATAAATTTTTGTTTGTTTCGTGCCAAGAAAATTAAATTGAAGAAACGTTGCAAATTTACATGATTGAAAATAGGTCATTTAGTCTGAAAACTCAGAACATCATGTCACAACTTTGCCGCAATTAAACCATATTTGTATCAGTTTCAGAGTTTCTGTTGGTTGCTTTCAAATTTTATTTGACCTGTAGGCTCTTTTTTTCAACTACATATTCAATTTTATCTAAAAACAAATAATATAAACAAAAAAGTTTCCAAATTTCTTCATTACACATAGAAATATTTACTTGTAATACATTGCTCCACAGTTAATAGAAAGAGGAAAGTAAGGTACAATTAGGAATTTTAATTTAAAATAGCAAACGTTCAAAAAATCATACAAAGCAACTATAACAAAATCCCAATGGCACAGACCAATTGGACAGGCTTATTTCAGTAACATGTTTGCATTAAACCCAAAATAAAAAATTAGATACAAAAGTAATAGACTGTTTTGAGATGTACAAAAAACCAAAGTAACATTCTGGCATCAAATCAAAAACAAAAAAATAAAAAAAAATTCTGGTAAATTTGTGAATTTTCTTGAATAAATGTTTTAATGTATGATTTAGAGAAAAATTTTAAATACAAAAGTTGTAGAACGTGTTAAAGTCTATGAAAAAGCTCCGTAACTTTTTTGCGTCAAATGAAAAACACAAGAAATACGACTTTTTTCCAACTTTGACAGGCCGCCATTTTGTTTTTACTGGGCCGATTTGGCTCATTAAGGAACTCGTCCAAGATTTTGGCATAACCGATTTTTGTAGCGAGTTTGGTTTCGATCCGTCAAAAAATACGCCCTCTATCGTGCTTACACATTCCGTTATAACACATACATATAATATATATGCCGTGCTGATGAGGCAAAATGAGCCAGAAACATGCATGTCCACGGTTACCACTCTATTTCAGTAGCCCTTTATTTTGCGTGAATTACCCATGAATATATTTGTTGTTGTTGTTAACATATCACGCGATATTCCTACATCTTCTTTGTTATTTACTATGGGTCGGAAGGTTCATGGCGGGGGGGCTATATGCGCCTCCGTGTCGATGTTGGTTGATGTCCTGAAAACTCGGGATCTTCCAATTGAAGACACAAATGAGCGTTTGGTTTCCCTGCTGAAATCCGTTATTTTGTGTTTTCCCATGTTTCGATTGACATCTTTGCTCCCAAATTTCACATCCTTATTTGGTTATGCCGTGCTGATGAGGCAAAATGAGCCAGAAACATGCATGTCCACGGTTACCACTCTATTTCAGTAGCCCTTTATTTTGCGTGAATTACCCATGAATATATTTGTTGTTGTTGTTAACATATCACGCGATATTCCTACATCTTCTTTATATATATATATATATATATATATATATATATATATATATATATCGTCGAAATTATTGAAATTTCGACTGAAGGCAGGTGTAGTCGAAAATCGAAATTTATGTTTCATATAGACACCTCGTATTTTATGAAATTATATTCATTTTATTTCATACGACTAATACGGTCGCATTTATCTGAGGTGTTGGTTCGCAACTGAAAGTGAGGATGGCGCCAGCTGACTGCTTCTCGCTTGTGTGTAACTACACGAGCCAAGTGAAGTTGTCGGAGGGCGGTATCTTCAGTTCGGATTAGAGATTCTGAACTGGAAAGCATTACGGTACTCTTGAAGAGACCCAAGAAGGTCGAAACGCGTCAGTGTACTATGCCATTCCGCTATCAGTTGCGAATCACCACAGATGTCCGTATCGGCAAAATGGCTGATCGACGTCACGGTTTTCGAAGGGGATGTAATTCAATATTCTGCGTCGTATTTGCCAGAAAAGTAGTTGTTTTTTCCTTCGAAGAACGGTCAGGCCAATACGTCGAAATTATTGAAATTTCGACTGAAGGCAGGCGAAATTTATGTTTCATATATATATATATATATATATATATATATATATATATATATATATATATTATATATATATATATAAAACCACGAATATTGGGGTAACGGCAAGTTAATTTAAAGAAAACTCTTGTTACTGTTTTTCTTCCAAGCTTTCGGAAACGTTTATTTCCATTATCAAGGATAAGTAAATTGAGATTGTTATAAATTGGTAAATATAATTATATTTGAATTTTTTAAAAACAATTTTTTCAATCATAAATCATTTTGACACATTCATGAATGTAAACATTTTCTTTATATGCTAAAATGTTTTTGAAAACAAAAGAAGAAAATTGGTTATATTTGTAATATAGGTTATTAGTTATTCAAATATTCTTCTTTTATTATATAAAATTCAACCTCAAATTATTATAGATGTCATCATGTCATCTTAATAATTTAAAAGTATTGAAAACATTTTTAAAATCATTTACCTAAAATAAAATTATTTCTAAAAATCATCAAATAAGAATTTGAAATGTAGTTATTTTTATTATCAATTGTTAGTAGATAATAATAAATATCACTCAGATTATTATGGTCACTTCTTTTGTTGATAGTATTAGGTTCTTGAAATTTATGAGCCATTACTAAGAAAAGTCTTTTTTTGGTATTTGGTTGTATGTCCAAAATATTAACAGATTCAAAATCCATAAAGTGATCATTATCAATTACATGTTCAGATAAAGCACATCTTTCAGGATGTAACTTACAATCGCTCTTATGGAGACTTATACGGTTCTTTAATTTCTGACCAGTGTGACCAACATATTTTTTATCACAATTTTTGCATGGAATAGAATATATTACATTTGAAAGATTAATAATTGAAGTTTTGTCTTTCAAATTAGTGAAAATAGATTTTATGGTTAAGCATGTTTTATTGGCAATTCTAATGTTGTCCATTGGTTTAAAAATCCTACTCAACTGTGGTGTTATTTCTTTAATATATGGTAAAGATACATAATAATTTATATTATCTGATTGGTCGTTTCTAATACTAATGTCTGCAATGTCTATAGTTGGAGAATAATTAAATAGTATGTTTTTAACTAATTTATTTGGATAACCATTATCCAAAAATAGATGATATAAAGTTTTTAAGTTCTTTTCATGAAAAATAGGATCTGATATTTTGGTTATTCTATTTCTCATTTGTTTAATTAAGTTAATTTTCATTGAATATTTATGGTGAGACCAATAGTTCATGAATCTTCCTGAGCTAATTGGTTTTCTGTACCAATCAATAGACAATGTGTTATCATTATTTCTTATAAATTTTGTGTCTAGAAATGGTACACTTTGATTACTGTCTTCTTTTTCCATAGTAAATTTTATATATGGATCATAGTTATTGAATATTGAAAGAACTTCATCTTAATTAGTTTTTGGTAATGCTAAAATAATATCGTCAACGTATTTTTTTATGAAAATTATTTTAAATGGTAACAATGGTATAATTGTATCCAATAAATTATCCATTGCATAACAAGATATAATGGGAGAAATTGTAGCTCCCATTGGAGTACCAATCAGATAATATAAATTATTATGTATCTTTACCATATATTAAAGAAATAACACCACAGTTGAGTAGGATTTTTAAACCAATGGACAACATTAGAATTGCCAATAAAACATGCTTAACCATAAAATCTATTTTCACTAATTTGAAAGACAAAACTTCAATTCTTAATCTTTCAAATGTAATATATTCTATTCCATGCAAAAATTGTGATAAAAAATATGTTGGTCACACTGGTCAGAAATTAAAGAACCGTATAAGTCTCCATAAGAGCGATTGTAAGTTACATCCTGAAAGATGTGCTTTATCTGAACATGTAATTGATGATGATCACTTTATGGATTTTGAATCTGTTAATATTTTGGACATACAACCAAATACCAAAAAAAGACTTTTCTTAGAAATGGCTCATATATTTCAAGAACCTAATACTATCAACAAAAAAAAGTGACCATAATAATCTGAGTGATATTTATTATTATCTACTAACAATTGATAATAAAAATAACTAAATTTCAAATTCTTATTTGATGATTTTTAGAAATAATTTTATTTTAGGTAAATGATTTTAAAAATGTTTTCAATACTTTTAAATTATTAAAATGACATGATGACATCTATAATAATTTGAGGTTGAATTTTATATAATAAAAGAAGAATATTTGAATAACTAATAACCTATATTACAAATATAACCAATTTTCTTCTTTTGTTTTCAAAAACATTTTAGCATATAAAGAAAATGTTTACATTCATGAATCTGTCAAAATGTCAAAATGATTTATGATTGAAAAAATTTTTTTTAAAAATTCAAATATAATTATATTTACCAATTTATAACAATCTCAATTTACTTATCCTTGATAATGGAAATAAACGTTTCCGA
The DNA here is from genome assembly GCA_963921935.1 of Galeruca laticollis. NCBI lineage: Eukaryota > Metazoa > Arthropoda > Insecta > Coleoptera > Chrysomelidae > Galeruca > Galeruca laticollis. The sequence goes on along the minus strand of OY998175.1, from coordinate 257,548,527 downwards.
AAGCTTGGAAGAAAAACAGTAACAAGAGTTTTCTTTAAATTAACTTGCCGTTACCCCAATATTCGTGGTTTTATACCTAATTAGTCGGCAAAGACTATCTCCTATATATATATATATATATATATATATATATATATATATATATATATATAACAACAAAGAGAATCATGGGTAATTCACGCAAAGAAAAGGGCTACTGAAATAGAGTGGTAACCGTGGACATGCACTCTATTTCAGTAGCCCTTTTCTTTGCGTGAATTACCCATGATTCTCTTTGTTGTTGTTGTTAACATATCACGCGATATTCCTACATCTTCTTTGTTATATATATATATATATATATATATATATATATATATATATATATATATATATATATATGAGTGTGACAAAATGTGAGCGCGAACAGCTCTCGCATATGCATGACCGGAAAGAATTTTTTCAACACAATTTTCTACATAAATGAGCTTGAAAAGCTCTTCAATCCCACTACCGGACATGACCATGCCAATTGATCCCATAAACGACATCAGAAAATGAAATCCACCAAGTCTCACTATGAAGTTTTTCAAATCAGACGTTGGGTCAGCAGCTCCCACGATGTTGCGAGCTTTCTAGTACAGCGGTTGATCAAATGTGATGAAGGTGGTTTTTCATTGCAACGCTTTGAATTCTCGACAGCTTCGAGAAGCGATGTAACGATAGAGTCATAATCCGATGGCGGCGCATTGATAAACGGAAGACAGATAACTTTTGAGCGTTCGTATTGCATATTGGCTGTTACACTCTCCATAAATCCATTACATCCTGGAATTCCAACAGAGCAACTCCATTTTCCGTAAAGCCATATTAAATCTGGTATTGTTGGTAAAATGTGGCTCGGAAGTTCACGAAGAGCTTCGACATCGGCAACAGTTATAGTCTGTAACCTGCCGATTTATGTTTATTATAAGAGAGTATAGGAGCCATGCCCAATTGTGCAACTTCTGAAGCTGATTTTATTTCGACAATACGCGGAATTTTTTTCTCACACTGGATAGCTGTCTAGGGAGTCACGCAATGTATTCCTCCCATTGCATGAAACGTTCCATGGCCGTCAAGGGTTTTTATGTTAAAATCCGCATTGTCAAATACAAATTGATTAAATGAATTTTCCAGAATTACACTCACAATTCGATGAACTCTCGAAAATTGTTAGTTCTCGATACGGTGCACTGAATCCCATTGCTGATAATACGAGTATGTTGATGAGACTCTTTGAACCGAATTTCTTGTAAAGGAAAATCCCGACACCTAACTGCAGCGGAGAGAAAAACGAACGAGGACGTACGGCTGTTATTATGGAGTGAGCTATCGCTGTACATTCTTTTTCCATTGTTCCAATGGACCACGTTTATCTTTTGTTATCACTGTAGCAAGAAAAACTTGCAAAGATTCAGGAACAGCGTCTTCGACATATTTCACGAATTCATCCGATGGGGGGTAATTGTTTTTATCGTAAACGACACCTCTAATGTCCTCACGGATTATCGCAGCAGCTTCGCGAATAACTCTTAATCTTTCTTCGTGATAATCCTTTTTTTTTTCTCCGTACCATTCCTCCGAGAGTATTTTGAAACCGTTATTTCGAAAGCACACTACGTAATCACGTCCTTGTTTTTCGATTATGAGAATGTCTCCAAACTTCTCTTGCAAATGTTTTTTAACCGTTCTGATGTCAGGAACGCAATCTCCATTTATTTTGTTCATCAACTCGCTAATAGAAAATTGACATTCGTCGGAATTTTCTTTCAGAAAGGAGTAAATTGCCTCCATTGCCTCGTCTACTTTGTCTCCCGTAGGTCGTCCTTTCTTATTCCCCTCCTCAGATAGTGCATGATATACATGAGAAATACATGTTCGATGGTATCTAACTTCTACTGCGACGAGATCAGGTACGCTCGATGATTTAAGTGGCAAATTCATCGTCCCGTCCAGGCAGGTATCCCAAAACTTTTTCATTCATTGATATTTCTCTCACGGAATGAATTTTTTTTCCGTCTATGCAGTGGCAATCTTGATTCGTCGCAAAATATTTCTCCACAAAATAAACATCGATTTTTAAAATCAAAAGTGGGAATGACCTGCAGTTGTTCTTCGGGTTCTGGTTCTTGCGATGGAGACTCGCTTCGTCGAGAAGCAATTGACGCTAGCCGTTGGTTTCCATATTTTTTGTAGCACGAACTATGAACATTCACTGAATTAATAGTTTGTAACATCCGTTGATGCTCCACACGTCCTCTTTTCACGCTCGCCGCTAAGAGAGTCTGAACAGCTCTCTTTTTAGCCACATAAACATCGTCAATCAGAGGTTTTTTGCAAATGAAACAATCACCCATTTTCACACAAATTATCAAACACGTACGCTCGCTTCAAAAGACTCGAGACAACTGACTGGAATGCTACGAAAAGGAGCAGAAGTTCCGGCACAAACACTAGAAAAGGGTCTTTTATACCTGACCCATGCCCAAACTAACTAACGGTCGCCGTATAGGCGCGCTCTATGGCGAGACGCACATTGCAGCGTCAGGCGCGGTGGGGCCGACTTTGTGGCGCCATAAAGGTGATAATTTTTGTCGAACAAAGGAAACGAATTTGTAGGTCTGAACACGCTCTACAAGTTTCATACAGGACATTTTTCGATATATTTCACGAGAAAAAAGTAAATAGCGAAAAGCAAATTTTTCTCCCCAAATTTATGGTTTTTTTATCGACACCTCGATAACGATGATCGATACGTGAAAAATGTATGGGACCTTAAATGTAGATCGTACAAAGAGCAACAAAAAAGTATTGCATCAAAGTTTTCGTATCTCAACGGGGAACCAAGTTATGATGAAAAAACTGAATTTAACCCTTTTTTCAAGATTGCGTAAAACCCACGAGGTTATTTTGGTCGACAATTTGAACTTAAGCTTTTCTAGCCCCCTCCCCCTCCCCGTAATATTCAAAATTTGGCTTTCTCGGTTCATTTGCATTTCTAATCCGATTTTTCCGAAGTAATGACTGGACTAGTAGCGTTATATATAAACAAAGGTGTTGCATCATGCAATGAATAATGAGATAGAGCATTATTATATATATTATATAGGAAGCACATGTATAATGCATGTTTTATAGTACAGTCGTGGACAGAAATGTACTTTTACTACCAAAATGTTTATTTGAACTAATTTTCAGACTTAAACATGCGTCGACAAAATCGAGAGGTATTATATTCTTGCTTCTTGTGTGTTCATTCGTTTTAAGCTTCATCAGACGAACGGTAAGTGCTAGAGCTTGGGTATAAGCATTTTTCAAGATTGGGAAATCTTCACTCAAATTCAAACAGTCAGAGATACTAAGTCTAACATATCGTTACTTAGTTGCTATACGAGAAAGTGCATACTCATAAGTAGAACCACATCGTTTCAAAGTGTAGTCAAGTTCAAGCATACCGCTCCTTAATTAGTGTTCGAGTCTAGTGTGTACTCAAATCCGAACAAATCGTTCTTAGTCAGTATTCAGTTGGCACCAAAGTAAAGATATACAGTCGCTACTATTTGTCACCTCATCAAAGTCGAAACATAACATTTTTCAGAATCATTAAGTTCTTGTTTCCCTTACGATCTGAAACCATTCAAGTTCAAACATTCATAACTTTGTACCATTCATTGTAAATTTGTAAATAATAAACTATTAATTTCGACATTAACTTTGTCAGATTAAGATTATTAATACATAGTTGAATGTCTGCGCCAGTCGACAAAGTTCAATTAAATTCTAATCAAAAACAAGCATGGTGTGAAGCCTCCGCAATGGAGGAAAACATTGACCTCTGACCTTTAGCCTTGTTTATATATACGCTACGTAGCGTTATATATAAACAAGGCCTTTAGTTATTGATTTGTTTCGTTTAAATATAAGATGAGATGACATTTTCAAGTTATTTTTCGTTGGTTTTGTTTTAGGTTAGTTTTGACTATAACACCTACTTCTTCTTATACTCGATATTAGTGGTGACGTCATAATCTTAGGTTATATCAATTTTGTATCCAAACAAACATAACTAGCCATTTAGATCAGAAATCACCTGATTTGTGATTCAGATACCATTGGTATGATTTTGGACCAGAGATTATTCCCTTATATTTTGAATATAACTGCTGATTTAGGCATTTAGATATACACTAAGACAAAGAGATATATTCGATTCCAGCCAAAATAAATTATAATGTAATTTTTCGTTTTGGTGTTCCTAGATGCCAAAATCACCCTCCGTTCCAAAGGTTATATATATATATATATATATATATATATATATATATATATATATATATATATTATAGAGTGAAACACCCTGTATATTAAATAATAAAAATTAAAGATTGTGCATTGTAATTTAGAAGAATTTTTTTAAGTCTGAATTTTTTTTATCATTTGAATGGAGACAATCTGTATGATACACTATTTGATAGAGAAGGCATACACAAGACAGACCGTATAATCGTAGGGAAAATTGTGAATAGGTGCGAGAAACAAATTATGTGAAACAAAATAACACAATTTTTATTCAAAAGATTAAGTATCAGAACTTTGTTTATGATAAAAAAAAACTAATGTTTCTTTATTCTGTGAAATTAAGATAATCTTATGAATTTGTCAGAAGAAACCAAACAATATTTGTTGAAAGAAATATTAACATAAGAAAGGGTAACTGTTTAGACATAACTAGATAGGAAGCTGTATAATAATATGAATTTCAGAAAGCATGACATATGCAAAACGAATATTCATTTTGCACATATATTTGAAGTTAACAGCTGTCATCTAAAAATATTAAGAATTTTCATTTTACATACACACTTAGAGATTAACAAATGTCAGTTAAAATTTTTATGAAATATTGTTGGGAGAAAACAATATATGAGGTTTAAGCAATTGAAAAATTTAGAATAGAATGTCCTGATATGATGGAGGGACGATTCACTGTTTGAAGTGAAGGTTTTCAATAATGAAATTGATAGTCAATTTTGATTGGTAAATAAACGTTTAAAAGAATCACATCAGCGACAATTACGTTGCTAATGATAAAAAAAATTTGAATGAAAAAAGTTGTTGATTATGTAGACTATTCACTAAGAAGTTTTTTTTTGGGGTAGCAAAAATTTGGAAGAAGAAAAATTATTTTGGTAAAGAAAATTATTTTAAATATTTGAGAAATATCAGTTTTGGCTATGGAATTCAAGAAACAAATACATAATACTTACGAGATATACGTTAATGTAAGTAATTAAGTAAATATTAATAACTACAAAATATAAAAAGGAATTGTTATATATTATGTGGTACTAACCGTGACTTTTCTTTTATAAATGGTCAATTGTTGTATTGTGGAAGCAATGTCTCGACAATACCTTTCAGAAAACACTGAATCATGGAATTTCATCCAAAGTGTTTAGATGTTGGAAGAAATACAGCGTCAATTCCTGATTTGGTGGAAATGGACAGGAAGAACGGATTTATTCCAAGAGAGAGAGAACCTAAAATAGATTAAAGGAACTGATCATTGAGGTGAATAAACAAAAACAGTATAGTGAACAAGGTATTTAAATTCAATTTATTAATACATAAAAAGTTAAACGAACTTACCGATTTGTGTAAAGAACTGAACTTTAATGTTACATGGACGCTAAAAAGTTTATAGTTCGCCATCTTCTATAATTTATCTGTATACCAAGTTGCATAATTGTAATTCACCCTTAGAATTAATATCTCACCAGAGTGTGTGTCTGTTGTATGAATGAATCATTATTTTAGATAGTTGAATTTCTTCAAGAAAACTTGTAAAAGAGTAATGTATTTATTTTCATCACATTAAACAACGTTTTGTTTCTTTTAAAGAACAATTTAAAACTGTACGTTGAGATTTTCATTTCATCTGGTGATTTCCGCTCCATCTATTTTCTATAGGTAGAAGTTTGAACTGACATCTATGAATGGTGCAGAGATTTGATTCCAAGCAGGGCAGGACCGTATTCAGTTCATAATTATTAAGTAAATAATATATTTTGATCAACAAATTTGTTTTAAAATATAAAGAGTTTATTGATTTTGGCGCTAATATTAAAAAATGAAACCGTTTAATTTTTATATACTTGAACTCTACCCTGAGATAAGAAATTTCTCATGCAAGTAGCATAAATTGTTTATCACCTATTTAAAATTATCTATATACTGGGCTAATAATAAAAAGTTTAAAGTAAATCTAAACTAAATAAAATATTAAGTATATTTTTTATTACAAAGGATAAGTCTATCCAGTTTCAAAAAAATGGCCCCCAATGTAGGGCTAAAATCTATCCAGTTAATAAATGACGCACGCAACGTGGGGCTAAAGTAATATAAAACCTTTATATCAAACGAATTATAATAATTGACGCACCAAACGAAGGTAAATAATAATAAAAAGGATTGAAACAAATTTTTAACTGTATTGAAAGAAGAGTCAAATACAAAAATGGAAAGGAAGATGACTTTGAGAGACGGAAAACAAGTAGGAGGTGAAAGTGGATCTGAACAAGAGAGGGAGGAAAGGAATCATGGAAGAGGAGATTTTCAAGTGCAATACTTGAAACAAGGAAGAGAACGTCCAGACGAAGATATTGCAGAACAAGGACAGGAAGAAGAAGATGCACCATTGCAAGAAGAAACAGAACAAGAGGCTAGACAAGAGTCTAAAAAACAAACAGAAGAGGACAAACAAGAATTTAAAGAAAAAAAAGAGGAAATGGACGTTGTGAGTATGCTCCAAATGATGATGAGATAAGAGGAGATTTGGATAAACAAGATAAAAAAATGAGAATATGAATAGTATGAGGGATGATATTAGGGAAGATATGAATAAAAATAGACAAGAAATAAAACAAACAAAGGAAATAATAATAAAATTATTGGAAGAAAAATTGGGACATGTAGAAAAGAAACTGGAGGAATCGAACATATATATGGAAAACAAAATTGAATCCACCAAACAAGAAATAAGAGGAGAAGTGATTGGAAGGATCATGGAAATAGAAAATTCACAAATCAACAAAATTAAGGAAATTGAGGAGAAAGAAAAGGATTTCAAAGAAGAGATTCAAATGGATGTAAAGATACAAAATGAAAATATAAATGATGATACTATAGAACAGAAATTAAGTAATAAAATTGATGAAGTAAAAATACAAAGACAAATAAATGAGGAAATGATAAATAGCAATTTACAGAATCTAGGAAGTGCGGAAGTCATGAAAATTTATGAAAAAGAGATTTATTGGAAAATACCAGACCCAGATGTTAATATATTGAAACGAATAGTGACATATGGTAAAAGAAATAATAATAATAATAGGGGGATACAACTTAATTGGAAATTAGAGGAAATGAATAAGATATTACAAGAAACCAAGGAAGAAATAGAAGAAACCATAAGACAGAATATAGAAACAAAAATTTATGCAGAAAATTTCGAAATGAGATTAAAACTTGGCATAAATATAAAGATAATTGATCCAAGAAATTTTAATAGGATAATTAAAAATGAAATGATAGGAAGTGAGAGTATTATGGGAAATGAAATAATAAAAAGAAGAAACAATAATATGAAGAAATTGGAAACGCAAATTTTGATGAATCTATTGAGAGAAATTGATGAGATAGGGCATAACAAAATAAAAAAAGACACAGTGGAAAATTTAAAGAAACTTAGGAAGCAGATAGAAGAGAATCAAACAATAAGAGAAGAGGATAAAACGAAATTTAGGAAAAGAAAATAAAATTGAATAATAAGGCTGTATTATAGGACCGGAATCTAAAAGACGAATAAGGAATTGTAAAAGGTTAAGAAGGGATACAAAAACAACATGTAAATAAAAAGTTTATAATTAACAAATAATGTTAGACAAAAAACATATGTAAATATAATTTTGTATATAGATAGAAATTAGTATATGTAAAGATATAATGATGAGATACAGAAATAATTACATTGACAGATATAATAACAATGAATATTATAACTATAATAAGAACGATAGCAACCAAAACAACTATGACAGAAACTTTAAATATAATAACAACAAAAATAACAATTACAGAGAACAGTATTCAAAGGAGAGAAGAGAGTGACAACATATGAACATCCAAGGCAATATATTAAATTTGGGGAAGATTTGGAATTAAAAGGAGCAATGGGATTGATAAAAATTGAAGGAAAATTAAATGGGAAACAAGTTAAAGTATTAATAGATACAGGTTCGGAAGCGTCCATAATAAAAACAAAACTGATAGAAGAAAATATTGAAAATTATGGATATAAGCTAGTTAAAATACCGAAAACTACATTAATAGGAGCAAACGGAAAGAAATTGTGTGAAGTTAGCAAATCTATAATACAAAGTATTGAATTAAAGGATGGGAAAGAAGTTGAGATGCAATTATTGTTAGTAGATAATTTAGAATCCGACATAGTTATAGGAATAGATGAATTAACGAAATATAAAGCAAGAATTGATTTTGAAAAGATGGAGATTGAATTAAATGGTAATAGAATTGAATTTGAAGAAGGAAATATAGAAGAATTGGAAATTGAAGTGGATAATAAGAAGTTATGGAATATAGAAAGGATTGGAAATATGGAAGTATTGGCAATTGGAGAGGATAATAGGAAGTTATGGAATATAAAAAGGAGTGGAAATATGGAAGAATTGGAATTTGAAGAGGATAATAGGAAGTTATGGAATATGGAGAGGGATGAAATAATGGAAGAATTGGAATTAGTGTGTGGAAATAAGGAATATGCAGAGAAAGTGAAGAATTTAATAATTAAATATAAAGGATTAGTTAAAAAAGAGATGAGAATGGCAAATAACTATGTACATAAGATAGAAGTTAAGGGAATAGAAAATTTCAGAATAAGAACATATCCCATACCTTACAAATATAGGAAAGAAATTGATTCAGAGATACAAAATATGCTAAAGGATGGTATTATAGAGAGATGTAACACAAGATATGTAAATCCTATTGTGGTCGTAAAGAAAGCAAATGGTGATTTAAGATTATGCCTAGATGCAAGAAATATTAATCAATACACTGTACCACAATACGAGGCTCCAATGAATGTGGAAGCAATTTTTGGGCTCATTACGAATACGAAAATATTTTCTAAAGTTGATTTAAAACACAGTTTTTGGTTGATTCCTTTGGATGAAGATAGTAGAGATTACACTGGCTTCTCTATTGATGGTGTGTTGTACAGATTCTGTGTAGCTCCATATGGTATACAAAGTGCTTGTTCGGCCTTGGTTAGAGCATTACACCAAATACTAAATAAATTTGAAGACTTTGCACTTCATTATATCGATGATATATTGATCTTCTCAAATGATGAAGAAGAACACCTAAAACATATAGAAATAATTTTAAAAGAATTAGATAGAGCAGGTTTAAAAATAAATCAAAATAAATGTGAATTTTATCAGGAAGAGATATGCTTCCTAGGTTATAAAATAGACAAAAATGGGATGTCCATGGATGAAGAGAGGATCCAAGCAATAATAGAGTATAAAAGACCATCAAATCTAAAATCTCTGAGAGGATTTCTAGGGATGATGAATTACTTCAAACGTCTGATACCTGATATGAGCACGAAACAGATACCTTTAATAAAGCTGTTAAAGAAGGACAATAAATGGAAGTGGACTGAGGAAACAGAAATGGCTTTTAATGATTTAAAAGAAGCTTTTACTAAACAACTGAAAGTTTATCATCCGAATTATGACCTACCTTTCATATTACGAACGGACGCATCTAAAGAAAGGTTTGCAGGAGTCTTATTACAAATACAAAATGACATGGAGGTACCCATATGTTTTGTATCAAGGGTAACGAAGAACTATGGAAGAAATTATGGAGTGTCAGAGCTAGAATTGGCAAGTATAATTTTCTGTGTGACAAAATTTAGATTTTATTTATTAGGAGCAAAATTTACAATAGAAACCGATCATTCTTTGCTTACAACTATTTTGAAAAACAGATTTGGCAATAGCAGAGTTCATAGATGGGGTTTAATATTACAAGAATATGACTTTGAAATTAAATACATCCCAGGAAAGACGAATGTAGTGGCAGATGCGTTAAGCAGAGAAAGTAAGGGGAATAATGATATAAATAAAAGAATTGTTAAAATTGGAGTAAATATAATTAAAGATCTAGATGGGATATTTTCTTTAAATAGTATCATAGAGGACCAAATGGAATTGACAGAAAAACAGAAACGAAGAGGACAATTGAAAGAAGAAATATGGATAAAGAAAAATGGGGAAGCAGATTTGTTTATGATAACAGAAAATTTAGCTAAAAAAATTTTGGAGAATTTACATAGAAACAATGGACACATAGGAGCTAGGAAATTATGGTTACTGTTTAGAGAAAATTATATTAGTAAGGGGGACCAAAGTATTGCAAAATTAATCACTAGCACATGTCATATTTGTCAATTGGGAAAAAGTAAACATAGGAGAAATGAGAACATAGCAAAGTCTATAGTAACAACAAGATGTGGAGAAATAATTGCTATAGATTTTCTGAGTAATTTGATACCCAGTAAACAAGGAAATCATCATATCCTAATAGTAGTTGATTTATTTTCAAAATTTGTAAAATTATACCCGACAAAGACAACTAAAAGTAGAATAATTATGGAAAAACTATCAGAATACATGCAGGAAATTATAAAACCAGAAAATTGTATCACAGACAATGCTACCTATTTTACTAATGAAAGATTTAGGAAATTCTGTGGTAGAAACAAAATAAATTTAAAAACGATTAGTATCCGACACCCATCTGCAAATCCATCTGAGATATACATTAGGGAAGTGATAAAGTTTATGAGAATAACTTTGTGGGATCAAAACCATGATAATTGGGAAAATCATCTGGAATAAATTCAAAATTATTTAAACAATTTGCCAAACACTGTAACAATGGAGAGTCCAATTTATTTAATGACACAACTGAGACCTCAGAGAAAATGGGAAATAGATACTGCGGAAGAGTTTGAAAAGGTATTGCAAAGAGTGAATAAAAATTTGCAAAACAATGCAAATAAATACCTACGGAGAATGAAAAAAAAGGGAAAAATAGAAACAACATTTAAAAAAGGGGATTTAGTGATCGTCCGTGCTTTAAGGGTATCAGATAGGAACAAACAAATGTGTGCGAAATTGAAATCACCTTTCGAGGGACCATATGTTATAGACAATGAGAACGGGATAAATAGCTATGTTTTAAGATATATGGAAAGTGATGAAATAAGAGGTGTCTTCAATATAAAGGATCTATATAAGTACAATAATTAATGAAGAAGTAAAGAAAAGGAATATAATAAATGTTTAAGGTAAAATTTGCGTTCATAAAATTTTTCCTAACATCAAAATTTGATAAACGCAAAATTTAGGGGATGTTATTATAGAGTGAAACACCCTGTATATTAAATAATAAAAATTAAAGATTGTGCATTGTAATTTAGAAGAATTTTTTTAAGTCTGAATTTTTTTTATCATTTGAATGGAGACAATCTGTATGATACACTATTTGATAGAGAAGGCATACACAAGACAGACCGTATAATCGTAGGGAAAATTGTGAATAGGTGCGAGAAACAAATTATGTGAAACAAAATAACACAATTTTTATTCAAAAGATTAAGTATCAGAACTTTGTTTATGATAAAAAAAAAACTAATGTTTCTTTATTCTGTGAAATTAAGATAATCTTATGAATTTGTCAGAAGAAACCAAACAATATTTGTTGAAAGAAATATTAACATAAGAAAGGGTAACTGTTTAGACATAACTAGATAGGAAACTGTATAATAATATGAATTTCAGAAAGCATGACATATGCAAAACGAATATTCATTTTGCACACATATTTGAAGTTAACAGCTGTCATCTAAAAATATTAAGAATTTTCATTTTACATACACACTTAGAGATTAACAAATGTCAGTTAAAATTTTTATGAAATATTGTTGGGAGAAAACAATATATGAGGTTTAAGCAATTGAAAAATTTAGAATAGAATGTCCTGATATGATGGAGGGACGATTCACTGTTTGAAGTGAAGGTTTTCAATGATGAAATTGATAGTCAATTTTGATTGGTAAATAAACGTTTAAAAGAATCACATCAGCGACAATTATTACTGGATCTGTTAGTGCTATCTGTATTGGTTCGTCTGTGGCATTGATGAGTTCTGTCCATGCTAGACCATTGGCTGCTGTAGTTAGACTTTCGTTAAGGAAAGCTCCTTGTATCTCTTGTTTCGGAAGTATGATAGTTCCATGTGTTTCTTTAACGGGTACTCGGACTTGAGTAATTGTCTGTGGTTCGAGTTGGATGGAGTAAAATTGGGTTTTGATACTTTCATAATATTGAATAGGTAGAACAGAATTTTCTGTGACGAGTTCAGAATCAGGAAAATTGAGTTTTGCTTTTAGAAGCTTGAGATTATCAAGGCCTATTAGGCCATCAAAGGTTTTGTGGAATTTGAAGAGGTAGAATTTGAAATTTCCGTTTTTTTGGAATTCGGAAAATATAGGTATGTCGGCACAATAATCTTGAGAATGATTTTGGAAAATGGAGGTTACTATAAAAGGTTCATGTTTGATTTTATCATGGAAATATTTCGAGGCGATGTCGGGATTGAGGAAAGATTTGGTAGCACCAGTGTCGATAAGTAGTTTAAGAGGAGGGTTGGAGATGGTTATATAGGGTAGTTCCCTTTTACCTTGGTAAGAATTAAGCTCTATTACGTCGCGTTGTTGTTTTCGGCATTTTCCCAAAAATTTGTCGATTGTTCTTCGTAGTCATTTTGAAATTTTTCTTCATACGATTCTGTTGTCTCGCAAAACTGGTTTCCTTGGTGGTAATAATCGTAAGCTGTTTCATCATCAAATTCGTTGGTATCATAACCATATGCTTCGTTAGCATGTTCAATATTAAATAATTCTTCAGATGTGAATCTTGGTGGATTTTGCTGTTGAGATCTCCAGTTTCGGTTCTGAGTCGTAGCTCCAGTGCTAATGCTCATTGGTGTAGGTTTATGTGGCTGAGATATTCCAGGTTTATTACTCCAGGTGTTCTGTTGTTGAGGCCTGCTGAACTGTTGAAACCTTGACGGTCCAGGGAATACTTTCTGGCCTTGTGGGATGAAATTGTTTTGTTGCGCCGGTGGTCTAAATCCAGACTGTTGAGGTTGTGGCTGCCATTGCGGTCGGGGATGTGGTGGTTGCCATTGTGGTCTGAAAGTTGATGGTTGCCATTGTGGTCTAAACGTTGATGGCTGCCCTTGTGAAGACATAAGAGGAGCTGGTGATTTATATTGTTGGTTTGCGCTGATATGCCTGCTGGTTGTTGGTTGAGGGTTTACTGCTTTCTGGAGATACCTTATATTGTTTTCTTCCTGGATGTACTGTATTGCCGTAGATAGATTGCTTGGTCTCATTGCTCTGATAGTGGAACCTAAGGGTTCCCGAAGTCCTGCTAGGAAAGTTGTTAGGGCTTGTTTCTGGAAAAAGCTCTTCTTACTTGCCTTTATGTTGATATCGCCGTTGTGGAGTTCTATGTAGTTAGATATTGTATTTAGCAGACCCATTACTTTCTCGTAATACTGTTGTGGAGATTCATTGGGTCCTTGACGTAAATTTACTAAGTCTCTTGTGAGAGAATTCTCATTACGTTGGTCGGCGAAGTTTTGGATCAAAGTTTCTTTGGTATGTTCCCAATCTGTACATCCGTAGACTGAGATGACTTCCTTAGCTCTTCCTGTTAGTTTACTTAGGATTCCTTGGAATAGGAGGTGGTTTTGAAAACTTTGGATGTTGTTATTGTCCCAGAAATGGCTTAAGAGTAGAGTAGCGGTATTAATGAAGTTATACAGCTCGTTGGGATTTCCATCATATGGGGATAGGATGTCTAGATGTTTTGGATTAAATTCAGGCATAATGTTGATTTGAGGTGGGGTAATTATGAGTCTAGGTGTGTTTAAATTTAGGATTGATGGACGTAATACTGATTGAGAGGTATGAGGAGTGTTTGCTTGAGGTGTTTCTGACATATAGGTAATAAAAAGGAAAAATTATAATTGCTTACAGGCTAACGATGATGCTGAGGTGCATTCCGGTTACTAGTGTCGTTTTTTTTCTTGCTTCTTTAATTCTAAAGCTTTTGGATGAACTTCACTTGGTTTTCCGAAGGTATTTCTTCTTAACTTAAATTGATTTTTTTTTTCTTCTAATAATTATGGATACACTTCACTTACTTTTATTCTTCTTTTGGCACTTTTGGACGAACTTCAACGTTTCCCAAAGGTTCTTGAAGTGGATAAACGTTAAAAAACGAAGAGGATCACTAAGGGCTCTTCCACTATACTACTGACTGCGCCAATTAAGGGTTGCTGCCCGAAAAGTCACTTTTTAAAAAGATACTTTATTAACAATACAACTACACAACTTAAACACAAAAATACACTATATCCAATACATTCAATTAATCGAACTTATATACTAAAATAAATGCAGCTATAGACTAAAAATGTGCAATTCTGCAGAATCATCATTTGTTGTACAAACATGGATCAGCGGTCGTGAGTTATGCCGGAAGCTCGAAGGTTAATACCATGCATGAACCATGGGTCAGCGAACTGTAACTTCTCCATCCCCTGAAGAAGTTTTGTAAGGGACGAACAAAACTGATGGTGATGGTGGCACATCCTGATGAACCTCTGGTTCTTCTGGAGTTTTACGTTGACGTCCTCGAAGTTTATATAATCCCAGTATTATACAAATGGTTATGATGATGTAGATTGGAGTCATCCAGAAGTGTGTGGGGTCTGTTTTTTGCTGATTGGTAGATATTGATTGTAGTCGTTCTTCTTCCCTGGTAAGGAGGTGGAGTTGGTCCAGCGGGATTTTCTTGATTGTTAACGGTTTGGTCTTGGCTATCTGAGTCTGTGAGGAGGTTTTGATTCTTGGTAGGGTTAAAGCTTCTTCTCGTATTACCGATTTTGTGTTTTCAAATGCTTCCATATTTGTTCTGAAGCGACATCCTGGAGGAAGTTCGATGAGGTATGTTCCTTGAAGCACCATAATTTTTGAAGAGGAACACTGTGTAGAAATCTTTGTAGCCTGGGGAAAAACTGCTATATAATGGGCTTCTGACATCTCTTGAATGAATGTGGAGTTAATTGAGATAGGTAGATGTTCGCATCGGGCTTCTTCGTTGGTGAGCTTCAGGATTTCGTTAACACAATCATAGCTTTCTTGAAGTAGCTGTTCTACACATAGGTATTCTACGCCCATTGGTTCACAGGGTGTTTCCATATATTGGTAAAGGTTTTCATTAGAGGCTAGGTAAGGACCAGGTGGAATGATTATTGTTTGGTTATATGTGGGAGTTGAAAATAGATGAAAATATGAGAACGGATCGGGATAGAAGACTGGAAAGTGGATGACAAATACCAATGTGTGATTGGTGTAATAACCGTCAACTCTTAGAATGTTGAAGTATTTCGTGAAATCTTCTTGAACGTATGCCAATTGTTCGGATGAGTGATGTTCATGCATTTTCTCTACGGCCCATTTCAATTCTTCTGGGTTGATTAGGCTGCTATGAATGATATTTAATCTTGCAAATGTGATGGCCGTTTCTAAGTCCGTGAGAAGCTGTAAGATAGTCTGAAGAGTTAGGTTGAGCTGGTCTAATATGTTTCGTACTTCCATGTAGTTATTGAAGTCAAATACAAATTTGTTCATATCAGTGCTGATTTTGTTTATCTCAAAAGCAATGTTTTCTTGGTTGTGTGTAATGAGTGTCACTGTAGTATTATAGTTTGCCATGATTAGTTTGTTTAGACTCGTATGCCTGTCAATTTCTGATATAATGTTGTTTTGATTTTTCTCAAGTGAGGCGATGGCCTTGTCGTATCTTTCGGCATCTTCTTGATCCAAATTGCCTGATATTGCTTTGATTATGCTTCCCAAACCATTAATTAATCCTCTCTTCAGTTTATATTCTGTATAGATGCTGTGGAGTTTCTGCTTAGCAGCGATTAGTAGGTACTGCAGACTCTGGTCGAAATTTTGAAGCTGATCGAAGTAAGGTTGTGTTAGTCCTTCTTGAATTTCTGATGTTACTGTTCGATATTGGTTTTCGAGTGCATTTATTTCTTCAGCTAATGGTCTCAGGGGAAAATAGTGGATAAAGTCGTGTTTACTAGTTCGAATTCTTGCTAGTCCCAGCTTGAGGGGTAGAATTCCTGGGTTGTCCTTGAGATCCTGGATCAGAACTTCTTGGGCCATGATGTATGTACATCTGCAATATAGGGTTCACATTAGATTTGTTTGGCTGGTGTTTGACATTTTTCTTGTGTATAGTTGTATTTTGAGTGTCAACAGTGACCTCGTTGTCTTTTGTAATGATTTTAGGAGAAAATCTTGGAAGTAATTTATTTCTTTTGACCATCTTTTTGGTATAAATTTTGGTAGAAGGTTTGTAGGATATAGGAGTTTGTCGTTTCTCATTCCTTTTTTCTATGGCTTTTTCTTTGATGTCTTGGATTCTCTTGTTGATTTCTTTATATATTTCTTTCGTTTTTTCCCGATGGCCTTGTGTGTAGTTGTTTAACAAAGCTCTATCGATGTCCATGTCAAAAGGGTCTTGAGCGCCGAAATGACCATTCAGGACATCTATTGGTTTTTGTTTAGTTACAGAGTGAACAGAACTGTTGTAACCCAAGATGGCATATAGCATTTGTTCCTTAATGCTTAAAGTTTTCTTCTTTGTTCTGAGGATTCTGAGATGTTCGAGTATTGTGGAGTGGAAGCGTTCAACTATTCCATTCGACTGCGGGCTATCCGCAGTTGTGTAATGAATTATAATCTTATGGGTGTCTACAAACTCTTGCATAAGTCCATTCTTGAACTCGGTACCACTGTCAGCTACCATCATGTGTGGCATTCCATGATGTGTTACATAGATGAGGAGAGCATTTAGAACGTTGATAGAATTAGATCCTTCTATCGGATAGGCTTGTCCATACTTGGAAAATGCATCGACGATAGTCAGAAACTTTTGACCATTTGCTTGGAAGGTATCGAGATGAATTATTTCCAAAGGTTTTGTTGGCGTTGGTGTTATCATGAATTTTGGTTTTGGAGGATTTCTGTCGTATTTGCTGGCTAGACAAGTATCACACAAATTGATAATTTCTTCAACATCTTTCTTCAATGTAGGCCAATAGTATAGTTTCCGAATTTGGTTTTCGGTTTCATTTATACCTCTGTGGTTGGTCTTTCCTTCATGGTATTGATGTATAATGTCCTTTTGTCTTTGGGAGCTATTAACATCTTCTAAAACTTGATTGCATTTTACTAAATCGTAGGCCGTGTTCTTGAATGTTTCTCGTACTATGTTACAGAGAAGTGGATAGAGATCATCATTTTCGAAGTACAGAGCATATTTTTTCTTGGGATCGAGATAGTCTTTGAAGAAATTGAAAAAGTCTCCTTTTAGATTGTTTTTGCCAACTTGAATATAAATCCTTTTCTTATTAACAAAAGTTACTTCGCTAACTGGTGGAGCTGGACTATGGTTAACTAGTTTGAATATCACTTGATTGTTGTAGTGATTTAGTGGTCTCTCGCTTATGGGAATTCCTAGGATAGGGTTTTCTTGAGCTGTATGTCTTGTTGCATTTGAATCGGAATCGTCTTCTCTTTCTTGAAGTAAGTCTTCTATAGTTGGGAGTTCTTCCATGTTTAGATTGTTTGACGAAGAGTGTTGCTTCTCTCCTTCTTCTAGTAATTCCTTAATTATTTGGAGTTCTTTGGGATTTAGATGGTCTGTCGTGCGAAAAATTTCTGTTTCGATATCTTCTAAAGGATCGAGGGTAGATCCTGGGTGGTTGTACATTGATGCCGTGTCTTCGTTATCTAATTCACTTATTTCTTCTTGAAGTTGTTTGTCAAGTTCATGTGCGTTGATCTCAACTCTAGAAAGGGCGTCGGCGTTAGTATTAGATTTACCTTTTTTTATATGCAACTTCATAGTCGAACTCTTCCAATTTCAGTCGCCATCTTACTAATTTAGAATTTGGGTCCTTCAGCGAGAACAACCATTTGAGGGGTTGATGGTCTGATAGAATCTTGAATTTCCTTCCAAAAAGATACGGGCGAAAGTATTTAGTAGCCCATATTATTGCTAGCATTTCTTTTTCTATAGTTGAGTATTTAATTTCTGTTTCGTTTAGAGTTCTGGACGCGTATGCAATTGGCTTGTCGTTGCCAATGGGACCTTGAGAAAGTACGGCTCCAATGGCGAAGTTGCTAGCATCTGTGGTGAGGTTGAATGGCTTCGTGAAGTCTGGATATCGAAGCAGTGGTTCATTGGTTAAGAGGTTTTTACAGGTCTTGATACATTCTAGGAATACTGGTGTGTGTTCTATTTTAGCATCTTTCTTCAAGCATGAAGTTAAAGATTTCGTTATTCGAGCAAAGTCTTTGATGAATTTTCTATAGTAGCCCATTAATCCCAGAAATCCTCTGATTTCTTTGGCTGTTTTCGGAATTGGGTAGTCGACAATAGCTTTGATTTTGTCAGGATTCGGCTTAGTTCCTTCTGGAGTCACAATGTGACCTAAGAAGCTAACTTCCTTTTTCAGAAATTCACATTTGTCTACCTGTATCTTAAATCCCGTTTCTCTAAGCCTTTTGAAGATTCTCGTGAGGTTGACAAGATGTTCATGTAGGGACGTAGAAAAAACGATTATGTCATCCATATATACAAGACATATTTCTCCTTGCAATCCTTTGAGAACATTGTCCATTACTCTTTGAAATGTTGCAGGGGCGTTCTTGAGTCCAAATGGCATTCTGAGGTATTCATAGTGGCCGTTCTGGACGTTAAATGCAGTTTTAGGGATGTCTTCTTCTGCCATTTCAATCTGGTGGAATCCACTAGCTAGGTCGAGGGTAGAGAAATATTGACATCTTCCTAGTTTGTCTAAGATATCTGTGATGTTTGGGATTGGATACCTATCGTCTATTGTCTTCTCGTTAACTTTACGGTAGTCTACCACTATTCGCCATTTAATCTTTCCCGAGGCGTCGGGTTTCTTGGGGACGACCCATATGGGCGATGACCATGGTGATTGGCTTGGGCGAATGATTCCTTGGTCTAACATTGATGCTATTTGTTTTTGGACCTCTTCTTTATGAATATGAGGATAGCGGTATGATTTGGTGTAAGTGGGAACTTCATCTCTTGTTCTGATGTTATGCTTGATTTGATTGGTGAAGGCGAGGGGTGACTCTGCATGATGGAAGACATCTGAAAACTTTTTGCACAATCGTTTAATGTGCTCTTCTTCTTCTGGATTGAGATGATCGGTTCTAAGTAGATGTTCGACATCTGTCTTCTGGTATTCCTGAGGTATAATGTCGGCTGTGTAAAGATGGTAATCGGGTAAGTGGATCCCCGAACTTATTACTGGATCTGTTAGTGCTATCTGTATTGGTTCGTCTGTGGCATTGATGAGTTCTGTCCATGCTAGACCATTGGCTGCTGTAGTTAGACTTTCGTTAAGGAAAGCTCCTTGTATCTCTTGTTTCGGAAGTATGATAGTTCCATGTGTTTCTTTAACGGGTACTCGGACTTGAGTAATTGTCTGTGGTTCGAGTTGGATGGAGTAAAATTGGGTTTTGATACTTTCATAATATTGAATAGGTAGAACAGAATTTTCTGTGACGAGTTCAGAATCAGGAAAATTGAGTTTTGCTTTTAGAAGCTTGAGATTATCAAGGCCTATTAGGCCATCAAAGGTTTTGTGGAATTTGAAGAGGTAGAATTTGAAATTTCCGTTTTTTTGGAATTCGGAAAATATAGGTATGTCGGCACAATAATCTTGAGAATGATTTTGGAAAATGGAGGTTACTATAAAAGGTTCATGTTTGATTTTATCATGGAAATATTTCGAGGCGATGTCGGGATTGAGGAAAGATTTGGTAGCACCAGTGTCGATAAGTAGTTTAAGAGGAGGGTTGGAGATGGTTATATAGGGTAGTTCCCTTTTACCTTGGTAAGAATTAAGCTCTATTACGTCGCGTTGTTGTTTTCGGCATTTTCCCAAAAATTTGTCGATTGTTCTTCGTAGTCATTTTGAAATTTTTCTTCATACGATTCTGTTGTCTCGCAAAACTGGTTTCCTTGGTGGTAATAATCGTAAGCTGTTTCATCATCAAATTCGTTGGTATCATAACCATATGCTTCGTTAGCATGTTCAATATTAAATAATTCTTCAGATGTGAATCTTGGTGGATTTTGCTGTTGAGATCTCCAGTTTCGGTTCTGAGTCGTAGCTCCAGTGCTAATGCTCATTGGTGTAGGTTTATGTGGCTGAGATATTCCAGGTTTATTACTCCAGGTGTTCTGTTGTTGAGGCCTGCTGAACTGTTGAAACCTTGACGGTCCAGGGAATACTTTCTGGCCTTGTGGGATGAAATTGTTTTGTTGCGCCGGTGGTCTAAATCCAGACTGTTGAGGTTGTGGCTGCCATTGCGGTCGGGGATGTGGTGGTTGCCATTGTGGTCTGAAAGTTGATGGTTGCCATTGTGGTCTAAACGTTGATGGCTGCCCTTGTGAAGACATAAGAGGAGCTGGTGATTTATATTGTTGGTTTGCGCTGATATGCCTGCTGGTTGTTGGTTGAGGGTTTACTGCTTTCTGGAGATACCTTATATTGTTTTCTTCCTGGATGTACTGTATTGCCGTAGATAGATTGCTTGGTCTCATTGCTCTGATAGTGGAACCTAAGGGTTCCCGAAGTCCTGCTAGGAAAGTTGTTAGGGCTTGTTTCTGGAAAAAGCTCTTCTTACTTGCCTTTATGTTGATATCGCCGTTGTGGAGTTCTATGTAATTAGATATTGTATTTAGCAGACCCATTACTTTCTCGTAATACTGTTGTGGAGATTCATTGGGTCCTTGACGTAAATTTACTAAGTCTCTTGTGAGAGAATTCTCATTACGTTGGTCGGCGAAGTTTTGGATCAAAGTTTCTTTGGTATGTTCCCAATCTGTACATCCGTAGACTGAGATGACTTCCTTAGCTCTTCCTGTTAGTTTACTTAGGATTCCTTGGAATAGGAGGTGGTTTTGAAAACTTTGGATGTTGTTATTGTCCCAGAAATGGCTTAAGAGTAGAGTAGCGGTATTAATGAAGTTATACAGCTCGTTGGGATTTCCATCGTATGGGGATAGGATGTCTAGATGTTTTGGATTAAATTCAGGCATAATGTTGATTTGAGGTGGGGTAATTATGAGTCTAGGTGTGTTTAAATTCAGGATTGATGGACGTAATACTGATTGAGAGGTATGAGGAGTGTTTGCTTGAGGTGTTTCTGACATATAGGTAATAAAAAGGAAAAATTATAATTGCTTACAGGCTAACGATGATGCTGAGGTGCATTCCGGTTACTAGTGTCGTTTTTTTTTCTTGCTTCTTTAATTCTAAAGCTTTTGGATGAACTTCACTTGGTTTTCCAAAGGTATTTCTTCTTAACTTAAATTGATTTTTTTTTTCTTCTAATAATTATGGATACACTTCACTTACTTTTATTCTTCTTTTGGCACTTTTGGACGAACTTCAACGTTTCCCAAAGGTTCTTGAAGTGGATAAACGTTAAAAAACGAAGAGGATCACTAAGGGCTCTTCCACTATCCTACTGACTGCGCCAATTAAGGGTTGCTGCCCGAAAAGTCACTTTTTAAAAAGATACTTTATTAACAATACAGCTACACAACTTAAACACAAAAATACACTATATCCAATACATTCAATTAATCGAACTTATATACTAAAATAAATGCAGCTATAGACTAAAAATGTGCAATTCTGCAGAATCATCATTTGTTGTACAAACATGGATCAGCGGTCGTGAGTTATGCCGGAAGCTCGAAGGTTAATACCATGCATGAACCATGGGTCAGCGAACTGTAACTCGTTGCTAATGATAAAAAAAATTTGAATGAAAAAAGTTGTTGATTATGTAGACTATTCACTAAGAAGTTTTTTTTTGGGGTAGCAAAAATTTGGAAGAAGAAAAATTATTTTGGTAAAGAAAATTATTTTAAATATTTGAGAAATATCAGTTTTGGCTATTGAAT
The DNA here is from genome assembly GCA_963921935.1 of Galeruca laticollis. Lineage (NCBI taxonomy): Eukaryota > Metazoa > Arthropoda > Insecta > Coleoptera > Chrysomelidae > Galeruca > Galeruca laticollis. The sequence goes on along the minus strand of OY998175.1, from coordinate 257,526,238 downwards.
TCAAGAAACGAATACATTATACTTACGAGATATACGTTAATGTAAGTAATTAAGTAAATATTAATAACTACTAAATATAAAAAGGAATTGTTATATATTATGTGGTACTAACCGTGACTTTTCTTTTATAAATGGTCAATTGTTGTATTGTGGAAGCAATGTCTCGACAATACCTTTCAGAAAACACTGAATCATGGAATTTCATCCAAAGTGTTTTGATGTTGGAAGAAATACAGCGTCAATTCCTGATTTGGTGGAAATGGACAGGAAGAACGGATTCATTCCAAGAGAGAGAGAACCTAAAATAGATTAAAGGAACTGATCATTGAGGTGAATAAACAAAAACAGTATAGTGAACAAGGTATTTAAATTCAATTTATTAATACATAAAAAGTTAAACGAACTTACCGATTTGTGTAAAGAACTGAACTTTAATGTTATATGGACGCTAATAAGTTTATAGTTTGCCATCTTCTATAATTTATTTGTATACCAAGTTGCATAATTGTAATTCACCCTTAGAATTAATATCTCACCAGAGTGTGTGTCTGTTGTATGAATGAATCATTATTTTAGATAGTTGAATTTCTTCAAGAACACTTGTAAAAGAGTAATGTATTTATTTTCATCACATTAAACAACGTTTTGTTTCTTTTAAAGAACGATTTAAAACTGTACGTTGAGATTTTCATTTCATCTGGTGATTTCCGCTCCATCTATTTTCTATAGGTAGAAGTTTGAACTGACATCTATGAATGGTGCAGATATTTGATTCCAAGTAGGGCAGGACCGTATTCAGTTCATAATTATTAAGTAAATAATATATTTTGATCAACAAATTTGTTTTAAAATATAAAGAATTTATTGATTTTGGCGCTAATATTAAAAAATGAAACCGTTTAATTTTTATATACTTGAACTCTACCCTGAGATAAGAAATTTCTCATGCAAGTAGCATAAATTGTTTATCACCTATTTAAAATTATCTATATACTGGGTTGATAATAAAAAGTTTAAAGTAAATCTAAACTAAATAAAATATTAAGTATATTTTTTATTACAAAGGATAAGTCTATCCAGTTTTAATAAAATGGCCCCCAATGTAGGGCTAAAATCTATCCAGTTAATGATATATATTGATATAGTTTATTTTATGGGAATTTAATTTGCCCTACGTTGGGCCGACATATTAATATGAATTGGCTATGGTGTAAGAAGAATGTTATACTTATTTTATTTTAGTTTAAATTTACTTTAAGTTTATTGTTTGCCCGGTATATTGATGATTTTATATATATGATAAACAGTTTATATTACTAACATGAAAACTTCTCATCTCAGGGTAGAGTTCAAGTATTTAGGATAAAATGATTTTAGAATTCTATATATATTAGCGCCAAAGTTAATAAATGCTTTATATTTCAAAAATAAATTTGTTAATCAGAATATGTTACTTGTTCAATGATTCCAAACTAAATACGGTCCTGTCCTGCTTAAAACAAATCTGCATAATTCAATAGATGTCATTCAGAGCTTCTGCCTATGGTAAGTAGATGGTGCGCAAGTCACCAGATGAAATGAATAACTGAACAACTCAAAAATAGTTTAAAACGTTCTTCAAAGGAAAAACGATATTTAATTTAATGAAAATAAATACATTACACTTTTACAAGTGTTCTTGAAAAAAATTCAACTATCTAAAAGGATGACTCTTTCATACAACATACACGCACTCTGGTGAGATATTATTATAAGAGTGAAATACAATTATACAACTTCATAAACATATGATTTTTAGAAAATGGCGAAAAACACTCCTAAAAGCGTCTATGCGTCACAAAATTTTAGTTCTTTGCATTAATTGGTAAGTACGCTTGACTTTTTAATATATTAATAAATTAACTTTTACTACCTTATTCACTTCACTGTTTTGTTTGTTCACCTCAATGATTCGTTTCTTTTACTTGTTTCAGATTCTCCTCCTGGAAAAACTCCATGCTGGCATTCCGTTTCTACCAGAACAGGAATCGATGCTGTATTTCATTTTAAGTCCAAGCAGTTTATATAAATTCCATTATTCAGTATTTTCCAAAAGCTATTGTGGCTATTTTACTTCCACAAGATACAAGACACCATATTATAAAATAAAAATCATGGTTAGTACTGTACAACATTCGACAATTCCTTTTTTAATTATTAATATAAACTTAACTACTTACACTGATGTATATCTTGTAAGTATAATGTATTTGTTCTTGAATTCTATATTCAAATTATTATCTTCCAAATAATTTCAAATGATTTTCTTTACCAAAGAGTTTTTCTGCTTACAAATTTTTCTTCCCAAAAAGAGAGTTCTTAGTGAAAAAGACCCCATAATCAACAACTTTTCACATTCCGATTTTTTTTCGTTAGCAACATAATTGTCGCCGATATGATCCTTTTCAAATGTTTATTTACCAATCAAATTTGACTATTTATTTTATCACTCAAATTCTTCATTTCAACCAGTGAAATGTTCATCCATTATATCAGGATATTGTATTCTAAGGTTTTTAATTGCTTAGACTTCCTATATTATTTTCATTCAATAATATTTCCTAGTATTGTTAAAATGACATTTCCTAACCTCTAAGTATGTATGTCAAATGAATATTCTTAATGTTTTAATAGATGACAGCTGTTACCTTTAAATATGTATGCAAAATGAAAATTCGTTTTTTTTATGAGTCATGTTCTCTGAAATTCACATTATTATATACTTTTCTGCTCTGTTATGTCTAAACAGCTACACTAACTTACTTTAATGTTTTAATCAACAAATATTATGAGATTAGCTTGACTTTACAGAATAAAGCATTATTAGTTTCTTATCATGAACAAATTCTGATACTTGATCTTTTTAATAAAAGTTTGGTTAATTTATTTCACATAAATTGTTTATCACACCTATTCGCAATTATCCCTACATTATACAGTCTGTCCTTTCTGGATGCCTTCTCTATCGAATAGTGGATCGTACAGATTGTCTCCATTCAAATGTTAAAAAAAATTTTTGACTTAAAAAAATTCTTCTAGATTACAATGCACAATCTTAATTCTTTATTGTGTGATATACAGGGCGTTTCACTCTATAATAACATCCCCTAAATTTTGCGTTTATCAAATTTTGATGTTCTGAAAAATTTTATGAACGCAAATTTTACCTTAAACATTTACTATTTTGCTTTTTCTTTACTTCTTCATCAGTTATTGTACTTATATATCCTTTATATTGAAGACACCTCTTATTTCATCATTTTCCATATATTTTAAAACATAGCTATTTATCCCGTTTTCATTATCTATAACATATGGTCCCTCGAAAGGTGGTTTCAATTTCGCACACATTTGTTTGTTTCTGTCTGACACCCTTACTAATAATACATTTCTTTTTATTTCAGGTCGTTGTTACAAAGATGATTCTGGAATCCTGTGTTGCAGTATCCTCTTCAAATAGTTTTAAATCTATTTACAATACCATAATTGAATATGTATACAAATTCTTATTTTATTTTTAGGTACATGTTTCATTTACAAGTTTCATCCAAAGGAATTAGTTTAAAAAATCATGTTATAAATCCATTTTTGAAAATTCTTTAATGTTCGTTATGCGACTTATTACTTCTACATTTCTCAGAGTCTCTTATATCGGTACAATTTATTAATTTATATTTCTTGTGTTACATCTTTCTATAATACCATCCTTTAGCATATTTTGTATCTCTGAATCAACTTCTCTCCTATATTTGTAAGGTATGGGATATGTTCTTATTCTGAAATTTTCTATTCCCTTAACTTCTATCTTATGTACATAGTTATTTGCCATTCTCATCTCTTTTTTAACTAATCCTTTATATTTAATTATTAAATTCTTCACTTTCTCAGCATATTCCTTATTTCCACATACTAATTCCAATTCTTCCATTATTTCATCCCTCTCCATATTCCATAACTTCCTATTATCCTCTTCAAATTCCAATTCTTCCATATTTCCACTCCTCTTTATATTCCATAACTTTCTATTATTCTCTCCAATTTCCAATACTTCCATATTTCCAATCCTTTCTATATTCCATAACTTCTTATTATCCTCTTCAAATTCCAATTCTTCCATATTTTCTTCTTCAAATTCAATTTTATTACCATTTAATTCAATCTCCATCTTTTCAAAATCAATTCTTGCTTTATATTTCGTTAATTCATCTATTCCTATAACTATGTCTGATTCTAGATTATCTACTAACAATAATTGCATCTCAACTTCTTTCCCATCCTTTAATTCAATACTTTGTATTATAGATCTGCTAACTTCACACAATTTCTTTCCGTTTGCTCCTATTAATGTAGTTTTTGGTATTTTAACTAGCTTATTTTCATAATTTTCAATGTTTTCTTCAATTAGTTTTGTTTTTATTATGGACGCTTCCGAACCTGTATCTATTAATATTTTAACAAATTTCCCATTTAATTTTCCTTTAATTTTTATCAATCCCATTATTCCTTTCAATTCCAAATCTTCCCCAAATTTAATATATTCCCTTGGATGTTCATATGTCATCACTCTATCTTCTCTCCTTTGAATACTGTTCTCTGTAATTGTTATTTTTGTTGTTATTATATTTAAAGTTTCTGTTATAGTTGTTTTGGTTGTTATCGTTCTTATTATAGTTATTGTTATTTCCTGAATTGTTGTTATAATTATTGTTATAATCTCCATTGGTATTATATCTGTTAATTTAATTATTTCTGTATTTCATCATTATATCTTCACGTATCCTAATTGCTATCTATGTACAAAATTATATTTACATATGTTTTTTTTAAATTATTATTTGTTAGTTATAAACTTTTTATTTACATGTGGTTTTTATATCCCATCTTGACCTTTTACAATTCCTTATTCGTCTTCTAGATTCCGGTCCAATAATACAGCCTTATTATTCAATTTGATTTTCTTTTCCTAAATTTCGTCTTATCCTCTTCTCTTATTGTTTGATTCTCTTCTATCTGCTTCCTAAGTTTCTTTAAATTTTCCACTGTGTCTTTTTCTATTTTGTTATCCCCTATCTCATCAATTTCTCTCAATAGATTCATCAAAATTTGCGTTTCCAATTTCTTCATATTATTGTTTCTTCTTTTTATTATTTCATTTCCCATAATACTCTCACTTCCTATCATTTCATTTTTAATTATCCTATTAAAATTTCTTGGATCAATTATCTTTATATTTATGCCAAGTTTTAATCTCATTTCGAAATTTTCTGCATAAATTATTGTTTCTATATTCTGTCCTATGGTTTGTTCTATTTCTTCCTTGGTTTCTTGTAATATCTTATTCATTTCCTCTAACTTCCAATTAAATTGTATCCCCCTATTATTATTATTATTTGTCTTACCATATGTCACTATTCGTTTTAATGTTTAAAATTTGGGTCTGTTATTTTCCAATACATTTTTTTTTCATAAATTTTCATGACTTCCTCACTTCCTAGATTCTGTAAATTGCTATCTATCATTTTCTCATTTATTTGTCTTTGTATTTTTACTTCATCAAATTCCATTTTATTACTTAATTTTTGTTCTATAGTATCATCATTTATATTTTCATTTTGTATCTTTACATCCATTTGAATCTCTTCTTTGAAATCCTTTTCTTTCTCCGCCATTTTGTTAATTCTGTTAATCTGTGAATTGTCTATTTCCGTTATTTCTTTAATCTCCTCTCCTCTTATTTCTTGTTTAGTGGATTCTATTTTATTTTCCATGTATGTGTTTGATTTTTCCAATATCTTCTCAACGTGTCCCAATTTTTCTTCCATTAATTTTATGATTGAATCCTTAGTTTGTTTTATCTCTTCCTTATTCTGGTCCATCTTTATATTCATTTCCTGTTTTATTTCTTCCTTATTTTTATTCATATCCTCCCTAATATTATTCATTTCTCGATTTAGATTTCCACTCATATTATCATTTTGTTTATTCATTTCTCCCTTAATATCTCTCCTCATATCTTCATTGTTTTGATCCATTCTTTTCATCATCATTTGGAGCATACTCATTACGTCCATTTGCTCTTTTTTTTCTTTGGGTTCTTGTTTATCCTCTTCTGTTTGTTTTTTAAACTCTTGTCTAGACTTTTGTTCTATTTCTTCTTGCAATGTTGCATCTTCTTCTTCCTGATCTTGTTCTGGAATATCTTCGTCTGAACGTTCTCTTCCTTGCTCCAAATATTGTACTTGGAAATCTCCTCTTCCATGATTTCTCTCTTCCCTTTCTTGTTCAGAGCCACTTTCTCCTCCTACTTGTTTCCCGTCTCTCAAAGTCATTCTTCTTTCCATTTTTGTTTTTAATTCTTCTTTTAATACAGAAAAAAAAATTGTTTCAATCCTTTTTAAATTATTTGCCTTTGTTTGGTGCGTCACTTTATAATAGATTGACTATAGCCCCACGTTGCGGTGACATATTAATATAGTTTATTTTATGGGAATTTAATTTGCCCTACGTTGGGCCGACATATTAATATGAATTGGCTATGGTGTAAGAAGAATGTTATACTTATTTTATTTTAGTTTAAATTTACTTTAAGTTTATTGTTTGCCCGGTATATTGATGATTTTATATATATGATAAACAGTTTATATTACTAACATGAAAACTTCTCATCTCAGGGTAGAGTTCAAGTATTTAGGATAAAATGATTTTAGAATTCTATATATATTAGCGCCAAAGTTAATAAATGCTTTATATTTCAAAAATAAATTTGTTAATCAGAATATGTTACTTGTTCAATGATTCCAAACTAAATACGGTCCTGTCCTGCTTAAAACAAATCTGCATAATTCAATAGATGTCATTCAGAGCTTCTGCCTATGGTAAGTAGATGGTGCGCAAGTCACCAGATGAAATGAATAACTGAACAACTCAAAAATAGTTTAAAACGTTCTTCAAAGGAAAAGCGATATTTAATTTAATGAAAATAAATACATTACACTATTACAAGTGTTCTTGAAAAAAATTCAACTATCTAAAAGGATGACTCTTTCATACAACATACACGCACTCTGGTGAGATATTATTATAAGAGTGAAATACAATTATACAACTTCATAAACATATGATTTTTAGAAAATGGCGAAAAACACTCCTAAAAGCGTCTATGCGTCACAAAATTTTAGTTCTTTGCATAAATTGGTAAGTACGCTTGACTTTTTAATATATTAATAAATTAACTTTTACTACCTTATTCACTTCACTGTTTTGTTTGTTCACCTCAATGATCCGTTTCTTTTACTTGTTTCAGATTCTCCTCCTGGAAAAACTCCATGCTGGCATTCCGTTTCTACCAGAACAGGAATCGATGCTGTATTTCATTTTAAGTCCAAGCAGTTTATATAAATTCCATTATTCAGTATTTTCCAAAAGCTATTGTGGCTATTTTACTTCCACAAGATACAAGACACCATATTATAAAATAAAAATCATGGTTAGTACTGTACAACATTCGACAATTCCTTTTTTAATTATTAATATAAACTTAACTACTTACACTGATGTATATCTTGTAAGTATAATGTATTTGTTCTTGAATTCTATAGTCAAATTTTCATCTTCCAAATAATTTCAAATGATTTTCTTTACCAAAGAGTTTTTCTGCTTACAAATTTTTCTTCCCAAAAAGAGAGTTCTTAGTGAAAAAGACCCCATAATCAACAAATTTTCACATTCCGATTTTTTTTCGTTAGCAACATAATTGTCGCCGATATGATCCTTTTTAAATGTTTATTTACCAATCAAATTTGACTATTTATTTTATCACTCAAATTCTTCATTTCAACCAGTGAAATGTTCATCCATTATATCAGGATATTGTATTCTAAGGTTTTTAATTGCTTAGACTTCCTATATTATTTTCATTCAATAATATTTCCTAGTATTGTTAAAATGACATTTCCTAACCTCTAAGTATGTATGTCAAATGAATATTCTTAATGTTTTAATAGATGACAGCTGTTACCTTTAAATATGTATGCAAAATGAAAATTCGTTTTTTTTATGAGTCATGTTCTCTGAAATTCACATTATTATATACTTTTCTGCTCTGTTATGTCTAAACAGCTACACTAACTTACTTTAATGTTTTAATCAACAAATATTATGAGATTAGCTTGACTTTACAGAATAAAGCATTATTAGTTTCTTATCATGAACAAATTCTGATACTTGATCTTTTTAATAAAAGTTTGGTTAATTTATTTCACATAAATTGTTTATCACACCTATTCGCAATTATCCCTACATTATACAGTCTGTCCTTTCTGGATGCCTTCTCTATCGAATAGTGGATCGTACAGATTGTCTCCATTCAAATGTTAAAAAAAATTTTTGACTTAAAAAAATTCTTCTAGATTACAATGCACAATCTTAATTCTTTATTGTGTGATATACAGGGTGTTTCACTCTATAATATATATATATATATATATTATAACGTATACGTAAGGTAGAAATATTATTATGAGAGAGAATAATTAGAAATTGCTATATAATAAAACATATTTATTAGATAATTGTAAGTATTTTCACTCAATTTGCTAATACAGCTTTCATATAATTAATAATTCAAGGAAACTTTACAACTTGCAAAGAATTAAACAAAAAGAAACTTTACCTTAAATCATAAATCCGAAACCATAGAATTAAGATCATCCATTTGCATCAAATACTTTATAAGAATATAACATTGAACACATAATCTGAAAAAGAAATAAGAATTAATAAACATTCAAACAATATTGTTCGATATTATAACACAGTGTTTACAAAGAGATATGGTTAGAATATTTGACGCTGTAATGTCAATATGTTTCAATGACAAACGCTGACATTAGAGTAATTTCATAGAACTAATAAGTTTAAAAGTATATAAAATGAATGTAAATAATCAGTATAGAGAATATTGACAAATTGTTCAAAGAATTTATGTGAATGGCTAAATATAATCGTAACAATAATATGACGGAACAATTTCAATCAACAAACAAAGTGTAACAAACATTTTAAAGATAGTGAGCTGAAAAAAACAAAAGACTGATTGTTTGTTGAAAAAAATTGAAGGAAAAAAGGAGTTGGTAGCTTGGCGTCGGTTCGAGGAGGTTGGTTGGGGCAGCGTCCCGGAAAATTTTAGAAATTATCCCCAAATCATGATATAAAAAGTAAGAAACCAATATCAAAATATACTATAGTACTTACCAAGTATCTACAGCTGATTTTCCTGAGAGAGAATCAATTCTTCTCAAATTTATTCATTTTTAAACTTCGGAAGCAGCGTTCCAGATTCCAGAAAAGGCATATCCTAGTTTCAGGACACAAGGTCAGTGCGCATTGTTATATATAACAAGAGTTAAGAACTCACTAATTACAATCCAGTGTTTAAAAATCTCATGAGTAAAATAAACTTTGCGAAAAAGATATATCTGAAAAAGAATCATAATAGAGACTTAATATAACTATACAATTAAATAATTTTCAATAGTAAATGGCCAATCTAAATAAACAAAATTAAATACTTACTCATTTCAAATAAAAACTTAAGAAAGATGCATCTGATTTCATCTATGTAATATTTCTATTCTATGTATATAAAACTAATAACTTGTTCTTGTACTATATTGTAACTATCTGTATGCATAAGTCCTTTCAACATAAATTCTGTACATGTGCTCTAAATATCAAATATTCGTTGGTACAACGTTAACAGGTTATAAAATCGAACAGACGTAATTCGTATATGAAGCGTTTCGTTTAACGCATCATCACGTGACGTTTTAAGCATGCGCATAGCATACCATACATAAATGGATCGATAATTTTAACTACACAGAGGCGTCGTATGAAATTTTTACAATATAAAAAAATTCTCGTTAATAAATAATTAAATATTTTTACAAGTAAAGTGTTTCTTTTTATTTAATGACGAATTTATTCAACAATAGAGGAACCCAAGACCTGAGAGAGTTTCATACATACATACATGCTGAACAAATACCTTACAACAATTAAATTAAAAAAATCAAAATCAATAAAATCAAATAGAGCTAGCCTTATAAAAAAATAAAATGTGTAGGAGTATTCAATAATTTCCATAACTACAATAACAATTAAATTTAACAAACAAAAACAATTCAACAATAGTAAAACTCAAGAGCAAAGAGGGTTAATTCATTATGATTTAATTTATTTAATAACAAAAATAACTCACTACAATATATATATATATATATGTTATATTCACAAATTCACATTAAACTTTTTAAAAACAATTTTTATTGAGTTACACAGTTTTATGTTATATAAAAAAGAATTAATAGGTTGAAATTATAATTGTAACTAACTATTTTACATAAAGTCAAAGAATTTATAGAATTTGTTAAATCAACGTCAGCGTTTATTTTCATGGAGAATTCGATGTAGCGTCGCTCCCATGAAAGTACAGAAATCATTATTTTTCTGTAACATAATATTTGTGTTACATAATGTGTTTATTTTATAAAAACGCAACGTAGCATCGTTCTCATGAAAATACGGAAATCGTAATCTGATGTTTGACATTGCGTAACATTACTTAAACATAAGCGCTTTTTCCTATATAACAACTCCCCCCTTAATTAAAATTGTTGTTTAATAAACAACAATTTTGAGAATAAAAACCAAAATACATAAAATATAAAATAGACAATACAATATATACAGAGATTTCAAGAGTAAAAGTAAAATTCGCAAAATACAAAAAATAAAAATATAAAGGTATACATTAAACCATGAAATTGTCAATTTTCGATTTCCACTTCCTCAGAGGCTTCGGTGTCAAGTTTGGGTCTTCTTTTTGGCAGAATTTTATGAATTTTGATAAAAACATCATTTGGTTGGTCCGGAACAGGCTTTCCTGGAGATTTGTTGAATTTAATATTTCTACACTTATAACAGGTGTAGAGGACGATCAAGGCAACGACGAGTGAGATCGTAGTATATGTGAACCACGAAATATTTTTCTCAACAAACGGTTTGTTTATGAGTTCATCCAAACTTTTTGAGTATTGGTCCAGTTTGTGTTTTGTCACTTGCAGATCATTCAAGTTAATGTTATTAAGATCTAGTGGTTCTATTTTGGGTACTTCTACTTTGTTTGGAATGTCTAGACAACAGTTGTAATCAACCATTACGGGATGAAGTACATGAGGAATGTTTATAGTTTTTCTGGTACTAGCTTGTATTTTAGTTATGCCAACGAAAGCGGAACATCCTGAGTATAGCTGTAAAATAGAATTTTCATTTACGGTTAATGTTTTCGTTTTTGTGTCTGGAAGACTTATGGTCACGTGTACCGGTTCGGCAATCGACACTAGCCACACGTTTTCTTCGAGTTTTTGCACATTATAACCTTGTCCGTTGACTACCGCACTTTTACAATTCGCAGGAAATATCTTATATTGTCTAGCAAACGGGCTTCACATATCGCATTATCGTCTATAGGGTACGCGTAAACATCGCGACACAACTTTTGATGCGTAGATAACTCGCGCTAAATATTTTTGTGAAAATGATAAAATGTGGTGAAATCCAGTTCTATTATCATAAATTGATATTGGGTATAGGTGGAATAAAGTAAATACTTGTGGTTCAATCAAAGGTATTTTAAGAACGAAAACAAGATCTGAATTTGTTTGATAGGCTTCGAGATCGATTATTTCCAAATACTGTGAAATTTCAGAATATTTTATTGGTAGCGGTAAACCTTTCCTTACTGTATTTTCTGATATTTTCTAAAGAGCAGTGATCAAATTTTCTGGTTCAATAATAGAAGTATGAATTATTTGAAGCTGTGCAAAAGTGATAGAGTTTAGAATATCATTAATAGTATTTTCAAGATACGAATAACTCTCCATTAATTGTTCGCAAATTTCAAAGAAATTTAATTTGGCTTCGATAAGCGCAATTTCGTTTGTTGATTGTCGAATGGTGGTTTCAATTTTTTCTATATCTGAATTAAATATTTTCTCATTTAATTTTAATTGTCCTATGGTACTGTTGAGATTTGTTATGACTGAGCTTGTGATTGACATTTGATTTTTTAATAAGTTTTCTATCTGGTTTTGATCAGTTTTTAATTTATTAATGCAGTCCATATAATATTCACCGTCAGACGCATCGAGATTTCCGGTTATTGATTTGAATATGGTGCCAATACCATTAATTAACCCTCGTTTTTGTCTTTTAACATCGAAAGATATTTCACTAAATTTATCGCCAATAGATTTTTTAAAAGGTTGCAATAATGCCAAATGTGACTTTACTTCGGATCGGAAGGACTTCATACTGGAGTAGTTTGAAGTAAAGGTATTTTGAATTGTGTCAAGAATTCTATTATTTCTTTCAAAAGTTTGTTTAAAAGCTGATATATTTTTATGCACTAATAAAGTCCATTCGTCGTTCGAAACCATTATTTTGGTTTCGTCGTGGTAGTAGATTCCAACTGTATTGTTTATGGGTTCGATTTTATATTGACATATTGCTGTTCCGATCAGCAGCAGAAACCTGAAAATAAGTTAATTTTCAACATAGGGTTTCATAAGATCGAAATTTATTTTTGATTTGTTATTTGTTTCTAAATTTAATACTGTTGCGGAATTTCTGTGCATCTCTAGTATTTCAAAAGGGCCATTAAACTTATTTTCTAACTTGTTTTTTATTTGAGTTTCTTTTACGTAAACTTTGTCACCTACTTCATAATTTGGTTTGTTTTCGGAGACATGTTTGTCAAATCGGTCTTTAGCTTTTTCTTTTTGCTTTATGGTTTTTTCTCTCGCTATTTTATAATAATAGGATATGCGGTTATTTAGATCTCTAATATATTTAGTAATTAATTCTTGTTCATTGTATAATTTTTCGGGAGGTCTACTGGACGTGTGTCCAAATACAAGTTCGTATGGTGTGAATCCGTGTGTTTTGTTTATAGAGTTATTATAAGCGATAATAGCAAATGGTAAAATACTGAAGGGGTGTTCATTGGGGTGGTCTGCTAAATTTAATCGAATCATTTCTAACAGAGTAGCATGTAATCTTTCTAGAGATCCGTTACTTTGCGGATGACCGACACTTGAATATGTTAACTTAATATCGAACATATTACAAAGGTCTTTCATTAACGCATTATTGAATTCGCGACCGGCATCGCAATGAATGCGAAGTGGTGCACGAAAATGCTGAAAATAAGCTAATAATGAAGTGACAACGGATTTGGCACTTTTAACTTCAAGCGGATATGCTTGAGAAAATTTTCTTAGTTCGTCTCTTATTGTAAGAGCGTAATTCTTTTGAGGTACCTCTAAAATATCAATATTAATATGTTCAAAAGGTGTTTTAGGCGTTTCAGTTATAACGAGGGGACTGTCCAAATTTTTGCGACATATTTTTGTCTCTTGGCATGCCCGGCATGACTTAATATAATTTTCGACATCTCGATTGAGGCCGGCCCAATTATATTTTTGTCGTATTCGCCTAATAGTTTCATTAATTTCGCGGTGAAGGTGGCTTTTGCCATTATGGAATTGATCTAAGATGATAGGTATTTGATTTTGTTCTGGCTCTTTAGTAATATTTTGACAAATAGTGAATTTTACGTCAACTTCCGAAAGTAGAAATGATAGTAATTCTAGTATTGGTAGGTCAGGATTATTTTCGATAAAATATTTTTCTGAAGGTTTAAATAAATCTCGATTTCTGTAAATTGCAGCAAATAAGTATTCACTAATACTGTCTGGATCCCATGGTAAGGTAAGGTATTTTCTATTTTTGACAGTTTTACTGCTAAGTACATTAATTTTTGCATAAGAAAAGTCGGGGTTTTCCTCAAATATATCCTCAATAATTTTTTCATGAAAATCTTGTAAATTGTTTTGTTGAAAAAAGGTTAAAATGTTTTTATTTTGTTTGTCTAGTAGATGATTATTGGAATATTCTATTTTAGAATAGTCAATCAGTGATTTTGTTTTATAAAGTTCCTCAAAAGACAAAAATTCTTCTGCAGCGGCATCCCAGTAAATTTCAGGCTTATTTTCAGTTTGTTGGGATGGCCCTGCATCTTCAAGAGCGGGATAAATTGGGTAAGGTAAATATTTAAAGTTTCCTAATTTTGAACGAAATGAATCAAAGTCATTTATGTGGTTAATTTTTATTCGAGAAAGGGCATCGGCATTTTTATTGGATTTGCCAGATTTGAATTCAATTTGATAGTCGTATTCCTCTAATTTGAGGCGCCATCGTGCTAGACGACTACCGGGGTCTTTTATTGAGAATAACCAAGTAAGTGGACGGTGGTCAGTTATAAGGGTAAATTTTCGGCCATATAAATAGGGTCTAAAGTGTTTAACTGCCCACACAATTGCCAAAAGTTCTCTCTCTATCGTAGAGTATTTGGTTTCTGCTTTGCACAATGTCCTGGACGCATAGGCTATCGGTAAATCCTTACCTATTGGGCCTTGTGACAAAACCGCACCGATTGCAAATGCGCTAGCATCGGTAGTTAAAAGAAATCGTTCTTCAAAGTTTGGGCATATCAATATCGGAGTAGAAGTAAGAGCATTTTTTAATTCTTGGAATGACTTTTGACATTCGGAGTCAAAATTAAATGGGACATCTTTTTGTAAAAGTGTTGTCATTGGTTTGGAAATTTTAGCGAAGTTCGGTATAAATCTTCTGTAGTAACCAGCGAGTCCCAAAAAGGATTTTATTTCCTTTTGGTTCGTAGGTTGAGGGAATTTTTGGACGCATTCAATTTTTGCCGGAAATGGCTTAACGCCATCTTCCGTGATTAAATGTCCAGGGTAGGCGACTTCTTTTCTCAAGAATTCGCACTTGTCTGGCTGAAGTTTTAAGTTAGCTTTTTGAAGTCTCTTGAATACTTCTGTTAAGCGGGTAATATGTTCTTGAATTGTCGGTGAATAGACGATGATGTCGTCCATATAGACAAGACATCGCTCGTTTTGAATTCCAGCAAGGACATTGTCCATGACCCTCTGGAATGTTGAAGGTGCATTTTTTAGACCGTACGGCATTCTGAGGAATTCGTTTTCAACTGTGGAGGCGGTCTTTGGTATATCTTCAGGCATCATTTCAATTTGATGGAAGCCTGATGCAAGATCTAGTGTCGTGAAATATTGACACTTACGAAGCTGGTCCAATAAATCTCCAATGTTTGGTAACAGGTATTTGTCGTCTACAGTAACCTCATTCAGTTTTCTGTAGTCTACGACAACACGCCATTTTTGTTTATCTGATGCGTCGAGCTTCTTGGGCACAACGCACACGGGCGACGACCATGGAGAAATGCTGGGTTGTATAATGTTTTGTGAAAGCATTTTATTGATCTGATCTTTCACCTCTTGTTTATGAATTTGTGGATAGCGATATGATTTTAAATAAGTGGGCTTAGAATTTTGCGTATCTATGGAATGTTTTATTTCGTTGGTGAAAGTAAGTATGTCTCCTTCTAAATAAAAAATGTCAGAAAAATCATGACAAAGTTGGGAAATTAAGTCTCGTTCTTCTTCATTAAGATGATCAAGTCTTAGTTCATTTTTTAATTCCGATGTTCTATCGGTGCACATTTCTTGGGTAGTTAGTTGAATATTATTTACAGTATTTATTTCATATGGTTCTAAGTTAAGTTTTGAAAATGTTACAGTTTTAGGTATACAATTAACATTTAATACTGAAACAAAAAATTCTCCTTTTCCATTTATTTTAACTAATGCGTTTGGTAGTTTAACTTTCTCTACTTCTTGACCTACCAGTATAGCATCAGTATTAACTAAATCGCATTTTAGTTTAAATATTTGTTCAGTCCTAGGTTCAATGGAAATTGTGTTTTTGTAAATTTGTGGAAATTGGTTTTCGATTGAAATATTGGTAGTTTCATTATCTGTTACTTTAAATAATGGTACAATTTTGAAATCAGTAACAAGTTGTTTATTTTTTAGATCAACTATACAATTATAATGTTCTAAAAAATCCATGCCTAATAATCCATCAAAATCAATATCTAAATTACAAATGAATACTCTGTGTGGATCGTTAGGTTTAAATGGAATAAGGGTTGATTCGTTAACTCTTATTTTTTGGTTCGTTATACCTTGAATAATTACATTTTCAGGCGATCGATTTCTATAATTTTCGCAAGTTTTGGGTTTGAAAATTGATAATCCAGCACCTGTATCAATTAGAATTTTATAAGTGTTTGTTCTGTCTTTAATATAGTATAAGTTTTTAGAATTTACCGGTAAGGTATTTTTTACATGAACATCTGTTCGAGGCAGTCCGATTCTGGACTGTTCAAACTCATGGTTTGAATTTGTGAACTGAGGTCTGGGATCGACAAATTTGAAGTTTGGTCGTTTAGCGGATCTGGGGGTTTCGTTTGTAAAGGGCCTTGTCGAAAATCCTGATAATAATCATGATTTGGATTTAGGAGGTTATCAGAATCAAAATTATAAACATTTTCATTATTATAATTAAAATTGTCTTGTTCGATATGGCTATAATCGAAAGTCTCGTCTTAATTCGTATTGCAAACTGGTACACCATTATCAGAGTTAGGATCACTATCAGCAGTATAATAGTTTTCCTCTATTTCACTATTAACAGTATAATAGTCAGGAGCACTGGGGTTAATTTCTTGGTAATATTCTTGATAATCAAGTGAATTATCGGAGTATTGTTCTTGATTTTCATAATAATTTTGACTATCATCTGTATAATAGTCATAACTGTTATGAGAGTGTTTGTTAAAATCACGATTTCGATTGAAATGAAAAGTTCTTTGTTGATTAAAATTTGTGTTGGGTCGATTTCCCGGTGGTCCTTGAGGTCTAAAACTTGGATTTGGTCTAATTACAGATGGGCGATTTTGATTTTGTTGGTTATTTTGAAATTGTGGCCTGTTTGGTTATGTGAATTAGGAGTTTGATTTGGTCTAAAGGAACCCTGAGCTAAATTTTGAGATTGTCTTTGACGTGTGAGACACTCATTTATAGTATGTCCTATTCTATGACAAAAATTACATTGTTTTGGTGAATTTTGGCTAAATCTACGAGTAGGTATATTATTTGTATTACGATTAGTCTGAGGTTTGTGGTTTTCATAGTAAGTTAATTGAAGTTCTCTTCTGATTCGTAAAATAGCTGATAAAACACTTATTGGATTACTAGCTCTAACAATTTGACCGATTTTTGGATCTAGACCGGTTAATAAAGTATTTAAAGTTAATGATTCTATAAGACGTGTTTGTGCTACTTTTTGATCTGTTGTTAAATGCTGTTGTTTACTTATAGCTGAATACATTTTTGCTTCCAGAGTTTGTAATCTCGAAACAAAAATTAAAGGCGATTCGTTTGGTAGTTGTTTCATTCTTTGAAGGTCTTAAATCAATGAATTTAAGTCGCGAGAATCTCCAAAGTGAGTTTTTAATAATGTTTTAATTTCTTCCCAATTTGAAGGGTCGCGTGAATTAACTAATTCAGCGGCTCTTCCTTTAAGTTTGTTTTTAATATGAAGAGTTAAAAGTACTTTTTGGTCGTTGCCGGCCATTCTGTAAGCTGTTTTACAAGCATTTATAAAAGTATTTAAGAAAATTTGATTACCGTCATATTCCGGAATTATTGAAAATATTTCGGATAATCTGTAAGGTTCTAGATTTGACGCTTGATCGGTTTGAGCAACTGGAGTATTAGCGTTGGCATTAGCGTTTGTTGCACTACGTGTTTCAGGCATTTTGCTTTATATTAAAATGATTGTATTCAAAATAACAGTAAATTATGACAATAGAACTTGGTAAAAATAAAAAATAAATTGCAAGATATTAATTAAAAATAAAACGAGATGATTCTTACGTAAATATTTTCATTCCTTCCTTGGCAGCTGAAATCCTTATCCGTGAGCTTTGCTACACCTGGTTAGCAGTTTGCGTGTTCCTGGTGCCGGAGAGACCGTCTGCTTCTTGAAGATCTGGAGCTGGTACTTGAAAATTCCTTAAAGGTTTAGGAACCACCACACTTAGTTAGGCAATCCTTGTTCTAAATGTGTTTAGGAATCCTACTGACTGCGCCACTGTTATATTCACAAATTCACATTAAACTTTTTAAAAACAATTTTTATTGAGTTACACAGTTTTATGTTATATAAAAAAGAATTAATAGGTTGAAATTATAATTGTAACTAACTATTTTACATAAAGTCAAAGAATTTATAGAATTTGTTAAATCAACGTCAGCGTTTATTTTCATGGAGAATTCGATGTAGCGTCGCTCCCATGAAAGTGCAGAAATCATTATTTTTCTGTAACATAATATTTGTGTTACTTAATATGTTTATTTTATAAAAACGCAACGTAGCATCGTTCTCATGAAAATACGGAAATCGTAATCTGATGTTTGACATTGCGTAACATTACTTAAACATAAGCGTTTTTTCCTATATAACATATATATATATATATATATATATATATATATATATATATATATATATATATATTGAACCATATATCTTATATACGAAAGAGTATCAGCTGTTTGAAAATATTTTGCTTATTATTTGAAATGAATTGAAACTATGTAGTTAAAAACACATCAAGAAGAAACACAATCATAAGTAAAAATGCATATAAAATCAGAATATATTAAATCATTTGTTTACAATAATTAAAAGAACAACAATAAAATAAAGAAATTACCTTAATTATTGTCTTAAGTTAGAAAATGCTTAACAAGTATAATGGAGAACATGGAATCTGCCCAAATATCGATGTTTAGTTGTTATGAAGAAATCAGCTGTTTCACCTGAAATTAAACAAGTTTAGTTATCTAATTTAATAAGTAGTTAGTTGAAACAGTAATAATATAAACCAATTTCATATTTAGTAATAAGCAATAGATAAATTTATAATAGAAAAATATCAAGACATAAAGATAATTTATATGTCATAGTGTATATAAAATTTTATGAAATTAATGAATATTAAATGATGATGGATTCAAAGAAATATTTGCTGCTAGAGAACTTAAATAGTATAAATAATCGGAGCAAACGATCTTATAAAAGAATGTATGTTCATAAAAATAAATGTTATTTTCAAATTATCATATGTATATGTAAAAACAAAATTAGACATTGCCATGTCGACATATAAAAGGAATTCCACTATCAGTAAAAATATTTGTTCTATTGAAATTAGTTGAACAGTAAAAGAAAACAGATACTTTTCAGGTGGAATTTACATTTATATATTTTTTAAAAAAACTCCTAAAGTGTAGCATTTGTGAAAATAGTTGGACAGCTACAGAAACAATGTGATTGGTGGAAAGTGACATGACAAATTTCGATTAACTAAAATTTAACAAAAAACGTATTGATAATTAGTGTGCTTATAAACAATATATTGGTTGTTGATTAAAAAATTGACGATCAAATAGAAGCGTTGAAAGTTGCTTCTTGGCATTGAAATGGTGAGCAGGTGATAAGAAACTTTTCCCGAAATTTCCAGTTAAATTACAAATTTTCATAATAAAAACCACAAATTCGTAACAAAGATAAAACCTAGAACACTTACATGTATTTATAACCAGTTTTTCCCCGTGAGAATATCCAAATTTCTCAATAAATCGAGCAGCTAGAACTTCGGAAGGCGTAGTCCTGTATCCAGACGGGATATATCAAGAATTCCAGGCATCAGGTCAGTGCGTCTTTAGATATTATTGGCCAATAATAAGAATAATAACTCTTGAGTATAAATTCAGTGACTATTTTCATGTATATATATAAGAATTTTTGCGTCTTTATGATCGATCTATAAAAAAGAAAAAAGACTTTATGTATTTTATTCACGAGACAAATTCTAAATATTATTAAAAAGGGCCTATTCTATGATATAATAATGCTTGTACTTACGTATTTTCAAATCATATAAGAAAGATGCATCTTATTTCATTCACATAATTTTCCATTTGTATATATAAAATTTGTAACATATTTCTTCTGAACAATTTATTTAGTGTATATATATAATTTCTAACGTAAATTCTTTTATGCGAATCCATCAGTATGGTTATAACGACAATGATGCTATGTATCTAAAATTCACGCAGATGCAGAGCGTCGGTAAGAAACGTTCTTTCCGTCTCGTTTCTGTTCGTTTTTAGTTGGGCATGCGCATAAGATGGTGTATATGCTTTATGATTCTGTGCTGGTAATTTCCATAGGCGTAACTATTTTATGAATATTTAAATAAAAATTTCATTATAAAATTAAATTATTGAAAGTATTGTGTTTTGTGTTTCCTTTTATTTTAAATGAGCAAAGTATATCCAAACAAAGCCTGAACTCAAAGAGTAGAAATAGTCTCATGCTTCCGAACCAATATAATAATATAATTATAACATTTAATTAATTGATAACTGAGCTAGCCACACAAATTAATCAAATAAAAAATAAATTTATCTCTTATCTAATTAAAATAATCGAATAAAATATATAAAAACTTTGTTTAATATATATATATATATATATATATATATATATATATACATATATATATATATATATATATATATATATATATATATATATATATATATATATATATAGGGGCTACTTTTTTGCGTGAATTACCCATGAATCTCTTTGTTGTTGTTGTTAACATATCACGCGATATTCCTACATATTCTTTGTTATTTACTATGGGTCGGAAGGTTCATGGCGGGGGGGGGGCTATATGCGCCTCCGTGTCGATCTTGGTTGTTGTCCTGAAAACTCGGGATCTTCCAATTGAAGGCACAAATGAGCGTTTGGTTTCCCTGCTGAAATCCGTTGTTTTTTGTTTTCCTATCTGTCGATTAACATCTTTGCTCCCAAATTTCACATCCTTATTTGGTTATACCGTGCTGAAGAGGCAAATGAGCCAGAAACATGCATGTCCGCGGTTACCTCTCTGTTCCAGTAGCCCCTTTTTTGCGTGACTTACCCATGAATCTCTTTATTGTTGTTATATTTATATATATATATATCATATATATTATATCATATATATATATATATATATATATATATATATATATATATGGAGCCGAGGGTGATTTTGGCATCTAGGAACACCAAAACGAAAAACTGCATTATAATATATTTTGGCTGGAATAGAATATATCTCTTTGTCTTAGTTGACATAACCTAAGATTATGACGTCACCACTAATATCGAGTATAAGAAGAAGTAGGTGTTATAGTCAAAACTAACCTAAAACAAAACCAACGAAAAATAACTTGAAAATGTCATCTCATCTTCTATTTAAACGAAACAAATCAATAACTAAAGGCCTTGTTTATATATAACGCTACGTAGCGTATATATAAACAAGGCTGAAGGTCAGAGGTCAATGTTTTCCTCCATTGCGGAGGCTTCACACCATGCTTGCTTTCGATTAGAATTTAATTGAACTTCGTCGACTGGCTCAGACATTCAACTATATATTAGTAATCTTAATCTGACAAAGTTAATGTCGAAATTAATAGTTTATTATTTACAAATTCACAATGAATGGTACAAAGTTATGAATGTTTGAACTTCAATGGTTTCAGATCGTAAGGGAAACAAGAACTTAATGATTCTGAAAAACGTTATGTTTCGACTTTGATGAGGTGACAAATAGTAGCGACTGTATATCTTTACTTTGGTGCTAACTGAATACTGACTAAGAACGATTTGTTCGGATTTGAGTACACACTAGACTCGAACACTAATTAAGAAGCGGTATGCTTGAACTTGACTACACTTTGAAACGATGTGGTTCTACTTATGAGTACGCACTTTCTCGTATAGCAACTAAGTAACGATATGTTAGACTTAGTATCTCTGACTGTTTGAATTTGAGTGAAGATTTCCCAATCTTGAACAATGCTTATACCCAAGCTCTAGCACTTACCGTTCATCTGCTGAAGCTTAAAACAAATGAATACACAAGAAGCAAGAATATAATACCCCTCGATTTTGTCGACGCATGTTTAAGTCTGAAAATTAATTCAAATAAACATTTGGGTAGTAAAAGTATCTTTTCTGTCCACGACTGTACTATAAAACATGCAATATACATGTGCTTCCTATATAATGTATATAATAATGCTCTATCTCATTATTCATTGCATGATGCAACACCTTTGTTTATATATAACGGTACTAGTCCAGTCATTACGTCGGAAAAATCGGGTTAGAAATGCAAAAGAACCGAGAAAGCCAAATTTTGAATATTACGGGGGGGAGGGGGGCTAGAAAAGCTCAAGTTCAAATTGTCGACCAAAATAACCTCGTGGGTTTTACGCCATCTTGAAAAAAGGGTTAAATTCAGTTTTTTCATCATAACTTGGTTCCCCGTTGAGATACGAAAACTTTGATGCAATACTTTTTTGTTGCTCTTTGTACGATCTACATTTAAGGTCCCATACATTTTTCACGTATCGATCATCGTTATCGAGGTGTCGATAAAAAAACCATAAATTTGGGGAGAAAAATTTGCTTTTCGCTATTTACTTTTTTCTCGTGAAATATATCGAAAAATGTCCTGTATGAAACTTGTAGAGCGCGTTCAGACCTACAAATTCGTTTTTTTTATTTTTGACAAACATTACGACCTCTATGGCGCCACAAAGTCGGCCCACAGCGCCCGTCGCTACAATGTGCGTCTCGCCTATACGGCGACCGTTAGTTAGTTTGGGCATGGGTCAGGTATAAAAGACCCTTTTCTAGTGTTTGTGCCGGAACTTCTGCTCCTTTTCGTAGCATCCCCGTCAGTTGTCTCGGGTCTTTTGAAGCGAGCGTACGTGTTTGATAATTTGTGTGAAAATGGGTGATTGTTCATTTGCAAAAAACATCTGATTGACGATGTTTATGTGGCTAAACTCTCTTAGCGGCGAGCGTGAAAAGAGGACGTGTGGAGCATCAACGGATGTTACAAAATATTATTTCAGTGAGTGTCCATAGTTCGTGCTACAAAAAATATGGAAACCAACGGCTAGCGTCAATTGCTTCTCGACGAAGCGAGTCTCCATCGCAAGAACCAGAACCCGAAGAACAACTGTAGGTCATTCCCACTTTTGATTTTAAAAATCGATGTATATTTTGTGGAGAAATATTTTGCGAAGAATCAAGATTGCCACTGCATAGACGGAAAAAAATTCATTCCGTGATAGAAATATCAAGGAAAGAAAAAGTTTTGGGATACCTGTCTGGATGGGACGATGAATTTGCCACTTCAATCATCGAGCGTATTCATGGTATACCTGATCTCGTCGCAGTAGAAGCTCGATACCATCGAACATGTATTTCTCATGTATATCATGCACTACCTGAGGAGGGGAATAAGAAAGGACGACCTACGGGAGACAAAGTAGACGAGGCAATGGAGGCAATTTACTCCTTTCTGAAAGAAAATTCCGACGAATGTCAATTTTCTATTAGCGAGTTGATGAACAAAATACATGGAGATTTCGTTCCTGACATCAGAACGGTTAAAAAACATTTGCAAGAGAAGTTTGGAGACATTCTCATAATCGAAAAACAAGGACGTGATTACGTAGTGTGCTTTCGAAATAACGGTTTCAAAATACTCTCGGAGAAATGGTACGGAGAAAAAAAAGGATTATCACGAAGAAAGATTAAGAGTTATTCGCGAAGTTGCTGCGATAATCCGTGAGGACATTAGAGGTGTCGTTTACGATAAAAACAATTACCCCCCATCGGATGAATTCGTGAACGATGTCGAAGCCGCTGTTCCTGAATCTTTGCAAGTTTTTCTTGCTACAGTGATAACAAAAGATAAACGTGGTCCATTGGAACAATGGAAAAAAATGTACAGCGACAGCTCACTCCATAATAACTGCCGTACGTCCTCGTTCGTTTTTCTTCCGCTGCAGTAAGGTGTCGGGATTTTCCTTTACAAGAAATTCGGTTCAAAGAGTCTCATCAACATACTCGTATTATCAGCAATGGGATTCAGTGCACCGTATCGAGAACTAACAATTTTCGAGAATTCATGCATTCATGGAGCTGAAAGTGAAATTCTGGAAAATTCATTTAATCAATTTGTATTTGACAATGCGGATTTTAACATAAACACCCTTGACGGTCATGGACCGTTTCATGCAATGGGAGGAATACATTGCGTGACTCCCTACACAGCTATCCAGTGTGAGAAAAAAATTTCGCGTATTGTCGAAATAAAATCAGCTTCAGAAGTTGCACAATTGGGCATGGCTCCTATACTCTCTTGTAATAAACATAAATCGGCAGGTTACAGACTATAACTGTTGCCGATGTCGAAGCTCTTCGTGAACTTCCGAGAGACATTTTACCAACAATGTCAGATTTAATTTGGCTTTACGGGAAATGGAGTTGCTCTGTTGGAATTCCAGGATGTAATGGATTTATGGAGAGTGTAACAGCCAATATGCAATACGAACGCTCAAAAGGTATCTGTCTTCCGTTTATCAATGCGCCGCCATCGAATTATGATTCTATCGTTACATCGCTTCTCGAAGCTGTCGAGAATCCAAAGCGTTGCAATCAAAAAACCACCTTCATCACATTTGATCAACCGCTGTACTAGAAAGCTCGCAACATCGTGGGAGCTGCTGACCCAACATCTGATTTGAAAAACTTCATAGTGAGACTTGGTGGATTTCATCTTCTGATGTCGTTTATGGGATCAATTGGCATGATCATGTCCGGTAGTGGGATTGAAGAGCTTTTCAAGCTCATTTATTCAGAAAAATGTGTCGAAAAAATTCTTGCCAGTCATGCATATGCGAGAGCTGTTCGTGCTCACATTTGGTCATACTCAGCTTTGACAAAAATTGTACTGGACTCGCTGGAATTAGACGAAAACGAACGCGATGAACTAGATTACTACGCAGAAGATCGACATACCATCATGACTGTCGCTAACAACAACGGATTGAAAATCATATACGACAAATTTGCAAAAGAATTAGTCATCATCGAAAGCAGAGTAGCAAAGCTATGGGTACAGTACCATCGTATGGTTTCTCTGGTGAAGAACTTCCTGAAAGCAGAAAGATCCGGTAATTGGGAACTTCATCTCGATGCCATCCAAAAAATGCTTCCTTTCTTTCATTCCAGCGGCCACTTCCTGTATGCGAAGTCTGCTATTTTATACCTACAAGATATGCGAGCTCTGAGTGAAAAAATACCCATAGAAGATTATGACAAGTTCACTGGATGTGGCTACTTTACGATTCGTCGCTCGGAAAAATATTGGTCTGGGATTATGTCAGACATGACGATAGAGCAGACTCTTATGCGATCCATGAGGACAAAACAGGAGGACTGACTCAGGGACGGGGAATTACAGGCAGCACAATAGCATCGTGGGCTTTGGGCATGGTTCAGTTTCAAAACATTTGTGAACAAATTGAAAAAAATTCCGGAGTATCTTGATCTATAACCGAACAGCATGTCGACATGAGACCCTCGCGGATTTCTCGGGACAATTGTGACGTTGAGAAATTGGACATGTGGCTCGCAGGTCATAATCCTTTTCCAGAGAAGAAAGAATTGATGTCTATCGGCACAGGAGCTATTGCAAACGAGAACATCAATTGTCATCGTGCATACGAAATTGGTCGCGACCTGATGACTAAAATCATAGGAGCGGATTTCGGGTCCTTGTCATTCACAAGGAAGGATAAAGTACTTTCTTTATCGGCAGTTAATACCAGCATTACAATCGACGATTCACCAGAAACGATCGATCCATTGTTGCTTTTCCAAAGAATGTACATAACGAAGAATTCCGAGACTGACCTGATAAAATTTCTAGCATACGAGCTCGCTCCGTTCCCATTGTCATTGTTCACCGAAGAAGGAATGCGAGAAGGAACAAAGTCGCTATTATACAATGCCTTCGAACCTTTGACAGAAAATTACAACCTGGTGACAGACATCATCACATAATCGGCTGTGGTTTCCTTCTGTACAAAGTTGTTTGGGGTCGAATTGAGACTGTTCGAATTTGTTTTCCAATTACCAAATTCTCCCGTGATTCTATTTCAATTTCCCCTGTATACTACAAGTCGAATATTATGCTCAAAACATATAACTAAATATATCCTTATTTTCAACAGTTAATATTTCTTTACATCACCAAAAAAGTCATTTTAAATTTACTAACACCTAAGAAAAACAGATAAATATCGTTTTCTAAAATTCCACTGAATATATCAAAGTCCCGACATCTTATCGCTTCATAAAAACTCTCTTCCAAACTCTGTTATCTGTATCTACGAAACCGTTGAAAACCCCAAAAAAAACATCTCCATACCTGCCAAATTCACTTGTTGTTCGAACGTTACGTTTTAAAATGCTCTTATCCATTTGGCTAGATTCTAATATTTTGTTCGTTCCTCGCACCTACGTCAGTCACATATAAATACGCCATATACCCTACATTTTGCCTCTTTTCATCCTTGAACGTGGTACACACAGGTACTGAGTTTAGAAGAGCACCCGGCGTTTACATACCGGGAACAAACATGTATCTTTAAGGTTTAGTTATTTCATACAACGTCATAGCATTCATCGCGTGAATATCAAGTGAATTCTTAATTGTCGACGCAAACAAAAACTTATAAGTTCATGACAATATAAAATCTAAAGTGACATAAGTGTTTCATTGCATCGTACAGTACATCATTTACATCATACCTAAAGTGAAAAATACCCATATGGTCCTTCAAGTACATCGTATAACAACAAAGAAACTACATTCCCTCTAATTACCCAAAGTAAAAAGGGTTAATTTAGAACAGAGACGTTTGACCTCATCTGCAAAAAATATGTCACATACGTGCAACAACATTTTGGAGAAAGTGTGACAATTGTATTCGACGATTATCCGACTGACATGAGACTCGCAGCAACTAAAACTTCGGAAAGGGTACGACGTTCAAGGAAGAACCAATCACCAGAGTTCACGTTTGATGAAACTACTGGTCCGAAAGTTAGCCAGGAGAAGTTTCTTGCAAGGGACCAAAATAAAAACAACTTAATAGAAATGCTTCGCCGTTATTTTACAAATACTTTGCAAAATCAATGACGACAAATAAGATGAATAATCTTTCACTACTCCCACAAACGGAAAGCGCAGTCCGCCAACACGTTTACCGAACATATCTACAGGTACAAACACGTGGCTCGGAATTTTCAAAGATCCTCAGGAATGGGGTTGGCGACAGACTAATTACGTGCTTGAACCAATTTGCACCACAGCCGCACCCGACCCACCTGAACTTTTAAAACTCATTTCGTGCAAATGTAAAGGAACGCGTGGGGCTGCTTGTTTGTGCAGGAAAGCAGGAATTAGTTGCTCCGTTATATTTGCCTGCTCTGTAGTGGACAGACATGCAACAATGTCACCAGAGTCGAGATTTTATTCAACGACGATCACGACTCGGATAGTATACCGAGAAAGAACTTCTACAGCCAGTACCATCAAAACATCGAAAAACACGTGAAAAAAATGATCACCTGTAATTAATATCGTTTGCTGCATAAAAACCATTTGATCAATAAATTTCATGTGTTTGATTTATAATTTGGCTGGTTTATTAATTTATTTTGTATTGCAATAATTCCCTGAACAACCATTCATCCATTCTGACGTGTGGATACAACCGTGAGAGCGGCTAAATCAACACCGGGCACAGTATTACTGACTTTGCGGCGCGCTAGAGGTCGTAATTTTTCTCGATAATAAAAAAAACGAATTTGTAGGTCTGAGCCTTAGAGTAATAATAAACATAGAGATGGCTATTCATTCATAAATACGTTTATTTTTGCGGCCAACAATTCTAAACGCCAGTAGTGAAATAATGAATGAATTACAAAAAGTGGGTATGGAATACATCGCATTGCTAATTTCGGCTGCTTTTCTGACAAACTTGGCACCGACGAACCATGATAATCCATAGGGCTAATAATATCTAGGCTTCAATATTTGAAATATCACATCTTCTTCTTTTTTCTATAAACATATATTAAGCCAATCACAAGTTAGGTTACTTCTTGGTCTAGCCAAATATAACTACTAAACATCAGGTAGGCATAAAATGAAATGTAACTTCTGTCATTCTGACGATGATATTGATTTATCGAAACAATTGTCAATTTTTTAGAATTTTCAATAACTTGTATTCTATTGTGGAATTAACTAGAGACCTTGAGTTTCATTTAAAAGCACTAACAAAAACATTAAATTAATTAACTTAAAAGTTTATTTTCACACTAAAAAGTCTTGAAGAACACATCAAAACGATAGAACTAAATGTTTACTCTCTAGTCGTAATGGCGCTCGGATAAACAAACCACGTTTGACATTATTTACTACAATACTACGTCGTATTTAAAATGATCGTCGATCACACTCTGACGATATATGCATCTCTCTTTATATGGTAATTAAACAAGGACAAAACTACTAAATAGATTACTATTGACAAACAGGTACTGAAATCTTGAGCAAAATGTTGCCACTTTTAGTTATTACCATAAAGGTATCTATTTTATTTGTTAATCTGAGGTCTGAACACGCTCTACAAGTTTTATACTGGACATTTTTCGATATATTTCACGAGAAAAAGGAAATAGCGAAAAATAATTTTTTTCTCTCCAAATTTATGGGTTTTTAAATCGATATCTCGATAACGATGATCGATACGTGAAAAATATATAGGGCCTTAATTGTAGATCGTACAAAGAGCAACAAAAAAGTTTTGCATAAACATTTTCTCGCTTCGTCGAGAAGCAATTGACGCTAGCCGTTGGTTTCCATATTTTTTGTAGCACGAACTATGAACATTCACTGAATTAATAGTTGGTAACATCCGTTGATGCTCCACACGTCCTCTTTTCACGCTCGCCGCTAAGAGAGTCTGAACAGCTCTCTTTTTAGCCACATAAACATCGTCAATCAGAGGTTTTTTGCAAATGAAACAATCACCCATTTTCACACAAATTATCAAACACGTACGCTCGCTTCAAAAGACTCGAGACAACTGACTGGAATGCTACGAAAAGGAGCAGAAGTTCCGGCACAAACACTAGAAAAGGGTCTTTTATACCTGACCCATGCCCAAACTAACTAACGGTCGCCGTATAGGCGCGCTCTATGGCGAGACGCACATTGCAGCGTCAGGCGCGGTGGGGCCGACTTTGTGGCGCCATAAAGGTGATAATTTTTGTCGAACAAAGGAAACGAATTTGTAGGTCTGAACACGCTCTACAAGTTTCATACAGGACATTTTTCGATATATTTCACGAGAAAAAAGTAAATAGCGAAAAGCAAATTTTTCTCCCCAAATTTATGGTTTTTTTATCGACACCTCGATAACGATGATCGATACGTGAAAAATGTATAGGACCTTAAATGTAGATCGTACAAAGAGCAACAAAAAAGTATTGCATCAAAGTTTTCGTATCTCAACGGGGAACCAAGTTATGATGAAAAAACTGAATTTAGCCCTTTTTTCAAGATGGCGTAAAACCCACGAGGTTATTTTGGTCGACAATTTGAACTTAAGTTTTTTTATCCCCCCCCCCCACGTAATATTCAAAATTTGTCTTCATCGGTTCATTTGCATTTCCAAATGTATATAATGACTGGACTGTACACATATATAAACAAGAGTAACACTCAGCATGTATACCTAGGGTTGCCAACTGTCCCTATCCAATCGGGATATCCATTTCAGGTGCCTGTGTTCCGACGGCGGAGCTAGCGGGACGCTAATTGTCCCGATTTTTAATTATGTCGGTCGGTCGGATAGGAATGAAAATAACTCCTAGTTCACAGTATGAGTTTTTATAAACCGATTATGATTTGTTTTACTTGCCACTTGCATGTGTTCAGAAAAGTATATATTAAAAAGTTGATTTATTTGGAGGAGCCGCAAAATTTTATTTATAAAAAAATTAATTACAAAATAAAATATCTAGAAAATTATTAAAAAACTAGAAAGACAATAAAAAAATCAATTGAAGACAATTACCTAGCAATTGTTGAGTTAGGGTCTTTTGTTTATCAACGGGCGGGTCAAAATTCATATTTCTGATTTCTTCTACCTTAAAAAATTAGTATCTCAGCAACTATTGGAGATAGAGACTTCCGGTTTTCACTGGTCTCTTCCTTTTTTGTTTTTCCTATATATTAATTTTTATTTGTCCCGATCACTTCTCAATAATTGTTGAGGTATTTCGTTCTACAAGAATTTTTTTTAAAACAACCTTTTTATATATTTTTTCTAAGTACATTGCAAAAAAGAGTCCCGATTTTTTCCCATTAAATCCCGAATAACTCATTTTTAAAGCTGGCAACCCCCATTACCTATCTACCCTACATGTCCCAATATAGGCAACACATTTTACATATGTACTCTCCACACCCAAAGAATATATTATCAATGTGGATATGAGCCCAATTCCTTCAATAAATCTACACAACTGAGTAAATCCTAATATTACTAAGATAGTTTAAACAAATACACGTTAGTTAACTATAATATTTACTAAAATTTTTTTTTTAGAATTTCCAGTGAAATTTATTAGTCATCCTTGGACAAAGCATATATAACTACTATTTAAAATAGGAGAGATCAATAATTATCTAATAATCATGTTAATGAGCAACGATTTCCCATTCATCCCAATGCATCATTATTAACATGTAATTCCCTCGTATTTTTTTATTGCCAGTAATTTAAAGATAATTTGAACTGTATTGAAAATACTAGTAGTTTTCAATAACTTAACTACACAATCAAATTATTTTGTATGTACATAAAAATCACTTTAGAATCTCCCTCTATATTTGCTGTTAAACATGTAAAAACCGTAAAGGAAGGGTCATATTATTTCTCTATGGGCTGGCCTGGCTCTTATATAAACTTGACGTCACGTCAGTAACCTATCGAGTGAACATACGTTCATGATTGGAGCCATAGGTAGTTATTTTAGCATTATTTGTTAAATGGTGCGGTGGAGCATTTGAATTTCTCAATACTAAATAGTGAATAATTTCTTAATTCGAATACTAAATCAAGAGCTTTAGAGCCATGTTATCTATTTGTAAACAGAGCTTGTCTTCGAGTTTTCAAAGGTCAGTCAAAGTTAACTTTTATAAGATAAGGATTTATCTGAAACTGTAAATAATATTTTTAATGTCTATTCTCATAATTATTTATAGTTGATAATGTTCTGCCCCAAAGGTTATCTAACGATGTAGTTAAATTATTTTGTAAGAGAAAGTTTATTTGAAATCTGGGTTCGGTGGTAATTTTCCATTGATACTTGCATTGCAAACTAAAATTTAAAAGGTTTTAGTTGTTCCTAAGAAAGACAACATTCTGTTTCGAATACTTACGTATTAATAAAATTCATTTTGTTTTATAATTGACTTCCTCTTAACCAAATCAGAACAGCTGATTTTGCGATATATAGGGAAAGGTCAATAAATATTGACTCCATAGATAACCTTTATATTGACTCTTAACTATGTAGCAACGGCTATAGATAAGTAGTTATTGCATATTATGAACATTAACACATTTAATCTATGATTAGCATATTTAGCACCTGTGAAACTTTTAATGAAAATGCATGTATTTTAAAAACCTATTTCCAACCTACATGTAAATTTGTAGTCAAGGAAATAAAAAATGGATACTTACTACAAAAACATATTTCTAGAGAGATATTTTTATACTGTATGCATTTATTCGCAGTGTATTCTCTCTTAATTTTGAGAATTATTTTATTTCAAAAAGTATTAGACAGAGTCACATGTTTATCAGTAAATAATACAGGGTGATACTGAAATCATTTGTTTTATAATCAAGTTAAAAAAAATTGTTGTTATAGTTGAAGATAATGAAAGTTTCTGATAACTAAATACAGAAGGTTGTAGGTAATGACCTGAATGATGTTTTCGAACTTCGAGAAGGACTTTTTAAAAACGAACTACACTCTTGAGACGTTTATTAAGTACATTTAACAATACAATCTGGTACAATGATATTTATATGTTTTATAATATGCTTATTGGACAAAATACATTACTGCATAATATACAATATCCATTGACGTAACTCCTCCGCCCTAGGAGAGAACTATGGGGATGGACCAGAGTTCGACATGATGGGAAAATTTTTCAGAACATCTTCTTCACTTGTTGTCGTCCGTTTGGATTGACTTTTCTTCTTTCTATTCTTGAGTACTAGGTAGATAATGCAGGCTGTAACTATAAAGTAGAATAAAATTGAATAAAAGCTTATACTTTTGAAATGAATCGGTGACCAATCTATCTTCTCGGCTAAAGTTTTATCTTCTTGAATGGCACTGATGACATTGTTCATTTCGTTAAAATCAATTGAATCTAAATACACAGGTTTTAGCTTAACGGTATCTAAAGTGTAATTATTTTTATTAATTTGTAATTTCGGTAAATCAATGTTTTTATATTCTGGCACTTTGATCTTAAAAGTTCTTAAATAAATATTGTCTATTAAAATTTCACAGCGGTTATTAAGTTCGATTAAGTAACTACCGTTTACAGGAATGTTCGTAATGTCTTTGTTACAATTTTGTCTGGCTATAACACTATACGGGGTGATCACAATCCAATGGTCAGTTTCCAATTTC
This sequence comes from Galeruca laticollis, assembly GCA_963921935.1. Classification (NCBI taxonomy): domain Eukaryota; kingdom Metazoa; phylum Arthropoda; class Insecta; order Coleoptera; family Chrysomelidae; genus Galeruca; species Galeruca laticollis. The sequence continues at coordinate 257,493,391 of OY998175.1, read as the reverse complement.
TGCACTTTAACTTCACTAATGGTAGATGGAATTTCTCGACAACTGTTTGTAGATTGGGAATATTTTAGAAGTTGGACTTCGCAAGGAGCTTTCTGTGAGATTACTCTTGTTTGTATCTCTCGGCAGATGAATTTTTCTTGAATAATTTCTTCACACTTCGAATTTGTAGATGCATAGCTCAGCTCATTTAAAAGGAGAAATTTGGTTTGGGGTATTATGAGTTTAAAATTTTGGTTTGAAGGTGTAGGTATGGGATATAGATGATAGTAGTTATATTCACTAAGTTCTACAATCGGTACTTCTAATATGAAAATAATACTATTATATTTACTGTAACTTTTAACTTTGATAATTTTCTCGAATAATAGAATATTGTTTAAAGAAGTTTCGTAAGGAAATCTGTTATTTTTGTTAATATTTTTCTTAACTGTGTTTATCTCTAAAAGTATTTCGCTTGGGTTTGCTATAGAATTGTGAAAGGTATTTATTTTTGCGAAGCTTATAGCTACTTCTATTTTATCAAGCATATCATATATTATTTGAAAGCTAATAGAGAATTGAGAAACGATCTGTTCTATTGAGAAGAAATGGAAAGTTTCTATATTTTCAATTTTTATATTTCGTAATTCTTTTTGTAAATCGTTAATACGTGAGCTTAATATTTCTTGGTTGTGGGATAATATTCTAGAATTGTTTTCAAATATTTTCATTGATGATTCGAGTAATGTTATTTGGTGTTCTAACAAAGTTTTTATTTTATTTTGATTATCAGATAAGACTTTAATAGCTTCGTCATATTGTATTGCATCGTCTTGGTCTAAATTACCTGTCAAGAATTTTATTTCTGAGCCAAGTCCGTCAAAAAGTGATCGTTTTACCTGCTTTCTCCATAGTGGGTTTATTTGATTGATTTGTGAATATATTTTATTTTCTAATACTTGAATTATATGATAGGAATTATCGAAGTGTTCTGTAAAATTAAATATGCTGGGGTGTTTTGATAGAGATTCATGTAGATTGTCATATTGGTCTTCTTTTAAAGTTAAAAAGTGATCTGTCAAGTTTGTAATATCATAAATGTGTATAAAGGTGCAAAAATCTGTTTGTACATATGCTGTTCCTAGTCGTAAGGGTAGGAGGCCAGGATTATCGTTTAGGTTATGGAATTTAGGGGTATTTAATCTTCCTTCGGTGGTCCAACAGAGGAACCTGTAATGGGAGGTTTTTTTAGTTCATTAATGTGAATAATTTCTTGATGTGCTTTAAGTTTTTTATGTTTGAGTAAACTTCCAGAAATTTCAACACGATTCCTGTCAAGTATTTGAGTAATTTCGAAAGGGCCTAGAAAACGTTTATCTTTTTTATTTCGTTTCTTGGGGTTGTGCTTGTATACAATTTGACCGATTTTAAATTCATTATTCGAGTCACCTTTTGTATTACGTTTCTCTATAATTTTTTCTTTGTTTTGTTTCAATTTGTCGTGTACATCTTTATAAACATGTTGTAATTTTGATTGATGACTGTTCAGATAATCGTTATAGAAAGCTTGGGGTATGAAAATTTCGTTAGGATTTCTAGAATCTGTGTGACCAAAAGTAAGTTCAAAAGGGGTAAAACTTGTAGAAATATGTATAGAATTATTATAACCTATTATTGCGTAATCCATTAAATCATCTTCGTCGGGATAGAGTTCTCGTAATAATCTTAGATGTTCAATTAAGGTTGAATGTACTCTTTCGGCTATAGAGTTGGATTCATGATGACCAGCTGTGGTAAAGTGTATTTTAATTTTGTGTAACGCTAAGAGTTCTTTAATAGTTTCGTTATTAAATTCTGTACCTTTATCTAAAATAATTAATTGTGGTACTCCGAAAGATGTGAAATATTTTATTAAAGCTTTGCTTATAATAACAGCTGTTTTAGAAGGAATGTGCACTGCTTGTGCAAATTTTGTAAATGCATCTGTTAACGTTAGATAAGACTTTCCGTCGTAAATAAAAACATCAATGTGTATAATTTGAAACGGTTTGGACGCGGTTTCAGTTAGCATTAGCGGAACATACGGTTTTTGTCTAGCATATTTATTTTTCTGGCAAATAGTACAAGAATTTATGTAATTAGTTATTGTATTCTTCATATTTTAACAATAATAATTTATTTTTAATTCTCCTAAAGTTTCCTGAATTCCTCTGTGTGTGGTCTTGCTTTCATGGTAATTTTTCAATAAAATCATTTGTTCTTCCTTATCAGATACAGTGTTTACTAATTTAGTGCATTTAATGAGTCTTGGTTCGTTTGAAGAGAAATGTTTTAAGTAAACTTTATTGAAATCGTTATATAAATTTTCTTTATTAAAATAAATGTAAAACGTGTTATTAAGATCTGTGTATTCTACTAAAAATTCAAATATGAAACGTTCATTGTCGTTTTCAGGGATTTTAACTTTTATAATTTTATGATTTTCATAAGTATGTTGAGAGATATCTATTTTTTGATATAAATTTGAGTATACTAAAATTTGGTGAACTTTGTTATTTATAATTTCGTCTAATATAGGAATACCTTGATTAGTGGTTTCATTATCAGCTATGGAATGAACGGTTGAAGAATTAGATTTAGGAGTAGAAAGTTTCGTCCAGTCAGGTTGAGGTGTATTGAGTTCGTCTCTAGAATTTGTAGGTATATCAGTGGTATTATTAGGAGGCTGTATTTGTATATCTGAAATAATGTTTATTTTTGATTGGTTTTGCGCACTCGTAGAAGCTTTTTCCTTTTCTAATGAGCTTTCAAACTCACGTAAGAATTCTAAAATTTCTTGATTAGTGTCACCAGGGTTATTATTAACTGATTCAGTGTCTAAAGCGTTAAGTGGTATTCTACTCAAGCAATCAGATACAACATTTAAAGATCCACGTTTGTAAAATATCTTGTAGTCATATTCCTCTTATTTCAAACGCCAACGTACAAGTTTTGAATTTGGTTCTTTTAATTTGAAAAGCCAGGTTAGAGGTTTATGGTCAGTACATATGTGAAATTGTCGACCATACAAGTAAGGTCTAAAGTGTTTGCAAGCCCATACGATTGCAAGTAATTCTTTTTCGATTGTGGAGTAGTTGATTTCTGAGTCGTTTAAAGTTTGTGAGGCGTAAGCTATAGGTTTGTCATTTGGAACGGTACCTTGTGATAATACTGCTCCAAGAGAATAATTACTACTGTCGGTTGTTAGTATCATGGGTTTAGAAAAGTCCGGATATTGTAATATTGGGTCATTTGTTAGAATTTCTTTGCAGTTTCGAAAAGAGTCTATAAATTCTTTGTCATGAATTATTCGCATACCTTTTTTTCAAGCATTTAGTCATGGGTTTTGTCAATTTTGCAAAATTGGGTATGAAGCGACGGTAGTATCCTAGTAGTCCAAGGAAACTTTTGATTTCTGTTTGGGTTTTAGGAATTGGGAAATTTTTAATGACAAAAATTTTCTCGGGATTAGGTTTAACACCTCCGGGAGTAATAATATGACCTAGATATACTATAGTTTTCTGAAGGAATTCGGATTTGTCAAGTTGTACTTTCAAGTTATATTTTCTCAGTCTGTCAAATACCTGTTTCACTCGTTGTATATGTTCCTGAAGGGAAGTACTATAAATTAAGATGTCGTCAAGATAAACAATACATGTTTCGTCAGTTAGTACTCGTAATACGTTGTCCATTACACTTTGAAAAGTGGAAGGGACGTTTTTAAGTCCAAAAGGCATTCTTTTGAATTGAAAGTGACCTTGTGGGGTGCTGAAAGCAGTTTTGGGTACGTCTTCGGGATCAACTTCAATTTGGTGGAAGCCACTAGCTAAATCCAAGGATGTAAAATAGTTAGCTCTTCCTAGTCGGTCCATAATTTCATTTATCCTGGGAATTGGATATCGGTTCTGAATAGTCTTCTCATTTAACTTGCGGTAGTCTATTACCAATCTCCATTTTTTCTTGCCAGAAGCATCTGATCGTTTTGGGACAATCCATATAGGCGAAGAAAACGGCGAAGTTGATTCTTCAATGATGCCATCTTGTAACATTTTTCCCATTTGTCTCTTTACTTCTTCTCTATGAATTTCCGGGAACCGATATGATTTGGTATAAATTGGACTATCGTCAGTTAATTTAATTTTATGTTTGATTTCGTTCGTGAAACTTAAAGGGATGCCTTCACAGTAAAATATATCTCTATACTGATAGCAAATATTTCTTAATGCATCTTTCTCTTCTTTATTACAATGATCTAATCTGATATTTTTTAAATTTTCTTTCAATTTATTATCATCGGAATTACTTAAATTTATTTCTGAATCTACTTCCATTTTTTCTAAGAAATTAACTTCAACTAAACTTAAAGGTTCGATGTCAAAAGGTTCATGAATATCAAGTTTAACCGGATTCTCATTAGAATTTATTATTGTAGTTATTGCAAAATTATCAACTATATTTACTAAAGCTTTTGGTGTTTCGAGTCCATTACCTAACTTCTCGTAATCAAGTATTCCAATGCCATTTTTGTAATTAACGGGTAATTTAACAACTTGTTGAGTACGACCCGGTATTATTAATGAATAATTTTTTATATTTTCCTCAGTATTTGAACCAAATATTAGAGGAATAACTGTGTTAGGGGTAACAATTCCCTTTTTACTAACATTAACGCTAGCATTTAATTGTTTAAGTAAATCTACGCCTATGATTCCATCAAATCTTTCACTAAACTTGAAAAGATAAAATTTATGAGTTTCCTGTAAATTAAAGATATCGAACAATGGAATATGAGCTACCTCGTCGTGATACGTGATATTATGAGCAGTTTGAATGTTAAATTTTTCTTTAAAAATGCAATTATTATAAAATTTATACGCAAGTTCCGGATCTATAAGGGACTTTGAACTTCATGTGTCAACTAAAAACTTTGCACTTATTTCTGGAATTTCTATGAATGGCAAATTCGTTTTCAAGGCGTTAACATAAATTATGTTATTTGGTTTAGACATGTGCGAGTATGAAAATCCTGAATCTGATTATTTGATATTTCCGTAACGTGAGAGTCTACATGAGAATCTCTGTAAAAATAATTGTAACTTGTCGGATCATTTACGTGAGGATATTGTGTTTCCGGCGTATAATGATTGTCAGCATTTTCATCAGTTTCATAATTATATGAATTTTCATAATCAAATAATTTTTCATAATTTTCTGTATCAAATTGGTTATCGGTTGGAAGGGAACTATTGATTTCTTGATTTTGATAAGGATTGTCTATAGTTTGATTGAAAAGTTCTGCTGATGTAAATTTGGGATTTGATCGGGGCTTAAGTATCGTATTTCCTGAAGAAATGTCCATAGGTTCTGGTTTGAAACTTTGAGAATTATTTGGACGATTAAATTGTTGATTATTATGGCGAACATTTTGCTGGTTGAAATTTGGAATTGGCTGTGAGGGTCGTTGTATTGGGTTGTAAGTTTGATTTGTGAAAAATGGATGACGTTGAGTCGGATAATTGTTATTTGGACGCCAATTGTAAGATTGGTTTGGAGGAGAATGTTGTGTATACCTCTGTGGGTATGATATTGGAGGACGAGTTATTAAATTAGATGGAAATATTGGTCGGGTTGGTTGAAATTGTGTTGGTGATTGATGTCGATGTATATTATTATAATTTGGGGTAAATGAAGGATACTGACTGAAATTTTGATTCCTTGTAGGTGTTACTCTTAAACTAGGCTTAAATGATACATTAGAATTTAAGTTACTTAGTCTTTGAGTGGAATATAGAAAATTTTCTTCTACAACTAAACTCATAGCTTTTTCTAAGCTGTCAGGTGATCTTAAACGTACGTTAGTTTGTATTGGTACAGGTAATCCACGAACAAAAGTTTTTAAGGCTAAATTGTCATAATTCTTAAGGTGTAAGCGTTTTTCATTTATGTCTAAGTCTAAAGAATTTAATTTGGAAATAATAAGGCTCCTAGAATCTTGGCATCGCATACCAAAATTATAAGGACTTTCATTTTTTAAAGGTTTTAAATTAATAAGATCTTGTACCAAACAGTCAATGTTTCTTTGGTCTCCAAAACTTAAATTTAAAGCTTGTTTAATTTCATCCCACGTTTTTAATTCTGTGCGGGAACCAATTAATATTTGAGCTCTACCTATTAATTTACCTATAATAGCTCTAAGTAAAAATGTATTTAAAGAAGCATCTGTGTTACTAGCGAACGCAGAAATAAAACTTTCACAATTACCTATAAAAATATTAAGTGTATGAGGGTTTCCATCAAAATTTGGAATTGAGTCTAAATATAATCTAAGTAGTTGGTAGTTTGTACCTGATGAAGTCATTTCTAAGTCTAAATTTTCTAAATTATTTTCAGTTATATTATTTTCAAAATTATTGTTTTCACTTTCTTGTAAATTTAAAATATGTTCAAGTAATATACTTATATTCTCTAGTTCAGATTCACTCATCAAATTATATTAATTATTTTTATATATATATATATATATATATATATATATATATATATATATATATATATACAACTATAACTACTAAAGAAATGGTTATGGAAAATAAAGGAAATAATAATGAGCACTTACGTTATAACTAAAGCTATCATATTCTAGGGTCCTAAAGGTTGGAACGATGCTAGTTCTTAACCCAGGTGGTTTGTGGTCTTCGTTTTTCTTGCTCTTCTGAAGTTCTTTCTGGTGTCGTCCACTGGAACTGCTGGAATCGCTCGATGTCCGCTCGAACTATCTGCAGCTTCGATATGCACTCGAATACAGTTTCTGAACACGAATTCGAATATTTCGGTTAATCGTTGAAACGAACAATTTCCCGTGCGATACGTTAAACTTCCTAAATATCCTACTGACTGCGCCAATGATGTTTTCGAACTTCGAGAAGGACTTTTTAAAAACGAACTACTCTCTTGAGACGTTTATTAAGTACATTTAACAATACAATCTGACGTTTATTTTGGTACAATGATATTTATATGTTTTATAATATGCTTATTGGACAAAATACATTACTGCATAATATACAATATCCATTGACGTAACTCCTGTCATAATTATACAGGGTGTATAATTATCACAAGTTGAAATTATGATGGAAATTTCCTATAAAAAATTTTCCTCAGCCCACCCCCTTCCAAGTTATCACACTAAAGGTTGGGAGTAGAATTAAGTTCTAATTTTTTTTCAAATTTATGTAAAGATAGAAACTTGACATTTTGTAATTTCCATGCGCTCACAATGGACTATATCCACTGGTATTTTTTCAACATTCCTGTTATACTACATGGCGTCCCAACGAAAAGTGCCCACTCTAAATAACTGCAGAGGTAATAACTTTCTAAAAAAGTGGTGAAATACATCGACCTTGACTTCAAGGGGGACACTTTTTACCATAATATGGTATACGTAACGTCACCTCTCTACCCTACAAAGTCACCTTAAAAAATTTTAATTGCAAGAAGGGTCAAGTGTTTTGTAAAGGATCTTTGAATTATCTAGAATTTTTTATAAAATTTATGAATGGGTAAGTGGAAATAACTGTCTTAGTAATTTTGGATTTTAAAAGTAAAAACAAAGGATACAATTTAAAGTATCGCCTGTATTCAAAATGATCTCCGTTGACTTCCATACAATGGTATAATCTATTTTCAAATGCTTCGTGGACATTTCTGAACATATCTGGAGTCAATAAACGGCATTTTCGAACGAATCTTTGACGTAAATCTTCTAGAGATTCAGATTGTGTTGCAAATACCTTTGATTTCAAAGGACTCAAGAGAAAGAAATATAAAGGGTGACCGGGCTAGCCACTCTGCAGGTCCTCTTCTTCCAATCCATCAACCAGGAAAGTGACTGTCTCGACTAGAGACCTTGAGTTTCATTTAAAAACACTAACCAGGAAAGTGATTATTCAGAAATTGATGGACCGGTACAGCAAAATGTGGTGGTGCACCATCTTGTTGAAAAAACAATTCATACTCTAAAAGGTAGTTGTCGACTACAAGAAGTTGGGTAATCATTGGATCAATGTAATTTTTCAACAGATGTAAGTAACTGTTGCCATCTAGATTACCATGAATGAAGAACTGCCCGACAATGTGGTCCCCTAAAATACCAGCCCAACATTCAATTTCTAAATCATTTGTGTATGACTGCAATTGTGTCTACTTACTTGATCATTTAAATAAAAGCTACATTCATCTTAAGAACATGTATTGTATAGCAGATTGGCATTAACCTGCATTAGCTCTATAAAAATCTCACCGAATTCAAGCCAATGGTCACGATCATCTTCATTTAATTCTTGTATCAATTGTATTTTATATGGATGAAATTTGTGAAAATTTAAAATTCGATTAACACTATTTCCCTGTACACTAGAAGCCTGAGCCACTTTCCTTATAGACTGAGTATTATACATCTGCAAGTAACCCAAAACTGGCATCTCGACTGCTTCATTCTTGATCGTTCGCTGAGGTTTGTGTTGTCTGTTTTCCGCAGAACCTGTTTCCATAAATTTATTCATCAACATCATTTTTAGAATAAATTCCCACAATTTATATTCTCTCCTGAACGGTATACACCATTTTTACAACGCAATGTATGAATTTGTATTAATAATTTATTGATCGACTAAAAAAATATAAGTTTTTGTTCAAAAAACTCTTTCTAGTACTTTAACATGATAACAATTAGTTGGTGTCCTATACAGTGTCAAGTATTTGAGTAATTCCGACAATCATCTGTTGAAGACATAAGAGATCATTTTAATTTCGTGCTTTAATTTTTTAAATCCAATATTATTATAACAGTATAACAAACCCATTGATATATGTTATATAAAAAATTGTAGACGATTGTAAATAGAACTCAAAAGTATTTTAAAAGAGGTATCACCCCACCCCAGTGGAAATGTGGTACTGATCTCGAAGTTTGATTAAATTTTTTCTACAAATTATTTGAATTTTTGGAGTTTGTAACGAGAAATAATTAATAGTGAGCATACTAGAGTTAAATATAAGTGGTAACTCGTAGGATTACTAAAAAATCCAATGTAAAATTCGTAAATATCAAATGTTGTTTTTTCTATACGCATTTATTTCCTTTTAATAAATTAGTTTAAAAGGTTCTTGTTGGGATTACCTAAATTAAATAGTTATTGTTTGATTTTCAATTCTATTTTATTATATTTCTGTAAATTTTGCTTGAGCATTTTGTGTCAGTTTTATAAATAATGTTTTGTTATTTCTCTGAATTTCTATTGTTTCATAAAGCTCTCTTTTTTTGGTGTGATTTTAATTTTTGTATTTTCGAAAGTAAAAACTATATTTTTGTCTTGAATATGTGTTGTTAAGGTGGTTTTTTTATTTTATCATAATTGTGACCATTAATTCGATTTTTTAAATATTGGCTAGTTTTCCCGATGTAGACACTGTCACAGTCCCCGCATGGAATTTGGTAAACTATATTACTTTCACGAATTTTTTACTTTAATTTACTGAAATTGAATTTTGAGAGGTTATAACCTTTATGTGCAATTGTAATACTATGTGTTTTTATTTAAAATGTTGAATTTTTCTAATAGTCCTGGTATGCAAGCTAAAGAAAGGTAATTTTGTTTTATTTTTTGAGGGTTTTGATTATGACAGTTATCAATACCTTCTTTAAAAATGGTGGTAATTAATTTTTGTGGGTAGTGATTGAGTTACAAAGCTTTTCTGCTTTTCTTATAGAAATTTCCCCATATTCTGGGCAAGATAGTTTGATTGCACGATCAGCGAGACCAATAATTGCCGACTTTTTTGGGACATAGGGTGTTGTGAGTTGAAATTTAGGTATCTGGATCACCAGGTTTCTTTCATATACCATTTTGTTTTTATATTATTGTTTTAGTGATGGTGTGTTAAGTCTAAAAAAGTAGTTTTGACGTCAGTAAAGCTAGCACCCCCACTTTTTCAAATTTAAAAAAAAACTCATGTGTAATTTAGAACTAATTTATGACTAATTTGTACCCAAAAAATTAGTATTTGTACCCACTTAGTTTTTCTGAAAAATCACTATTTAAAGTGGGGGTGCTAGCTTGAGCTCAAGCTAACACCCCCACATTGACAAAATCAAATTTTATTGGCATAAATGTAAACTTTGAATTAAGGACTAATTTGTACCCAAAAGATAATAATTTGTACCCATTCAGTTTTTCTGAAAAAACATTATTTAAAATGGGGTGCTAGTTTAAGCTCAAGCTAGCACCCCCACTTTTACAAAATCAAATTTTAACAGCATACCTTTAAACTTTGAATTCAGGACTAATATGTTCCCAAAAGCGTTTTTTCATTATTATATCATTTTGTTTATAAAAGATGATAGTAAATTAGACCACGTGTTTCATTAATTTCTAAGAAATTATCAAAGATAACTAATTATTATTAATTTTCGAATATAGGACTAATTTGTACCCAAAACATTAAAATTTGTACCCACACAGTTTTCCCTGTAAAAACAGTTTTAATGTGAGAGTGCTGGCTTGAACACATCCACCTTTAAAAATCCAGTTTCAACAGCTTAGCTTTAAACTTTGAATTAAGGACTAATTTGTACCCAAAATCGTTTTTTCACTTATAATTGCACAAGTGGTTTGTATTTTATCGGGTAAATTTGGATTGTTTAATGACATACTGTTTCCTAGCAATTTGACGAGAATAACTGTTAACTATTAAAAACACGACACCGAAGGTGGAGTGTTTTTAGGTTGACAGTTATTCGAGTCAAATTTCTAAAGGAAACAGTTTAGAATGTGAACAACACAAATTTAATGAAATTAACTGTCTCGACCCTTACTTCGTGGAATCTGCTCATTGACACCTAACACAAAACTAGAAGTGCTGCATATTTGTGAAAAGAAACAAGAACTGGATTTCCTTGAAGAATTGGAAATTAGAAGACATTTAAGAAACCCACAATATGAAGTTGTAAATGAACAGTTAAATCTAGGGAGTTCTACACTATTAAACTGTCTTCTTAAGTGATAATTGTAAAGATCAGCAGATATAGTTTTCCTGGTTTTCTATATCATTGCACAGTTATACTGATCTTAATTGGAAAAATGATATCCAGGATATCACCATAGGGCTAATAATATCTAAGCTTCAATATTTGTAATATCACATCTTCTTTTTTCTATAAACATATATTAAGTCAATCACAAGTTAGGTCACTTCTTGGTCTAGCCAAAAATAACTACTAAACATCAGGTAGGCATCAAATAAAATGTAACTTCTGTCATTCTGACGATGATATTGATTTATCGAAACAATTGTCAATTTTTTAGAATTTTAAATAACTTTTATTATATTGTGGAATTAACAACTAGAAACCGTGAGTTTCATTTAAAACACTAACACAAATTTACCCAATATCAATACAAACCTCGAGTGTAATTCGGCAGGACAATTTAATGAATGAGAAATTTGGAAACATCTTGCAATATTACATTCAATTTCTCGATGGAAGTATCTGGCTCAAATGCGTATCTTTTTGCATCGTAAAACGTAGAAAATTGTCGCCAGATTGATGATTGCGTCGCAACTATATTAGTAGGCACACAGGTATTAACAATTTGACTAATTTCGGCGTTCGTAGGCACACCGAATCGACTCATTGTTAGTTTTTGAAAATTCAATAAGTTCTTGACAAACACGCCAAACTATTTATTCTGGTAACCAACACCGCGATAATTGATGAATAAGTGAAAAAACCACTAGTGTATTTGTCGCTGTAAAAGTTAAAGCTAACTTTTGCCGCTGTCAAAGTGGCAATTGCACTGTGCAATGCATATGCGATTTTTTATACATGAGTTAAATTGTCAGTATTAAGTATATAATTTTGTTTATAAAAGATGATAGTAAATTAGACCACCTGTTTTATTAATTTCCAAGTGAATCGTTAAAAGAATTGAAATTATCAAAAGTAACTAAATATTAATTTTCAAATATAGGACTAATTTATATACTCATATTTTACTAACTGTGCTTAAATACTCCTAAAAATGCCTTCTAAAATTGTTTGAACCAATAGAGAATTATTATGAATCAGAAGTAGGAGCGGAGCGGTAGATCAAAGACGCATATCATCTAAAAAACAAAAAATATCACCTTTCGGTATTTACGAGGGTAACAAAAAAATGTTTTAAAATTGTGTAGTCCATTAGAAAGGAAAGTTTGACGTGATATTGCACATAAGAGTTATGGTATCTATAACAAATATGGAATTATATTAATATAGTATTTTATTAGAGGCAAAACAATATATAATATATGAAAGCAAACATTTCTGGGAAGTACCTGGTTAGGTAAGTGCCATGTTTCATAAAACACTTCATCTAAGAATTTGTCTAGTTTTCCGTCCATTTTGAACTTTAATCAGGATGACTGCTGTGAGGTGAAGCACATTAAAAGCCTTTTTTAGGGAAAACAGTGTGGATACAAATTGGTCCTATATTCGATAATATTTAGTTACTTTTGATAATTTCACATTCTTTAACGATATACTTTGAAATTAATAAAACACGTGGTCTAATTTACTATCATCCTTAATAAACAAAATGATATGATGATGAAAAAACGCTTTTGGTTACAAATTAGTCCTAAATGCAAAGTTTAAAAATTGCTGTTGAAATTGGATTTTAAAACGTGGACGTGTACAAGCCAGCACTCCCACATTAAAACTCCTTTTACAGGGAAAACTGTGTGGATACAAATTTTAATTTCTTGGGTACAAATTAGTCCTATATTCGATAATTAATAATATTTAGTTATCTTTGATAATTTCAAACCATTTAACGATTCACTTGAAAATTAATAAAACACGTGGTCTAATTTACTATCATCTTTTATAAACAAAATGATATAATAATGAAAAAACGCTTTTGGGTACATATTAGTCCTAAATTCAAAGTTTGAAGGTATGCTGTTAAAATTTGATTTTGTAAAAGTGGGGGTGCTAGCTTGAGCTTTAAATAAAAGTTTTTCAGAAAAACTGAGTGGGTACAAATTATTATCTTTTGGGTACAAATTAGTCCTTAATTCAAAGTTTAGATTTATGCCAATAAAATTTGATTTTGTCAATGGGGGGGTGTTAGCTTGAGCTCAAGCTAGCACCCCCACTTTAAATAGTAAATTTTCAGAAAAACTAAGTGGGTACAAATTCTAATTTTTTGGGTACAAATTAGTCCTAAATTAGTTCTAAATTACACATAAGTTTTTTTTTAAATTTGAAAAAGTGGGGGTGCTATCTTTACTGACGTGTAGTTTTGTTTTTCTATTTCTATTGTGAATTGAAGTTTGTTGTGGTAACTGTTAAATTTATCTAAAATGGTTTTATTTTTATTTTTTGGTATAGCAGTGATACAATCATCTACATAGCGGAAGAAAAAAAGAGTGAAAATTTAGATTTTTTTATTTCTTTAGCTAATGTTATAGGTATGCTAGTATAGTGTGTATTCAATTGGTATGTAATTTAGACATTTAGTTTATTTATAACCTTAACCCAAGAACATAAAATGGAAAATCATATATATATATATATATATATATATATATATATATATATATATATATAACAAAGAGATTCATGGGTAATTCACGCGAAATAAGGGCTACTGAAATAGAGTGGTAACCGTGGACATGCATGTTTCTGGCTCATTTTGCCTCTTTAGCACGGCATAACCAAATAAGGATGTGAAATTTGGGAGCAAAGATGTTAATCGAAACATGGGAAAACACAAAATAACGGATTTCAGCAGGGAAACCAAACGCTCATTTGTGTCTTCAATTGGAAGATCCCGAGTTTTCAGGACAACAACCAACATCGACACGGAGGCGCATATAGCCCCCCCGCCATGAACCTTCCGACCCGTGTCGATGTTGGTTGTTGTCCTGAAAACTCGGGATCTTCCAATTGGAGACACAAATGAGCGTTTGGTTTCCCTGCTGAAATCGGTTATTTTGTGTTTTCCCATGTTTCGATTAACATCTTTGCTCCCAAATTTCACATCCTTATTTGGTTATGCCGTGCTAAAGATGCAAAATGAGCCAGAAACATGCATGTCCACGGTTACCACTCTATTTCAGTAGCCCTTATTTCGCGTGAATAACCCATGAATCTCTTTGTTGTTGTTGTTAACATATCACGCGATACTCCTACATCTTCTTTGTTATTTACTATGGGGAAAGCAGCAATGGTTTTATATTGTCACTTATGGTATATGAAGGAAGAACATCTATTGCTGGTGATTTTTTTATGCCAGTCCACTAGTCTACAGATGTTGAACAGACACCTAACAGAAAAATAAATTGTGATCCCTAAACCACCCCATAACAACTGTCCGAAGTAGAAAAATCTGAAAACCGTCAATATATCCGTTGCTCGAGGTTTTTTGATGGAAATGAATTATTCTACACCTGCTGAATATGCTCTATAGAGTGAATAATTCATTTCCATCAAAAAATGTCAAGCAACGGATATATTAACTGCTATATGATTATTCTGCTTTGGAGGGTTGTTGGGGGGTAGTTTTCATTCACAAAATATTTCACCCTATAGAGCGCATTCAGCAGGTGTAGAATAATTCATTTCCATCATAAAACCTTGAGCTACAGATATATTAACTGCTTTTCGATTTTTCTACTTCGGAGGGTTGTTGGGGGGTAGTTTTTGATTCACAAAATATTTCACCCTATAAAGCGTATTCAGCAGGTGTAGATCAGTTCATTTCCATCAAACAACTTCGAGAAACGGATAAATTAACTGCTTTAAGATTTTTTCTACTTTGGAGGGTTGTTGGGGGGTAGTTTTTGATTCAGAAGTTATTTCACACTATAAAGCGCATTCAGCAGGTGTAGAATAATTCATTTCCATCATAAAACCTTGAGCTACAGATATATTAACTGCTTTTCGATTTTTCTACTTCGGAGGGTTGTTGGGGGGTAGTTTTTGATTCACAAAATATTTCACCCTATAAAGCGTATTCAGCAGGTGTAGATCAGTTCATTTCCATCAAACAACTTCGAGAAACGGATAAATTAACTGCTTTAAGATTTTTTCTAATTTGGAGGGTTGTTGGGGGGTAGTTTTTGATTCAGAAGTTATTTCACACTATAAAGCGCACTCAGCAGGTGTATAATAATTCATTTCCATAAAAAAACTTCGAGCAACGGATACATTAACTGCTTGTGGGGGGGTAGTTTTTGATTCACAAATTATTTCATCCTATAGAGCATATTCAGCAGGTGTAGAATAGTTCATTTCCATCAAAAAAACTTCGAGCAACGGATATATTAACTGCTTTAAGATTTTTCTACTTTGGAGGGTTGTTGGGGGGTAGTTTTTGATTCACAAATTATTTCACCCTAAAGAGCGCATTGAGCAGGTGTAGAATAGTTCATTTCCATCAAACATTTCGAGTAACGGATATATTAACTGATTCAAGGTTTTTCTACTTTGGAGGGTTGTTTGGGGGTAGTTTTTGATTCAGAAAATTTCACCCTATAGAGCGCATTCAGCAGCTGTAGAATAATTCATTTCCATCTAAAAACTTCGAGCAAGAGGTACATTAACTGCTTTTAGATTTTTCTACTTCGAAGGGTTGTTGGGGGGTTAGTTTTGATTCACAAATAATTTCACCCTATAGAGCGCATTCAGCAGGTGTAGAATAATTCATTTCCATCAAAAAACCTCGAGCAACGGATATATTAACTGCTTTAAGATTTTTCTACTTCGGAGGATTGTTGGGGAGTAGTTTTTAATTCACAAAATATTTCACCCTATAGAGCGCATTCAGCAGGTGTAGAATAACTCATTTCCATAAAAAAACCTCGAGCAACGGATATATTAACTGCTTAAAGATTTTTCTACTTCGGAGGGTTGTTGGGGGGTAGTTTTTGATTCACAAATTATTTCACCCTATAGAGCCTATTCAGCAGGTGTAGAATAGTTCATTTCCATCAAAATTTTTCAAGCAACAGATATATTAACTGCTTTAAGATTTTTCTACTTTGGAGCGTTGTTGGGGGGTAGGCATTCAGCAGCTGTAGACTAATTCATTTCCATAAAAAAACTTCGAGCAAGGGATACATTAACTGCTTTTAGATTTTCTACTTCGAAGGGTTTTTGGGGGGTAGTTTTGATTCACAAATAGTTTCACCCTATAGAGCGCATTCAGCAGGTGTAGAATAATTCATTTCCATCAAAAAACCTCGAGCAACGGATATATTAACTGCTTTAAGATTTTTCTACTTCGGAGGGTTGTTGGGGGGTAGTTTTTGATTCACAAATTATTTCACCCTATAGAGCCTATTCAGCAGGTGTAGAATAGTTCATTTCCATCAAAAATTTTCGAGCAACGGATATATTAACTGCTTTAAGATTTTTCTACTTTCGAGGGTTGTTGGGGGATAGGCATTCAGCAGCTGTAGACTAATTCATTTCCATCAAAAAACTTCGAGCAAGAGATATTTTACTTCGGAGGGTTGTTGGTGGCTAGTTTTGATTAACAAATTATTTCACCCTTTAGAGCGCATTCAGCATGTGTAGAATAATTCATTTCCGTCAAAAAACCTCGAGCAACGGATATCTTAACTGCTTTAAGGTTTTGCTACTTCAGAGGGTTGTTGGGGGGGTAGTGTTTGATTCACAAATTATTTCAGCCTATAGAGCACATTCAGCAGGTGTAGAATAGTTAATTTCCATCAAAAAACTTCGAGCAACTGATTTATCAACTGCATTAAGATTTTGCTACTTTGGAGGGTTGTTGGGAGGTAGTTTTTGATTCATAAATTATTTCACCCTAAAGAGCGCATTCAGCAGGTTTAGAATAGTTCATTTCCATCAAACACCTTGAGTAACGGATGTATTAACTGCTTTAAGATTTTTCTACTTTGGAGGGTTGTTTGGGGGTAGTTTTCGATTCGGAAAATTTCACCCTATAGAGCGCATTCAGCAGGTGTAGAATAGTTCATTTCCATAAAAAAACTTCGAGCAACGGATATATTAACTGCTTTAAGATTTTTCTACTTTGGAGGGTTGTTGGGGGGTAGTTTTTGATTCACAAATTATTTCACCCTAAAGAGCGCATTCAGCAGGTGTAGAATAGTTCATTTCTATCAAACACTTCGAGTAACAGATATATTAACTGCTTTCAGGTTTTTCTACTTTGGAGGGTTGTTTGGGGGTAGTTTTTGATTCGGAAAATTTCACCCTATAGAGCGCATTCAGCAGCTGTAGAATAATTCATTTCCATCTAAAAACTTCGAGCAAGAGATACATTAACTGCTTTTAGATTTTTCTACTTCGAAGGGTTGTTGGGGGGTTAGTTTTGATTCACAAATAATTTCACCCTATAGAGCGCATTCAGCAGCTGTAGACTAATTCATTTCCATAAAAAAACTTCGAGCAAGGGATACATTAACTGCTTTTAGATTTTTCTACTTCGGAGGGTTGTTGGGGGCTAGTTCACAAATTATTTCACCCTATAGAGCGCATTCAGCAGGTGTAGAATAGTTCATTTCCATCAAAAAACCTCGAGCAACGGATATCTTAACTGCTTTAAGATTTTGCTACTTCAGAGGGTTGTTGGGGGGGTAGTGTTTGATTCACAAATTATTTCAGCCTATAGAGCACATTCAGCAGGTGTAGAATAGTTAATTTCCATCAAAAAACTTCGAGCAATTGATTTATCAACTGCATTAAGATTTTGCTACTTCGAAGGGTTGTTGGGGGGTAGTTTTTGATTCACAAATTATTTCACCCTATAGAGCGTATTCAGCAGGTGTAGAATAGTTCATTTCCATCAAAAAACTTCGAGCAACTGATTTATCAACTGCATTAAGATTTTGCTACTTTGGAGGGTTGTTGGGGGGTAGTTTTTGATTCACAAATTATTTCACCCTATAGAGCGCATTCAACAGGTGTAGAATAGTTCATTTCCATCAAAAAACTTCGAGCAACTGATTTATCAACTGCATTAAGATTTTGCTACTTTGGAGGGTTGTTGGGGGGTAGTTTTTGATTCACAAATTATTTCACCCTATAGAGCGCATTCAGCAGGTGTAGAATAGTTCATTTCCATCAAAAAACCTCGAGCAACGGATATCTTAACTGCTTTAAGATTTTGCTACTTCAGAGGGTTGTTGGGGGGGTAGTGTTTGATTCACAAATTATTTCAGCCTATAGAGCACATTCAGCAGGTGTAGAATAGTTAATTTCCATCAAAAAACCTCGAGCAACGGATATCTTAACTGCTTTAAGATTTTGCTACTTCAGAGGGTTGTTGGGGGGGTAGTGTTTGATTCACAAATTATTTCAGCCTATAGAGCACATTCAGCAGGTGTAGAATAGTTAATTTCCATCAAAAAACTTCGAGCAATTGATTTATCAACTGCATTAAGATTTTGCTACTTCGAAGGGTTGTTGGGGGGTAGTTTTTGATTCACAAATTATTTCACCCTATAGAGCGTATTCAGCAGGTGTAGAATAGTTCATTTCCATCAAAAAACTTCGAGCAACTGATTTATCAACTGCATTAAGATTTTGCTACTTTGGAGGGTTGTTGGGGGGTAGTTTTTGATTCACAAATTATTTCACCCTATAGAGCGCATTCAACAGGTGTAGAATAGTTCATTTCCATCAAAAAACTTCGAGCAACTGATTTATCAACTGCATTAAGATTTTGCTACTTTGGAGGGTTGTTGGGGGGTAGTTTTTGATTCACAAATTATTTCACCCTATAGAGCGCATTCAGCAGGTGTAGAATAGTTCATTTCCATCAAAAAACCTCGAGCAACGGATATCTTAACTGCTTTAAGATTTTGCTACTTCAGAGGGTTGTTGGGGGGGTAGTGTTTGATTCACAAATTATTTCAGCCTATAGAGCACATTCAGCAGGTGTAGAATAGTTCATTTCCATCAAAAAACCTCGAGCAACGGATATCTTAACTGCTTTAAGATTTTGCTACTTCAGAGGGTTGTTGGGGGGGTAGTGTTTGATTCACAAATTATTTCAGCCTATAGAGCACATTCAGCAGGTGTAGAATAGTTAATTTCCATCAAAAAACTTCGAGCAATTGATTTATCAACTGCATTAAGATTTTGCTACTTCGAAGGGTTGTTGGGGGGTAGTTTTTGATTCACAAATTATTTCACCCTATAGAGCGTATTCAGCAGGTGTAGAATAGTTCATTTCCATCAAAAAACTTCGAGCAACTGATTTATCAACTGCATTAAGATTTTGCTACTTTGGAGGGTTGTTGGGGGGTAGTTTTTGATTCACAAATTATTTCACCCTATAGAGCGCATTCAACAGGTGTAGAATAGTTCATTTCCATCAAAAAACTTCGAGCAACTGATTTATCAACTGCATTAAGATTTTGCTACTTTGGAGGGTTGTTGGGGGGTAGTTTTTGATTCACAAATTATTTCACCCTATAGAGCGCATTCAGCAGGTGTAGAATAGTTCATTTCCATCAAAAAACCTCGAGCAACGGATATCTTAACTGCTTTAAGATTTTGCTACTTCAGAGGGTTGTTGGGGGGGTAGTGTTTGATTCACAAATTATTTCAGCCTATAGAGCACATTCAGCAGGTGTAGAATAGTTAATTTCCATCAAAAAACTTCGAGCAATTGATTTATCAACTGCATTAAGATTTTGCTACTTCGAAGGGTTGTTGGGGGGTAGTTTTTGATTCACAAATTATTTCACCCTATAGAGCGTATTCAGCAGGTGTAGAATAGTTCATTTCCATCAAAAAACTTCGAGCAACTGATTTATCAACTGCTTTTAGATTTTTCTACTTCGGAGGGTTGTTGGGGGCTAGTTTTGATTCACAAATTATTTCACCCTATAGAGCGCATTTAGCAGGTGTAGAATAATTCATTTCCATCAAAAAACCTCGAGCAACTAATATATTAACTGCTTTAAGATTTTGCTACTTCAGAGGGTTGTCGGGAGGTAGTTTTTGATTCACAAATTATTTCACCCTATAGAGCGCATTCAACAGGTGTAGAATAATTCATTTCCATAAAAAAACTTCGAGCAAGGGATACATCAACTGCTTTTATATTTTTCTACTTCGGAGGGTTGTTGGGGGCTAGTTTTGATTCACAAATTATTTCACCCTATAGAGCGCATTCAGCAGGTGTAGAATAATTCATTTCCATCAAAAAACCTCGAGCAACTAATATATTAACTGCTTTAAGATTTTGCTACTTCAGAGGGTTGTCAGGGGGTAGTTTTTGATTCACAAATTATTTCACCCTATACAGCGCATTCAGCAGGTGTAGAATAGTTCATTTCCATCAAAAAACTTCGAGCAACTAATATATTAACTGCTTTAAGATTTTGCTACTTCAGAGGGTTGTCGGGGGGTAGTTTTTGATTCACAAGTTATTTCACCCTATAGAGCGCATTCAACAGGTGTAGAATAATTCATTTCCATAAAAAAACTTCGAGCAAGGGATACATTAACTGCTTTTAGATTTTTCTACTTCGGAGGGTTGTTGGGGGCTAGTTTTGATTCACAAATTATTTCACCCTATAGAGCGCATTCAGCAGGTGTAGAATAATTCATTTCCATCAAAAAACCTCGAGCAACGGATATCTTAACTGCTTTAAGATTTTGCTACTTCAGAGGGTTGTTGGGGGGGTAGTGTTTGATTCACAAATTATTTCAGCCTATAGAGCACATTCAGCAGGTGTAGAATAGTTAATTTCCATCAAAAAACTTCGAGAAACTGATTTATCAACTGCATTAATATTTTGCTACTTCGAAGGGTTGTTGGGGGGTAGTTTTTGATTCACAAATTATTTCACCCTATAGAGCGTATTCAGCAGGTGTAGAATAGTTAATTTCCATCAAATACTTCGAGTAACGGATATATTAACTGCTTCAAGATTTTTCTACTTTGGAGGGTTGGTGGGGGGTAGTTTTTGATTCACAAATTATTTCATCCTATAGAGCATATTCAGCAGGTGTAGAATAGTTCATTTCCATCAAAAAACTTCGAGCAACGGATATATTAACTGCTTTAAGATTTTTCTACTTTGGAGGGTTGTTGGGGGGTAGTTTTTGATTCACAAATTATTTCACCCTAAAGAGCGCATTCATCAGGTGTAGAATAGTTCATTTCCATCAAACACTTCGAGTAACGGATATATTAACTGCTTTAAGGTTTTTCTACTTTGGAGGGTTGTTTGGGGGTAGTTTTTGATTCACAAAATTTCACCCTATAGAGCGCATTCAGCAGCTGTAGAATAATTCATTTCCATCAAAAAACTTCGAGCAAGAGATACATTAACTGCTTTTAGATTTTTCTACTTCGAAGGGTTGTTGGGGGGTTAGTTTTGATTCACAAATAATGTCACCCTATAGAGCGCATTCAGCAGGTGTAGAATAATTCATTTCCATCAAAAAACCTCGAGTAACGGATATATTAACTGCTTTAAGATTTTTCTACTTTGGAGGGTTGGTGGGGGGTAGTTTTTGATTCACAAATTATTTCATCCTATAGAGCATATTCAGCAGGTGTAGAATAGTTCATTTCCATCAAAAAACTTGGAGCAACGGATATATTAACTGCTTTAAGATTTTTCTACTTTGGAGGGTTGTTGGGCGGTAGTTTTTGATTCACAAATTATTTCACCCTAAAGAGCGCATTCAGCAGGTGTAGAATAGTTCATTTCCATCAAACACTTCGAGTAACGGATATATTAACTGCTTTAAGGTTTTTCTACTTTGGAGGGTTGTTTGGGGGTAGTTTTTGATTCACAAAATTTCACCCTATAGAGCGAATTCAGCAGCTGTAGAATAATTCATTTCCATCAAAAAACTTCGAGCAAGAGATACATTAACTGCTTTTAGATTTTTCTACTTCGAAGGGTTGTTGGGGGGTTAGTTTTGATTCACAAATAATTTCACCCTATTGAGCGCATTCAGCAGGTGTAGAATAATTCATTTCCATCAAAAAACCTCGAGCAACGGATATATTAACTGCTTTAAGATTTTTCTACTTCGGAGGGTTGTTGGGGGGTAGTTTTTGATTCACAAATTATTTCACCCTATAGAGCGTATTCAGCAGGTGTAGAATAGTTCATTTCCATCAAAATTTTTCAACCAACAGATATATTAACTGCTTTAAGATTTTTCTACTTTGGAGGGTTGTTGGGGGGTAGGCATTCACCAGCTGTAGACTAATTCATTTCCATAAAAAAACTGCGAGCAAGGGATACATTAACTGCTTTTAGATTTTTCTACTTCGGAGGTTTGTTGGGGGCTAGTTTTTATTCACAAATTATTTCACCCTATAGAGCGCATTCAGCAGGTGTAGAATAATTCATTTCCATCAAAAAACCTCGAGTAACGGATATATTAACTGCTTTAAGATTTTTCTACTTTGGAGGGTTGGTGGGGGGTAGTTTTTGATTCACAAATTATTTCATCCTATAGAGCATATTCAGCAGGTGTAGAATAGTTCATTTCCATCAAAAAACTTGGAGCAACGGATATATTAACTGCTTTAAGATTTTTCTACTTTGGAGGGTTGTTGGGCGGTAGTTTTTGATTCACAAATTATTTCACCCTAAAGAGCGCATTCAGCAGGTGTAGAATAGTTCATTTCCATCAAACACTTCGAGTAACGGATATATTAACTGCTTTAAGGTTTTTCTACTTTGGAGGGTTGTTTGGGGGTAGTTTTTTATTCACAAAATTTCACCCTATAGAGCGAATTCAGCAGCTGTAGAATAATTCATTTCCATCAAAAAACTTCGAGCAAGAGATACATTAACTGCTTTTAGATTTTTCTACTTCGAAGGGTTGTTGGGGGGTTAGTTTTGATTCACAAATAATTTCACCCTATTGAGCGCATTCAGCAGGTGTAGAATAATTCATTTCCATCAAAAAACCTCGAGCAACGGATATATTAACTGCTTTAAGATTTTTCTACTTCGGAGGGTTGTTGGGGGGTAGTTTTTGATTCACAAATTATTTCACCCTATAGAGCGTATTCAGCAGGTGTAGAATAGTTCATTTCCATCAAAATTTTTCAACCAACAGATATATTAACTGCTTTAAGATTTTTCTACTTTGGAGGGTTGTTGGGGGGTAGGCATTCACCAGCTGTAGACTAATTCATTTCCATAAAAAAACTGCGAGCAAGGGATACATTAACTGCTTTTAGATTTTTCTACTTCGGAGGTTTGTTGGGGGCTAGTTTTTATTCACAAATTATTTCACCCTATAGAGCGCATTCAGCAGGTGTAGAATAATTCATTTCCATCAAAAAACCTGGAGCATTGGATATCTTAACTGCTTTAAGATTTTGCTACTTCAGAGGGTTGTTGGGAAGGGGGTAGTTTTTGATTCACAAATTATTTCACCCTATAGAGCGCATTCAGCAGGTGTAGATAAGTTCATTTCCATCAAAAAACTTCGAGCAACTAATATATTAACTGCTTTAAGATTTTGCTACTTCAGAGAGTTGTCGGGGGGTAGTTCTTGATTCACAAATTATTTCGCCCTATAGTGCGCATTTAGCAGGTATAGAGTAGTTCATAACCATCAGAAAACTTCGAGCAACGGATTTATTAACTGCTTTAAGATTTTGCTACTTTGGAGTGTTGTTGGGGGGTAGTGTTTGATTCACAAATTATTTCACCCTATAGAGTGCATTCAGCAGGTGTAGAATAGTTCATTTCCATCAAAAAACCTCGAGCAACAGATATATTAACTGCTTTAAGATTTTTCTACTTCTGAGGGTTGTTGGGGGGTAGTTTTTGATTCACAAATTATTTCACCCTATAGAGCGCATTCAGCAGGTGTAGAATAGTTCATTTCCATCAAAAAACCTCGAGCACAGATATATTAACTGCTTTAAGATTTTTCTACTTCGGAGGGTTGTTGGGGGGTAGTTTTTGATTCACAAATTATTTCATCCTATAGAGCGCATTCAGCAGGTGCAAAATAGTTCATTTCCATCAAAAAACTTTTAGCAACTAATATATTAACTGCTTTAAGATTTTGCTACTTAGGAGGGTTGTTGGGGGGTAGTTTTTGAATCACAAATTATTTCACCCTATAGAGCGCATTCAGCAGGTGTAGAATAATTCATTTCCATCAAAAAACTTTTAGCAACTAATATATTACCTGCTTCAAAATTTTGCTACTTCGAATGGTTGTTGGGGATAGTTTTGATTCACAAATAATTTCACCCTATAGAGCGCATTCAGCAGGTGTAGAATAGTTCATGTCCATCAAAAAATTTCGAGAAACGGATATATTAACTGCTTTAAGATTTTTCTACTTTGGAGGGTTGTTGGGGGGTAGTTTTTGATTCACAAAATTTCACCCTATTGAGCGCATTCAGCAGGTGTAGAATAATTCATTTCCATCAAAAAACCTCGAGCAACGGATATCTTAACTGCTTTAAGATTTTGCTACTTCAGAGGGTTGTTGGGGGGGTAGTGTTTGATTCACAAATTATTTCAGCCTATAGAGCACATTCAGCAGGTGTAGAATAGTTCATTTCCATCAAAAAACTTCGAGCAACTGATTTATCAACTGCTTTAAGATTTTGCTACTTTGGAGGGTTGTTGGAGGGTAGTTTTTGATTCACAAATTATTTCACCCTAAAGAGCGCATTCAGCAGGTGTAGAATAGTTCATATCCATCAAACACTTCGAGTAACGGATATATTAACTGCTTTAAGATTTTTCTACTTTGGAGGGTTGTTGGGGGGTAGTTTTGATTCACAAATAATTCACAGTATAGAGCGCATTCAGCAGGTGTAGAATAATTCATTTCCATCAAAAAACCTCGAGCAACGGATATCTTAACTGCTTTAAGATTTTGCTACTTCAGAGGGTTTGTTGGGGGGGGGGGGGGTAGTTTTTGATTCACAAATTATTCCATCCTATAGAGCATAATCAGCAAGTGTAGAATAGTTCATTTCCATCAAAAAACTTCGAGCAAGGGATACATTAACTGCTTTTAGATTTTTCTACTGCGAAAGGTTGTTGGGGGGTAGTTTTGATTCACAAATGATTTCACAGTATAGAGCGCATTCAGCAGGTGTAGAATAATTCAATTCCATCAAAAAACCTCGAGCAAGGGATTTCTTAACTGCTTTAAGATTTTGCTACTTCAGAGGGTTGTTGGGGGGGGGGGGGTAGTGTTTGATTCACAAATTATTTCAGCCTATAGAGCACATTCAGCAGGTGTAGAATAGTTCATTTCCATCAAAAAACTTCGAGCAACTGATTTATTAACTGCTTTAAGATTTTGCTACTTTGGAGGGTTGTTGGGGGGTAGTTTTTGATTCACAAATTATTTCACCCTATAGAGCGCATTCAGCAGGTGTAGAATAGTTCATTTCCATAAAAAAACCTCGAGCAACGGATATATCAACTGCTTTAGGATTTTTCTACTTTGGAGGGTTGTTGGGGGGTAGTTTTTGATTCACAAATTATTTCACCCTATAGAGCGCATTCAGCAGGAATAGAATAGTTCATTTCCATCAAAAAACTTCGAGCAAGGGATATATTAACTGCTGTAAGATTTTTCTACTTTGGAGGGTTGTTGGGGTGTAGTTTTTGATTCACAAATTATTTCACCCTATAGAGCGCATTCAGCAGGTGTAGAATAATTCATTTCCATCAAAAAACCTCGAGCAACGGATATCTTAACTGCTTTAAGATTTTGCTACTTCAGAGGGTTGTTGGGGGGGGGGGGATAGTTTTTGATTCACAAATTATTTCACCCTATAGAGCGCATTCAGCAGGTGTAGAATAGTTCATTTCCATCAAAAAACTTCGAGCAACTAATATATTAACTGCTTTAAGATTTTGCTACTTCAGAGAGTTGTCGTGGGGTAGTTCTTGATTCACAATTTATTTCACCCTATAGTGCGCATTTAGCAGGTATAGAGTAGTTCATAACCATCAAAAAACTCCGAGCAACGGATATATTAACTGCTTTAAGATTTTGCTACTTTGGAGTGTTGTTGGGGGGTAGTGTTTGATTCACAAATTATTTCACCCTATAGAGCGCATTCAGCAGGTGTAGAATAGTTCATTTCCATCAAAAAACCTCGAGCAACAGATATATTAAATGCTTTAAGATTTTTCTACTTCGGAGGGTTGTTGGGGGGTAGTTTATGATCCACAAATTATTTTATCCTATAGAGCGCATTCGGCAGGTGAAAAATAGTTCATTTCCATCAAAAAACTTCGAGCAACGGATATATTAACTGCTTTAAGATTTTGCTACTTTGGAGTGTTGTTGGGGGGTAGTGTTTGATTCACAAATTATTTCAGTCTATAGAGCACATTCAGTAGGTGTAGAATAGTTCATTTCCATAAAAAAACTTCTAACAACTAATATATTAACTGCTTTAAGATTTTGCTACTTCAGAGGGTTGTCGGGGGGTAGTTTTTGATTCACAAATTATTTCAGTCTATAGAGCACATTCAGTAGGTGTAGAATAGTTCATTTCCATCAAAAAACTTCGAGCAACTGATTTATTAACTGCTTTAAGATTTTGCTACTTTGGAGGGTTGTTGGGGGGTAGTTTTTGATTCACAAATTATTTCACCCTATAGAGCGCATTCAGCAGGTGTAGAATAGTTCATTTCCATCAAAAAACCTCGAGCAACAGATATATTAACTGCTTTAAGATTTTTCTACTTCGGAGGGTTGTTGGGGGGTAGTTTATGATTCACAAATTATTTTATCCTATAGAGCGCATTCAGCAGGTGAAAAATAGTTCATTTCCATCAAAAAACTTTTAGCAACTAATATATTAACTGCTTTAAGATTTTGCTACTTAGGAGGGTTGTTGGGGGGTAGTTTTTGAATCACAAATTATTTCACCCTATAGAGCGCATTCAGTAGGTGTAGAATAATTCATTTCCATCAAAAAACTTTTAGCAACTAATATATTACCTGCTTCAAGATTTTGCTACTTCGAAGGGTTGT
The DNA here is from genome assembly GCA_963921935.1 of Galeruca laticollis. Classification (NCBI taxonomy): domain Eukaryota; kingdom Metazoa; phylum Arthropoda; class Insecta; order Coleoptera; family Chrysomelidae; genus Galeruca; species Galeruca laticollis. The sequence goes on along the minus strand of OY998175.1, from coordinate 257,466,309 downwards.
TGGGGGTAGTTTTGATTCACAAATAATTTCACCCTATAGAGCGCATTCAGCAGGTGTAGAATAGTTCATGTCCATCAAAAAATTTCGAGAAACGGATATAATAACTGCTTTAAGATTTTTCTACTTTGGAGGGTTGTTGGGGGGTAGTTTTTTATTCACAAAATTTCACCCTATAGAGCGCATTCAGCAGGTGTAGAATAATTCATTTCCATCAAAAAACCTCGATCAACGGATATCTTAACTGCTTTAAGATTTTGCTACTTCAGAGGGTTGTTGGGGGGGTAGTGTTTGATTCACAAATTATTTCAGCCTATAGAGCACATTCAGCAGGTGTAGAATAGTTCATTTCCATCAAAAAACTTTGAGCAACTGATTTATCAACTGCTTTAAGATTTTGCTACTTTGGAGGGTTGTTGGAGGGTAGTTTTTGATTCACAAATTATTTCACCCTAAAGAGCGCATTCAGCAGGTGTAGAATAGTTCATATCCATCAAACACTTCGAGTAACGGATATATTAACTGCTTTAAGATTTTTCTACTTTGGAGGGTTGTTGGGGGGTAGTTTTGATTCACAAATAATTTCACAGTATAGAGCGCATTCAGCAGGTGTAGAATAATTCATTTCCATCAAAAAACCTCGAGCAACGGATATCTTAACTGCTTTAAGATTTTGCTACTTCAGAGGGTTTGTTGGGGGGGGGGGGTAGTTTTTGATTCACAAATTATTCCATCCTATAGAGCATAATCAGCAGGTGTAGAATAGTTCATGTCCATCAAAAAACTTCGAGCAAGGGATACATTAACTGCTTTTAGATTTTTCTACTTCGAAAGGTTGTTGGGGGGTAGTTTTGATTCACAAATGATTTCACAGTATAGAGCGCATTCAGCAGGTGTAGAATAATTCATTTCCATCAAAAAACCTCGAGCAACGGATATCTTAACTGCTTTAAGATTTTGCTACTTCAGAGGGTTGGGGGGGGGGGGGGGTAGTGTTTGATTCACAAATTATTTCAGCCTATAGAGCACATTCAGCAGGTGTAGAATAGTTCATTTCCATCAAAAAACTTCGAGCAACTGATTTATTAACTGCTTTAAGATTTTGCTACTATGGAGGGTTGTTGGGGGGTAGTTTTTGATTCACAAATTATTTCACCCTATAGAGCGCATTCAGCAGGTGTAGAATAGTTCATTTCCATAAAAAAACCTCGAGCAACGGATATATCAACTGCTTTAGGATTTTTCTACTTTGGAGGGTTGTTGGGGGGTAGTTTTTAATTCACAAATTATTTCACCCTATAGAGCGCATTCAGCAGGAATAGAATAGTTCATTTCCATCAAAAAACTTCGAGCAAGGGATATATTAACTGCTGTAAGATTTTTCTACTTTGGAGGGTTGTTGGGGTGTAGTTTTTGATTCACAAATTATTTCACCCTATAGAGCGCATTCAGCAGGTGTAGAATAATTCATTTCCATCAAAAAACCTCGAGCAACGGATATCTTAACTGCTTTAAGATTTTGCTACTTCAGAGGGTTGTTGGGGGGGGGGATAGTTTTTGATTCACAAATTATTTCACCCTACAGAGCGCATTCAGCAGGTGTAGAATAGTTCATTTCCATCAAAAAACTTCGAGCAACTAATATATTAACTGCTTTAAGATTTTGCTACTTCAGAGAGTTGTCGTGGGGTAGTTCTTGATTCACAATTTATTTCACCCTATAGTGCGCATTTAGCAGGTATAGAGTAGTTCATAACCATCAAAAAACTCCGAGCAACGGATATATTAACTGCTTTAAGATTTTGCTACTTTGGAGTGTTGTTGGGGGGTAATGTTTGATTCACAAATTATTTCACCCTATAGAGCGCATTAAGCAGGTGTAGAATAGTTCATTTCCATCAAAAAACCTCGAGCAACAGATATATTAACTGCTTTAAGATTTTTCTACTTCGGAGGGTTGTTGGGGGGTAGTTTATGATTCACAAATTATTTTATCCTATAGAGCGCATTCAGCAGGTGAAAAATAGTTCATTTCCATCAAAAAACTTTTAGCAACTAATATATTAACTGCTTTAAGATTTTGCTACTTCAGAGGGTTGTCGGGGGGTAGTTTTTGATTCACAAATTATTTCAGTCTATAGAGCACATTCAGTAGGTGTAGAATAGTTCATTTCCATCAAAAAACTTCTAACAACTAATATATTAACTGCTTTAAGATTTTGCTACTTCAGAGGGTTGTCGGGGGGTAGTTTTTGATTCACAAATTATTTCAGTCTATAGAGCACATTCAGTAGGTGTAGAATAGTTCATTTCCATCAAAAAACTTCGAGCAACTGATTTATTAACTGCTTTAAGATTTTGCTACTTTGGAGGGTTGTTGGGGGGTAGTTTTTGATTCACAAATTATTTCACCCTATAGAGCGCATTCAGCAGGTGTAGAATAGTTCATTTCCATCAAAAAACCTCGAGCAACAGATATATTAACTGCTTTAAGATTTTTCTACTTCGGAGGGTTGTTGGGGGGTAGTTTATGATTCACAAATTATTTTATCCTATAGAGCGCATTCAGCAGGTGAAAAATAGTTCATTTCCATCAAAAAACTTTTAGCAACTAATATATTAACTGCTTTAAGATTTTTCTACTTAGGAGGGTTGTTGGGGGGTAGTTTTTGAATCACAAATTATTTCACCCTATAGAGCGCATTCAGCAGGTGTAGAATAATTCATTTCCATCAAAAAACTTTTAGCAACTAATATATTACCTGCTTCAAGATTTTGCTACTTCGAAGGGTTGTTGGGGGTAGTTTTGATTCACAAATAATTTCACCCCATAGAGCGCATTCAGCAGGTGTAGAATAGTTCATGTCCATCAAAAAATTTCGAGAAACGGATATAATAACTGCTTTAAGATTTTTCTACTTTGGAGGGTTGTTGGGGGGTAGTTTTTTATTCACAAAATTTCACCCTATAGAGCGCATTCAGCAGGTGTAGAATAATTCATTTCCATCAAAAAACCTCGAGCAACGGATATCTTAACTGCTTTAAGATTTTGCTACTTCAGAGGGTTGTTGGGGGGGTAGTGTTTGATTCACAAATTATTTCAGCCTTTAGAGCATAATCAGCAGGTGTAGAATAGTTCATTTCCATCAAAAAACTTCGAGCAAGGGATACATTAACTGCTTTTAGATTTTTCTACTTCGAAGGGTTGTTGGGGGGTAGTTTTGATTCACAAATAATTTCACCCCATAGAGCGCATTCAGCAGGTGTAGAATAGTTCATGTCCATCAAACACTTCGAGTAACGGATATATTAACTGCTTTAAGATTTTTCTACTTTGGAGGGTTGTTGGGGGGTAGTTTTGATTCACAAATAATTTCACAGTATAAAGCGCATTCAACAGGTGTAGAATAATTCATTTCCATCAAAAAACCTCGAGCAATGGATATCTTAACTGCTTTAAGATTTTGCTACTTCAGAGGGTTGTTGGGGTGGGGGGTAGTTTTTGATTCACAAATTATTCCACCCTTTAGAGCATAATCAGCAGGTGTAGAATAGTTCATTTCCATCAAAAAACTTCGAGCAAGGGATACATTAACTGCTTTTAGATTTTTCTACTTCGAAGGGTTGTTGGGGGGTAGTTTTGATTCACAAATAATTTCACAGTATAGAGCGCATTCAGCAGGTGTAGAATAATTCATTTCCATCAAAAAACCTCGAGCAACGGATATCTTAACTGCTTTAAGATTTTGCTACTTCGGAGGGTTGTTGGGGGGGGGGGGTAGTGTTTGATTCACAAATTATTTCAGCCTATAGAGCACATTCAGCAGGTGTAGAATAGTTCATTTCCATCAAAAAACTTCGAGCAACTGATTTATTAACTGCTTTAAGATTTTGCTACTTTGGAGGGTTGTTGGGGGGTAGTTTTTGATTCACAAATTATTTCACCCTATAGAGCGCATTCAGCAGGTGTAGAATAGTTCATTTCCATAAAAAAACCTCGAGCAACGGATATATCAACTGCTTTAGGATTTTTCTACTTTGGAGGGTTGTTGGGGGGTAGTTTTTGATTCACAAATTATTTCACCCTATAGAGCGCATTCAGCAGGAATAGAATAGTTCATTTCCATCAAAAAACTTCGAGCAAGGGATATATTAACTGCTGTAAGATTTTTCTACTTTCAAGGGTTGTTGGGGTGTAGTTTTTTATTCACAAATTATTTCACCCTATAGAGCGCATTCAGCAGGTGTAGAATAGTTCATTTCCATCAAAAAACCTCGAGCAACAGATATATTAACTGCTTTAAGATTTTTCTACTTCTGAGGGTTGTTGGGGGGTAGTTTTTGATTCACAAATTATTTCACCCTATAGAGCGCATTCAGCAGGTGTAAAATAGTTCATTTCCATCAAAAAACTTTTAGCAACTAATATATTAACTGCTTTAAGATTTTGCTACTTAGGAGGGTTGTTGGGGGGTAGTTTTTGAATCACAAATTATTTCACCCTATAGAGCGCATTCACCAGGTGTAGAATAATTCAATTCCATCAAAAAACTTTTAGCAACTAATATATTACCTGCTTCAAGATTTTGCTACTTCGAAGGGTTGTTGGGGGGTAGTTTTGATTCACAAATAATTTCACCCTATAGAGCGCATTCAGCAGGTGTAGAATAGTTCATGTCCATCAAAAAATTTCGAGAAACGGATATATTAACTGCTTTAAGATTTTTCTACTTTGGAGGGTTGTTGGGGGGTAGTTTTTGATTCACAAAATTTCACCCTATAGAGCGCATTCAGCAGGTGTAGAATAATTCATTTCCATCAAAAAACCTCGAGCAACGGATATCTTAACTGCTTTAAGATTTTGCTACTTCAGAGGGTGGTTGGGGGGGGGTAGTGTTTGATTCACAAATTATTTCAGCCTATAGAGCACATTTAGCAGGTGTAGAATAGTTTATTTCCATCAAAAACCTTCGAGCAACTGATTTATCAACTGCTACTTTGGAGGGTTGTTGGGGGGTACTTTTCGATTCACAAATTATTTCACCCTAAAGAGCGTATTCAGCAGGTGTAGAATAGTTCATTTCCATCAAACACTTCGAGTAACGGATATATTAACTGCTTTAAGATTTTTCTACTTTGGAGGGTTGTTGGGGGGGTAGTTTTTGATTCATAAATTATTTCATCCTATAGAGCATAATCAGCAGGTGTAGAATAGTTCATTTCCATCAAAAAACTTCGAGCAAGGGATACATTAACTGCTTTTAGATTTTTCTACTTCGAAGGGTTGTTGGGGGTAGTTTTGATTCACAAATAATTTCACCCTATAGAGCGCATTCAGCAGGTGTAGAATAATTCATTTCCATCAAAAAACCCCGAGCAACGGATATATTAACTGCTTTAAAATTTTTCTACTTTGGAGGGTTGTTGGGGGGTAGTTTTTGATTCACAAATTATTTCACCCTAAAGAGCCCATTCAGCAGGTGTAGAATAGTTCATTTCCATCAAACACTTCGAGTAACGAATATATTAACTGCTTTAAGATTTTTCTACTTTGGAGGGTTGTTGGGGGGTAGTTTTTGATTCACAAATCATTTCATCCTATAGAGCATATTAAGCAGGTGTAGAATAGTTAATTTCCATCAAAAAACTTCGAGCAACAGATATATTAACTGCTTTAAGATTTTTCTACTTTGGAGGGTTGTTGGGTGGTAGTTTTTGATTCACAAAATTTCACCCTATAGAGCGCATTCAGCAGCTGTAGAATAATTCATTTCCATCAAAACACTTCGAGCAAGGGATACATTAACTGCTTTTAGATTTTTCTACTTCGAAGGGTTGTTGGGGGGTAGTTTTGATTCACAAATAATTTCACCCTAAAGAGCGCATTCAGCAGGTGTAGAATAATTCATTTCCATCAAAAAACCTCGAGCAACGGATATATTACCTGCTTTAAAATTTTGCTACTTCGGAGTGTTGTTGGGGGGTAGTGTTTGATTCACCAATTATTTCACCCTATAGAGCGCATTCAGCAGGTGTAGAATAGTTCACTTCCATCAAAAAACTTCTAACAACTAATATATTAACTGCTTTAAGATTTTGCTACTTCAGAGGGTTGTCGGGGGGTAGTTTTTGATTCACAAATTATTTCACCCTATAGAGCGCATTCAGCAGGTGTAGAATAATTCATTTCCTTCAAAAAACCTCGAGCAACGGATATATTAACTGCTTTAAGATTTTGCTATTTCGGAGGGTTGTTGGGAGCTAGTGTTTGATTCAACAATTATTTCACCCTATAGAGCGCATTCAGCAGGTGTAGAATAGTTCACTTCCATCAAAAAACTTCTAACAACTAGTATATTAACTGCTTTAAGATTTTGCTACTTCAGAGGGTTGTCGGGGGGTAGTTTTTGATTCACAAATTATTTCACCCTATAGAGCGCATTCAGCAGGTGTAGAATAATTCATTTCCTTCAAAAAACCTCGAGCAACGGATATATTAACTGCTTTAAGATTTTGCTATTTCGGAGGGTTGTTGGGGGGTAGTTTATGATCCACAAATTATTTTATCCTATAGAGCGCATTCAGCAGGTGAAAAATAGTTCATTTCCATCAAAAAACTTCGAGCAACGGATATATTAACTGCTTTAAGATTTTGCTACTTTGGAGTGTTGTTGGGGGGTAGTGTTTGATTCACAAATTATTTCAGTCTATAGAGCACATTCAGTAGGTGTAGAATAGTTCATTTCCATCAAACACTTCGAGTAACGGATATATTAACTGCTTTAAGATTTTTCTACTTTGGAGGGTTGTTGGGGGGTAGTTTTGATTCACAAATAATTTCACAGTATAAAGCGCATTCAGCAGGTGTAGAATAATTCATTTCCATCAAAAAACCTCGAGCAACGGATATCTTAACTGCTTTAAGATTTTGCTACTTCAGAGGGTTGTTGGGGTGGGGGGTAGTTTTTGATTCACAAATTATTCCACCCTTTAGAGCATAATCAGCAGGTGTAGAATAGTTCATTTCCATCAAAAAACTTCGAGCAAGGGATACATTAACTGCTTTTAGATTTTTCTACTTCGAAGGGTTGTTGGGGGGTAGTTTTGATTCACAAATAATTTCACAGTATAGAGCGCATTCAGCAGGTGTAGAATAATTCATTTCCATCAAAAAACCTCGAGCAACGGATATCTTAACTGCTTTAAGATTTTGCTACTTCAGAGGGTTGTTGGGGGGGGGGGGGTAGTGTTTTATTCACAAATTATTTCAGCCTATAGAGCACATTCAGCAGGTGTAGAATAGTTCATTTCCATCAAAAAACTTCGAGCAACTGATTTATTAACTGCTTTAAGATTTTGCTACTTTGGAGGGTTGTTGGGGGGTAGTTTTTGATTCACAAATTATTTCACCCTATAGAGCGCATTCAGCAGGTGTAGAATAGTTCATTTCCATAAAAAAACCTCGAGCAACGGATATATCAACTGCTTTAGGATTTTTCTACTTTGGAGGGTTGTTGGGGGGTAGTTTTTGATTCACAAATTATTTCACCCTATAGAGCGCATTCAGCAGGAATAGAATAGTTCATTTCCATCAAAAAACTTCGAGCAAGGGATATATTAACTGCTGTAAGATTTTTCTACTTTCAAGGGTTGTTGGGGTGTAGTTTTTTATTCACAAATTATTTCACCCTATAGAGCGCATTCAGCAGGTGTAGAATAGTTCATTTCCATCAAAAAACCTCGAGCAACAGATATATTAACTGCTTTAAGATTTTTCTACTTCTGAGGGTTGTTGGGGGGTAGTTTTTGATTCACAAATTATTTCACCCTATAGAGCGCATTCAGCAGGTGTAAAATAGTTCATTTCCATCAAAAAACTTTTAGCAACTAATATATTAACTGCTTTAAGATTTTGCTACTTAGGAGGGTTGTTGGGGGGTAGTTTTTGAATCACAAATTATTTCACCCTATAGAGCGCATTCACCAGGTGTAGAATAATTCAATTCCATCAAAAAACTTTTAGCAACTAATATATTACCTGCTTCAAGATTTTGCTACTTCGAAGGGTTGTTGGGGGGTAGTTTTGATTCACAAATAATTTCACCCCATAGAGCGCATTCAGCAGGTGTAGAATAGTTCATTTCCATCAAACACTTCGAGTAACGGATATATTAACTGCTTTAAGATTTTTCTACTTTGGAGGGTTGTTGGGGGGTAGTTTTGATTCACAAATAATTTCACAGTATAAAGCGCATTCAGCAGGTGTAGAATAATTCATTTCCATCAAAAAACCTCGAGCAACGGATATCTTAACTGCTTTAAGATTTTGCTACTTCAGAGGGTTGTTGGGGTGGGGGGTAGTTTTTGATTCACAAATTATTCCACCCTTTAGAGCATAATCAGCAGGTGTAGAATAGTTCATTTCCATCAAAAAACTTCGAGCAAGGGATACATTAACTGCTTTTAGATTTTTCTACTTCGAAGGGTTGTTGGGGGGTAGTTTTGATTCACAAATAATTTCACAGTATAGAGCGCATTCAGCAGGTGTAGAATAATTCATTTCCATCAAAAAACCTCGAGCAACGGATATCTTAACTGCTTTAAGATTTTGCTACTTCAGAGGGTTGTTGGGGGGGGGGGGTAGTGTTTGATTCACAAATTATTTCAGCCTATAGAGCACATTCAGCAGGTGTAGAATAGTTCATTTCCATCAAAAAACTTCGAGCAACTGATTTATTAACTGCTTTAAGATTTTGCTACTTTGGAGGGTTGTTGGGGGGTAGTTTTTGATTCACAAATTATTTCACCCTATAGAGCGCATTCAGCAGGTGTAGAATAGTTCATTTCCATAAAAAAACCTCGAGCAACGGATATATCAACTGCTTTAGGATTTTTCTACTTTGGAGGGTTGTTGGGGGGTAGTTTTTGATTCACAAATTATTTCACCCTAAAGAGCGCATTCAGCAGGAATAGAATAGTTCATTTCCATCAAAAAACTTCGAGCAAGGGATATATTAACTGCTGTAAGATTTTTCTACTTTCAAGGGTTGTTGGGGTGTAGTTTTTTATTCACAAATTATTTCACCCTATAGAGCGCATTCAGCAGGTGTAGAATAGTTCATTTCCATCAAAAAACCTCGAGCAACAGATATATTAACTGCTTTAAGATTTTTCTACTTCTGAGGGTTGTTGGGGGGTAGTTTTTGATTCACAAATTATTTCACCCTATAGAGCGCATTCAGCAGGTGTAAAATAGTTCATTTCCATCAAAAAACTTTTAGCAACTAATATATTAACTGCTTTAAGATTTTGCTACTTAGGAGGGTTGTTGGGGGGTAGTTTTTGAATCACAAATTATTTCACCCTATAGAGCGCATTCACCAGGTGTAGAATAATTCAATTCCATCAAAAAACTTTTAGCAACTAATATATTACCTGCTTCAAGATTTTGCTACTTCGAAGGGTTGTTGGGGGGTAGTTTTGATTCACAAATAATTTCACCCCATAGAGCGCATTCAGCAGGTGTAGAATAGTTCATGTCCATCAAAAAATTTCGAGAAACGGATATATTAACTGCTTTAAGATTTTTCTACTTTGGAGGGTTGTTGGGGGTTATTTTTTGATTCACAAAATTTCACCCTATAGAGCGCATTCAGCAGGTGTAGAATAATTCATTTCCATCAAAAAACCTCGAGCAACGGATATCTTAACTGCTTTAAGATTTTGCTACTTCAGAGGGTTGTTGGGGGGGGGGGTAGTGTTTGATTCACAAATTATTTCAGCCTATAGAGCACATTCAGCAGGTGTAGAATAGTTCATTTCCATCAAAAAACTTCGAGCAACTGATTTATTAACTGCTTTAAGATTTTGCTACTTTGGAGGGTTGTTGGGGGGGGGGTAGTGTTTGATTCACAAATTATTTCAGCCTATAGAGCACATTTAGCAGGTGTAGAATAGTTTATTTCCATCAAAAACCTTCGAGCAATTGATTTATCAACTGCTACTTTGGAGGGTTGTTGGGGGGTACTTTTCGATTCACAAATTATTTCACCCTAAAGAGCGTATTCAGCAGGTGTAGAATAGTTCATTTCCATCAAACACTTCGAGTAACGGATATATTAACTGCTTTAAGATTTTTCTACTTTGGAGGGTTGTTGGGGGGGTAGTTTTTGATTCATAAATTATTTCATCCTATAGAGCATAATCAGCAGGTGTAGAATAGTTCATTTCCATCAAAAAACTTCGAGCAAGGGATACATTAACTGCTTTTAGATTTTTCTACTTCGAAGGGTTGTTGGGGGTAGTTTTGATTCACAAATAATTTCTCCCTATAGAGCGCATTCAGCAGGTGTAGAATAATTCATTTCCATCAAAAAACCCCGAGCAACGGATATATTAACTGCTTTAAAATTTTTCTACTTTGGAGGGTTGTTGGGGGGTAGTTTTTGATTCACAAATTATTTCACCCTAAAGAGCCCATTCAGCAGGTGTAGAATAGTTCATTTCCATCAAACACTTCGAGTAACGAAGATATTAACTGCTTTAAGATTTTTCTACTTTGGAGGGTTGTTAGGGGGGTAGTTTTTGATTCACAAATCATTTCATCCTATAGAGCATATTAAGCAGGTGTAGAATAGTTAATTTCCATCAAAAAACTTCGAGCAACAGATATATTAACTGCTTTAAGATTTTTCTACTTTGGAGGGTTGTTGGGGGGTAGTTTTTGATTCACAAAATTTCACCCTATAGAGCGCATTCAGCAGCTGTAGAATAATTCATTTCCATCAAAAAACTTCGAGCAAGGGATACATTAACTGCTTTTAGATTTTTCTACTTCGAAGGGTTGTTGGGGGGTAGTTTTGATTCACAAATAATTTCACCCTAAAGAGCGCATTCAGCAGGTGTAGAATAATTCATTCCCATCAAAAAACCTCGAGCAACGGATATATTAACTGCTTTAAAATTTTGCTACTTCGGAGTGTTGTTGGGGGGTAGTGTTTGATTCACCAATTATTTCACCCTATAGAGCGCATTCAGCAGGTGTAGAATAGTTCACTTCCATCAAAAAACTTCTAACAACTAATATATTAACTGCTTTAAGATTTTGCTACTTCAGAGGGTTGTCGGAGGGTAGTTTTTGATTCACAAATTATTTCACCCTATAGAGCGCATTCAGCAGGTGTAGAATAATTCATTTCCTTCAAAAAACCTCGAGCAACGGATATATTAACTGCTTTAAGATTTTGCTATTTCGGAGGGTTGTTGGGAGCTAGTGTTTGATTCACCAATTATTTCACCCTATAGAGCGCATTCAGCAGGTGTAGAATAGTTCACTTCCATCAAAAAACTTCTAACAACTAATATATTAACTGCTTTAAGATTTTGCTACTTCAGAGGGTTGTCGGGGGGTAGTTTTTGATTCACAAATTATTTCACCCTATAGAGCGCATTCAGCAGGTGTAGAATAATTCATTTCCTTCAAAAAACCTCGAGCAACGGATATATTAACTGCTTTAAGATTTTGCTATTTCGGAGGGTTGTTGGGGGCTAGTTTTTGATTCACAAATTATTTCACCCTATAGAGCGCATTCAGCAGGTGTAGAATAGTTCATTTCCATCCAAAAACTTCGAGCAACTAATCAAGAGTGACTGCTCGTCACTCGCGCCATGTCACGTCTCGACTCCGCCCTCTTTTAAATATTTTTGCGCTAGACGACAGACACTCTTTTACCGAAAATTTCGTCTTTTCCCTCTCCCCGCAATTCTATTTTTTTTAATTAATTAAAAAGTATATTATCTACAGGCAAAGTATGCATATATTTGCCATATAATTCATATATGATCTTCCGTTTGCAGCATCAGTGATAATTTTCCATGTATTTATTGAAAAGATATTCAGTTCTAAAAAATAAAAGTTGTAACTTTTGTAAAAATATTTCTAAAGTTTAAGGTTTTTCATGTGTGGTTTCGATATTTCGCTAATAAAATCAATGTCGCTACCAGTGATTCATTTATTGCAGGTATGGTGGTCGATGATTAAATTTCATTCACCCTGATATCCTGAATCTCGTTATTCTTGACGTCGTTCCCAACGTCATGCATACGCAAGGCTGTGAATGCTCTATTTGCGAATAGTTCCTAAAAATGATATTCTCGAGCACCGTTCCTAAAATCATCGAATTGTATCGTCCCTCACATCAGCGTCAGTTGACGTTACAATATAAATTTCATTTGTCATTCTGTTATGTCAAAAATAAATATAAACAAGCTTTTCAAATATGTCAAATTGAAGAGTCATACACAAATAATAATAATTTACTCATTTGGAACATTTTAATGAAGTGTATTTAGTGCAAAAAAACAAGTCTATTCTGTAACTTGTCGTTACGGTAACGATTATTATGTTAGGATAATTTTTCAGAGTAAATTCTGTAATATCGTTGAGCGAAAATCTAAAGACAAAACATAACGATAATATTTTTACAATTTTATAAGGGTTGGTATATTTTTGACATATTGTGCTAGGTAGCAAAAGTTTACCGATTTATTTGTTTATAGATGTTTGGTTAAATAAGCTTTTTATTCACTTACGTAATTTTTATTATGGATAAAGACAAAGTTAAAACACCAAGACAATATAGGCACCAGAGCTGTCACAAGTACCAGAAAAAAGTATTTCAAGTAGTAAGTAGCAATTACCGACATTACAGGAAACAAGTACAATTACTAAGTATTTTCTTTTTAAAAAGTATTTCAAGAATCAAATACTTTAGTATAGTACTTGTTTTTTTCTCAAGTAAAGTAATTCAAATACCTTATGGATACTTCAAATACTTATGAGGTAATTCAATTATCTAATGGGTACTTCAAATAAATTATTAATACTTGAAGTACTTGAAGAAGGATTTGAAGTACTAAGATATATTTTAAATAGAAGAAAATGATGGGAATCTTAATAACAGGGCCATTTTTTTACAATTTTGACAAACCGTTACTGAACTACACAAGGTGCTTTAGCAGTTATACCAAAAAAATCGGATTGTTAAGTACCTATTTGCAACCCTGTATCTTGAGTACAAAGGGCTGGATGGGGGAGAGAAGTTATTAGAAATACTAGAGTGCACTGAGTGTTCTGGGACATTTTTATGACACCCTATGTTGTATGCTTTAGGTTTAGGTGTGAATCAAACATCTGGTGTATCTTTTTTTAAACATTTATTCAAAAAAATAAACTTAAACTTATCGACATAGTCACAAAATATAAACTCGGAAGAATTATAATACATGAAGCTAGAGCCGCTTTAAACAACATAGTCAAATCTTAACCAATAAAGAACTAAAACTTAAAACTATAAACAAAACTAGGAATATTTAATCTAAAGTAGTCTATGGCCGTTGGACTTCAATATCACTAACTGTTCAAAGTGTGAATCCGAAAGGGCATGTCTTCGAGGTGCGTTTATTATTTCCGCGAAACTAAAGAGTCTCTCAACGGGTGCCGATGATGGTAGGCCCGTGTTATATTTTAGGAAAAGCTCCTGTATAATAGGATATCTTTTCAGGGATTTTAAGTCTGTACTTGCATCCTCTACATATTGAAGAATCTCAAGTTCAGACTTTCTTTTATTGCAACTCTTAAGACTCTCTGGAGAGTTGGAACCGTCTAATTCAAAAAAATCGTCAGCGAAGTCTTTATCGTGCTAATTTCAATGTCTGTTGCTGTTATTACTTTTGTTTCTTCTATCTTATCAGCTGCCTCCACTACAAGTTTATGCACATATGAATTAATATCGCCAAATCCCGCATCTTTGTAAAACGATTCAAAACTTTTATCCAGCGCAATTTAAATTTGGGCATGGTGAACGAAGCCAGAATTGCTTCTTTAGCCTCTACTTTGGAAAAGTCAAAAAAATCTTTGAAGCGTTTAACCAGTCCTCCTTGACATGCATTAAGAATTTTGTAAGCCGCGTTTGAAGCTTCTAATGTCCCTATTACCCTATCCATTTTCTTAAAAGGGATCCAAGTGTAGGCATAAGATATCCATAGAAGGTGTTTTTTTCACCTTGTAAAATGTCGATGGAGTTGGCTAATGGCTTTAGGATTCGACAGTAGTCAGTAAGAAGGGAATTTTTTATTTATTAAATGTATGCATTGGCTGATTATTTGCTATTTATCGGCCTTATAACGTTAATAACTATAATGTATTTCTATTTGATTGCAGTTCCTATGCGCAGATAGATAAAATGTGTTTTATTTAGTTTTACTGAAAGATTAGAATTAAAAAGTTCATTTATTCAGACGAAATGTCTAAAATTGTAATATATTAATTATATTAATAAAGTTACGTGTTTTCATATCATAAAAAAATATATTTTTTCAATCTAACCCTCTTCTAACTCCTCCTCAAAAAAACTGTGCTCCCTCCAGGCCAAGGTTCGGAATCTGCCCGTAATTATTTATCTTCTTATAATTTGAAATTCCTTGGTGGAAAAATATTCATCGCGCAGAGCTAAGCTAGGTTTAAAAGAGTTTTTTTAAATAAAAATTGTCTACTAATGTTTACTTATCATTTAGTATATATATATATATATATATATATATATATATATATATATATATATATATATATATATAGCTGAAAAGCGAAAAACGCCGTGATCGTTGCTGATCAATTAGAATACAAACTGAAAAATATCTTATTGGGGATTGCAGCATAAGAGGAAAAATACACTCTATTCAATTCTCCAAGCTTTCGTAAATCTTTATTTACATCATCAGGGAAATTGATCGAGATTGCATCATTGATCTTGAACACAGGAAAAGTGCACAACAGAAAATCATTAAAGAAATAGGTCCAGTCGGCAATACATTTGCCTATTACTGGTAAACATTTTTATTAAAACATTATTAAAAAGTAAAAAGTTTAAAAAACATGGCGGAGTTTCCGCCATTATTCTCACAAGTCCGCGTGGGTGTGTGGATTCTCGATTTTAAATGTTTTTTAAACTTTTTACTTTTTAATAATGTTTTAATAAAAATGTTTACCAGTAATAGGCAAATGTATTGCCGACTGGACCTATTTCTTTAATGATTTTCTGTTGTGCACTTTTCCTGTGTTCAAGATCAATGATGCAATCTCGATCAATTTCCCTGATGATGTAAATAAAGATTTACGAAAGCTTGGAGAATTGAATAGAGTGTATTTTTCCTCTTATGCTGCAATCCCCAATAAGATATTTTTCAGGTTGTATATATATATATATATATATATATATATCTATATATAATATATATATATATATATATATATATATATATAATCTCTCAATATCTTAGGGATTCCGTCGTAAGTAGGGCTGAATTAAACTCTTATTTACTACCCAACGTTTCGAAAAATTTTATTTTCTTTTTCAAGGCTGAAATATGGACATGTTGGTACATTTCATTAATTAACAATGTCCATATTTCAGCCTTTAAAAAAAAAAATTTTTCGAAACGTTGGGTAGTAAATAAGAGCTTAATTCAGCCCTACTTACGACGGAATCCCTAAGATATTGAGAGATTTTTGATTTATCTACCGTCAAGAATACCATTTTGCTTCATATATATATATATATATATATATATATATATATATATATATATATATTGCCATATTCTATTATATTTTTAATCCAGTCAATGAATACCGCACATGAAATAAGTTGTTGAACGCATGAGCTCCGCATTCCCCAAAGTCCTGATCTAAACGAATATTCCTGCTTCATTACACTTGCTTCCACTGCTTTTTTTATTGCTATTGCCGGACGCTTGTGAACTCGATATTTCAAAGTGCCGACGAGAAGTGCTCCAACTTGTGTTTTTATTCCGTAGACAAGAAAATCTAGGGATTTCGTGAAAATTAAGTGAGTATTTGAAGTACTTACACGATAAATCGAAATACTTTCCATATTTGCAGTATTTTTGGGGTATTTCAAGTACTTTGGTACTTCAAGTAATTATGTCCAGTATTTGAATTACTTCTTTCCTAAGTTTAAGTACCAAGTACAAATACTTTTTTTGGAGTATTTGAAATATGAAGTACAAATCTCTAAGCAAAAAGGTGTTTGAAGTAAACTACTTCAAATACTAAAAATTACTCTAGTACATTTTTCAAGTCTTTTACTTCAAGTACTGACAGCTCTGATAGGCACAATGTATAATGTATTTGGATGAATTGAATACAAAAATGAACCGTTTAGGAATAACAAATTTGATGCTATAAGCCCTGTTATTATTAAAAACATAGGGAAACAGCTTTCAGACAAATTAAATAGTTTAGGTAGTTCTATTAAGGATTCAGCAGAATAGAAAAGGGTATGTACAATACTTGATTTTCTTTTTTTATTAGTATTATCCATAAAAGCAGTAATTACATATGTTTTTTGTTATAATTTTTACCAATTTCAGACATTCATCGACAGGAAGTGTCAAGTTAAAGCAAAGACAAGAAAGAATAGAATTATCACAAAAGAAACAGGAAACATAGAGTATCCTATCAAACATTTATGAGATACTGAAGAACCATTACTAGATGTTACAGGTTGGGTGGTAGTCAACAGCATATTCTATATTCATGAAATAGGATTAGGTATGAATTACGTGATTTTTTAAATTTGGTTATATCCACTAAAATTTTAAAATTGCAGACATACCAAATAATGAAGAAATTAGAGAAGAGTCAGAGAAATAGTCCCTAAATCAAAGTAGGATTCCTAAGAATCAACTAGTTGAACACTCGGTTGAAGAGTCACTTAAAAGACCATCGAAGAAAGAAAAACGTCAAGTACTGGGGTGCAAGACTCTAAAATAAAGTAATTGTAATGATGAAAGTGAAAAAATAACAATCCTGAAAGAAATTACAAAAAATGTCAAAGAAAGAAGGGTAATAGAGGAAAAAATGCTAAACCTGCGTTAATTCAATCTTCCAGTAAAGTATCCTGATTATGATTTTGTGTTGGACTTTGATTCATATTTTTAAATTGCCCACAGTGTGCCTCCCTGTCCGTAAGTTGGTGTCAACTTTTTTGGTATTGATTTTAGTTATTAAGTTATTCTTCATTTCTACATGTTCTAAATCCTAAAACGCAATAACCTAATATCAATATTTATTAGTAGTAAACAAGATTTGTCAAAAAATATCAATATAGCTCAAGAGGAAAGTACTTTTATTTTGGAAAATATAAAAAAAATGCACTTTAAAAAGTTGTTTGCAATTGAATTTAATACTCACTTGCAAAGTTACAGCCACCTGAGTCAAGTATCATGTCACTTTCTGTTTCAAACTGTTACATATACTTTAATCAGTGTTATTGGGAAAAATCGTATACAGTACATTTTAAAACCCGACAGACCAATTTTTTTATTCGAACTGATAGAGTAGTACTTCCTAAGTTGTTAAATTATTTTCTACTACTCTGCCTTGAAGAGTACTACTCTATCACTTCGAATAAAAAGTTGTCGTATGTAAGGTTTTAAAAAACTTGCATTGTCGTTATGTTTAGTGAAATAACAAAAAAAATAATTCACTAAAACAATTTCAATTATCTTCCTATAAAAGAGTTAATTTGAATTTATAGTACATTATCGTATTAAAATGGAAATTGTGAATTTTCTGGAATTATTATTTTAATAATTTTTTTTATTTTCATTCTTATAAATGGTACCATGTAAGAGCCATAACACAAGAAATTTAAGAAAATTGCTCTTCAATTATTGTATTAAAATATATAATAAGTCTTGCTCAATTAAAGAGATTATTTATAATTTGATTCCAAACTATATTATTAACCCTATTTAATAAATGAGCATCGTCCAATTGGCCAATGTCTTCATCGACAAAATTGTCGTCATCTTCCTATAAAATTAGATATTCATCAATTTGTATATTCCGAAAGAAGAAGGTTGGAACTTAAGGAAACTGTGGATGGAAATAACAGCGAACTCATATTATGGGAAAATGCCGAAGAAGATGAAGAAGGTATAATCCTTTTTATAATAATGTTGTGGAGCATAACACAAGCATATATAATTCTTGACACAAATGCAGGATCGTATTGCACACCTTTGAGCATTCCATTGGTTCTTTCAATGCAATTCCGAACGTCTATGAACGACATTGTTACTAATTAGAGAATAGGCCTCTAAAATTTGGTTCATAACCGATACAAAATTTAGCAGGTAAGGTTAGAGTAGTTACATTTGTTTTAGAATGAAGGATGTAACAATTACTAGTATTACAATCTGATAAATTATATTAACAACTTATTGAAACAAAGCATCTCTTCGTTGAATGATTGGTCCTGATGGTATTCCAAATTTGGTCTCGAAACAGGGTAGTATATCCTTAATGCTGCCTTTGTGTCAGCTATTTCATTTATCTTTATCTTCAGGTATGTTTCCTGATAGTTGGAAGGAAAGTTTTGTTTCTCAGATATTTAAATTAGGTTTAAGAAGTGATATTAAAAATTATCGCAGTGTATCTATACAGTCTTCAATCCCAAATGTTTTTGATAGTTTGATGTATAACTGTTTGAATTGGCAGTGTTAAGAGATTATAATTAATGAGCAGCACGACTTTAGGGGGGGGGGTCGATTTACGGTAAACAATATGTTTATATACAATGGTAAGCTGTCTGCTGCCTTAGAGAGAGGGGATCAGGTTGATGCCATATATACTGATTTTTCCTAAGCTTTCGACAGAGTTAATCACTTGTTGATTTAGGAATTAAAAAATTTAGGTTTTTCAGACAAATTAGCGAACTGGGTGTTTAGTTTTCTTAGTGGGAGAAATTCGAAGGTAAAAATTGGGAATTTTTTGTCAAGAGTGATTGGTGTAAGCGCTGGGGTCCCTCGGGGGGGGGGCACTGTTCTCCGTTGTTGTTTGGCCTGTTTGTTAATGATCTCAAAGATGATATAAAGGAGTGTGAGTTTTTAATGTTCGCTGATGATCTCAAATTATTCTTAGTGGTTTGGTATGACATCGATATTGGTTTAATTCAAAGGAAGCTACATAATCTGTGTAGGAATTTCCCATAAATTCCTACAATGGATCTTAATTTAACATTAAGCGAAAGGTTCGAAGTTTAAATCTCCGCGCCTTTTATTCATGTTCACGGAACCAATTGGTACCTCCCGCGCCATAAGCCGAAAAATTACCGCCAACGAAAGGCAATCAGTAGTCTTGGCTCAACTCTTGTGACGATATGATCAAGTGTTGATTCATTGGTTTAAGTACATACCTAATTTCTTTAATCAATTTAATGTAACTGCAACAAATGAGAGTTTGAATATGACGTGAAGTGCTTTTCCGACATTGGTCGGTGAATTTCTGTATTGTAAGTACTATTTTTATTAAAAATTATTGTTTGAATCCGCATGGTCGCCTAGACCGGTTCAACGGTAGTTTAGCGCTGTTGCCGTATCCGATACTAAAGTTTGGTACTTCGTTCTTGTAAGAATTCAAATAGAGGGATTGTGAGTGAGCCGTATTTTTATTACTCCTTTATTCTCAACGACAATTTCAGCATTCCCGTCAACAAAAGGTTGGCGAGTGTTCTTGTTTTAAAATACTCAAAAACATGTCGGGAAGGAAAGGATCAACCAATCTAAACTTAGAGGAACCAGCCAAATATCGCTAAGGCGAATTTCCCTTCTCGTACATAGTTTTTATTGGTCCTTCGAGCCGGATTTAGTCTGTCAATTTGACATATCCATTTTTGCCTCTGCAGCAACTTGATATATCCATTTCCGCCTTTGCGGCAATTTGATTTCTTGGGTCTGCCTGAACCCTATTCTTCTTTTCTCTAATAAACATTCCAAAAAGTTGTTCATTAGACTCTCGTGAGGGCTGAGAAACTGTAAAAAATAAATACTGAAACAGTGATATGTATATAAGTGCGATTTGATTGCTCGGGAAATTAAAGACAGTCCGGCAACAGCGCGCGAAGCGAGTTCTGAATCTAGAATGGTCAACTGCTGGCCGTTTTTACTTCAACGACACCTCGCTCAAGGGGGGTGTATAGGATTAGGAGCCGGTTTGGAAGTGTTTATAAACAGCATATTTTGAAGAAACTAGTGTTTATTTACATGTCGGGTTTTTGTTACCTCAATAATACATGGTATAATAAATACATCGTTAAGTTTGAGGATATTTAATTAATGTATTCGTTATATCTAGGTACATTTTCTTACACTGTTAAAAATAATTTACAGTTTTCTCAATGTTTGATATTTTGTTTATTAATCTCAATATTAATTAGCAATGTGCGTTTATATGCATTTTTAGTACACTGTGAAAAATAAATCACAGTATTTTCTTCATTATTACTTTGGATATTTAATTAGTGTATTTAGTTATATCTAGGTACACTTTCTTACACTGTTAAAAATAATTTACAGTTTGCTCAATAGTAGATACTTTGTTTAATATTGATTATCTTTTTGCGTTTACATGCAATTTTAGTACCCTGTGAAAAATAAATCACAGTATTTTCTTCATTATTACTTTGGATATTTAATTAGTGTATTTAGTTATATCTAGGTACATTTTCTTACACTGTTAAAAGTAATTTACAGTTTTCTAAATATTAGATATTTTGTTTATCAATTATCTATGTGCGTTTATATGCATTTTTAGTACACTGTGAAAAATAAATCACAGTATTTTCTTCATTATTACTTTGGATATTTAATTAGTGTATTTAGTTATAAGTAGGTACATTTTCCTACACTGTTAAAAATAATTTACAATTTTCTCAATATTAGATATTTTGATTATGTATCTCAATATTGTTTATCTTTTTCCGTTCACGTACAATTTTAGTACACTGTGAAAAATAATTCACAGTCTTTTCTTCATTATTACTTTGAATATTTGATTAGTGTATTTGGTTATAAGTAGGTACATTTTCTTACACTGTTAAAAATAATCTACAGTTTTTTCAATGTTTGATATTTTGTTTATTAATCTCAATATTGATTATCTATTTGCGTTTACATGCATTCTAGTACACTGTGAAAAATAATTCACTGTAATTTCTTCTTTATTATTTTGAATATTAATACCGTATTTGGTTATAAGTAGGTTATAAGTAGGTAGGTATTTTCTTACAATGTTAAACTAATTTTCAGTAATTTGCATGCTATTGAAATACTTATCGCATTGATTGGAAAAGCTCTTTGTCTATTCGGTTATTCCATATATTGTAAAAATTTACTCGCTACTTTAGAAGCTTATTTTAATTCAGGTGGAGTTCAACTTTGATTGGTTACACTTTGATTCAATCATGTCGCTAAATCACTTGAAAAATAAAAGAGGGGGTTTCAAATCGCAATTATCTCGAATTGAAACATTTGTGTCGGAGCTGACTGGCTCCGAAGAGGTCTATATACTTAAAGTCAAACTTAAAAGCATATCTGGTCACTATGACAATTATCAAAAAGTCCAATTGGAAATCGTTTCATTATCTAACCCGGACGACGACAACTACTCTTCCGACGATGAGGCCGAGAACGTTGTCGCCGACCGTTTTGAAAGTTGTATTGCTATGCTTGAACTTCTAATAGAAAATAAGCAAAAAGAATCACTCAATTTAAATACTAGGCCAAACGATGTATCTAATGTCGTGTTACCTAAAATTAACATTAAACCTTTCTTAGGGGCTGCATCAGAGTGGCCATCCTTTATTGACTTGTTCACAGCACTGGTGCTTAATAATAATAATTTAAAGTCGGAGGGTGAAAAGTTTTATTACCTTAAAGGGCTGTTACGTGGACCACCTTTGGAAATGATTGAGTCCTTAAGCGTAACAAATCAAAATTTGAATATTGCCTTAAATATTCTTAAAAAGGCATATGACGATAAATATAAATTACTGTATTCTTTGTACCAAACTTTGGTGGATCAAAAACCTGTCTTGAAAAGTACTTCGGTCGAGTTGCGCGAATTTCAGATATCGACGCGTAAGACATTTGATTTGATTAAAAATATGAATTTATCGCCGGAAGTAAATTTTGAGTCATTAATAATATTTTTAATGGAGCAAAAACTTGATTTTAATTCAAGACGAGCCTTCGAAAGTGAGCGCAAGCCAGAGCTTATCCCTACAGCTGAATATTTCTTTGATTTTCTACAGCAACGCCAATCAATGTTGGAAAATTTAAATCTTTTTGAAACCAACACTAAGGGTAAATTCAACCCCAAGTCTAATAATGTTAGTAAAAATAGGGTGACATTGGTATCTAGTTTAAGTTCTTCGCAACAGTACCATTCTAGTTCTTCTCGGGTTAATAGACCGAGCTGTCTTCATTGTTCAGACCCCTCTCATCTTATATACGGTTGTTCCAAATTTATGTCCTTATCACCTCAAGAGAGGTATCAGTTAGTCAAAGCTAAAAAACTTTGTGTAAATTGCCTGAATAGTACCCATAGTACTACCGATTGTAAATCCCTTAGGAGATGTGCAACTTGCAATAAGTCTCATCATAGTTACTTACATTTTGACAGTCAGAACAGATTGCCAAACAACTCTAACAATCGTAATAATCCTAGAGCCTCCTCTTCCGGAAGCCCCAATGTAACCTCTCTATCCAATGTAAATAATCACCCCTCTCCTATTAATGTACATAATAATACGTCCCCAGATCAAATTAATAGATCTAATTTCATAAATACCAGTTCTGCATCACCTAATCAATCACCTGAACCTCCGGAGTCAGTGAGATATCAAACTGCTTTGACTGCCATGTCAGCAAAAGACAGTATTGTACTATTGCCTACGGCTTTAGTGAATGTTAACGGTTTCAATGGTCGGTGTTTGGTTGGACGAGTTCTTCTTGATTCCGCTAGTCAAATGAGCGTTATTAACCGTGCCTTTGTACAAAAATTGAATTTAGTCTCTCGAAAACAAACTCTTAATATTTCCGGATTAGGTAGCAATAACTACACCTATAGTAGAGAAGTGGTAGATATCACATTTAATTCTCAAATTGCACCTTACAGTACTTTCACTATATCTTGCTCGGTCATAGATAAAATAACAAATAGTTTACCACAATCTTCTATCTCACCTTCTAATTTTAAGATTCCATCCCATATAAAACTTGAGCTAGCTGACCCTTTATTCTTTGAATCCGGTCCAATAGATCTTCTTATTGGCTGTGATTTATATCATTACCTGCTTAAGGGGACCGTACTTAAAACGGATCCTTATTCTCCTTCCTTTATAGATACTCACCTGGGATATGTTATCGCGGGTCCTATCCCTTTGAGAACTGCTAACTCCTCCCAGCATAAACCTAAGTCTGCTTATTCCTTTTTGACGGTTTGTAATGATCAAGTCTATCAATATTCTGACCTCCAAAGGACAATGGAGAAATTCTGGGAGCTTGAGGAAATTCCCGAATGTCCATCACAAGATCCCAGCGAGGAATATGTTGAACAACTATTTCGGGATACAACCGTTATCCTACCATCGGGGCGGTATCAGGTAGATATGCCTCTACTCGCAAATCTGAATAAAAAACTAGGCCAGTCATTCGGTATAGCCATCCAACGATTCTCTTCTCTTGAAAGAAAATTCAATGCTAATCCTACCCTTTTCTCTGAATATAAAAAAGTAATTTCAGAATACCTAACACTCAATCATGCTCAAGTCATTCCTCTGTCTTTCTATAACACTGTGTCTAACGATTTCAAGTATTTTATACCCCATAGGGCGGTGATACGTGAGGAAAGCGCATCCACCAAACTTCGAATCGTATTCGATTTTTCGGCTAAAACCGATTCAGGTTTCTCTCTTAATGATTTAACGTCGAAGGGATACCAAGTTCAGGATAACCTATTCGACATTTTGTGCAGATTTAGATGCTATAGATATGTCCTGTGTGCTGACATCAAAATGATGTATAGATTCATAGATATCAATCCCATGCAACGCTATCTCCAAAACATACTGTGGAGGGATAACCCCACGAAACCCCTTCAATGTATCCAATTATCTAGGCTTAGTTTCGGACAGAACTGTGCCCCTTTCTTGGCCACCCGAGTCTTGAAAGACATTGCCTTAAATAGTCCCGATTGTCCAAATGCGCAGCAGGCTATTCTTCATCAAACCTACATGGATGATATCTTAACTGGAACCAATAAGGAAATGGACTTACCGGCTCTTTATGCCGAATTGACCAATATGCTTGGAAAACATGAGTTCCAACTTCACAAATGGCAATCAAATTCATTCAACTTTTTACAGTCAATCGATGAATTACCTAACGCTGAATTGGATCGTAGTTTTGACGATTCGTCAAGCAAAATTCTAGGACTAAAATGGAATCCTGCGTCTGATATTTTACACATCCAAACTGCCAAGTTGGCTGATTGTTCTCATATAACGAAACGAAGGATATTAAGTACCGTCGCCAGTACATTTGACCCTCTAGGGTTAGTAAACAATCTGACCGTGTTTGGCAAACTGTTGATGCAATCGGTCTGGAAATCCCAGATAGGGTGGGATGTTCTCATTTCCGACACATCCATAATTACTCAGTTTAATAAATTCCTTTCTTTATTAACTGAAGCTGCTCACCTCCGAGTACCCAGATACCTATTTAACCAAAAAATTATTATTTCGTGTTCTCTCCACGGGTTTTGCGATGCCAGTCAAAAGGCATACGGAGGGTGTCTCTATTTAGTAGCGATCTACGCTGATAATTCTAGATCCTCTCGCTTAATTTCTGCTAAATCTCGTGTGAATCCTTTGAAAATTACTTTAACTATTCCCAAGTTAGAGCTGTGTGCAATGGAGCTGTTGTCCACTTTAGCTCGCAGAATAGTTCAGATTCTGTGCATTTCTCTTCACATCTCTTCCATAAATTTATGGTCCGACTCTCAAGTCGCTCTCAGTTGGGTGAAACGGTCTTCTAATGATTTTTCTCCCTTTGTAGCTCGGCGTGTCCTAACCATTCAAAACAATAGTAAAGAGTTTATATGGCGACATGTCAAATCCGATTTAAACCCAGCCGATTTACTTTCTCGTGGTAAATTCTCATCTGATGTCTGGATTTTTTGGTTCGAGGGTCCTCGATTTCTACTTGAATCTAAAGATTTTGATTCTATGGATTCTTTCGAACCTATTGACGACTTGCCTGAAGTCAATAAGGTCAACCTTGCTATAGTCAACAGCGACTTAAACTTTTGGGAACCTATATTTTTCCGATTCTCAAAATTTATAACCTTAAATAGGGTTATAGCCCATATATTCAAATTTATAGACCTATCGAGGAGAAAATTCAGAGACGTTGGTTCGTTATCTGTTGACGATCTCCGAATTGCCCATGATTTTATAATCAAACAAATTCAACATAAACACTTCTTCAACGAAATTCGTTGTTTAAAAACTAACGTTCCGATTGGAAATAAAGACTTAATTCCATTGAACATTTTCTTGGATAATGACGGCCTTCTAAGAGTGGGTGGCCGATTACAATTTTCTACTTTGCCTTTCAATCAAAAATTTCCCTTGCTGTTACCACAAAATGATCATGTTGTTGATTTGCTAATAATACGGGAACATCGCCGTCTTGGCCATGGTGGAGCCCAAAATGTGTTAGGAAATTTAAGGCTACAGTACTGGCCCTTGAATGGCACTCGTCTTGTCAAAAAATTGATAAAAAGCTGCATCACCTGTTTTAGATTTAATGCCCAGTTCGCCTCTCAAATAATGTCCCCGTTACCCCTTGACCGAGTGCAAAAATCTCGCCCCTTTTCCAAAACTGGCATCGATTTTGCTGGACCTGTACAAATCAAATCTTCGCGCTTAAGAAAAGCCCCAATACAAAAGGCCTACATTGCCATATTCATATGCATGGTGACAAAGGCGATCCATATCGAATTAGTAAGTGATCTCTCTACCGATGCATTTATCGCCACTCTTAAAAGATTTCTCAGTCGTAGAGGGAATCCTCAGACTATCTATACTGATAATGGTTCCAACTTTGTTGGAGCAAGGAATCAATTACGAGAACTCTCCATTTTTCTCAAATCTTCCGAAAGTATCAATAAGATACAGTCTTTTCTTTCAACTACAGAAATTAGTTGGAAGTTTATTCCTCCGCGGTCACCGCACTGGGGTGGCTTATGGGAAGCGGCTGTGAAAAGCGCCAAATCCCACCTCACCAAAATAATTGGCAATTCGTGCCTTACCTTCGAGGAACTCTACACGGTTCTGAGTCAGATCGAAGCTATCTTGAACAGCAGACCATTATACCCGATGTCAAATGATCCTACCGATCTATCTCCTTTGACACCAGGTCATTTTTTGATCGGAGCACCTTTAACCGCTTATCCCGATCGCGATCTATCTACCATCCCTGTAAACAGATTAACTTTTTGGGAACAATGTACTAAGATGAACCAAGAATTCTGGAAGAGGTGGAGCACCGATTATCTGCATCGACTGCAGCATCGACCTAAGTGGTGTAAAGCCTCAAACAATCTTCAGCTTAATCAGCTTGTACTAGTGCAATCGGAGGACCGTCCTCCTTTGAATTGGCCCCTTGCCAGGGTAGTGGAACTACTAACTGGCAAAGACGGCAATGTTCGTGCCGCACGTGTAAGAACTGTGGATGGAGTTTATATTCGTCCTATTACTAAGTTAGCTCCTCTACCATGTATGGACTGAGTTCTATCTACATTTGGAGTAGAACGTATTTTTTTTCTTTTTTCTTTTTCTTTTCTCCTTCCTTCTTGCTTAAAATTTGGATTCTGCTCCTAAACTGTTCCTCTCATCTTTGCCCCGGCCCCCAGTATGTAGGAATTTCCCATAAATTCCTACAATGGATCTTAATTTAACATTAAGCGAAAGGTTCGAAGTTTAAATCTCCGCGCCTTTTATTCATGTTCACGGAACCAATTGGTACCTCCCGCGCCATAAGCCGAAAAATTACCGCCAACGAAAGGCAATCAGTAGTCTTGGCTCAACTCTTGTGACGATATGATCAAGTGTTGATTCATTGGTTTAAGTACATACCTAATTTCTTTAATCAATTTAATGTAACTGCAACAAATGAGAGTTTGAATATGACGTGAAGTGCTTTTCCGACATTGGTCGGTGAATTTCTGTATTGTAAGTACTATTTTTATTAAAAATTATTGTTTGAATCCGCATGGTCGCCTAGACCGGTTCAACGGTAGTTTAGCGCTGTTGCCGTATCCGATACTAAAGTTTGGTACTTCGTTCTTGTAAGAATTCAAATAGAGGGATTGTGAGTGAGCCGTATTTTTATTACTCCTTTATTCTCACGACAATTTCAGCGTTCCCGTCAACAAAAGGTTGGCGAGTCTTCTTGTTTTAAAATACTCAAAAACATGTCGGGAAGGAAAGGATCAACCAACTAAACTTAGAGGAACCAGCCAAATATCGCTAAGGCGAATTTCCCTTCTCGTACAATCTGTCTGAATGGTGTCGGGTAAACTTGTTGGATTTGAATGTTGAAAAATGCTTTAAGATCTCTTTTAGGAAAAAGGAAACTGATCCCATTCTCGTATTCAATAGATGATCAATTGTTGATAAGTAAAGAATTGGCTAAGGATTTGGGAATACTTTTTGACTCTCACTTAAGTTTTGGTGAGCATATCAATCAATTGGTGGTTGGGTCTCAAAGTATGTGGGGATTTACTTTGAGGAATTGTAATGATCTATCTCTGGAAGCTGTGAGGTCTGTTTATGTTGGGTTGGTCAGATCTCAACTGGAATATGGAACTGTTATTTGGACGCCTCAGTATTTATATTGTTTATAAGTTATTACTCGAAAGATTACAAAACAAATTCTTGAGATATTGTAATTATAGATTTTATTTGAATCTCATTGATCATGAATCATGACTATTCTCATATTTTACATGAACTAAAATTGCTTACTCTGGATAAAAGAAAGCGTATGTTTGACATTTCTCTGATTTATTAAATACTAAATGGTATTGCATCATGTCCATCCTTGCTGCCTGAAATATAAATATATCTTGAAGTTCCACAAAGAGCGCTGCGACATTGTAAATTATTTTACATTAGTTTTCACAGAACTAATTATGGTAGACATTCATTCATAGACAGATCTCTAGAATTTTTAAATAGAGAGGATAGATTGGATGTTTTTAATGGCTCATTCCAAATCTTTAAGAGTACTTTACTAAGGTTCCTTTGAAGTGATTGTATATATATGCTTGTTATGATATAATCATGTTGTGTTACTGTTACTTACTTAAGTTAGTTAAATGTAAACATAACCATATTGTATGCTGTTGTATTTTGTAGTGGGGGTTTTCCGTTTAAATAAATAAATAAATATAACGATGAAATAAAACAATATAATTTGTTTAAAACTTCATTATATTTGAACTAATCTTCAATTTCAACTACTTGACGCGTTTCACTCACACAGCTTTCTCGTAACGAATTTGTATGTTTACATTATCTTTAGTTAGTTTAATACATTTCCTTCTATAATTTGGTTCTAAAGCTCAATTATAAATAGATTTTCTTTACGTTCCGTGTTGTTATTGACAGTATTGACAGCATAGAAAAAGTTTATATATATATATATATATATATATATGGTTTTTCTTTTTCATTATTTATTTATTATTTGCCCCACGTTGGGGCCAATTATATCAAATTCTTTTATTATAGCCCTACGTTGGGCCGCCAATTGAATTAATTATCATATTTATTTATTTATTGTTTATTTATAATTACTTTACTATTTATACCTTATTATTTGTTTATCGAACTTACCTTATTTATTTTACCTTCGGCGGCTGATCAATTTTGATATTTGGGCATGAATATATATACTCCTAATCTTAGTTGGATTCATGGGCGATTGAAATAAATTGAAAAATCACCATATGCTTTTATATATTTATTTAATGAATAAATTGTTTCAAAGGAAATATGGATAAGAATGTTCCGATTGAAACTAATTAATTATTTATTTATTATCACATTTTTATTTAATTATAGAAATACAATTATGCGATGCCTATGGTGTGCTCCTATCGCATACTGAAATTAATAGTCAACCTCCAAAAATATACAACAAGTGTTTTTAGAAATCTCTTATAAACTACATGTATAGATTGAAAAACAAGTGAGTAATCATTGTTATACTCTATAAAATTGAACGATATATTAATTATTTTTCAAAATTGTTCTTTGTATTGTTTATTTATGGCCTTTAATATTTATTTTATTAGTTAATTGAATGATCATTTATATTTATTGTTCGTCTTTGGAACCCAAAGAAATAAATTCACTAACCTGTTATTTGAGAAAACGATTGTCTTAAAATGTCCGCACATTTTAGCGTCCTTTCTCACTGCTGTAGATCACCAAATTTCTCATATTACTTAGAGAAGACTCGTTTTGGATCGGGAATTTGTTTTCATTTGTTCGTAGGATCCTTGGTTGTAAAACTACTTTGTAGAATGGCCGAAATACTTAATTTTAATAATTTTTCGCAAAAAATTTGAAGAGCCCCGACATGGAGTTGCTTATGCTTCTACCTTCCTCGCCACACTCAATTGTTTTTTTATCAACAAACTTGCTTCAAGCGGATGTTCATAAACTACTAGATATACAATTTTTTATAACGATTGATTGTCATTCTTATTTGTCCAAAATCACTCTATTATTCACATAAATGTCCTGTTGTTTTATATAATTTATACTTTATATTGTTTATAATTTCATAATACGTCACAATCAGTTCTATAAATTGTCTTGTTAATTATTTTAATTTTCAAAAGACCTGTGATTGGTGGAAACTTAAATTATAATTAAATAATTTTGGCAACATGAACAATTATATATCATATATGTAATTATTCCATTTTTATTCTACTATTTGTTCATTCAATTATCATACATAGTTTCTTAATGATTTTCAAATTTTATTTATTCATCCCTCATGTATTCAATCAGATTTCTTGGTACGCATGTCAACATAATATGACATTTCTGGTTTTTGTACTTCCCTATATGGAAATAGATCTTTAAAACTTATATGTATTATATAAATAATATTGAATCTTCCATTACAAAATTCACAATTGTTTTCTTTTTTATGATTTAGATACTGTAGCTATATCGTTGATTTCTCAAGTTATTAGTTTGTCCTTCATATTCCTCCATTAAATTTTGGTTATGTCTAAGGTAACATATTGCGTTAACTTATTTCATTGTCATTTATATTGGATTATTTTTTTATTATTATTATAATATGACTTTATATGTTTTTATCTAAATTTAGTTTTATTAACTTTATTAAAATAATCTCAACTTTTGGAATTCTAAAAAAATTGCTGAAAATTTAACTACAATTGACAGATATGGTCATTATTACTATTATATATAAAAATTTGATCTTAGTTTCTTTATTTCTACATTACACTGGGTCACAATGTACGCCTCCATTCATACTACTAGTATATATATATATATATATATATACATATATATATATATAAGATGTACGTTTCTTATATATATATATATATATATATATACGTATATATAATATTTTGTAGATAGTCTAGTCTTAGAAAAAAATATGTTCGATTAAGGAATATATTCTTGTCACATGTAGAGAAAACGAATCACTAAATGAACAATAGAACGAATTAAAATATTAAACTACAAAAATAATTGAAATACTACCAAAACTGCCATCTATGGATGTCAGTAAAACTTTGCGCCATGTACACTGTACACGTCTCAAGTTTAGAAAGAATAAAATTTCCATTTAATTAACAATTAAAGTACCTAAACAAGTTTAAATCACAACATTTTTTGAAATCACCTAAAATACCATGTCGTATATTAAATGTATCCACCTTTTTCTATTTTCAATTGATACTTACAAAGAAACATTCTTCCAAATAATTCTCAATTTATTGACTGAAATTTATTCAGATAAAATTTTTATATATACATAGTTATTTTCCAACTAATTTTAAGCTGATCTAAAAAATCATTTGGCAAGAAAAAAAATTTATAAGACTTGGCCCAATTTTTGCAGCCTTATACCAAAAATTGGGCCAAGTCTTATAAATTTTATTTCTTGCCAAATGATTTTTTAGATCAGCTTAAAATTAGTTGGAAAATAACTATGTATATATAAAAATTTTATCTGAATAAATTTCAGTCAATAAATTGAGAATTATTTGGAAGAATGTTTCTTTGTAAATATCAATTGAAAATAGAAAAAGGTGGATACATTTAATATACGACATGGTATTTTAGGTGATTTCAAAAAATTTTGTGATTTAAACTTGTTTAGGTACTTTAATTGTTAATTAAATGGAAATTTTATTCTTTCTAAACTTGAGACGTGTACATGGCGCAAAGTTTTACTGACATCCATAGATGCCAGTTTTGGTAGTATATATTAACTGCTTTAAGATTTTGCTACTTCAGAGGGTTGTCGGGGGGTAGTTCTTGATTCACAAATTATTTCACCCTATAGAGCGCATTCAGCAGGTATAGAGTAGTTCATTTCCATCAAAAAACTTCGAGCAAGGGATATAGTAACTGCTTTAAGATTTTTCTACTTTGGAGGGTTGTTGGGGGGTAGTTTTTGATTCACAAATTATTTCACCCTATAGAGCGCATTCACCAGGTGTAGAATAGTTCATTTCCATCAAAAAACTTCGAGTAAGGGATATATTAACTGCTTTAAGATTTTTCTACTTTGGAGGGTTGTGGGGGGTAGTTTTTGATTCACAAATTATTTCACCCTATAGAGCGCATTCAGCAGGTGTAGAATAAATAATTCATTTCCATCAAAAAACCTCGAGCAGCGGATATATTAACTGCTTTAAGATTTTGCTATTTCGGAGGGTTGTTGGGGGCTAGTTTTTGATTCACATATTATTTCACCCTATAGAGCGCATTCAGCAGGTGTAGAATAGTTCATTTCCATCAAAAAACTTCGAGCAACTAATATATTAACTGCTTTAAGATTTTGCTACTTCAGAGGGTGGTTGGGGGGTAGTTCTTGATTCACAAATTATTTCATCCTATAGAGCGCATTCAGCAGGTATAGAGTAGTTCATTTCCATCAAAAAACTTCGAGCAAGGGATATATTAACTGCTTTAAGATTTTTCTACTTTGGAGGGTTGTTGGGGGGTAGTTTTTGATTCACAAATTATTTCACCCTATAGAGCGTATTCAGCAGGTGTAGAATAGTTCATTTCCATCAAAAAACTTCGAGCAACTAATATATTAACTGCTTTAAGATTTTGCTACTTCAGAGGGTTGTCGGGGGGTAGTTCTTGATTCACAAATTATTTCACCCTATAGAGCGCATTCAGCAGGTATAGAGTAGTTCATTTCTATCAAAAAACTTCGAGCAACGGATATATTAACTGCTTTAAGATTTTGCTACTTCAGAGGGTGGTTGGGGGGTAGTTCTTGATTCACAAATTATTTCATCCTATAGAGCGCATTCAGCAGGTATAGAGTAGTTCATTTCCATCAAAAAACTTCGAGCAAGGGATATATTAACTGCTTTAAGATTTTTCTACTTTGGAGGGTTGTTGGGGGGTAGTTTTTGATTCACAAATTATTTCACCCTATAGAGCGTATTCAGCAGGTGTAGAATAGTTCATTTCCATCAAAAAACTTCGAGCAACTAATATATTAACTGCTTTAAGATTTTGCTACTTCAGAGGGTTGTTGGGGGCTAGTTTTTGATTCACATATTATTTCACCCTATAGAGCGCATTCAGCAGGTGTAGAATAGTTCATTTCCATCCAAAAACTTCGAGCAACTAATATATTAACTGCTTTAAGATTTTGCTACTTCAGAGGGTGGTTGGGGGGTAGTTCTTGATTCACAAATTATTTCATCCTATAGAGCGCATTCAGCAGGTATAGAGTAGTTCATTTCCATCAAAAAACTTCGAGCAAGGGATATATTAACTGCTTTAAGATTTTTCTACTTTGGAGGGTTGTTGGGGGGTAGTTTTTGATTCACAAATTATTTCACCCTATAGAGCGTATTCAGCAGGTGTAGAATAGTTCATTTCCATCAAAAAACTTCGAGCAACTAATATATTAACTGCTTTAAGATTTTGCTACTTCAGAGGGTTGTCGGGGGGTAGTTCTTGATTCACAAATTATTTCACCCTATAGAGCGCATTCAGCAGGTATAGAGTAGTTCATTTCCATCAAAAAACTTCGAGCAACGGATATATTAACTGCTTTAAGATTTTTCTACTTCGGAGGGTTGTTGGGGGGTAGTTTTTGATTCACAAATTATTTCACCCTATAGAGCGTATTCAGCAGGTGTAGAATAGTTCATTTCCATCAAAAATTTTCGAGCAACGGATATATTAACTGCTTTAAGATTTTTCTACTTTGGAGGGTTGTTGGGGGGTAGGCATTCAGCAGCTGTAGACTAGTTCATTTCCATCAAAAAACTTCGAGCAAGGGATACATTAACTGCTTTTAGATTTTTCTACTTCGGAGGGTTGTTGGGGGCTAGTTTTGATTCACAAATTATTTCACCCTATAGAGCGCATTCCGCAGGTGTAGAATAATTCATTTCCATCAAAAAACCTCGAGCAACGGATATCTTAACTTCTTTAAGATTTTGCTACTTCAGAGGGTTGTTGGGGGGGTAGTGTTTGATTCACAAATTATTTTACCCTATAGAGCGCATTCAGCAGCTGTAGAATAATTTATTTCGATCAAAAAACCTCGAGCAACGGATATATTAACTGCTTTAAGATTTTGCTACTTCGGAGGGTTGTTGGGGGGTAGTGTTTGATTCACAAATTATTTCACCCATTCAGCAGGTGTAAAATAATTCATTTCCATCAAAAAACCTCGTGCAATGGATATCTTAACTGCTTTAAGATTTTTCTACTTCGGAGGTTTGTTGGGGGGTAGTTTTTGATTCACAAAATATTTCACCCTATAGAGCGCATTCAGCAGGTGTAGAATAATTCATTTCCATCAAAAAACTTCGAGCAACGGATACATTAACTGCTTTTAGATTTTACTACTTCGGAGGGTTGTTTGGGGGGTAGTTTTTGATTCACAAATTATTTCACCCTATAGAGCGCATTCAGCAGGTGTAGAATAATTCATTTCCATCAAAAAACCTCGAGCAACGGATATATTGACGGTTTTCAGATTTTTCTACTTCGGAGGGTTGTTATGGGGTGGTTTAGGGATCACAATTTATTTTTCTGTTAGGTGCATGTTCAACATCTGTAGAGTAGTGGACTCACATAAAAAAATCACCAGCAATAGATGTTCTTCCTTCATATACCATAAGCGACAATAAAAAACCGTTGCTAGAAAAACCGTTGCTGCTTTCACAGGCGTTTAGCCTGACCGTTCTTCAAAGAGAAAATCAACTACATTCCTGGCTAATACCACGCAGAATATTGAATTACATCCCCTTTGAAGAACGTGACGTCGATCGATCCTTTTGTCGATACGGACACCTGTGGTGATTCGCAACCGATAGGAGGAGGGCATAGAACACTGACCGGTTTCGACCTTCTTGGGTCTCTTCAAGAGTGCCGTAATGCCTTCTAGTTCAGAGTCTCTAATATGAACTGAAGATTCCGTCCTTCGACAACTTCTACTTGGCTCGTGCAGTTACACAAGCGAGAAGTAGTCAGCTGGAGCCATCTTCACTTTCAGTTGCGAACCAACACCTCAGATAAATTCGACCATATTAGTCGTACGAAATAAAATGAATATAATTGCATAAAATACGAGGTGTCTATATGAAACATAAATTTCGATTTTATTTCATACGACTAATACTGTCGAATTTATCTGAGGTGTTGGTTCGCAACTGAAAGTGAAGATGGCGCCCGCTGACTACTTATCGCTTGTGTAACTACACGAATTAAGTAGAAGTTGTCGGAGGACGGAATCTTCAGTTCGGATTAGAGACTCTGAACTGGAAGGCATTACGGCACTCTTGAAGAGACCCAAGAAGGTCGAAACGCGTCAGTGTACTATGCCCTTCCGCTATTAGTTGCGAATCACCACAGATGTCCGTATCGGTAAAATGGTCGATCGACGTCACGGTTTTCGAAGGGGATGTAATTCAATATTCTGCATGGTATTAGCCAGGAATGTAGTTGTTTTTCCCTTCGAAGAACGGTCATGCTAATACGTCGAAATTATTGAAATTTCGACTAAAAGCAGGTGTAGTAGAAAATCGAAATTTATGTTTCATATATATATATATATATATATATATATATATATATATATATATATATATATATATAAACTTTTTTCATTTTTCTTGGACATCGGGTTAACAATAAACTATATATCAATTTATATTTTTATTTGAGGTTTCGCTCCCAAAATTGGAGCATTTTCAAAAATCTTTAATACATGATGTTAATAAATTGAACATCATCAGGTCGCTACTTAAATTACCACTCACATCATCCTAATTCACAAAAAAACAGTGTAATCGTAGGATTAGTAAATAGAGCCATTACACTTACATCACCTGAATATCGTTCTGAATTTGTATCTCTAACAAAAACAATATTACAAAACAATCACTATCCTTCCAAACATATTGACAAAATTCTTAAAAAAAGCACACACAAATTTTACAATAGACAGATCCAATCAACACAAATCAACTCTCAGAATAACTAAACAATATATTATCTAAACATAACATAAAGGCAGAAAATACGTATCACCATTGTTCTCAAAGTTAAAAGGTCAAATAAAAACTTCATATATTCTATACCATGTTTAGACTGTCCCAAAAAGTATATAGGTATGACAACCCAACATCTTGAAAATATACCAAATGGCCATAAATATACAAAAAACGCCTCATCTGCGCTTCATGCTTCATAAACATGAAAAAAATTAAAAACATATAATTGACTTTAATAATACTAAAATATTAAACCAAGATCCTAATTATAAAGAGCTTACAATAAAGGAAATGATATATATAAAAAAGAGAAAAATGCAGTCAACGATAAACAAAATATCAAAAATCTAAGCCAAATATACTATAATTTATTATAATGATAATATTGACTTTATGAATATCCCTTGTATATTGTGGGACGTTGTTTCTAAGGCAGGTATTTATAATTTTATTATTTGTGAAATTATTTTATTAGTATTAGTTTTTGTCTTATCTGTGTGTATATTTGATTTTAATCATCGTTCAATATATTAACATCATGTATTTAAGATTTTTGAAAATGCTCCAAACTTGGGAGCGAAACGTAAAATAAAAATATAAATTGATATATTGTTAACCCGATGTCTAAGAAAAATTAAAAAAGTTTATATATGTATATATAAATATTTCCAAGGCTAAATTGGATTATACGTTTGACTTTTATAAGTTGGCAAGAGACGAGCTCATGGCAATCGTTTGTTGTACAACAAATTTTAGAAACACCCTTTTTTAATAGAACAAATTCTATCTGCACGGTTCCTCAATAATCTTGCTGCCAGCACATGATTACGATTTTTTGGCGATTAAATTAACTATTACATAATTTACCTTCACAATATATTTTAAGTTATACCTGCCATAGTTTTAAAATCGTTCACTAATGCACAGTACTGTTATCTATTCTACCTTTACAACATAATTTACTCTAACATTGTAAGTACCTACCTGAAAATATCTTGTTGTATAATAGGTATGGAAACACAACAATTGGGTATTTCAAAAACATATAAAACCCCGTTCTTGCTAGAAAAATGTGTGTTATATTGATGAAACAAGGAAAATTGAAAAGAATAAATTTGGGAATTATGAAATTGCCTAAATATTTGACCTTTAAAAGCTTAGAGTGTTAGGCTAGGCGCATGTTGGGATGCGATCGACGCGTGTGATGACGTGACGCGAGTGGCATTAAACGATCGCGCGACACGCGATGTGTTGATAAACGCATATTGCAATGTAATTTGAGTTTACGCGGTGTCCTAACTAGATACGAATTGTGCGAATAATGCGTTGCGATGCGGCCGATGCGATAACGCGTATTATTAAACACACAAACAGGAATCAGTCTGTCCGAAGTGAATCCGGTAACGTCTAATGCAGCCGATGCCCTGAAAATCGCATCGGACGGAAAGTTTGAATTTCAAATTAGTTTCAGTTTGACCGCACTTGTTGTTCGTATGATGGATTTATTGATCGCTGAAGTGCAAAAACGACCATGTTTATGGAATAAAAAAATAAGCAATATAATGATAGACGGTTGGCAGATAAGGAATGGGATTCTGTGGCAAAATGTGTGGAAATGACTGGTAAATAATTTACTATTTTTTTTTTATTTATGACCTAACTTTAAAATCTAATTTATTTTATTGTTTGAAGAAACTGACAAAAATTATCTCGTACTTTTTCTGCCGAATTCGACGAATGTTTATTAGACCTTGGTACTTTTAAATTTCCTTGTATAATTTTATTATTACCTAAATTATGTATGATGTCTTTGTCCTTATCAATAATTACATTATGTAAAATACAAATTACTTTTAAAAACGCATTAAATTTTACATAATTTCAAAGTTATATAAGAAAGATAGGTACTTCAACAATTGTTGTTTAGCCAAACATTGAGTGGTCGTGTCTGAACATGTCCTTGCATGTTTCGTACGTCAGAGCACTTAAACCACGCCTTTTTTGCTCTGGAACCAATCAAATTAAGAATTGGTAGATTTCTGACTATGTGGTTATATAATGAGCTACACACGGCTTTTTTTATTCAATGTAAGTCAGTTTGTGATAGCTGAACGTCCTTTTATTTCGTAATGTCCCGTACGTGTGTAAATAATTCAAAACAGCTTCTGTTATATATGTGGAGAAGTCACTACCCACTGGCATAATAGGAATATTACACCTTCAATAGAATAACTTATATTTTCCCTATTTTTGCTTAACACCAAAACAAGACATGGGCTCCCAGCATCTGCTGTACACGCTGTGCTGTTACTCTGAGGGGCTGGTCAAACGGTAAGAACATCGCTATGCCATTTGCAAGACCTATGATTTGGCGTGAACAAACTGACCATTCGACCGATTGCTAGTTTTGCTGCATGAAAACTTTTGGGTTTTCCAACAAAAATAAGAAAAACATTAGTTATGCTAGTCTTCCCTCTGCTACTCGTCCAGTACCTCATTCAGAAGCCTTGCCAGTACCAAGACCCATAGGTGTTTCGAGTGAAGGATATGCTGGTACAGAATCAGAAGAACAAAGTGTCGCGTTATCGACCAGCGAAGATGAATATTTGTCATTTCACAAGGACGGACCACACCTAATAAATTAGTTAGAATTAAATGATCTTATTCGAGATCTGAATTTGTCAAAAATTAAAGCAGAAATACTAGGGTCTAGACTCCAAGGATGAAAACTGTTAGCTCCAGGCACACAAATTTCTGTAGATCGTAATCGTCAGAAAGAACTATCACAGTATTTTTCAAACGACGAGGGTCTTTCATACTGCATTAATGTCGACGATTTGATACTGGCCTTAGGTCACCAACACCATCCAGAAGAATGGCGTCTTTTTATCGATGGTTCGAAATTGAATTTGAAAGCTGTGCTACTTCACATAGGAAATGTTAATCCATCCATCCCCGTTGGCCACGCAATCTACATGAAGGAAACGTATGAAAATTTGACTCGTCTTCTCGACAGAATGAATTACAAATTGTACAAGTGGTATATCAGCGCCTACCTCAAAGTTGTAGCAATTCTACTCGGTTTACAACTAGGGTATACAAAGCACTGCTGTTTTCTTTGTGAGTGGGACAGACGAGCAAGAAATTCCCAGTACATTGTTAAAAACTGGCCAGTCAGGGTTCAGTATATTCCTGGGCAAAATAATATACTTCATAAGTCACTAGTGGAATATGATAAAATATTTTTACCGCCATTACACATAAAATTAGGTTTGATGAAAAATTTCGTCAAAGCAATGGATAAAGATGGCCGTTGATTCCAATACCTAAAACAAAAATTTCCCAATATCTCAGATGCAAAACTCAAAGAGGGAATTTTTGTAGGACCCCAAATTAAACGTCTACAACAAGATACAATATTTGAAGAAACCTTAAGTGACTTGGAGCGTGTTGCTTGGAATGCTTTTAAAAGTGTGACCCAAAATTTACTAGGGAAGACAAAATCTAACGATTATAGAGCACTTGTTGATGAAGTTCTTAGAAGTTACCATAAATTGGGCTGTAACATGAGCCTTAAAATACATGTTTTGCACTCGCACCTGGATTTCTTTCCACCGAACTTCGGCGACGTCAGTGATGAACACGGCAAAAGGTTTCATCAAGACATTTCTGTTATTGAAAAACGTTACCAGGGCAAGTGGAACAGTGAAATGCTTGCTGATTTTTTCTGGACATTAATACCAGAAAGTTTCGAAGAACAGTATAAAAGAAAAGTAAAAAGAAAAATATTTTAAACAGGACGATTGCATACAGTTTTATCTATTGTACATACCTAATAATTAATAATATTTCATTTATTTTCAATAATTTTTCTCCAAAACCTGACGTGTCAGAAGAAATTTGGTTTTATTACTATTTTATTAGACCTTTAAAAGAAACGACAATTCTATATAGTTGCTAAAGAAAAAGAAAAAAAAATGTTGTCTAGTGATAATTAAAATAGGCAGCACTATCATTATTTAGTAAGCGTCGTTTTGATAAAGGATGCATGAAATACGTTTTCAGTGGAAATGCTTCATCTCCTACAAGAACTTATGGTGTTTTAATATTTGAATTTGGTACACATCTTTGGGTAGTTGAAATATGTTGCTTTCAAGATACTTATGTATTGTTGAATATTTATATTTATAATTTGCATCAAAAACAGCTAGCAGAACCAGGGAATAAAATTGTTTGTAATTGTAAAACATGCTATCAGACTGCTGTAGACACGTTAATCGAATATGTTTTCTGTTAATGCTACCAATACAATTTGGAAAATTCCGTTTTTCATAAAACTGTTTAGCTGTTTCATCATAATCTAGTTGACTGCACATATGTTCTTCTCACAAACAATTCCAAATTGCTTGACATACTTCTGTTACAATAGATGCAACACTTGATTTTGATATACAAAAATCAAAGGTGATTTGACGAAACCCAATACCTGTTGCTAGATATCTATAACAAAAAAAATAGTTTACATATTACGGGAAGTGTTTTTTAACTTTTATTACTTTCATTATTTCTTTTAGTGGATGAAGCTCGAAAGAAATGGAGAAGTCTTCGTGACACTTTTAGTAGAGAAAAATTCCAGCGCCAAAATCAGGAGATTCTGCTGATTATATTCCGAAGTACAAGGGGAAATGCCAGTATTTTTCTGATTTACTATTTTTAAGAGACACGTTTACACCCAGAATATCAGAAGGGAATTTACCGGTTTTTTGTTGAAATAGAAGATTCTCTAAATCTATCAGATATAGCAGATGATCTTACTCCAACCAATAGGGTCACTATTTTAGTCGTTCAACTATTTCTCCTTTACCCCGTCATAGTACATCCGAGCCACTGACACCATCAGAAGTGCTCTATGCAAAGAAAGGAAAAAGAAATATGACAAAAAGTGATGAACTATCATTAGAAAAGGAATTGTTAAACATCGAAAAAAGAAAACTTAGTTTAATGTAACTCAAAGAAGATGAAGAGATGCTTTTTTCAAACCTTAATTGCCTTATATAAAGGAGTTAAATCCATTCCAGAAGCTCCGCATTCGAAATCGTATTTAGGAGTTTATAATGGATGAAATATCACCTACATATAATCGTTCTTATTACAATGCTAGTGGCTCCTCAAACTTACAACAGAACAATTTTGGTTCACTGTTTCAAGAAAATGTATATTAAAATGCCATTAGAATAGATATCGATCTAAGTCGTCAAAACTTCCATCACATTCACATAACTCTATCTGAAATATTAATTTCAAGAAATTTAGAATTAACAGCTATCTATATGTCAAGTGAGACACCTGTAGAACAATGAGTAGATCGTAATATAATCTGTTTTAATTATATTCTGATGACTTTGTATCTTCAATTGTTAAAATTTAAGTTTTAATTTAAGATGAAGAAGCAATAAACAATTTAAATTATTAATGATATATACATGGAATTTATGTAATAAATAGTATTATAAAATTGCTTAGATAAATTTCTCATTTCTATTTTTATATTTCAGTGTATGCTTTTTTGCTATTCCATGGTTGGTTAATGTTGTTTTATAGTCGAGTGAGGTACTGAACTAGTACAAACGCTCTGTGTCTGAGTGAAAGATTTCACTTTTAATAGTGTTCCACGGGCATTACAAACAATTAAGTGCACCAAAAACATTAGTTTAGCTAGCTAATTAAACAACTGCCGAAGAAACATCAGAAAACACGTATGAATGTGTGCAAGATCTTCTTTTTGTCTGTTTTCTTCGGATTTCTTTTCATGCCAATCTGATGTCTGCTCAGTTCTAGCCTAAAAATGATAATACGGTGATCGGAGAGGGAAGGTTCTCCCGATACTCTCCAATTTTTAACGATATGTTTTAGAGCTGACGTACTCAGTCTATGGTCTAAAATTTCCAGCCTTGCCCTTGTTAAAAACGGTGGGGTGTTCCCTATGTTGTGTATATTAAGGTTTTCACTAAGGATATATTCTAAAATTTGCTCACTTCTTTGATTTGTATTGGTGCCATCCCAGACTGTATTGTATGTGTTGGAATCACATCCTAGGAGTAGAGGTAGTCTCTTCTCATTGCAATATTCTACTAGCCGTAGTGCTTCCGGAAGTGGGTGCTGGCCCATCTCCCGCAAATTAGCACGAGGCTATTACCATTTCTATGCGTTCCTTCTCGTTTTCGAAGCGTGCTCGAACTGAAACGAGGTCTCAGGTGATATATTCTGAAAGATAAAAATAATTAATGTTTTTCCTTATCATAATATATGTTCTGGGTGTATCACCACCTGTATTATATACTAACATTACATCCCTGCCTGCTAATCCTACTACCTGGTTATTATTGACTCATGAATCAGGCACATATCCCATTCGTCTTTGGTGAACGCTCTTGCAATCACCGCCGATGCTCCCTTGCCATGGTGAGCATTAACTTGAGCTAAGTTACTCCCCCGCCATCCTGCTGTCCCCTTTTGTTAGAGGTATGTTCCATTCCTTTTGGGTTTTGTCCCCTGCCGCCAAGGTGGTGTCACCTTCCTCGGTGTTCATCTCGTCCTCGGCCATCGGCGACTTCTCCAAGAGCTCAGAAATGTATAGGTTCTCTGAACTCTCCGATGCGCCACTCGCCTTGGAGGAGACCAAAAACATTCAACTAAAAATAGACGAACCAAGTCATTTTTAAATCCATAGTAAACACGATCAATCGTTACGTTTGGAGAAAGTCATTTATACTTACTTGGCAACGCTGCACTAGGCTCCACCTCAATATTTTCTCGCTTACTTGGCCTTGAATATTTGATTGCCATGAGCGGTTCATTATTAATATGTAAAGAAGAATTAATATCAGGAATTTGTAATATAAGGTGTGGAGAAGTATA
Source organism: Galeruca laticollis (assembly GCA_963921935.1). NCBI lineage: Eukaryota > Metazoa > Arthropoda > Insecta > Coleoptera > Chrysomelidae > Galeruca > Galeruca laticollis. The sequence goes on along the minus strand of OY998175.1, from coordinate 257,423,639 downwards.
TTTATTGATCATCGGGTAAAATATTTAAATAGAAGTAGTACAATATTTTATTGATAAATAGATAGGTTCAAATATATAGTGAGACAGTCCAATAATTTGAAAAACATTGAATACATCTTTCTTGTGCTCACAATTACCACCAATATCCAAGTTAAAATCGCCAATTAGACTAATATATTTTTATTTAGTTGAAAAAAGTCAGTAAATTAAAAACGAAGATCTGTAGACTCAAATTAAAACACTATTCTCGTTTACCAACTCAACAGCGTAACATTTTGTATATTTAATCAGACAAAAATTAGAACAGTCTAAGTTTTTAGAATGATGTTGGTGTTGCCAAATATCGGAACACCTCCGTGCTCACCTTTACAGCGACAGTAAGACAAAAACAGTGAAAAACCATTTATATTAATTGCTGATAATTCTGTATGTGATAGCCAGTGCTCGGATATACAAAGAATGTCAAAACATCTAATAATACATTTATTTCCACTAATTTATTACTCGCACTTTGAGCATTGATATGTAACCCCGAATACATATAGAATAGAAGTCTAGCTAATTTCTATATACTGGTAATGTATATTTATATCTTGTGTCATGATCATGAATATCACTATTCCGTAAATAATCCTTTTTATTCTTATAAACTAATGTGATTAAATCCAATATATAAAGGCCGTACATAGTTAAAATTCTCAAGTTGATTAAAACAGATCGACAGGAATCTACAAGTGTATATTTTTCAGCAAAAAACTAATAAAATATAATTTTTGAAATGTTTCTACTTTGTTGCAGATTGTTTTCATATTTTATTAGGGGTAGACACTAGAGTATGGTTACGCCCATGAGCAAAAGCAAAATGGCGTCAATATATATATATATATATATATATATATATATATATATATATATATATATATATATATATATATTATAACAGATAAGAAATGAAAGGAAAGGGTACAAGAGAACTTTGAGTTAGGTATAAAAGCATTCGAAATGTTTTAATACTTTTACCGTGTCGCGTTTGTTAGAACAATTTTTAATGAACATTGTAATACGCTTCTTTTATGCGAATAACAGAAACGTTTGTTTGATTATATTAATATAGACAAACACCAACCAATAGTTACACCCACAAAAGAAGCAGAAAGCTAAAGAATAATTTATTGAATTATATGAGAATGGTTATAATTTTTGAAAGTCTGACGGTAAATGACAGTTATTAAAATAGAAATGTATACAAACAACCCTTTAAAATTAAGTCGTTATGTGAAGATGGGAGTTTGTTGAAAAAGATAATCGAGAGACTTGACATATTTTTGACGTTTAAGAGAGAAAAATTTTGAGAATAGAAAAAAGTTATATTAAGGCAGTTGAGACTTTTGAAATATTGAACTGTCTAATATAAGGAGTGATAATTTAGAATTAAGACATTGTAGCTGACAGTTCAGATGGATATTTTGGAATAATCGAAGAAATTTATATACATATAGAATACGTTTGTAAGAATTGGAAGACGGAAGAGATTGATTTGAAAAGAGGTTTATATACATATAGAACACGTTTGTAAGAGTTGGAAGACAGAAGAGATTAATTTGAAGAGAGGTTTATATACATATAGAACACGCTTATAAGAATTGGAAAAAAGAGGAGAGTCACTTTAAAAGGTCTGGTTAATTGTTGTCAAAATTCTCAAATAGTGTATATTGCTGAAGTTTTCTTTTTATCATAAGGCATTGAATGTTTTTGTAGATCTTAAATTAATATCTTTTCTTATAAGGTAGTTTTAATATAGAAAAGGAAAATCCAGAAACAAAGATCTTTGTTTGGGAATACTAAAAGCAGTTCCTGTATTTATAGTTTAGAAGGTAAGAGATTTTATTATAATTGCGAATAAATTTAAAAGAAAATATATATAATTTAATAGTGTTCTATTTAAAAAAAATTAGATACAGGGTGTTTCTTCAATAGAGAATAGAATTTGAAATTTAATTTTAATATTTCATCAATTGTTAAAAACTTAATCTATATTTCAATATTTTATTAAAATTTAAATCAACTCAAATTTACTTTCCTAAAAAAAAATTATAAAAGGAGATATAGATCAATACTACAATTCTTTCACGAATCGACTCCCTGAGAGCAAGACATACTATAGAGAGCCGGAGCAAGTTAGTTGGTATATTATTTTATTTTACTTACCTTATACATGGTAGGTTGGCGCCCTAAAAACTCTTCACAAATATAATAACAAATATTACTAATCTAAATTGAATCTTTAAAAAAATTTATACTTACAATATACCTTAAAAATTCTTTCAATTGTCGCTGCCAACGTGAGGCGTCAGTGAAAGAAATTGTAGAGTATTGTTTAATAATTCTTTTATTTAAAATACAGTATAAAAAAATAACTTGAGTAATTTACACAACATTTATATCGGCGTAATTATGAAATAATTGATTATCTAAGTTTTGAATTGCTTTCGATTATTTAACAACAACATGGAGTTACGTAGTGGTGAGTTAGGTAAATCTCAGAATGATCGTAGTTTAAATGAATTACAGGATGGTAGTGAAGAGGGGGAAATACCTGTTTTGAACACAGAGATAAATTTGGACGGAGAATGTAGTCAACAACAGAATTTGGACATAGGTGATGAGAGACACCAGGGGGAAGAACAACAAATGAACTTAATGGCATTAATGCAGTATATGCAAAGTATACGTCAGAAAATGGATCAAAATATTCAAAATTTAGGTCAAAAAATGGAGGAAAATTGTCAAAACTTGAGAATAGAAATAATGGACATGGCTAATACAATGAAAAATTAATTAGAAGCACAAATCAAGATAACACAAGAAGAGGTATTGGAAATTAGAAGAGAGGTGGATACCATAGGGTTAAGAGTACATGAAGAATCGAAAGCTATGGAGAATACTGTACAAGAAATTAGAACTGATATTAGCAAGGTAGCTGTAGAATTAACTGAGAAAATAGAAAATACCACACAAGAATTTACGAAGGGGATAGAGGAAGTGAAGAAGGATAGTAATCAGAAAATGAGAATATTGCAGCAAGATGTGACAGGAAACGTACAAAGGATCAAGAACATAAGTAGAGTAAATAACACAGAACAGAAAAGGGAATTAGAACAACTAACTGAAGACAGAATAAGACAATTAGAGGACAACCTAAGAAGAGAAATGGAAATGAGAGGACGAGAAAGAGTAGTGATTACAGGTTGTGGAAATCAGAGCAACCCAAAATTTGATGGAGAAATGAAGAAAATTCACCCAAAAATATTTTTGAAAATTTTGAGAAATAAAATTAATACTTCACAAAGAACAGAAGAATTAAGGGAAGCTATTAGAGAACAGTTATCTGGTAATGCCTTGCTGTGGTTTGCGAGCAAAGAATTGAGTATAAATAGTTTTGATGATTTCGAGCAACAATTTTTAGTATACTATTAGGGGGAACATGCACAGACAATAGTACGGGAAAAACTATACTTTGGTAAGTTTGTTTACAACAGGGGAACTTACATGAACAACATGTACACATTAGTACAACATCTAGATCCGCCATTAGCAGAAAATGAAATAGTATTGTACATTGCAATACATTTCAAAGAAGAAATAGCAGAAACAATTGCCATACAAGGAATAAATACTATGGAACAACTAACTAACTACCTACAAAGAATAGAGAGGAATAGAAACAGAAATAACGACTATGCTACAAACTATAGGCCCAATAACAATGATAATAACTATAACAGACGAAACAGAACCAATAATACAAACTATAATTCAAATAATGATCAAAGAAATAATAGACAGACATATAATAATTATGTTAACAACAACAATAATTATGACAACAATTATAACACTAACAACAATAATTATTATAACAGACCTAATAACCACAGCAATAATGACGCGAACAGAGGGAATAATACCAATAATAGACTCAATAATTATAATAATAACGACAATATGAGAAATTCAAATTCCAATAATTACAATGGAAATCAAGGTGGAAATTATTAAAAATTACATAAGACCTTATAATTTGAAAACACTAAGGAGGTTTCTGGGGATGTTAAACTACTTCAAAAGATTGATTCCAAATTTATCCGAGAAAGAAGTACCATTAATTCAATTATTAAAGAAAAGGGAAAAATGGAATTGGGATAAAGAAAAAGAAGATGCATCTCAATCCATCAAAAATGAATTCATAAAAGAAATCATGTTACATCATCCGAGATACGATTTGCCATTTATCCTTAGAACAGACGCATCGAAAACAAGATATGCAGGGGTGTTAATACAAGTTCATGGGGAAAAGAGGTTCCAATTTGTTTCGTATCGAGGGTTACTAGGAAGCATGAACGTAATTATAGTGTGGGAGAATTAGAATTAGGGAGTATAATTTATTGTATAGGTAAGCTAAGATTTTATATTTTGGGGCATTTTTTTAAAATTGAAATGGATAATCAGTCATTAACATCAATTCTTAAAAATAAATTTGGAAATAGTCGTATTTATCGTTGGGCTCTTTTATTGAAGGAGTATGAGTTTGAAATATCATACATATCTGGGAAAAGTAATACTTTAGTAGATGCCATTACTAGAATGGATGGAAAAGAGGGTAGTGAAGATAAAAATAAAAAAATTGGGGTTAATTTGTTCAAAAATATTTCGGGTATATTTTCTAAAGAGTCATTAATACAGGATCAGGAAAATCTCAGATAAACAAAAATTGAAAAATGTTAAAAGAAATGATGCATGGGTTAAAATAGTGGTAATGAAGAGTTATATATTGCATCAGAAAATTTTGCTAAAGAAATCATGTTACAAATCCACTTAGAATACATTCATATAGGAGCAAGAAAGGCGTGGAGAATATTTAGGGAAAATTATATCACCAAAAAAGATATTTCAATTGCCAAAAACATAGTCAAATAGTGTCATTTATGTCAGTTAGGAAAGGAAAAGAATTCACATAATGAAAACGTGCCAAAATAAATAATAGCTAAAAAACCATTAGATATCAAAGCCATAGATTATTTATCGAATTTAACAACAAGTATTCAAGGATCCAAACATATTATGATAATAGTGGACGTGTTTTCAAAATTCATAGTACTATATCCATCAAAAAGAACTAATACAAGATCAGTCATAGAAAATATTAAAGATTATATTACTAGGTATGGCAAACCAAACTATTGTATTTTAGATAATTTAATAACCAAAGATTAAAAAATGTTTTCACACAGGAAGGTATCAAATTATCATACACTAGCATTCGGCATCCTTGTGCCAATTTATCTGAACAATATATAAAAGAAGTAATAAAATACTTAAGGTTATTAGTTCATGAAGAACATCAATATTGGGAGGACAATTTATCATTTATAGAGTCAGTTGTCAACAGTACTCCAAATGATACAACTGAAGAAATTCCTATGTACGTATTTAACCAAACTTTACCATCTAGACCTTGGACCCTAGAACGGAAAGAATATGAACAAATAGTAGAAAAAGTTAAAATCAAATTATGTAAAGCAGCCGATAAATATTTCAAAAGAAAAAATAAAAGAATTAAAAAACATACAGATTTTAAAAAGGGAGATTTAGTTATAGTAAAAGCACTTAGAGTTGCTAAAACAAAAGAAGCAAAATGTGCTAAATTGCAATTACCATATCAAGTAGTTAATAATAAAGGAATAAATAGTTATATAATTAAATATATTGAAACAGGAAAAATAATGGGAATTTTCAACATATCTGAATTGTACAAATATCATCAAAAAATAAAATTTTAATTTTATTTTTGAGAAAAATAAATGTTAAAATTTTAGGGGGAAAATTATAACAGATAAGAAATGAAAGGAAAGGGTACAAGAGAACTTTGAGTTAGGTATAAAAGCATTAGAAATGTTTTAATACTTTTACCGTGTCGCGCTTGCTAGAACAATTTTTAATGAGCATTGTAATACGCTTCTTTATGCGAATAACAGAAACGTTTGTTTGATTATATTAATATAGACAAACGCCAACCAATGGTTACACCCACCAAAGAAGCAGAAAGCTAAAAGAATAATTTATTGAATTATGTGACAATGGTTATAATTTTTGAAAGTCTGACGGTAAATGACAGTTATTAAAATAGAAATGTATACAAACAACCCTTTAAAATTAAGTCGTTATGTGAAGATGGGAGTTTGTTGAAAAAGAGAATCGAGGGACTTGACATATTTTTGACGTTTAAGAGTGAAACATTTTGAGAAGAGAAAAAAGTTATATTAAGGCAGTTGAGACTTTTGAAATATTGAACTGGCTAATATAAGGAGTGATAATTTAGAATTAAGACATTGTAGTTGACAGTTCAGATGGATATTTTGGAATAATCGAAGAAATTTATATACATATAGAATACGTTTGTAAGGATGGGAAGACGGAAGAGATTGATTTGAAAAGAGGTTTATATACATATAGAACACGTTTGTAAGAGTTGGAAGACAGAAGAAATTAATTTGAAGAGAGGTTTATATACATATAGAACACCCTTATAAAAATTGGAAGAAAGCTGAGAGTCACTTTCAAAGGTCTGGTTAATTGTTGTCAAAATTCTCAAATAGTGTATATTGCAGAAGTTTTATTTTTATCATAAGGCATTGAATGTTTATGTAGATCTTAAATTAATATATTTTCTTATAAGGTAGTCTTAACATAGAAAAGGAAAATCCAGAAACAAAGATCTTTGTTTGGGAATACTAAAAGCAGTTCCTGTATTTATAGTTTAGAAGGTAAGAGATTTTATTATAATTGCTAATAAATTTAAAAGAAAATATATATAATTTAATAGTGTTCTATTTAAAAAAAAAATTAGATACAGGGTGTTTCTTCAATAGAGAATAGAATTTGAAATTTAATTTTAATATTTCATCAATTGTTAAAAACTTAATCTATATTTCAATATATTATTAAAATTTAAATCAACTCAAATTTACTTTCATAAAAAAAATTTATAAAAGGTGATATAGATCAATACTACAATTATTTCACGAATCGACTCCGTGAGAGCAAGACATACTATAGAGAGCCGGAGCAAGTTAGTTGGTATATTATTTTATTTTACTTACCTTATACATGGTAGGTTGGCGCCCTAAAAACTCTTCACGAATATAATAACAAATTTTAAGAATCTAAATCTTATAAAAAAATTTTATACTTACAATAATAAAATATTACAATATATATATATACATATATATATATATATATATATATATATATATATATATATATATATATATATTTATATTATCACTAACCTGTGAAATGTTTGGTTTGCACCCGTAATTTACACTTTGCCATTACACTTTGTTTCACCAAGTACCTTACAAACAACTCTAAATCAGAAAAACTAAACGTAAAAACAGCAAAAAACCTTCCATTATAACCTCAAGGCGCCTGTAAACTGTATTGACAAAACGTCGGTAAATAACGAATGAAATAGCTTACGTTCTGTTGATCACAGAATAGCAGTATTGTCACGTTGACAATATTTTTTCGTGATATATCTATAAATTCGATTCATTTCTTACTAGCATATATGTAATAATACATACAATCAATAGAAGGCGGTTTCAGAATTAATATGCCTTATTGCGTTGTGGACAATTTAACTTTTAAATATGCACTAATTAGGGACTTTTGTGACTGTTTTGTCCGTGTAAATAAATACAAATGGATTATTTTACACATAAAACTATTGGGCAATGTGACAACGTCAATGAACTGTTTACTTTATATTTGATCGTAGCTGTTCGGATCTTAGGTAGTCTATCTTTAGTTGAATGTTTTTGAAGGAGACCGACATCGTTTCTGGAATTTTTCAAGCCATGAACAGGTATTTTTCCAAATCTGAAATGTATGGTGTACCCGTTTTCCTTGCTTTTCTGGCGGGATAGGTTGTCTATACCTGCCTTCTGTTCCAACGTTTACGTGCTCACTGTATATGTTTTCTGTATGGGAGGACGGTACCGCTACTAAATAAAATATTGCCAGTGCGATCTAATTCCTTCAAGTTTACTGAGTTTAGATCTTTGAATATTGTTGAGATTATCTTTTTGTTCATTTATGTTCTAATGGTTCGTATCTATTTCTTAAGAGGTTGGAATAATTCTGCGTTCTTTGCGTGTTAAAATTGATGTTGTATTGGATAATATCAATACAATATTTCTTCTTGTCCGACCATTCTTTGGCACTGGTGCCTCAACGTATTTAGTTACAGGTTTAGCTATTTTATTTTGTGAATGCCGTTCTTCAAGCCAGGCATTTCGCTTCAGATAGACTGGGCAAATATCCGCGATGACCGACTGCAATTGGCACAGACCGCTGGTAAAGCTCCAGGTTTAGGATACTTAAAGGTTAAATGTGAGGATTCGCATTCAGAACACGGGTTTGCTTTCGCATCACAAAAGCGTGTGTTTTACTTCCGCTGCGAGAATACGTGAGGTGTGGTACTACCTCCTCGCTACAAATAGTTGCTTCTAAGTATTCAAAATATGTTATTTGTTTGGTGAATACGTCACGCTCTCTAGAATTTTGGTTACAAAGTAATTTCACTGATTTACAACTACAAAAGTTGTATTTCAATAAGAACCGCTAAACTTCAAGGTGTATTGTTTGATAAATATCAGACAGAAAGACAAAATCATAATTATAGGTTAGGCACCTTTAAAATATATACATACATATAATGCTGGGTTAATACAAGTTTCGATGTTATTTTAATGTTTTGGAAGCTTACACGTTTCAACGAAAATATTTTTGTTTGCTAATAAGTTAGCAGGTTAAAAATAAATTTGTTTTCATTTTAAATATAGAAATCCAGATGAATGGGAATGCCTCTCAATAAATTAATGTAAACAACGTAAACTTCTAAAATATCTTACCCATCTTTCATTTAGGAGGTCAAAAGTCATATGAAAGCTAATTCAAATTACTAATCAACTTTTATTCGTACATTTTATTTACAATGTTTTATAAACAATTTGTATAAATTCATAATTCAGTCCAACTATATATTTTTTAAATTAATGGTTGCCTTCCATTGGGCGGTACAATAATTTTTGAAACTATTGTATCATCATATATTGACCAACATTGCCTGATTGAGTACCAACCATTATTTTCAGAAGTAATCTTATATTTTCAGTAACCGTCTAAAAATAAATCTAAATACGTTGTTTACATAGACAAACGAAGATTTTTATCCCTCTAAAACGTTACATGACTATTTGAATTAATCGCCACAAAATACAAGTATTGGCACTGTTGATAAGTTTGATGGTATGCTACTTTTAAATGTAAACCAATTGTTCATAAAAAATCGTACGATAAAAATACAGTTGAATAGCAATTTGAAGCAGTTTTAAGATGAAGTATGACTTACGCACAAATAATAAGAGAAAAAAACCACATCTAAGAAAAGGCATAACTTTATTTTTAGAAACGTTAACGCTGTTACAATATTGCATTTTAAATGTTGAAAATTACAGAAAATAAAAGCATAACTTCCTTTTATCGATTTTTAATTATTCCTTCAATTAGATATTGAATTTTATAATTATTTTGAATTAGGTCTAGAGATTAAAATATTTATATAATTAGTGTTTTAAATGAAACTCACGGTTTCTAGTTAATTCCACAATATAATAAAAGTTATTGAAAATTCTAAAAAATTGATAATTGTTTCGATAAATCAATATCATCGAAACAATTATCAATTTTTTAGAATTTTCAATTAGTTTTATTATATTGTGGAATTAACTAGAAACCGTGAGTTTCATTTAAAACACTAATATGAGCAGATTCCACGAAGTAAGGGTCGAGACAGTTAATTTCATTTATATAATTGTTTTTTCGGTAGTCTGACAGATCCGCTATTACGATATCAGTGATGTTGGGCAGTTGGGCGTCACAAAGACTTTTGATAAGAATGTTATTATTAACAAAAGGGATACTGCTTCAATTAGAATAAAGATTTAAAACTAGTTTTCTATTTATTATAAAACGTTTGTACCAATATAGACTTTTCCTATTATTATTTTTCTCTCCAACAGTTTGTTTTAAACCGTTTTAAACCTCAACACTTGTTAACATGTACTTTATTTAATAATTTTAGAATCGGTGCCAGATATGTAGCTTCTGTAGTACCAGAAATAAAAGTGAACGATTGTGGTGTATCAAATGAACCAGTTTTACAGTATCTAAAAGGATCCAAAGAAAGAACTGAATTAGAACAAGCCTTGAAAGAAACTTCTGCTCGAACTGAAGATGTTCCTATTGTTATAGGAGACAAAGAAATTAAGACTAAAGATGTCAGATATCAGGTAATGTCATTTTATATTTGAATTGATGGAGCGGTCCACAAATTTCATCTTTTTTTTGGCAACATTGATAAAATAATTGTTAACGAAGGGTTTCACAATGTTAAATTCATAAATGATAAGCTGGTTACTGCAACTTTTTTAGCTATAGTATAGTTTTAATAAAAATTCCTCTTGCTTTCCGAATTATTTTGCTGAATCGTGGAAATAGAACGAAATATCAGTAAATGACGAAATTCGGTTGATCCTCCATTATTCTTTTTGAGTTGGCATACAAAAATAGGAAAAAATTCTAGGAATCTTGCATGAAATCATGTTTCTCATGTTACCTTCTACAATTCGAGAATAGAATTGAGCCATTTTGTTTTAGCGATTTCAGTTAGATCTAAAATAAAACAAATACAATTTTACTAAAAAAATTGACAATTGTTTCGATATTTCTATCATCGCCTGACGAATCTATATGCCCGTATAAAAATATATGGGATGAAGAGCGATTAGTTTATTACGTTTGTGTTTGCGATTTGGTGAACGACTGCCCTTGTTTTTGTCTTTTGTCCGTCAGCTGTAAACTCGTTTTTGCTGATAGCAACGATTTTGTTGTTTTCAACATGCAGTTGTTGGGTAAAAATATTGTTGAGATTATTTTCGACTTCTAATAATGATAGAAAACAGTAGTAAAATACATTAAATTTTCCGTACTAAACACTCTTCATACACGTCTTTTCTTCAAATATATCATACTATACTCGATAGTCGAAATTCTGTAAAGTGACTCATCGCTCTTACTGTCCATAAAATCAGTTGCAGAAGCGAACTTCATGAGCGCATCATTTTTGAAGGGTTCTTAATAGTTCTAAATAAAAAATAAATAGAAAATGTTCTTGTACGCTCTGGCGTTTAAATTTGAGAACAGAAATACGAAATTATTATGGTAGGTATCATTATGTATATACAGGGTGTTACCAAGAATAATACACATTTTTAAGGATGAGCTATAATAAGATGTATATAAAAAAGTCGATAGTCGAAATTCTGTAAAGTGACGTCATCGGTTATCTACCGATTTAAAGTGAACTCCATGAGCGTATCATAGTTTAAGGGTGCGAATACTGAAATATCTGGAATTTCAATTTTTAACATTTGAAATAATAACTTATCACAAGTTGTTCATAAGTAAGTTAAAACAAAATAAAAAAATGTTTAAAAGTCAATTCCAACTTACTACTACTAAAACTAAAAAAAAGTTGTTTGTCAAGACCAAAATAAATTACCAATAAGTATAGGTATGTTGCGAGGTCACTTGTAAAATGTCTGACTAACTGGAAGCGGTATCACTCCCTGGCGACTCCTCAGAATCATCGCTTTCTCCTCCTATATCGATAATGAGTGGTTCCGTCATTACTTCTACACGTATGTCTAAATCCCAAAACTTTATTTCTTCTTTTAATACGTGTTGAATACATTTACGCCAACTCTCAGCAGTAACGGTATGCAGCGCCTCGTCAAACAGTTTCTCAACGTCAGCCATTTTGAATGTACTGTTTTTTCTCGCAACATAATTTTTCACTTGGGCCCAAACCAGCTCGATGGGGTTTAACTCACAGTGGTAGGGAGGAAGTCTAACAACTGAGACGTTGAAATCTTTCGCCATTTCATCGACAACGTACTTAATATAACTGCTTTTATGTTTCCGTACGAGAGATAATAATTCAACTTTTAGCATTGCCTCGTTGTGCGGAATGCTTTTACTCTCTAACCAATCAATTATAACCCTATTGCGGCTAGCTGAAGTAGGTATTTGCTCCAGTCGACGAGAGTGGTATGAAGCATTATCCATAACTATCACTGAACCAGGAGTTACCTTTGTTAAAATTGATCTAAACCATGTTTCAAACCGGTTACCATCCATCTCTTCATGGTAATCGACAGTTTTTTTGGACTGAAAACTTAGTAATCCACCTTCTACAAATCCTTCCTCGCTGCCAATGTGAGTGATAATCAGTCGACGTCCTTTCCCAGAGGGAGCTTTTAAACCGGAAGAGAAACCCTCCATAAAGGCTTGTCGATTGCTTCGTATATTCATGTCTTGCCACACTTTTGACACAGTGTGGCCTTCATTTAACCATGTTTCGTCAAGATAATATATGTGCCGTCCTTCGTTCGAAACTGTCGTATCTGTTTTAAATAATTTCTCCTCCATTCCACAATGTCATTTCGTTCAATTAAGGCACTGTTTCTACTTCTTGTTTGGTAACGAAAATTCATTAATTTTAAAGTTCGTCTCAAAACTTTATCACTGATGTTTGGTAAAGTATCATCAGCTTCTATTACCTTGCTCAATTTAGCTACCGAGGGGATTTCATTCCTAAAATAAAAAGAATGTATTTCCCTACGTATAGCATTCCGTGTTTGGTCGTCCAAAACAATTTTCTTTCTTCCCCTACTTTCCGGTTTACAGTTTTCACCTCGTTCTCTTGTCAAAGATCCGTCCCGCGATTTTTTTAGAATATTGTATATAGTACTCTCAGAAACTTTAGTTAAATAACTGCACTTAATCACAGCGTCACTAACACCCAACTGTTTGTCCATGGCACGCAGTCCTTCGTACACATTTAATATGAGGACTTTTTCTTCCCGAATTAAATTGTTACGACGCCGTTTTTTATCGCCAACACCGCTACACTCCGCCATTATTGTCACTAAATATACCGATATAAATATTACAATAAATACCAATAATAACCGATTTATCACACAAAACCACAACACAAATACTGATGTTACGCTCATGAAGAGAATAAACACCTCACATAACTGTTTACTATCACTGTCTCATTCGCGTAGCTCGATCTATCTATCTCGTTCTCAAAGCCGGAACATTGAAGCGACTCTCCAACATTGTCAAATCGGCGAGTTTTTCACAACAAACTTTGCGTTCAAGAAATATACATAAACACTTTATTTCACATTTCAAGTAAACTAATTATTATTAGTCTGCTTGAAATTTGAAATAAATATATTAAATTGGTATTGACTTAATTACATTGCATCTTTTGTACCTGAAATATTGACACAATGGATTTGAAGTGTATTTATAAAATACAGCATTTCTCTCTAGAATACATATGGCAACTGCGCTTTAACCAAAGTGTTGATTAGATAGCTCTGACTCACTTTACACAATTTCGACTATCGAGTATAAATTTTCAACTCATTTTCTTATATATTGCAATGGATTCTTAACGGTTTCTATACTAGGTAGGCAACATACTTTCAATGTCATTTGCATCCAAAAGCCCAACTTTGAATCGCATTTTTTCAACAATTTATAAATTATAACATACATTATAAAAATAGATTAAACACTGAACGCGCAACTAGTTAAGTAGCCATCTATATTCAAGAAACCTTCGATTATGAAACACTAAATATTCCATTCGATATCGATGTAGGTGCAATGAAAACATATCTATATAATCCAGTCACCATTTTAACCATTCACCTTCCCCCTTCTTCCTCCCTGATTATCTTAGAAGCCTTAAACGTCCATATCACTTGTGCGTATCTCCCCTGCATAAAATCGAGATTCTATCATTGAAAATATAATCTCTCATTTCTCTTTTTCGATTCTAAATTATAATGTCCTACTATAATTTAGACTTTTCCTCAAGTTCTTTTATACTTCCCTGCGATCACTGGGAAATCTTAAAAGATTCACTCGCTTTTCTATACTTATTAGATCCACTCACAGAAATTTTTCGTGTACCAAACATTAAAGTTGATACCTCAAAAAAGCAAATTGGCCTATTGTTCAAAACACCTTTATATTTTTTTTAGTCACGAGGGGGTTAGGGTTCAGGTGCCCTAATGGTTACCGCTCAGCCATTAATTGGCTTATTGTGCACCCCCACTCACAGGTATTAAGCAGAGGCCCATCCTAAATTCTTAGCGAACATTGAGATTCGTCGGACTATGTTTTCCTGCATTCCCTCCTGATTTGTGCCTAGGAAGATATCTAGACAGGGGGCTCGCATTCTGCATAGGGCAGGGCAAGGCAATCGAAGAGCACGTGCTTTACGGTTTCCTCTGCTTCTCCGCACATTCTGCAATGGGGATTTGTTATTTCAATTCCCATTTACACTAGGTGTGTGTTGAATATCCAGTGGCCAGTTATGAATCCTACCACTTTTCGCAGTTCTTTCCTACCCAGTCTAAAAGCATTTGCTGCGTAGGTGGTCCTTTTAGCATTCTTTTGGACTGAGCATGTCCCGTGATTTTGTTCCAGCGCTTTTGGTGCTCAAGCGACACCCAGTTGGAAACAGTTTTTCGTACGGCGCTGTATGAAACGCCGTATGCTGGTTCTGGTCCCATGAGTGTGAGATGAGCTCCTTTCTTGGCACACTTGTCAGCTCCCTCATTTCCAGCTACCCTGTATGGCTTGGCACCCAAGTAAGAATTACTCTATTTTCTTTTGCCAAGGTTTTCAAGGTATTGTGACAGTCCCACACTATCTTCGACGTATAGCTGTGGCTTGCTAAGGCCAAAAGGGCCGCCCGACTGTCCGTGTTCACATAGATGGTCTTTTTGTTATATTTCCTGTCTATGCATGTTCTGCCGCATCCGATTAGTGCAGCTATTTCTGCTTGAAATACGGTGGTCATTTTGCCAAGGCAAACACTTATGCTTTGCCTGGGTCTGACGCCGTAAACGCCTGCTCCTGTACCTGTTAAGGTCTTTAACCCGTCGGTGTACCAGGTGATACTGTTCAACATGCGTTGAGGTTCTCCCTGGGCCCATTCGGATCTGCCACTCAAGTTGACACGATATGGTATCTCAGTTTCCACGACCTTGGGCATTCTGTCAGGTGGCATTTCGATGATGTCGCGCCTCATGGTGTCGTTTATTTTAGTATGTTTCATACCATGGTGCTTGCACCAGTTGCCATTGCACTGCATTCTGTATGCAGCCATTTTAGCCTCCCCCTGTATATAAAGATCTAATGGTGAGATGTTTAGCAGTATTTCCAATGCTGCGGTTGGGGTGCCCTTCATGGCACCTGTAATGCTCAGACACGCAGCTCGCTGCACTTTAGAAAGCGTTTTGGCGGCTGTGCTTTGCTGAACTTTAGGCCACTATGCGATCGCACCATACACCATCATTGGTCTGATTACTCTGGTGTACAACCAGTTTACCATTGTCGGAGTTATGCCCCAGGTGCACCCAATTACTCGTCTCATCGTCATTAGCGTAATCTGAGAACGGCTTGTGATGCTCGCTAAATGGCTGTTCCAGGTTAGCTTGTCATCTAACCGGATTCCTAAATAGTTTGCCTCCCTGGCAACCTTTATCTGATTGCCGAAGAGTTTTGGCACACTAGTAATCT
Source organism: Galeruca laticollis (assembly GCA_963921935.1). Classification (NCBI taxonomy): domain Eukaryota; kingdom Metazoa; phylum Arthropoda; class Insecta; order Coleoptera; family Chrysomelidae; genus Galeruca; species Galeruca laticollis. The sequence goes on along the minus strand of OY998175.1, from coordinate 257,407,838 downwards.
CTGCGATTCGCTGTTTTGTAAATGGTACCATGATGGTTTTCGAGGGATTGACAGACAATCCCTCCGCATCACACCATCTCTCCACGGCGGACATTGCCCTCTGCATTAGTTCCAGGCAGATGCCTACGTGTTTTCCCCGTATTAGAATGATGATGTCGTCAGCATATCCTTGAGCATACCAGCCCGGCTCGTTTAGTGTGACAAGAAGGTCGTCGACTACCAGATTCCACAGTTTTGGTGACAGAACGCCTCCCTGTGGACATCCTCTTTCTGTCTTCACCTCTCTTGTGACACCACACAGGGATGCTTGTGCTCTCCTGCTGCTTAGCATGTTCTCTATCCATCGGGTGATTGCCCTGTCTGTGCCTCTGGATTCCAGCTTTGACAATATTGAGCGAGTGTTCGTATTGTAAAATGCTCCTTCGATACCCAGGAACACAGCCAGTGCAACTTCTTTGTAAGTAATGGCTTGCTCTATCTTGCTCACCAAGCTATGCAAGGCTGTTTCGCAAGATTTGCCACTTTGGTAGGCATGTTGATTAGGGTGCAGTGGCTTGTTACCCAGCACCGTGACCCTCAAATGCCTATCTATCATCTTCTCTAATGCCTTAAGAAGAAATGACAAGAGACTTATCGGATGATGAGCCTTTGCAGTATCGTAAGAGGGTCTTCCAGGTTTTGGTATGAATACCACCTTGGAGATTTCCCACACCGTAGGTATAACTCCTGTGGCTAGGCTTAGTCTGAACAGATTCACAAGTCTTGGAGTTATTATGTCGGCGCTTTTTTGGAGTAGTACAAGGTACATTCCGTCCATTCCAGGCGCCTTGAAGGGATCGAAAGATTGAATAGCCCATGTCACAGACCCATATGTGACTATGGACTTTGCACAAGTCCAGCTATCACGAGTTGCCAGACCGCGGGTAACTTGCCGTTCTTCTCTGATTTCGCTCGTTGCTTCGACTTGTATTTCGGTGGATCCCGGGAAGTGCGTACTGAGCATTACTGCCAGTGTCTCCACCGGTCCATCCGTGTGTGAGCCGTCTTCTTTGAGTATGGTCTCTGTAGTATTAACTGGATTTTGAGCCATGACTGTGGAGTTTTGCACAGTCAGAGACATTTTCAATGTCCTGACAGAAATTTCTCCATGAGCTTCTCTTGACTTTCCTCACTGCTTTATTGAATTCAGTGAGCGCCTTCGTACGACTGTCCCAATTTCCTGTGCATTTGCACTGATTGTACGCCTTTATATCATTTGTTTTCCCAGATTTTTCAAATTTAATAACTTAATAGAATTCTGTGAATCCAGAAATATGCTTTTTCTCTAAGAGAACTTCCTTTCCATGGTGGAATAGTGAATGCTTCATTGTCATATAAGAAGGAAATATTCCTGCAATTATTCACACGTCATTCTGCAGAAGCTGATTAATTAATTTAAAAAAAACTTGAAGCTTGATCCAAGAGAATAATTAAACAGACTAAAAAAGTAAACTAAATCGAATTCATTTCTAGCTTGAATCACCAAAATTCACCTAACCATCTCGGATGGAATTGATTGAATGAAAAGTATTCCTTCAATCATAATAATAGGAATTCATCTGAAAGACAAATGTACAACTAATCCCTAAAATATCTTCAACCAGTTTCCAAACTTTTTCTCCCACAAATCTTCCAACTCAGCTCACAAGTTTCTGATGGCACATTTATACCCATGATAAAGCAATCTGCCTCATCAGGAATTTACTCAAATTTTATAACCACATATTATGGTCATTTCATACTTTCCAATCTCTTGGAAACTATACACAATAATTCCAGTTCATAGACAGAACAAAAATCAACATAAGAAAGATATAGTTCAGTCTCTCTTAAGAACCATCTCTGCAAGTTACTAAAAAGGATTGTAAACTCTCGTTTAACTAGGCTTTGCGCTGATGACCGCATCGTTCAGCATTCTTTGGCTTTTTCGTAAGCCAACTTCATTTATGCCTAAATAACGTTAACTTGTTACTTCTCATCCCCAAATGTTTCACTATCCGATCATGCCCTAAATTAAATGTACTATATGTTGGCGACGTAGAAATCCCGTTTATTGATAATCTCAGGATTTTGGGAATGTATTTTAAATCTATCTTGAACTGGAATCACCTCTTGAAATATATAAGGATCTTTAAATATAATAGAACTTCTTTTCTCTCTCTCACTCTCTGTGTGTGTGTTACTAGTACTGTTCCACGTCTTGCCCAAAAGCAAAACACAGGAGTTATCCTCCGTCAGACACTGATAATGAATACTGGAGAGGTTCACTCATTATACAGTATGTTGATTCTGTCACACCATCGCTGATTATTCCATTTTCACAAGGAAATGCCCCAGCTTTGGCCTTGACAAAACTGCATCCCATATATATGCTGAAAATGAGTATCGGGAGATTACAAAAGAACGCAGAATCATTTATAGTGTTTTTTGAGTTGGATGATATTACCGCAGAACTGGACCTATGTTTTAACTTGTGGAAGAAAAAAATATTATCTGAGGACGATATTGGAATTACTGATCTTTTAAATGAAGCCAATCTTTTTTTTCTTGTCATGAGGCGAGCGTTCTCAATCCTGAGTGCAATTCCACCCACTACGGCGACTGTAGAACGGTCCTTCAATACGCTTCGAAGAGTTTAGACCTGGCTTAGGAGCACTATGGGAGAGGAAAGGTTGACGGAAAAACAGTGAGATGGTCTAAGAAAAATTATTAGTGTAAAAATAATGAATAAAAATTTTTTCCAGAATCTTTTGACGTTTTATTTTGTAAGAAGTAGTCGTCACCTTACTACTCCCTCCAATCTAACAGCTGCACCCCCCCCCCCCTCCCCCTAGAGCAGATCCTGAACACGCCCTAGGGCAGTGGATTCAACCAGCAAACGAGCTATTTGTGCTTAACAAACGTCTATATCTATACTATATACCTACTTTGGAATTTATCTTGTACTACTGTAGTTCATTATCATAATCACTAAAAAGCTTATGTTTCAGACCCAGCCTTCAAAAAGTTAATAAGAAAGATTATATTCAAATTAACCCTGTATATCAACATCTTGAATTTCATTTTATTTTGTTAGTTAAAGTCAAATTCAAATGTGTCGATATTGATATGGTACACATTTTTTTAAATCTCGCCTAAATAACAATTTCCCTGTTTTAATTAATAAAATCATCAACCATTACTCAATAGTTATGTTGACTTATTTTTAGAATTGCTTTTATTTTAAAGATAGACCCTGTATAAACACGAAATTAATAATTTATAAAAATATAATAAGGCAAATTTCAATAAATAAAAATAGGTTTAAAAATTCCCGCTAGAGCGTTCCAAACCGTGTCGTGACGTCATCAAACTATAATCGAATTTCGCGGTCTGTCAAAATTAACTGATCTTGATTCTTACGAATAATTTAAATAATAGCCGTAAAAATGAATAGGTCGTCTTAAAAATGCTGTGCAGTGCCGATGTGCAAAAGTACGTCAATCAGAACACCACAAAAACTTAACCATAAACTTAAACATAACCGTTCCAAAAAATGCACAAATTAGGAGAAAGACTTGCCAGGTTCATTGACAACAAGTACCTACCAGTTATTTTTATGAAGATCACTTCAATGTAACTTGTAAGCTCTGATAAACTACAAATATAAAACTGTTTTAAATGAAACATATTGTTTCTAGATAATTTTTTTAATATATTCTGGAATTATCTAGAAATAGTAAGTTTCGTTTAAAGCAGTAATATAAGTAGATTCCACGAAGTAAGGGTCGAGACAGTTATTTTTTTACAAATGTAAATTTAAAATAATGTCAGATATTTTTGGTTAAGTGGCACAAAAAAAGTCAATTGATTCATTAGTAAATTGTTTGTTTACAGAGCTAATTCCAAGTTTTATTTCGTTGATATAGATGATAAGTAGTTCTAAATATGATAAAAGAGTATATAAAATGAGTAAGGTATCGCTCTCATGTGTAATAAAGTATATCAATGTAAAATTATATGTACTTACAAAGCCATTTTCACGCTCCGCTTGTCAAAAATCCATGTTTCTAGTAAAGAAACTTGCACCATCATAGAATCAATCTTCAGTAAGATACAACTATTTCTTCCGATGGATCCAGTCTCCATTGTGATAAAAATCGTAAAATATTATCGTTGTTCTTCCAAATTATCATAAAAATAGTTCATACTTTTAACTCGGTTATGAGAAATAAGTCAACTTGTTAGTGCAGTGACGTCATAGCGCTCAGATTGGTGATTGCAGTCACGTGATAATGGGTGATAAATAAGGCTATTTAAATTGATTTTATTTAATTCAAGACGAATAATTAGGTTCTTAAAATGATATTTAAGGTTTCTAAAAACTGCCTTTAAGGTGTAAAACATAACTTCACATGAATTTGTAACAATTGTCAACATCCCTATTATGGATTGCAAAGTATACAATTTCAAAAGATCTGTAAGTATTGAGATAAATTACTTACTTCAATGACTAACTAACAAGTGGACTGTTTTTGTTAGAAAAACGTTGTTCGCTAAGCTAAATGTTGATAAAAAATAAGAGCAATTGGGTGTTGCAGAGTACATTTTCAAAGGTATTAAAGAATCATTCTGTTTCATTCAAACTATTCTGATGAAGTCTTAAAGGACACCATATTTACAAGAATAATATCCAATAGTTTTTGATCTGTAGTCTGTAGGTAATTTAAATATCTATTGAAAATGATAGATAGTGAGATAGAGTAGCTACTACATGAGTGCAGCTTTTATTTCGATTTTAAATGTATTTTATTGTTTAAGGTAATGCCACATGATCATAAAAAGAAGTTGGCAAAATTTTACTATGCCGACAAAAACATTCTCCAAAAAGCAATTGAAACTGCTTGTACAGCCCAAAAGAAATGGGATGCAGTACCAATACCAGAAAGGTGAGCTCTACTTTTTTATATCAGTATAATTTTCTTGGCTAACGTACCACTCTATTATTTATGTAGTTATGTGAAAAATAATAAGTTTATTTTAATTTCAAATTATTTTTCAGTGAGCACATATATTAGAATACATTCATATAGTTTCTAATATGCTGAATTTAATAACAGTACGGGTTGTCAATAGTCGACACAAACCCCTCCTTTTCATGTGCATAGGTCGAATTCTGCGAAATTACATACATCTTTGTTTTAAAAAATTGTATCAATTAAATACAAGTATGATAAGATTTATACCCCTAGTCCCCTTAAAAGTAGTTAACAGAATGCTTAGGTGCAAAGGAATTGACTTAATGTGCAAATGTCATCAACTACAGTTAATTTTTAAATTTCAAATGTTGAGATAATTCTATAAATAACTCGAAATAACATTTGTCCTACAAGACGAATAGTTTAGTCTAGGGATCTAGGGTATTCCTCTCCTCAAAGATGTATGACAATTAATAAAATAGATAAGCGGATTCGCGCGTTTGGACATGTAAGGAAGATTAAAAAAGCAGCTGCGTGTGCACTGAGTGAGATACCTATCTAATCAGATGTGATGCTTCAGTTTGAGGAAAATCCACATCCCGAGACAAACATCCATAACAATAAATGTTAGCCCATAAGTAGTATATACACGTATGTTCTGTGACACTTTATCGGATGAACAGGCGGATGGCCTATGGGTGGTTACCGATAGGAAGAAGTTTCCAGAGGGTTTACAAGAAGTAGAAGAAGTCTCTAGATGGTTAGCAAGTAATCACGGTAGCGTCTACGGGGGTTATGCATAAAGTTAATAAGAGTGTATGTTGTTACGTGTATAAGGTATCTAGAGGGTGGTTTAGAAGAAGCGAAGGGGTTTTTAAGGGTAGCGTCTACGGGGATTACGCAAAAAGTAAGGGTGTATACAAGAACGGGGGTTATGCAAAAAGTAAATAAGTGTGTATGTTTTTACGTGTATAAGGTATCTAGGGGGTGATTTAGTAGAAGCGAAGAGGGTTTTAAGGGTAGCGTCTACGGGGGAGGGGAGCGTCTACGGGGATTACGTAAATAAGGGTGTATACAAGAACGGGGGTTATGCAAAAAGTAAATAAGTGTGTATGTTTTTACGTGTATAAGGTATCTAGTGGGTGATTTAGAAGAAGCGAAGAGGGTTTTAAGGGTAGCGTCTACGGGGGGGTTGCGTAAAAAGTAAATAAGGGTGTATACAAGAAGTAATTAGAAGAAAGAAAAATATATGGAGGATTGTGTGTGTAAGAGATGAGGGGTAGTGCTTACGAGGGGGAGGGGCTATGCAGTTAGCTGATTTTTTAAGGGTTCTATATTTTGAAATTCTCAAAGGAATGTTATTAGATTGATAACCAACATTTTTTTTAAAACGGATATGTGTGTGAATTCATGTCATTTTATAGAAGGTTTTTTTTATATTGTAATAAATGAAAACTCACATTATATTAAATTCGCTTAGTAGGTAATATTTATGCGTTATTTCTATAGTTAGGAAGCACGTGCAGACCAAATCATTTATTCAGACAATAGTGAACTTGTTTCAAATATGATTAGATTGGAATGTCATGATTTCTGGTTTATAATTGTTAGTAACAGATTAGATTGTAGGAAATCGTAGAAAATATAGTTTTCTGGAAATATGATGATGATATCAAAAATAACTCATTGGACTTGTGCATCCCCCTCTATAATAAAATATTCTTTTAAATAGTGCTCACAGTAAATACTAGGCAATAGACTGTACTCAGTGTTCCAGTGAAAAGTTGTCGTTTGAGGTTCCACAATACATAGTAAGTTATTTATTTACTATTTTTTTTCATTCATCTTTAACTATTTTAAAAAACTTAATTGTTAAATTATTATTATTCTGTTATCTTTTCAAATAATTCTTTCTTTATTACAGATGAATTTTTTAAATGAGATTAATACAATAAGCACTGCTTTTGCAGAAATAAAACCCGTTATAAAACTAAAAGATTTACCAAAGGATACACCACATAGAATAAACAGCGCAAAGGTGCACCAGGGGCAATTTGGAGCCCAAATACTTCTGGAGCTGGAAGAAAATATAGTATTTCTCCCCAAAAGAGTGACGGATGCATTTGCGTCGCATGTAAATCAATTTACGCCGGGGAAGTTCAGCATTACATTCCTGGGACTTCAAACTTTCCAAAGGGTTTCCCCTAGGACCCTCTTCAAAATAGAGGAGAATGTATAAAAAACATAACAAAACAGTACATATTGAATTTCAACACCTTGAAAAATAATCTGGACACAGGTGAACAGCTTCAGTTTTCAAAATCGTAAGTTTTTATAATTTTTTGAAAATGAATTCTGAGGAAATAGCTCTCCTAACTGATAATATTGTTAAAAAGTTTCAAGCAATTGAAAATATTTTATTTCAAAAAAAAAATTGGTACTATTTATGATATAGAAAAATGGTCAAAATAAGCTAAATGCCACATTAGACTTTGCAGCTTAGCAATAAGTGATGGAGATCTAACCATTGGTACATTACGTATACTACAAACCAACTTGGGTCACTTAAAGCGGTTTAGAACAATAATTCAGAATCTAAGTAAATCTGGAAAGGGGCTTACTATTAATAAAAAAAGAAGTAATAGAGTAAAATGGGAAGATATTAATTCAATTTTTGAAAGTAGAGTTCGAACCGGGGTTATTATAAATAAATCTCATAAAGATATCTTACAGTTTTTTGATGATTCGTTGTTTCTTTTCAGCACTAGAATGAAAAACGCATTAAAAAATTGAATATGTTGAAAGTAAATACTTGTTTTTGTGCAGAATTTATTAGAAAATCAGGTGATACTGAAATTACAGAAAATAAATATTTTTCTACAAAAAATTAAATAATTGATAAGACAACTGACTTTAAAAAATGGTTTGCAGTTAATGTAAAAGATGTCATTTTAAGAAAACTTTCAGAATATTCTGAGGAAGGATCGGGGTGGGCCTTAAGTAAAATTATATCTCTGGAAATCAATATAAATAAATACGAGGTGGCTAGTGGAATATCATCATATATTAAATTACCAGACATAATAGCTAAAAGAAAGGCGTGTATCAACGTTCAGAATGACGATAATGCATGCTTTGCTTGGGCAATTGTTTCAGCTTTGTTCCCTTGCGTTATTAATAAAAATCCTACACGTACTTGTTCATATCCTCATTATAGCAAAGTTTTGAACATAAACGGTCTTACATTTCCTGTACACCCAAATCAGATTACAACTTTCAGAAAAAAATAATGTTAATATTTCGGTTAATGTTTTTGAATTGGAAATTTTCAGACCATCAAATTTTAGTGTTGTGCCAGTACGTTTAACAAAACAAAAAAGAGTAAAGCATGTCAATTTACTGATTATTCAAAATAAATATTTTCCTAAAAAGCATGATTGTGAACCAGAGTCAGATAATGGTGATTATGATTTTAGTGATGATATACAGTATCACTATATTTGGATAAAAGACTTGTCAAGACTTTTATCCAAGCAACTCTCTAAAAATACTAGAAAAAAATATATATGTGATAGATGTTTGAATTATTTTGTTTCTCAAGAAAAATTGGATGACCATTTCAAATATTGTGAAAAAATTGATAATAATTGTAAAATTGAGTTTTCTAAAGATCCATATGTCAAGTTTAAAAATTTAGTATACAAAGAAAAAGTACCTTTTATTATTTATGCAGATTTTGAATCACTACTTATTCCTTATATTGATGTAGATGCTAGAATAAAATCTAAATCACGATCATAATTTGGTTCTTCATCATAACTACTATTATCACTACATGACATTGTAACACTATAATACCCAGAATCGTGACTACTCATTATGATGACTTCTAAACTAATGTCGATCAATTTATATGTTTATCTCTGTCCTCCACTCAATTAAAGTTGATTGGTTGCTGGCGATCTATACTACTACGTTATCAGTGTTAATCCAATTGTTATGTTTTTCATCTAATCCTAACCATTTAACGTACATTTTGTTACGTTTCCTCTTCAACACCTTTTCAACGAGATAAATGTGGGGATTTTTGGTATTTTGTAATTCTTCTTCATAGAAACAACCTCTAATAGGCGATCCAGTCATATCTTCTATCGAATACGTTACAGGATTCGTTATTTTGACTTTCGTAATTTTGAATAGTTCAGTTGTAAAATTGGGAGTGTAACCTTTTTCAAAAGCATGTTTCGCGCTTTACTTATTCGCACAATATCTCCCACATTTAATTTTCTGGGTCCAGCGATTTTCAAATAACTGAATTTCTTATTTAAAATCAATTTTTCGTTACTTCGATTCACCTCTGATGGTTTGTATCCAGTTTTACTATGTTTTGTGTCGTTGTATTCCTTTGTGATTTAAGGTAAAATATCGATCCATTGGTATTTCCCAATTAAGCTGAAATGTTTATAGAGTTTCGTTTTGAGCGTTCTAATAACTCTTTCTGCAATTGCAGCTTTCTTCGTACTAAATGTACTATAATGATTGATATTATGTTTTTTCATTAGAGATTTGAATTTACTATTGTGAAATTCCGTTCCCTGATCTGATTGTAGATTTTTTGGCGTTCGACTCCTGATAATACTCGAAAATGCTCGTGTTATTTCTTCGGCTGTTTTCGTCTTGAGTGGACGAGTCCACATGAATTTCGAGAAACAATCGATAACCACCAAAATCATTTTAAATCCTTTATTATGCTTCGCATAAGGTCTCATTTCGGCTAAATCCATTTGCCATAAGTCATCAAGACCTTTGATTATTGTTCGTCGACGTGGATAATTTCGTCGAATCGGTTTATGCAATTCTTTAACAAGTTGAATCCTGTCTGCAGACATGATGTATAGTGAACAAAGAAGGTTTTATTTTGTTATATATATATATATATATATATATATATATATATATATATTCTAAAGGTTAATTATTGTTCTTCTTCTAAATTACACTGTACGAGAAGATCCATACAAAAATAATCTCTACTACCCAATTTGAATTATATTTTATCGTTCTTCTTTATGCTAAGGCCGTTTAACTGTTGATACTGATATTCCATATTATTCTTCAATAAAACGCTGCCATCAGAAGCATAATGTTTACAATTTTACAATCAAAAGGGAATACAAAAGCGGTACCTTCCGTATCCAAAACGTAAAAGTTCTTGTTGAATTTATTCGTGCCCCTAAAGCTGATTAGACACTTTGTGTGATACTTTTCTGCGAATTGGTGTATCTGTCTGCTGATATTTGTCGATGAAACGAGATTATCGACATAATTTTTTATCGGAATGTTTGTATTGAGAGTAGCAATCGTTGAATCATAGTTTCTATGTATTTCATCCAATGTATCTTTCATTTTTTTGTCAAGTATGTTTACTATAAATTTTCTATTTGATTCTATTGCATTATCTACATACTTTTGAGTTGATCCATTATTTATCAAGGATTTTATTTTATCATTTATTTGCTGAATACTTGTGTTCAACGACAATTGAGCTATTTCGATTTTTTTAAATCGTGCTTCGAGATTTGTATCATACTTCTTTTTATATGCGTCAGAATGTCGACCAAACTTGTCGAGACTCATTTTGAAAATGAACATAAATCAATCGATGGTTAATATATATAATCGGCTTCACGAAGTTCATGTATAATGGCAACAATCTCATTATCATTGGAAGTGTTACCTGCATCCTTGGAAGCTATTAACTCTCTAAGTCTTTCAACAATCTCGTTTACATCGTCCCAGTAAACGTACTCTATATCTTTATAATTATAGGTCATGATGTGATCAGGTAATCCTTTACCTACGATGTTAGTGGTAGTGTTTCGTCTTATAATAAATTGCTTTTTAATAATATTAATATACTTCCACCGCTGAGAACCTTTTAGTGTTGTATCTTTTTTTAAATGAACCCCCGTTCGTTCCAATAATATTTTGTATGTAGGTAAATCATCTTCGGTATATTTGGGATGTTGGTAGAAAAGTAATTGGTAAAGACCTGGAGTAGCAGGTATTCTATCCCATCCTTTATCTCCTTCTACGAATATATCTCCGTTTTTTGCGTCAAAGTTTATTCGTTTATTCCCCAGAGTCCACTGATCGTTTTCAGCATTATACTTTGGACCGTACAAATCATCGATTTGTGAGTCTTCATTAAAGAAATCGATGACACATTGTCGACCCATTGTAGGATATTGTTCGATGTACTCGTTGACTGTTCGTGGTGAGAAATGTTCTCTAGTATTCACTTGAGGTTCACCATCATCATCCGTAAATACTGATTCATTTTTCGGATCATAACTGTATAATTCTTCATCACTGATAAAATTGGGAACATGTTCTTTTTTCTCTTTAGATGATGTGGGCTGTGGTGGGGGTGGTGGTGGAGGTAGGGTTGCTGTAATCTGCTTGTTTGCCTTAGATGTATTCATAATATTTACGATATCTTTGAGTGGATTAGATATAGGTTTGAAAATTCTATTTAGTGTCTCATCATGCTCAGTTTTGTTCAGTTTAAAAGATAAATACTTTTTTCTAATAATTCGTTTCAGATCTGCAATTTTTCGTTTTCGCACAGCGTCTGCATCAGATGACATCATAATGAAAAATGAATGGTTAAATAATCATTATATTTTTATATACATATCGAATCCTTTACGATATCTACCATCTTGTAAATCAAAGTCTTTAATAATAACCAAAGCGCCATATTTATCATTCCAGCATTCAGAGCACATTTTCTTGAATTCTTCAAATGACATGTCGGGGGAAACGTATTCGTTGAAGGCATGTTTAAGGTTAATTTCATCCTGTTTAAACATTACAATCATATTGCAGTTATCACGTATTAGCTGCTTTGGTATTTTCGAATAAGTCTGACATAGGTAGAAGACATCAATACTTCTGTGTCTACACATGGAAAAATATTCTTGAATTGTTTGTTGTTTGTCGCATGACACATCGTCAAAAATGAAAATCGAATTCGGTTTGGATTGTGTAGGACTTACAATTTCATCGTTTTCTTTAAACGGATAATATCCCACACCTTTTACACCAGTCAATACTTCTTCGAGCAGTTAAATTTTACACCATTTGGATTGAACAGCAATGATAGCACAATATTTGTTTTCCCACATCCGCTGGGGCCACAAATAATAGCACGAAACGAATCAGGTAATAAAAGTCCATGTTTTCGACTACGTCTATCTTCCAAAACGCTATCGAAATTTTCAATCGGTAATGACTGCTCTTGTTTAACAATCTCCATATTATGATACTTTTTCAAACAGTGCAGCTATAATTATAGGTTCCATCGTGAGCAAATAGTCAGTCTTCATGTTGATTCACGAAGGTGAAGGTGTGCTAAATTCACTCATAAACAATTTGCCTTTTGAGCTTCATTTTCCTGGCTACCAATACTGTGGACGTAAGTTTTACTATTTTTATTTTTTCACAATATTAAATCCTCTATTTATATAGCTGGAACACGTCTGAGAAAACGGCTACTACGAGGAGATACAGGTGTCAACGCTCTCGACGCAGCTTGCAAAAATCACGATATCGCATACGCATCTAACAAGTCACTCACAGATCGTCATAAAGCTGATTTGGTACTAGAAAACGCCGCTTGGGAGCGAGTAAAGTCAAAAGACGCTAAATTAGGTGAAAAGGCAGCCGCCTGGTTCGTAACCAACGGAATGAAGGTTAAACGCAAGTTGGGAATGGGTATGAAGAAGCGTCGATCTTTTCATCGTGATGTGGTTATGAAGGTGAAGAAATCCATGAAAAAGGGATCTTCGCTGTCAGATACAGCGATGTTTGCATTGCGAGCAGCAAAATCTCTTATTCAAAAATTCGGAGGCCGAAAACATGTTCCAATACCTAGAGTAATACCTGTAGCTAAATCTGGAGGATTTTTACCCTAATACCTCTTTTCGCTGGACTTTCAGCTTTGGGAGCATTATCAGGCGGTGCTGCGGGAATTGCGAAAACTGTGATCGATGCAAAAAATGCTCAAAAGAAATTGGAAGAAGATCATCGTCATAATAAAGCTATGGAGCCTATAGGTAAAGGATTGTATTTGCGAAAGAACGCTAAAGGTGGATATGGATTATTCTTGAAAAAAAACTACCATTGAAGCTACCCAATAGAGCATTATTCGACTATGAATTAATCAAGTTTGCCAAATTAATGAAAATAGAATATTTTCGAGATGTGTACATGCGCGATTCTCTACCGAAAAACGGACCTCGACGATGTGAATCAGCAATACTAAATTTGGATGTGTCTAAAAACTCAGGCACGCATTGGGTAGCATATAGGAAGATCAACTGTGGACATTTGTGTTTGCAATTCCTCTATAATGTCTGAAGCATGGTTGGTTGGCGAAACACAATTGTTGTCGTCTTTTACAAGTGCCGAATTGAAAACTATTCCTCTAAAGTATTTGGTAGAGCGAGTTAAACCTTGGGATTTATTAGACAATTGGCATAAATTACCAAAAGAATATCAATCGAATTTCAACTTGCAAATTTTCTTGCCTTGTTTTGTGCATTACAATCGACCGGATCAACGTACTCATGTCGTTGGTCCGGTTAGCTCACAACGCAACTGTCATGCATGTAACCACTCCCGTAAACATCACAGTCATGTCTCAACTGTTGAACTTAACGTCCACATCGAATGAATTCTCCTTCACTCCTCCCACACCGATAATATTAAAACCTGAAAAAGAATACTTTATTGGTGTGTTGGGGTTTCATTCGTATCATTCTATACCGAATATCGATGGTGAGAAATTTTATTTCTACAATAAAAATGATCGTAAGAAAGGACTCATCACCATTAACTTCCCGTCAGGATGTTACGAAATCACAGATATTGAAGCTTATCTCATCGATCAATTCAAATTGAAGACGGATACAACTGTGGCCGATATATCTTTGAAGTCCAACAACAACACTCTTCAGTGTGAAATTTACAGTCGACAGCACGCCATCGATTTTGAATACTCTGATAGTTTGAGTAAAATACTAGGATTTTCTCCAAAGATACTAGATCCTGGTAAAGTCCACCGTTCCGATCTACCTGTTAACATTTGTAAAATATCAACTTTACTATTCGATTGCAATATTGCTGAAGGATCGTTTGACGGAGATAAGCCTGCTCATACAATATTCAGTTTCCCAATTACAGTGGACCCTGGTTATGCAATCAACGAACGACCGAACAATCCGATTTACTTAGCTGTGAGCAGCACAAACGAAATCACCAACATTACCGTAAGAGTGTTGAATCAAGATCTCGAACCAGTAAATTTTCGAGGAGAAAAAAGCACGTTACTTTTAAATCTATTGGAACGTTAATGGGTCTACTTATCAACAACGACTATTATAAAAGTCCCTCATCATCTACAACAAAATTAGTCTCTTGCAGATCGTTCAAAAGAACGAAGCTTCATCTAACTCCTGCAAATCGGGCGTTTCTCAAAGCAATCGGATTAAAGTTGAAGAAGAATGACACTAAAAAGAAAGTACGTGCGTTCTGATTGGACACCACCATCAACGAAAATATCTTCGATACTTGACCTTTACCGAGATCCACAATATGAAGAGTCGATAAGAAAAGAAGATTTTCACACCTATGTTCCTTATGTGAAATCATTTAATAACAGCGATTCTGTGGAATTTGACATCCAACAAACTGACGCATTTTTTCTCATGTACGAAACTCAACTTGAAATTAAGGGAAAATTAGAAGTTAGTGGCGGAGGAGGACATGTTAATCTAACGCCAAATTGTGGTGCATTCCTCTTCGATTCTTGTTCCTACATTCAAAGTGGAAAGGAAATAGAAATAGTACGAGATCCCGGTATAGTAAGTACCGCAAGAAGTTTGTTGTGTTATAATCCACAATCGAAAGAAATGGTTTTAGCTGGCTGGAATTATCCCAATAAACCGCTATTGAATGATGTTGATAAATCGTTTAGTTTGTTGATTCCTCTAAAACACATTTTCAATGTATTCAATGACTATACTAAAATCACATATGGAAAACAAACTTTTCGATTCATACGTGCTCGTCATGATAACGATGCTGTAATAGTAAATGAAGTAACAACAGGTACTACGAACTACGACATCTAACACTACAATAAAGTTTGTTATAGATAGCATGGCATTGAAAGTTAAACACGTCTATCCTAACGATGAAATAAAATTACGTATGATGGAGCAAATAAAAAGTGATCGACCAATATTCATTCCGTTCAGAAAATGGGAACTTTGTGTATTGCCTACGTTAACGAAAGACGCTAAAAATGAGATTTGGTCAGTTAAAACGAGCTCGTCTGTCGAGAGACCTCGATATGTTATCGTATGCTTTCAAATAGATAGACGCAACAAGAAGACAAACGATCCTTCGCAATTCGATCACTTGAACACCAACAATGTAAGATTGGCTTTGAACGGAGATTTTTGGCCCACCGAACGATTAAAGATGGATTTCGGAAAAAACGACTATACTCTTGCCTATCATAATTACGCCTCATTCTATAGAAGCTATACCAATTCCAGCATAGTACATCCAACATAGGACTATGAAGCATTCAAAGATCGTGCTCTCTTTGTCATAGACTGTTCCAAACAGGAGGAGGGTATGAGGGCATCGACAGTTGATATAAAAGTGGAAATTGAAGTAGGTGTAGGATTTCCTGCAAATACTAGAGCATATTGTATAATTATACATGACTGTTTATTGGAGTATTACCCCCTAACGGAAATTATCAAAACGGTCATATAATACCAGTGTTGAAATACACAGCGAGACAGTTACAAATAAACCACGATGAGAATAGCATTCATTGACATTCAAGGCTTCATTATCGAGGGTACATTCCATCCTAAGGAATTGTCCATCGAAATCGGATATAAACACTACATATTTAAACCGCCACAACCCTCATTTGCTAAGCAATCAAGATAAAAAAACAAACAACTTTTTGGAACACCATATCCATGGAATCAAGTATTCTTCTGGCGATGTTGATTATTCAAAATTGGACGAGATTTTTAAAAGTACAATGTCTAATGTCGATTGTATTTACGTTCGCGGTAATCAGAAATATGAATTTTTACAAAAGAAATGTGAAGAATATGGAATTTCTACGACAACTGTTGTTGATGTCTGCAAGTTTGATGGAACGTCCTCAGCCATGGATAGTTTAAAAAAACATTCGAATGCTTGTCATGCCGATGGGACTTTCAATTGTACACAAATTAATGTAGAACGATTACGATATTGGTTTTTAAATGTAATACCATTGTAATTTTACTCAAATAAATAGAAAAAATTGATGAGTTGTTTTATTGAAACACATTGTATACTCATTTATGTCTATACTACATGAAGACTTAAACTTTCGTTTTACAATATTCAATATAATTTTCAATATTAAAATAAATACTGATGTTAAAATTATACATGTCATTGCAAAAACATTATTAATTTCATCCTTGATGGCATCCTGTTGTTCCCGAACCTTCTGTATCCAAAACGTAAAAGTTCTTGTTGAATTTCTTAAGAAAAAATTGATGAGTTGTTTTATTGAAACACATTGTATACTCATTTATGTCTATATTACATGAAGACTTAAACTTTCGTTTTACAATATTCAATATAATTTTCAATATTAAAATAAATACTGATGTTAAAATTATACATGTCATTGCAAAAACATTATTAATTTCATCCTTGATGGCATCCTGTTGTTCCCGAATTGTATTATTCATCATATTGTAGTCGGTTTAATTCTGTGGATTTTTTTGTAGGCGGCGATTTTTGAAGACGTTATCCTCCAAGCACATTCGCTCCAATTGCTTTATCAGTAATCTTATTTTCATAAATTGAAATATCTTTACTCAATTCTCGAACGCTTTTAGAAAATTCCTCCAATTTGCGTCTATACTCTTCCGATGACATTCATTTATTATAAAAGAAATCATGCACATGCTTTCAAGACTTTCAAAATACCCCGTATAAGAAAAAGACATCCGTTAAATATGATTTTAAAAAAACTGCAACATAAAATCTATTTTTATTAATTTGATAGAAAACTAAATTCTGCTGTTTCATGAATAAACTCAGTTTAGATTTTATCGTAAATGACTGATACAATATCATGTTGATATCATATATTTTTTAAAAGATACTAAAGTAATATTCCGTAATATAAAGTAATATTCCCTTAATACTTGATATCTAGTATTTGTATCGTTTTAAATTATAACAACTAATTTCAACTAACAATTATAAACCAGAAATCATGACATTCCAATCTAATCATATTTGAAACAAGATCACTATTGTCTGAATAAATGATTTGGTCTGCACGTGCTTCCTAACTATAGAAATGACGCATAAATATTACCTACTAAGCGAATTTAATATAATGTGAGATTTTTGTATCGTTTTAAATTATAACAACTGATTTCAACTAACAATTATAAACCAGAAATCATGACATTCCAATCTAATCATATTTGAAACAAATTCACTATTGTCTGAATAAATGATTTGGTCTGCACGTGCTTCCTAACTATAGAAATAACGCATAAATATCACCTACTAAGCGAATTTAATATAATGTGAGTTTTCATTTATTACAATATAAAAAAAAACCTTCTATAAAATGACATGAATTCACACACATATCCGTTTTAAAAAAAATGTTGGTTATCAATCTAATAACATTCCTTTGAGAATTTCAAAATATAGAACCCTTAAAAAATCAGCTAACTGCATAGCCCCTACCCCTCGTAAGCACTACCCCTCATCTCTTACACACACAATCCTCCATATATTTTCTTTCTTCTAATTACTTCTTGTATACACCCTTATTTACTTTTTACGCAACCCCCCCGTAGACGCTACCCTTAAAACCCTCTTCGCTTCTTCTAAATCACCCACTAGATACCTTATACACGTAAAAACATACACACTTATTTACTTTTTGCGTAACCCCCGTTGTTGTTTACACCCTTATTTACGTAATCCCCGTAGACGCTCCCCTCCCCCGTAGACGCTACCCTTAAAACCCTCTTCGCTTCTTCTAAATCACCCCCTAGATACCTTATACACGTAAAAACATACACACTTATTTACTTTTTGCATAACCCCCGTTCTTGTATACACCCTTACTTTTTGCGTAATCCCCGTAGACGCTACCCTTAAAAACCCCTTCGCTTCTTCTAAACCACCCTCTAGATACCTTATACACGTAACAACATACACACTTATTTACTTTTTGCATAACCCCCGTTCTTGTATACTCCCTTACTTTTTGCGTAATCCCCGTAGACGCTACCCTTAAAAACCCCTTCGCTTCTTCTAAACCACCCTCTAGATACCTTATACACGTAACAACATACACACTTATTTACTTTTTGCATAACCCCCGTAGACGCTACCGTCATTACTTGCTAACCATCTAGAGACTTCTTCTACTTCTTGTAAACCCTCTGGAAACTTCTTCCTATCGGTAACCACCCATAGGCCATCCGCCTGTTCATCCGATAAAGTGTCACAGAACATACGTGTATATACTACTCCCATACATCGATACCAAACATATTAATAGAAAATAAAATACATCCCTATAAAATGATACCTACTCAGGAGCTCATGCAAGACGATTTTGATAGAAAAACTTATGTTTGTGAGTGAATGAAGGACATGCTGCATTAGAAGACGTTATATTTTTCTGTTTCACTTAACGGTCATGCTACTCGTCAAAATTGCAGCTACGGTCAACGGAAAATTCTCACTGGATGAGAAAACACAAGGTTAATGTTTGGATAGAGATTGTTGGAAACAATATCATTCGTCCCTTTTTCATTGATGGTAATATGAATGGCCATAATTATTTAGCACAAATTATGTAGTTATATCTTTGGCAAATTTATATCCAGGAAACCATAAGTTTCAGCGAATACGATATGTTTCCATCAAGATGGAGCACCATCACATCACTAACGCCTTATCCGGCAGTACCTCGACGCCATATTTCCAAATCCGTGGATAGCGTGGACAGCGCGATCATCTGATCTCAACTTATTACATTTCTTTTTATGGGGATATGTGAAAAGTATTGTTTACAAATTTAAACCCCTTGAATTAGATGACTTAAAATAACAATTGCGATCAGGTCGATCACGTCTGACATATTAAATGTTATAAGACATTTTTTGTCTAACATTCGCAGATCGCTTAATTTTTATGGCAAGAACAAGAAAGGAGTTACAGAGAGAAACAAGAAGGATGGAAAAGGAAAGTGCCAAGTTTGGACTAATAATTAATAAAAATAAAATAAATATATGGTAATAGGACAAAAACAAGAGCGATTAACAATGGTTGCAGGTAGTGGCAAATACTCCTTCGAAAGTGTCAAAAATTTTCTTTATTTAGGCATGAAATCCGAGCCATAATAGTGAAAGGTCGTAAAAAATAGGAAATGCTGAGAACGCTAATAAGATGAAAAAATGTCTCGATAAAGACAAAGGTAAGATTATACACTACATTACTCAGACCCACGACAATATATGCTTGTAAAACATGAATACACAATCAAATGGAGAAACAACAGATGGAATGATGAGAACAATATACGGCAGAGTTAACTTAGAAACAAGTTGGCTTAGATTGACTTCTAAACAAACGAGTTTCACACAAATTATATAAAAAAATTCAATAAATTTATTTTATAATTTGTGACAGAGAGAATTCCTTAAAACGGAAGAGGTTTTGGACCATGCTGAATCGGATGGCGTTGTTCGTTTGTTTCTATCTATTACCGTTTGACCGCTGAAACTCGCGACGTACAGACAGTCAAAGCCAGATCACAAGTTTTCGCTTTTTAAAAAAAATTCTTTAAATTTTTTTGTTTTGTTTAGAAGTCTAAAACCAATAAAGAACTGAAAGATAAGTATAGCAGACCGGAAATAACAAGTTTTGTGGGAGCGCAAAGACAGAGATGATTGGGATATGTGGAAAAGTTAGAGAAAGAAAGAATGCCGAAGATGGGATACAAAAACCCGATTGGAAGAAAACGTAAAGGTAGACCAAAGCAGAGATGCAAAGACAAAGCTTTGGAAGAATTTACAACCATAAATGTTACTAACTGGAGAGAGAAAACGAGAAATAGAAGGGAGGGGAGAAGTATAGTTGAAGGAGTTTTAGTAAGAAGAGAATAAAGTACCAATATTCAGCCCTAGGTCTACAAGGCCTGTTGAGCAAAAATATATATAAGACATTTTTATTTAAGATTAGGATATTGACGTTGGCGGTCAGCATTTTGAATATCCACTTCATTAACATTCATAGTTTTTTGTTTTACATTATGAACAACCAAGATTTTTGAGTGTTTTGAAGCGAATTTCTTCTATGTTAATTTTTCCAATAAACATGAAAACAATAACATTTTTGAATAAAGAATGAATAGATATTTTAAACGATCTATCACAAGCCCATACTTCCCATATAAAAAAATTGCTGGTTGGACATGTCCTTCGAGGTGGGGTTGAAGGTAGGGATCACATTGTCACATTGAATTTAGTAATTTAAATTTGACGTGTTTGTTTGTTACGGTTTTGTTTTATAATTATGTACAACAGTAAACCAAATAATTTATTCCATTTGGCTTTTCCACACTGTATGTCAAAGATTGTTTGTTTGATAGTTCCAATGTCACCAGTAACATCTAGTTATATGTCAATGTTATTTTAATTTGTTGGGTCAGATAAAATGGTGTTAAAAAATGGCCATCTAGTGTACAGATTCTGGAGTGGGAAACATAACTTTGAAGTTTTATATGTCAAGAAACTTACCCTTTAGCAGCCAGTTTCAGATGTAAAATGTTTTTGCTAAATTACAATAAAAATTAACATATATGTCAACAGAATATTTGTCAAAAGTAGCGAATTTGGAGGTAGATGTTATCTTGAAGAACATTTTCTATTCTATCCAAAACATTATTTATAAGATGTTCCTAGTATAGCTTTCAATAAAAATATGTATCTAAAACGAATAATGTGAGAAATTGTTTATCTTAATAAGTGACTACAAATATCACAGTCAAATTTAAGAAATTGTATGTTGTTGTAGATTGAGAATTTGGGAAAAAGCAGCAGATTTGATGGCTAATGAATACAGAGCTAAATTAAACGCTGCGACAATGTTAGGGCAGGCCAAGACCATTATCCAGGCAGAAATTGACTCGGCTGCAGAACTGATCGACTTTTTTAGGTAAATCAAAGAGTAGCAGTATTGAGAAAGATACACTTATCCTTGTTTACAGGCTCAATGCTTATTTTTTAAAAGAAGTTATTAAATATCAACCTATATCAGAAAATCCTATGGTTACTAAAAATTCCATGAGATATAGAGGTATTGATGGATTTGTAGCTGCAGTTTCGCCATTTAATTTCACCGCAATAGGAGGAAATTTGGCATATACTCCAGCACTCATGGTGAGTTTGAAAATTTATCCATTTAGTAGCTTTAATTCAATACAAAAAGCACCTAAATATTATCTAATGATGTTGCAGTTTGTTGAATTTCATTGATATATGAGTACCATATAGCAGTCTCTTCCACAAATATTGCCATTTCTGTCTGCTCATTAGTGGTTATATTGGCAGTGAAAAATAGGTGAACTTACTCTTCTTTCTGGAAAATATTATAAACATGATATAAAAACTTCTAATAGGTACTTTCAGTGAACATGTAACAAGCCAATCGGCCTGTTACATTTTTCGTATTATTATTTATTTCCTATTGTTGGATTAATGGTTCATTAGCCACTGCCAAATTCAAAAACTAGTCGTCAATTTGAATTCCCCTTCCCAAACTGATAGTTCCTTTCTAGCATTTTTGAACGGACAGATTATCTTAAAAAGAATAAAAAAATAAACATAATGATGTGGGCAAAGAAGGTTGTAATTGATAACGTCAAAAAATTGCCACATGTCACAATGTTTATTTAGGTGTGACAGTCACGTTCTGACATTTTTGAGCTGTCATACCACGATATCCTTAAAGAGAAAAAAATAAAATTATGTGGTAAAAAAGGTTGTCATTGATAACGTCAAAAACTTGTCACATGCCACCATATTTATTTAAGTGTGACAGTCACTTTCTGGCATTTTTGAGCTGACAGACCACGATATCCTTAAAGAGAAAAAAACAAAATTATGTGGTAAAAAAGGTTGTCATTGATAACGTCAAAAAATTGTCACATGTCACAATGTTTATTAACATGTGACAGTCATTTTCTAGAATTTTTAATCTGGTAGACCAAGTATTTTATAAAGATAATGATATTGGCTAACTAAATATTTACTGAGAATCAGGTTTGATTCTAATTAATAATAATTAATTTAATTGTTTCTGCCAAATTCTCGCCAAGCTCATTATGTTCATATTATTTTTTTACAGTTAATAATAAAAAAATATTGACGTCACTTTCAGTGTTACCGACTCCCCGCCCATTAGTTAATTTAAAGTCAATTTTTTATAAGTTGTTTCCAGTTTTTTTCACCTTTTTTGTATAATTGTTTAAATAAATTTAGTAGCGTTAAAAAAACTGGTGGCGCCTAACTAATATTGATTGTTCACCTCATCCTAGTGTTAGCGATAGTGGTATTTTAACCGGGGCCGATCACCACTATCTGAGAGAGAGTCTAAGTCGGGGTAAGGTTGCAATTGGCGCCCGGTTAAGAGTATTTCTTGCTGATACTGAGGTGTGGGAAAGCTATATTAAAAGTATATTAAATTTTTTCTAGCCAATTTCATTTTTTTGGCCCCTTTAACTTAATTTTTTTGGTTCCCCATAACACTTACATTTTTATCGCATTATATGGACGCAGTTTTACTGGTACTATTTTAACATAATATTTTGCTTCGAAAATACGTTGAATTTCGGTGATAACTATTTTCATTAGGAAAAGAAATTTCAGATTCTACATGAATTTGTTAGTTTGTTTTGTATTTCGTGACAGTTGACATTAAGGATTTGGTTGTTGTTGCTTTTTTGTATTGACAAAATTTTTACAACTGTGATAATGTTTTATTAGATTATGGGGTTTTATTTTGCTATCTTAAAAAAAATTTCTTGTGAATTTATTTTTAAATATATTTTAAAATCGGTCGTTCCATCTAGGCTTAGAATATTTTTGAAATAATTGGTATACCGGGTTACCCATAAGTAACTTGGATTCATTTTGGATCTTTAAGTAGTTACTTTACCGTTATCTTATTAAGATTACGTATTTTTTTTTTAATTAAAATATCGATAGCGTCGACTTTATAGTTTTTTTCTTTATTTTAAATAATAAAATCAAAATGCATGCAAATCATTTGAAAGCATACGAATCAGAATTAGAAAAGTACCTGTACCTGATACAGTTGATGGACTTCTTACTGGTTTATTATCTCGTGAAAAGGCAAATCGTTGATTTTTATTTCCGGTAAATAGTTACACATTTCAAGATGACCTTTTAGAAATTCGTAATACTATTCAAGTTTTGACTGAAGAATAATTTCAACGGCAATAAACGTGAACGCTTTTTAACCGAATAAATTCAAGATTAATTCATTTAACTGACAAACATTATGTAAAAAGTGTAGGCCATCATCATCTAAGCACTTCAAAGTTTCGGCTGAAAGCGCATCAATGCCTGTAGCTTTACCGGTTTTTAGTTTCTTAATGGCCTGTTCCACTTCCGAATAAAGGATGTCCGGCTCACGCTCGTGATTTAAAAAAGGAAATCGAATGTGAACGTCGTAATATATGTTTTCGCAATATGTGCGCCATACCTCAATTATCCCGTCTAAGCTGGTGATGAGATGTCCATCGGTGTTCTCAACTGACCAAGTTTTGAGTTTGAATACACGATTGAGACATTTTCTCTTTAAGAACATCTCTCTTGGATAGTTTGTGTTGGCGTGGGCTTGTATTTTCCTGCAGAGTTCTTGGACAGAGGAGTTCTTTCTTGGCGGCAGAGGCTTTGGATATCACGTGTTAATTATCTATACCGATCTTGCTTTGCGTCAAAATCCAGACCCGAGATCTTAAGCTCTCTACGTTCTTCAATGAGGGATAATATATGGGTGGTAATCCAGGGTTGTTTAGGTTGTATGCTGCGTTTTGATTGAGTTGTTTGGGCAGCCTCTGTAAGAATATTTTTAAATGTTAACCACATATTATTGGGAGAAGATGCATTCGTCATCGAGATTCTTTGAAAAATCTGAGAACATTTTGACCTAAAAGAGGTAGGATCAACAATTTCCGTTGAAAGTTTCTGTTTAGAACGTGGATATACCTTCAGCTTTAGCTGGAGTTCACAAAGAAGGAGTTGATGGTCTGAGCCACAATCGGAACCTGGTAGAGTTTTACAAAGACTGATAGATGACTACCATCTTGTTCTAACCAAAACGTAATCGATTTGATTGTGATTGATGTGAGACCCAAGTATATAGATGTCGTGGATGTGGTGCAAAAAGTGTGTTAGTAACTGAGAAGCTCTTGTTAATACAAAATTGAAGCAACCGATGACCCCTTTCATTTCTGGCACCAAGGCGGAATTTACCAATATATGCCATCTTCTACTATTTGGCCAACTTTAGCGTTAAAATCACCAAAAACAAGAACAATCTCACGACTCGATGGAGACGCAAGTGTAGATTCAAGATCCTTGTAAAATGATTCCATTATGTTGTCATTCAAGTTAGAAGTAGGTGCATATACCTGCACAATATTGATCAGTGTAGGGGTCGCATTGATGCGTAATGTGATTATCCTCTCACTGACACACTTGTAACTGAGAATAGTTCCAACGTGAGCTCTCGCCACCCAAAAGCCAACGCAATTGGTTTATTACCCTAACCATACAAACTTATACATAATGTTATGTTTTCAGATGAGGTAACTTTTCTCCTTAATGAAAATATAAATCCGCATAATTGAAGATAATGCTCACATAACAATCTGCGTTGGATGCGTGAATTCAAATAGACTGTCGGATAATGACTGAGTTCGCAAAAGTATATGTTGGCGGTCCTACGTGATATGACGTTTGCAAATCGTTGATACAAATTATCGTTTTTGTTTACTTTATACAATCTGTCGTTGTTCAGAAATTAAAATATGCAACGAAAAATTGACGTTTATTCATCAATAGACGGTTTTAGACTACAACAAAATTTCTATCTTAGTTTAAGTCTATCAAAATCGGTAGAAATGTATTTTAATTTATTTGCAATTAGTTTTGCAAACGTCGTATCACGTAGCACCGCCAACATATACTTTTTTCAAGTATGCACCGAACTATACTTTGTTTATGCAATGATGCAGACTGTATAAAGCTATTTCGTGAAATCAGTCATTATCCGGCGGGTTATATTATGAAATCGCACACTGATGTAGTCCTTGAATCCGACTCTGTCTAAAGCTATGTATGAAAGTTATAATTTTGGCGAAGGCGCAGGGATTTCTTCAAACTGTTCACCATTATTTTTCTTATCTAGACACTTCCAGGAAGGTCGATTGTTTTTGGAAGCCGAGATCGAGAATGTCCAGAATAAAAGGCACTTAATATATAAGAGAGGCTACCTACCAACGGAGTTTAGTTTATAATTTGATCTCGTAAGATAAACGGTGAACAGTAAATAGTAAAGTGTTTATATAAATTAGTGTAAGTGAATATACTGTGTAGTTGATATAAATTAGTGAATAGTTAAGTGAATAAATAAATTGAATATACTTACTGTGTGTATAAATTTATCTCACCCGTGGTAATAAAAACTATTAAATAAATAAGAAAAATATTACATTGGTGTCAGAAGTGGGATAATATTAATAAATAGCTACGTAATAATGGCAAAGAGACTAAGTGACAGAGCTAAAGGCAGAATTGGAAAATCGTGAGTTGGAAACGTCCGGTAAGAAAAGTAAAATAGTAGAAAGTGGCACTGGAAAATGACGGTTTTGATAAAAAAACACCCACCAGGATCAGATAAGATCAGGAGAATGATCCTCGCCTAAAGAAGATTCGGCAGTGGAAGGAAAAAAATCGGCGACCTACCTGGCAAGACGTGTCAAGATTTTCACCGACACTCAAGGCATATTGGGCTCTCCCTTGTCCTGGAAGAAGGGCTGTTGAAAAGAGTCTTTGAAAACGATGATGGTTCCGAGATGAGAAGACAGCTAGTTATCCCGAGAACGAGAGTATCTGAGGTACTGAATAAGTTACACAACAGTCCATCAGGAGGTCATCTGGGAGTGAAGAAAACCCTTCAGCGAGTCCGTGAAAGGTTTTATTGGATGAACAGCTCCGACGATGTGAAGAACTGGTGTAAGAAATGTACGACTTGTGCTACGAGTAATGGACCACATCTCAACCCATGAAACAATATAATATTGGAAGCCATTTTGAAAGGATTGGATTATTTCACAAAGTGGGTAGAAATTTATGCGATTCCCAATCAAGAGGTCACAACTGTCGCGGATGTACTGGTGAAAGAATTTATCAGCCGATACGGAGTGTCCTTAGAAGTCCACAGCGATCAAGGAAGAAAACAAGACCGTTGAAAAATACCTGTCCAAAGTCGTTTCCAGCCACCAGAGAGATTGGGACCAGTATCTTTCCCTATTTGCGTTATAGACGGGGAGCTGGCTACAAAAAACAGGGTCGATAAGGTGCGCGCCATTTCAGCTTGTAAACTGGCGGCCCCAACTTAATACATCACCGAACGCCACTTCTTAAGGTCAGCACAGGTCGGATATGAAAATGCCAGCCGGTTTTCCCGGACGAAAAAATTGGCTGAAAAACCTCATAACGGGCGCGCGTGAAACCTTTAGTAACGTGGGGTTCAAACCTCAAATAAGAGCGGTGTAATAGCGCAAGAAGTTTTGCAGGCCGGAAAACCCTCGTAAGAAGTGATCGAAAGTGTCGGAAAACTCATCTGAAAAACCTCATCACGGGCGCGCTTGAAACCTTTAGTAACGTGGGGTTCAAACCTCAAATAAGAGCGGTGTAATAGTGCAAGAAGTTTTGCAGGCCGGAAAACCCTCGTAAGAAGTGATCGAAAGTGTCGGAAAACTCATCTGAAAAACCTCATAACGTGCGCGCGTGAAACCTTTAGTAACGTGGTGTTCAAACCTCAAATAAGAGCGGTGTAATAGCGCAAAAAGTTTTGCAGGCCGGAAAACCTTCGTAAGAAGTGATCGAAAGTGCCGGAAAACTCATCTGAAAAACCTCATAACGTGCGCGCGCGAAACTTTTTTATTAGGTTTTTGGGGTCTCAACTAAGAGCGGTGTGATAGCGCAAAAAGTTTTGCGGGCCGTAAAACCCCCGAAAAAAATTGAAGAAAATCGGCGTATATTTGAAATGAAAATTTTTCGTATTCGGCTTAATGGAAAATTATTTTTGATGTCTCCATTCAGAATAACTGTTTGAGCTATCCAAAAAAAATCATCAAGATACGATGAAAACTCGCTGAAATATAATCATTTTTTATCGGGCGCGTGATTTTATAGCGCTTACTCATTTTCCACCTACTCGAGCCGCCGCCAACAACGCAAAAACGGGCTTCTAATTTTTTTTTTAATTCATCCACTGCGCCTATTATCAAGTGATTTTGATCAAATTTTTTTTTTAAAATCCGGGAATGGTTATACTTTTTGATAAAGTTGCTCAGTATTGAGTAACGGCTCGTGGTGCCCCAAGAAACTTTGAGGAACGTTGAGGCAAGATGATAATCTCGGCGCTCTCCTCTATCATTGCAAAGATGCGTTAAAGTATTTACTTATCTAACGCGCACATTTTATTTTTAATTTATTATGATGCAATATTATAATAAAAGGAATATAATTGAGCTGTAGGATCAATAAATAAAATTAAGTAAAATTTATTAACATCAGAAACGGCACTTTCGATCACTTCTTACGAGGGTTTTCCGGCCTGCAAAACTTGCACTATTACACCGCTCATATTTGAGGCTTAAACCGCACGTTACAAAAGGTTTGGCGCACGCACGTTATGAGGTTTTTCAGATGAGTTTTCCGACACTTTCGATCACTTCTTACGAGGGTTTTCCGACCTGCAAAACTTCTTGCACTATTACACCGCTCTTATTTGAGGTTTGAACCCCACGTTACTAAAGGTTTCACGCGCGCCCGTGATGAGGTTTTTCAGATGAGTTTTCCGACGCTTTCGATCACTTCTTACAAGGGTTTTCCGGCCTGTAAAACTTCTTGCACTATTACACCGCTCTTATTTGAGGCTAAAAGCGCACCTTACAAAATGTTTCTCGCGCGCACGTTATGAGGTTTTTAAGATGAGTTTTCCGACACTTTCGATCACTTCTTACGAGGGTTTTCCGGCCTGCAAAACTTCTTGCACTATTACACCGCTCTTATTTGAAGTTTGAACCCCACGTTACTAAAGGTTTTACGCGCGCCCGTTATGAGGTTTTTCAGCCAATTTTTTCGTCCGGGAAAACCGGCTGGCATTTTCATATCCGACCTATGCTGACCTTAAGAAGTGGCGTTCGGTGATGTATTAAGTTGGGGCCGCCAGTTTACAAGCTGAAATGGTGCGCACCTTATCGACCCTGTTTTTTGTAGCCAGCTCTGGGACTAATAGCTTATCGATCTGCTATAAATGAGTCGATGTGTGAAACACTTGCAAAAATCCTGTTTGGACGTGATATGAGGCTTCCTTGTGACCTGGAGTTTGGCTGTCGGTCTGGCGAAGATCTAACAGGAGAGGATTACGTGATCCAATTGAGAAGAAGAATGGACGATGTGCACCAATTGGTTCGAACGAATCTTCAAGTTGCCAGCGATAGAATGAAAAAACGGTATGACACGCAGGCCTCAGAAAGCAGTTTCAAAGAAGGAGACAAAGTATGGTTACACAACCTGACAATGAGAAAAGGATTTTCTCCAAAATTACAGAAATCATGGGAAGGTCCATACTTAATCAAGAAGAGGATCATCTATCGTATAAGCAAGATCCCCAATGGAAAACCGAGAGTAGTCCACAAAACCGACTAGCGCCATTCAAAGGAGACCATGACAAAGAGGAAGGAGTGCACCATATGCAACAAGAGTCTGGCCCAGTCTTTGAAGAATTTATGGGCGCATACGGAGGTACCGGAAAAGCTAGATACGGAGTCACTACAGAACAAAGACAAAATTTGTTCACGCTCCCGGAAGACTGGCATATAACATCTCCGCCAGTAACAAACACGCACGAGGGTTGCCAACCGTCTTTCGAAAGAAGTTTGGACAATTAGAAAAACTTGAAGATCAGATGCCAGCCCCTGGCAAGACACTGAGACTCAAACACAATTCGTGGTATATCTTCTACCTGGTAACTAGAAACGAATTTCCAGATCGATCCACCTACCGAGATGTGTGGGTAGCGCTACGAAGCTTTCGAGATCATGTGCTGGAATCCCGCCTGGAGAAACTAGCAATGCCCAGGATAGAGAGCAACCAGCTGTATTGGCGAGTCATCAGGAACATGATAGAGGTGATCTTCCAAGATACCAGTATCCACATATTAATTTGCAGCTGTACCCCTCGTTATCGGTGCCCTGTTATTTCCATACGACCGGAAAGTTCAGACATGGGTCCAGTTGCCGATTTAAACTTTCAGTTCCGGCTATACAGAAGTTCCAGGAGGAACTTCCCTTTAAGGAGGGAGTAATGTTACGAAATCGCACTCTGGTGTAGTCCCTGAATCCGACTCTCTCTAAAGCTATGTATGAAAGTTAAAATTTTGGCGATGGCAAACTTCGAACTGTTTACCATTATTTTTTGTGACTAGTCTTATCTAGAGACTTCCAGGAAGGTCGATTGTTATTGGGAGAGAGACTACCTACCAACGAAGTTTAGTTTAGAATTTGATCTCGTGAGATAAACAGTGAACAGGTAAATAGTAAAGTGTTTATATAAATTAGTGTGAGTAAATATACTGCGTAGTTAATATAAATTAGTGAATAGTTAAGTAAATAAATAAATTAAGTGAATAGACATATCGTGTGTATAAATTTATCCCACCCGTCATAGTAAAAACTTTTAAATAAATAAGAAAAACATCACAATATATACTTGTTATTTATATTTATTGAAAAATAGTATAATACCTGAGATTGCTAGGTTATTTCAATATCAAGTAAATATTTTAATCTATAAATCTCATTATTTGTAAGTTTCGGCTAACAATACCCGAAGTAATAATTTTGGCTGCAACATGATGGAGCTCCACCTCACCATGCGCATGAGGTGAGGCAATACCTATAAATAAGTGTTCTTCAGAAGATGGAGTAGAAGACTTGATTCCATCGAATGGCCTCCTCGATCACCCGATATGAATCGATTTAACTATTTCCTATAATGTAAATTTAGATGCAACTCCAAAATTATGGTATTTGTGTATAGAGAACAATGCATGAAAAATATCCAGTGTTTGTACTAAAGATTTTAAAAACAAAAACAAACAGTGTGATCCATTTGTTCTGAGGAAGTTCTTTGTATTTACAGAAAATCTAAAGAGCTCGCTGTACAATACTAACGCAAATTTATACAGACCGACACAAATACCTAAAACAGAAATTGCAGTTTGCAGCAAAAGTAGCTTTTCAATTTCCATAAATTACAGATGATACAGAACAGTGGCAAAGCACTGTGAAATCTCCTTTCCCAGTATATCCTGGAGCAACATGGTCTCATAGCAAAGCTAAGTTACCCAATACAGGAAATGTATAGACATAAATTCTGAAAACTTGCACAAATATGCACTAGGTATTAAATTGGGCACAAAACGTAAGAAGTTCTCACCAACCTCGCTAATTATTGAATTACTACAGTAATTGGAAATGAAATTAGAGTGCCTAAGTCACAAAATATTTCAGAAATCTAAAATAAAAAACACTAAATAACAAAACAAGTAACATATACGAAGTCCCTTGTAATAATTGTGACGCTGCTTACATAGGATAAACATCACAATATTTGGAAAATAGATTAAAACGTCATGAATATGATGAAAAAAATACAATACAGCATGAAATAGCAAAAAAGCATACATTTAATTATAAAAATACAAAATTCTTGAAACAGAATCTAATACGAAGAAAAGAGAATTTTTAGAAATGGTTTATATTCATAAAAATGAGAAATCTTTTAATGATAAAAAAGATGTAATCAATTTAAACAAAATTTATGATACTATTTTATAAATTTCATAAATGTATTACGAATAATTTGAATTGTGGATTGCTTCTTCTTCGTAAGTTAAAACTTAAATTTTAATAATAATGAAAAAAATCTTCATAACATTATTAAAACAGATTGTATTTCGATATTCATGTAGTGACGACATATTTATACATCAGGTTTGTCAGTATAATTGAAAATAGAGTCTACCGTCATTTTAAACATGGTTTATTCATGATTTTTGTTATTTGTTGTTTCAAATGTTTCTTATGTATGAATTTTGTGTGGAACAAATGATAGCTAATTACTATTTCATTACAACTATCTTTTTTCTCTATTAGCATGATCTATACATTACATTTTATTGAAAATGTGAATTGGTGCTAAAGGTACGAAAAAGTGTATCTAACCATTCGGAACTTAACGTATCTTGGCATTATTATTTATTATTATAATTTTTCAAGATCGTTTTGAAAAGAATTAAATGCATTATTATCAATAAATTTGCTATAACTTTAAACTAATTGAAATAATTTCTTAGGGCAATGCAGTTTTGTGGAAACCTAGTGACACTGCCTTACTTTCAAATTGGTTAATATTTAAAATATGTAGAGAAGCTGGAGTGCCACCAGGTGTTGTTAACTTTGTTCCAGCTGATGGTCCTGTGTTTGGAGACACAATTACTTCCTCTCCTCATTTGGCAGGTATCAATTTCACAGGGAGTGTGCCGTAAGTAGTATTTAAATCTTTATATTTATTCCAATTTGTTTAAATGTGGGACAATACAAAACATCACAATTAGCTTCTATAGAGATATGGATGTTTTCTATGCAGAGTAGTGGGTAATATAAATTTAAAACAGTTATCGACTCCAATAATAAATGCTATATTGGCAGAGTGTTACAAAATGCATTCAGAAATAAGACGCCAACTACTTGCCCAATGCCAATAATATTTTATAAAACTAAAATCTTGTAAGTCAAATATAATAAATAGTTTGTATTTTATCACTACTGAATTCCTAACAAACCCATACTGCACATATACAAACACTACCACTAGCGGAAGCTTTCATTCACACCAGACGACTTATATGATAGAGATAAAATTGTAACAGAGATCCAAAAAGTCATAATTCTCAACTATACCCATTGTAACAAATTTTGTTGATATTATGATTCACAAAGGGTGAAGTTAAATCTGCAGTTCATATTCAGAAAAATTTTTACTTTTTAAAAATTTAATTACCAATCGATTGTAGAATCTGTGTTGCAGAACTATTAGCAATTCACAAGACACTGATATGATTAAAAACAAATAATATTCAAGGTGTGATTATATTCAAAATTAGCTTTGTATTCCATCAGGAGAGATTAAAATGTAATATTTTATGTGTCCTCAAAAAATCAGTTCTAGATTCAGATATTACATTCATACGGTCAAAGGAACATTCTGCTATAAAGGAGAAGACGTGCAATACCTATAAACGAGAAAACCTTGCAATGCACCAACTTTTAAAGTCAGTTATATTTCCATCCATATAATTTTTTTGCCTGGCAAAAAATTTCTGTGGGATTTTTCTTGAAATTACAAGCTCATCATTTTCGATCAATGAGCAATATTTATTTAGTTAATTTCAATTATTTTTATTTTAAAACTAGGGTGTTTTCTAACTAGAAGTTCCTTAGGCTGTATAACAAATAATATACACTTATTCTAACATCCACACTATACTTTAGCACTGACACTTGTCACTTATTTCACAAGCTTATAAGGATTTGTTCTTTTAAGCCTCCTCATCTGATTAGTGTTGTTGAGTAGCTGTATAGCCTCAGATTTCACATGCTCGAAGAGCTGTTCTTCGTGGCTCTTGGCAAACTTGAGATTAATTGAATGTTACTTTTTCTTGTACAGCAGCCCCATAGTTGGATGCTGTAGGTCCATACTGGTTTCACGATTTGCATATATACTAGTAATTTATTGTATGTAGGCAGAGTATAATTGTGTCCTATTATCCAATATATTTTTCTAAGTTTGAGTCCTAATTCTTCTCTTTTATTTTTGGCATGGGGTTTCTAGTGTAATCCCACATCTAGTGCAATACCCAGGTATTTAGCAGTATTGGCATAACGTACCTGAAAGTTGTTCAGTCTAAATGGCATATGTCGCCCTCTCTTGTTAGTGAAGATTATGTACACTGATTTCATCTCATTCAATTTTATTATCCCTCTTTTTTATGCGTGAATCTGGTCCATGGTTGTTTGTAGCTTCCTCGTGACTGTTTATGACTGCTTACATTACTTTGTCATCAGCGAAAGTGTCCATGTCCATCCGAGATATGAAAACGTAATAGCAATATTGCAAGCACTTAGCAAAAACATATTTCCTAATATATCGAGACCAACACCATACATTTTATTATCCTACCACAAATTTTCTTCCAGTATCTTTTGAATGGAAAATAACCATGGTAGTCACATTACACTTTTAAAAACAAGCTATAATTCCCACCATTAGTCCAAGAAATAGGCAACGCTCCAATGTTGAATGAACACAAATTCCTACCTGGACAAAAAAAATCGGGTTGTATCTCAGATTGACAAATAAAATAGATATGCTTGTTTTGACTTTTCCCTGTCCCAAACATTGAGTCACATTATAAGCTCACTTGCGGACACTTCCACTGCTTTGCCATATTTACAAATCCTCTTTAATTGCGGGAGAAAGGCATATTCTTATATGAATGTTAAATAAGTATTTGTTGTATCCTTAGATGCTTTTATGGTTATAACTAAAAATGGCAACATTGCTCAAAATTTCAGTACCTGTTTAATGTGTCAATAGTTTAGTAGTTTTGTCCTTGTTTAATTACCATATAAAGATAGATGCAAATACCGTCAGAGTGTGATCGACGATCATTTTAAGTAAGCCGTAGTATTGTAATAAATAATGTCAAACGTGGTTTATTTATACGAGCGCCATTACGACTAGAGAGTACATTTAGTTCTTTCGTTTTGACGTGTTTTTCAAGACTAAGTGACAAAATAAACTTTTAAGTTAATTAATTTAATGTTTTTGGATTATCATGGTTCGTCGGTGCCAAATTTGTCAGAAAACCAGCCGAAATTACCAAGGCCATGTATCTACAATACCATACCCACTTTTTGTAATTCATTCATTATTTCACTACTGGCGTTTAGAATTGTTGGTCGCAAAAATAAACGTGTTTTTGAATGAATAGCCCTCTCTATGTCTATTATTACTCTAAGGGTTGTATAGGGGATGAAATTCTGAGAAATATTTCTGGTTCGACCAACCCGGTCCAAAATGTTGGCAAACAAATTTTGCAAAGTTACGAAAAGTGGTTTTTTGTAAATATCTCAAAAACTAGAAATCCTACCACAAAATGTTGATGGAGAAAGTTGTAGGTAATAAAAAGCCCTTTTTTAGCCTCTATGGTAAATATTCATTAATCCAATATTTTTCGAGATATTTTGAAAAAATCGCTATAATACGGGTTATTCAGACATTGATAAGTTTTAAGTTTATGTAGTCCATATTAACTGAAACTAGCCAGTTAGTAACCAAAAAAGGACTGATTTTTAAAATTTCATTATTTTTTAGATATAGCGGTTTTTCACAAATAAGCCGCCTTCGAAAGTCGGCTCGCTGTCTTCGGAGGATGATCGTAGAATAACGTAATATTTTTCCTAAAGAGTTGTATGTATGTTATTGAAAAATATGTTGGAATATATTATTTTTAATAGTCCAAAAATGACTTCAAGAAAACTCGATTTTTTACATGCTATTTTAAAGCTATAAAAACACTTATAGCTGTTATTAAAGAGATTGGAGACAAATATGAATTTTCATTGATAAACATTAAAATGCGCGTGCGGAGCCAGAACGCTGAGAGCAGCATATATTGCTGCCATACAAAGCAAAAGTCGTAGTTCGCAGTTTTGAACTAAATCAATTTAAAATGGCTTTTTAACCACAACTTCGTTTTTTGTTATACAACTTTAGTTATTTTTTAATAACGGTTTTTTATCTCGTTAATGGTATTTTAAAAGTGCGCTTCATAACCCTAAAGTAACGATCTTGTGACTTATAATTATACTACCTCTAGTGCAACTGCACTAAAAGACAGTGAGTACACATGCTATATTATTTTTTATTTTGTTATAAGAAACACATACTGTGTTAATATAGGGATTTTCGATATAGTAAAACAATGCGTGAAGTGAGACAGTTCAGTGCACATTTAGTTGCAATATTAATAGCTTCGGCCTGTAGACATGGAGTTCAAGTTTGATAATTATTTGAAAGTTCCAACATTTTTAGAAAAAACATCATACGACGCTTTTTTGCCGATCGTAAACATTGCGCTTGTGGTATCGCATCCTGTTAACACATGCCCGTAAACACTTCAGTTTCTAGTTGGTGCACTATTTCTGATACCAAAATGATCCGTTTTCTATTTCCTTGTCCTAATTCCAGATGAAGATTTGTTTCTTGTGAAGCATTTGCTTTAATAAATTCAAAATAATAGTAAATAAGTAATATGAGGACATCTGTTTAATGAAGTTCCTGATATTCATATAAAACGTGAAGTATCAGTCGCCATATCAGTCATTTGATTTTAAATTCGATTATACTTGTTGACAGAAAATAATAGCTCTGGATTTTCAAAACCACCAGCGATGATCAGTTTCTTCGCTTTGTAACTGATCAACCGAATGCTCAAAAAGATAACCACTCACAAATTTAAATTTCAATTGGGGGTCGTTTATTTTCTGACCATTTTAAAAAATTCCGAAACTTCACCACTTTTCTATTTCCCGAAACTTCATACATATAAGCATCCGAAACATCACCTCTTCTGTATCCTTCAAAAGACGGTTTTATCACTGTTATCCTCAAAACTTTGTATTTTGGACCCAGTGAAAGAATTTGCTTTTGAAAAATACATGCAAGTTCATTATAAGTGAAGAACGCTTTCTCATTGAGTCCTTGAATGACTATACCAATTAGTGATCTTACAATTTTACATATGGTTTAAATATCGATACTAAATCAGATTTAGATGCTTTTCACATGCTTTCATCTTCGTGAAATAGGCATAACGGAACCGAAGATAATTAATAAAACAAAAATATTTTACGTCCTTGCTACGTTGCGTTGCTCTCGGCACACTTCGCATGCTGCTTCGCGCCCTTGCGTTATTAATTTCACTGGAACGATTTTAGAGGCTAACGCGCATTTTAAAGTTCATATTTCTGTAACCGTAAAAGTAGCGACATATTTTTTTTAGAAATGTCCTGGATGCTTTGACTACATTTGACTCGATATATATGTATAGACATTTTCAATAACTCACATAGCCGCAGGGTGAAGTTTTGGATGAACGATTTTGATAAATATTTTTTTCAAAAACTATAAACTTTTTTGAAATTTCTGAATTGCTATTAGATGCGCTCACATTTTAAATACAGGTATGCCAAAAATCAGAATGCTAGATTAAAAACTTATAATAATAAAACGATTAATGTTTAGAAAAATGTTGTTTTTCTAATTCGAGCTCAGCTTCGGGCTAAGTGCTATTTTCAAAGTTCAGGCATAATAAAAAAAGTTGTAGAATTTCATTTCCTATGCCCTAAGGTGTCCTCTACAAGATGATTTGGGTTTCATTTAGTTATACATTTGAATCACGTACCCTCAGAAAACATCGAGTTAGGCAAGCGATTTTATTCCACAATTAAGGATAAAAAACTTATTGTTTTCAAATGTTGATAAAAACTGCCAAAGTATATATACTAGACCATCTCACATTAAAAAAGAAGAGCAATTGCATTTAGATAAATTAAAACAAACAAAAAATATATAATAAGGAAGCTCGCAATTTTGAATGAAGTTTGTTATGCTTTTTTGTGCAACGGATGCAACACAACAAACGACCAATTAAAAAATTAACATTATGAAAAAAATTGTAATTGTCTATCCGTTAAAAGTGACACTAAAAAAATTAGCCAAATTTTGCACATATTAACAATTAAATATTAATTTAAACTATGGTAAATTTTATCAGCAAAAAAATTATCAATATTCTGCCCAATTCCTTGTCGACTCGACACAATTAACTACCGAACGTTAAAAAAAAAGAAGTATGCTCGACACAATTAACTACTGAACGTTAAAAAAAAGAAGTATGATCAGTTAACATATACAGTGCGGACGTTTAAGTTGGAATAAAATTAATATTCGTCTATACAAGAGTCTTTTAACAAAATGCTTTAACACGTCAATTTTTATTTCCAACTGCGCATCTTACGCTACAATTGGATATACTAATGATGCTGCCACCTTCGTGTACATGTCATCGATTTTTTTAATAGAATGACATTTTTCTCTTTATTTTTGAATTCCCCAATAATAGACGATTACAAAAATGTATAATAATTGTAATCCAACGTTATTGGTTTGTGAATTACAGACAAATGTTATAAATTTGTAATCTGAAATTTTATAGACTGGACTAATAAACTTAGTAGGTTATTGTTTATCGTTTTCTGTTTTTTTACATTTATTGGTTTTGTTTACAATACTAATGTCAACAATAAATAGTGCATTGTCAATTACAATTACTACTAATGTGTGGGTATGGTAACAAGGGTCCATCCCAACATGAAAGTTTGTGATTTATGGAATGATAAGTATCCAGATCGTTCTATTTGTCAATCCAGTGTATCGAAAATTGTAAAGAAATTTAGAGAAGTCGGGCATGTGAGAGACACTTATAAAGGTCGTACTGTAATTGGTGATGATGAGCGAGCAATTGAATTTTTTACTAACTGTGCAAGAAAGTCCACAGATATCCAGTAGACAAATCGCAAAGGAGAACTCACGGAGTAAATCTACAGTTTTGAAGTATTTGGAAAAGAATAAGTTTCACCCGTACAAAATTATTTTAGTACATAAGCTCAATGAGGAGGATTTTGATTGAAGGATGGAATTTTGTGAAGTGCTGATGGACTGAAGTATTAATGACCCACAATTTGTGGAGCACATAGTATTTTCAGATGAAGCGTCATTTTGTTTAAACGGAACTGTTAATAGGCAAAATTGTAGATGCTGGTCTGATACTAATCCTCATTGGATGATGGAGGCCCACACTCAGTATCCTGATAAAGTTAATGTTTGGGCAGGAATTGTTGGCAATACCATTTTGGGGCCTTTTTTGAAGGAACGTTTACTGCTGAACAATGTTTAGAAATGCTACAAAATTATATTATTCCAGCTATTGCCGCGTTAAATCCAGATAACCAAAATCCACAAATGTCTAATAACTTGATATGGTTTCAACAGGATGGTGCACCACCAAATTATGCGCGGATAGTGTGTGATTATTTAGATATCATTTTCCTCAACACGTGGATAGGTAGGAGAGGATTTATAGAGTGGCCAGCAAGATCACCCGATCTAGCCCCCCTTTCTTTTTAATTTTGGGGTTATCTTAAATCTAAAGTGTATTTCAATAGACCTAATAATATCGAAGATTTGAAAGATAGAATTCGTAATGAAGTAAGACTCATTCGTCCGGAAACATTAACTAGAGTGGAATTTAGAAATCGTCTTAGTTATTGCCAAGAAGTAAATGGCATGCACTTTGAACAAGTAATCTAATTTTTAAATGTATTGTGTTAATTATTCAAACTAATAAAAATTTAAAATCGAATAGTTCAGTCCTTTCAATAAAATTTCTGATATAATATTTGTCTGTACTTCACAAACCAATGACGTTGGACTATAAGTATTATACATTTTTGTAATCATCTATTATTGGGAATTCAAAAACGAAGAGAAAAATATGTCATTCTATTAAAAAAATGGATGATGTCATGTACACGAAAGTTGCAGCGTCATCAGTATATCCAATTGTAGCGTAAAATGCGCAGTTGAAAATTAAAATTGACGTGTTAAAGTATTTTGTTAAAAGACTCTTGGATAGACGAATATTAATTTTATTCCAACCTAAACGTCCGCACTGTATAATTATTTTACAATGAAAAAAGTAACTAAATGAAAATTGAATATTTTTGTATGAATTTTCTCTAAATTCGTTAAAACTATGATATTTGTGTTTATTATATTCCTAGTATTTTTTTATTGAAAATATAGATATATCATTATCATAAATGCGACCTCTGCAATTTTTTGAAATCCGAGGAAAAATAGCATCAACTAATTGTCAGTCAAAGCATTTTAGTAAAATAAAATTTGAAAAAGTTAAGTTAAGTAACGTTAAGAAAAAAATGTAAAAAAAATCGATTATTATAAGGTAATTTTTGGACTATTAAAACTAATAAATTACAACATATTTTTCAATAACATTGTAGTACAACCCTTTAGGAAAAAAATGAGTCCGATGAAAATAAAACAATTTAATTTGTTTAAAACTTTATTTATTTGAACTCATGTTCAATTTAAATTGGTTGACGCGTTTCACTAACACAGTAGCTTTCTCAAAACGAATGATAATGACTGTTATTCGTTTTGAGAAAGCTACTGTGTGAAACGCGTCAACCAGTTTAAATTGAACATTAGTTCAAATAAATGAAGTTTTAAACAAATTAAATTGTTTTATTTTCATCGTTCAGTATGGATCTTCATCAAGTAAAAGTCTCATCTATTCAATTCAAAAATGAGTCCTATTACGTTAGTCTACGATCATCCCCCGAGAACAGCGAGCCGACTTTCGAAAGCGCCTTTTTTGTGAAAAACCACTATATCTCAAAAAAATAATAAAAAATTGCTAATTTTTAAAATTCCCTCTTCTTTGGCTACTAATTGGCTATACACTCAGTTAATATGAACTATCTTACATATTTAAAAAATTTATGAAAACTTAAGTATGTCCGTTCTATGCGGTCGATTTCCTTCATTTTTTTTAAATGAAAGGTATTTAGACAATCATTGAAATTTACTCAACTCCCACCTTACTCAAGTTATACTCAAACGCGATTCTTCCTTGTACATTTCTTATGGGACACATTCACTCAAGCAATTCTAATGAATGGATCTTGATCGTTTCACTATCAGAACACTCAGTGGATCAAGCTCTTTCTTTTGAGCTATTAACTGCTTAAATTCGTTGAGTTTGAGGAAAGTTATGCGTGCACAATCAACTTTACATTCAATTTTTTCAAGATTTTTCTTCACTCAAACCTCTATAACTAGAATTCTAGTTAACGTAGGCTGTTGACACAAATCTAAGAACACTCAGTGGATCAAGCCCTTTTTTTGATCTATTAACTGCTTAAATTCGTTGAGTTTGAGGAAAGTTATGTGTGCACAATCAACTTTACTATCAATTTTTTCCAAATACTGCGGCCGACGCACAGCTAATATTGCCTGGAAGGAAGTACTGTAAAATGATTTTATGTAATAATTACACCCTCTCATACATAGTCTATCCTAATGCGGCGGAGCAGTACGAGTCCTCTAGTATATACTAAAAACTTATCGAGATCTGAATACCCCGTATTTTAGCGGTTTTTTCAGAGCATCTCGAAAAATATTGGATTTTTTTTGTCAGGTTCGCCATTTTGTACCGAGTTGCTCGAACCAGGAACATTTCACAGAATTTCATTCCCTATACAACCCCCAATTGTTCCTGTCCAGGTAGGAATTTGTGTAACCTCATCTACCTGTTTCTTGAACTACATTATTATGTAGATGCACTAGAATTGGCTCTGAGATATTCATTTATTCTTCTCCTGTTCCAACCATCTAAGAAAAACTATATTTTGATTAAAAGACTTTCGTCTTTCAATTATTCTCTTTATACACAGTGTGTCCCAACAAGAACTACCCACCCTAAATAATTCCAAATGTAATATTTTTTGAAAAGAGTGGTGAAATACATCGAACTTGATTTCAAGGGGCACACATTTTACCATAATACTTGTAACCGTAACATCACCCCTCTACTCTACAGTCACCTCCTTAAAAAACGTAATTGCAAGTGGGGTCGAGTGATACCTCTTTTGAAAGATCTTTGAATTCTCTTTATAGTCATCTATATTTTTTTTATAAAATATTTCAATAGGTTTATGGAAATAACTATTGTAATAATTTTGAATTTTGAAAATAAAAACACGAAGGATAGTATTTAAATTATTGTAAATATTGTTCAAAATGACCTCCACTCACTTCCATACAATGGTATAATATATTTTCAAATGCTTCGCGGACATTTCTGAGCACATATGGAGTCAATAAATGGCATTTTCGAACGATTCTTTGAAGTTAATCTTCTAGAGATTCAGGTTGTGTTGCAAATACCTTCGATTTAAAATGACCTCAGAGAAATAAATCTGGAGTAGTTTGGTGTATTAATCCACTTTGGAGCTACGCTCTACCAACGTATTAACTGCTTAAATTCGTTGAGTTTGAGGAAAGTTATGCGTGCACAATCAACTTTACATTCAATTTTTTCAAGATTTTTCTTCACTCAAACCTCTATAACTAGAATTCTAGTTAACGTAGGCTGTTGACACAAATCTAAGAACACTCAGTGGATCAAGCCCTTTTTTTGATCTATTAACTGCTTAAATTCGTTGAGTTTGAGGAAAGTTATGTGTGCACAATCAACTTTACTATCAATTTTTTCCAAATACTGCGGCCGACGCACAGCTAATATTGCCTGGAGGAAGTACTGTAAAATGATTTTATGTAATAATTACACCCTCTCATACATAGTCTATCCTAATGCGGCGGAGCAGTACGAGTCCTCTAGTATATACTAAAAACTTATCGAGATCTGAATACCCCGTATTTTAGCGGTTTTTTCAGAGCATCTCGAAAAATATTGGATCAATCAATATTTATCATACAAGCAAAACACAGGTCTTTTCAATACCTACAACTTTCTCATTTTACATTTTGTGATAGGAGTTATAGTGTTTAAGATATTTACAAAAAACCGTTTTTCGCAACTTCGCGAATTTTTTTTGTCAGGTTCGCCATTTTGTACCGAGTTGCTCGAACCAGGAACATTTCACAGA
This sequence comes from Galeruca laticollis, assembly GCA_963921935.1. NCBI lineage: Eukaryota > Metazoa > Arthropoda > Insecta > Coleoptera > Chrysomelidae > Galeruca > Galeruca laticollis. Next base: position 257,365,439 of record OY998175.1, on the reverse strand, counting down.
ATTTCATTCCCTATACAACCCCCAATTGTTCCTGTCCAGGTAGGAATTTGTGTAACCTCATCTACCTGTTTCTTGAACTACATTATTATGTAGATGCACTAGAATTGGCTCTGAGATATTCATTTATTCTTCTCCTGTTCCAACCATCTAAGAAAAACTATATTTTGATTAAAAGACTTTCGTCTTTCAATTATTCTCTTTATACACAGTGTGTCCCAACAAGAACTACCCACCCTAAATAATTCCAAATGTAATATTTTTCGAAAAGAGTGGTGAAATACATCGAACTTGATTTCAAGGGGCACACATTTTACCATAATACTTGTAACCGTAACATCACCCCTCTACTCTACAGTCACCTCCTTAAAAAACGTAATTGCAAGTGGGGTCGAGTGATACCTCTTTTGAAAGATCTTTGAATTCTCTTTATAGTCATCTATATTTTTTTTATAAAATATTTCAATAGGTTTATGGAAATAACTATTGTAATAATTTTGAATTTTGAAAATAAAAACACGAAGGATAGTATTTAAATTATTGTAAATATTGTTCAAAATGACCTCCACTCACTTCCATACAATGGTATAATATATTTTCAAATGCTTCGCGGACATTTCTGAGCACATATGGAGTCAATAAATGGCATTTTCGAACGATTCTTTGAAGTTAATCTTCTAGAGATTCAGGTTGTGTTGCAAATACCTTCGATTTAAAATGACCTCAGAGAAATAAATCTGGAGTAGTTTGGTGTATTAATCCACTTTGGAGCTACGCTCTACCAACGTGCGCAGCGACGCCTTGAACAAACTCGCTGTTGTCAAAGACGGTGGACTGTAGTTAAGTTCTTTTATACTGATCAAAACCAATGAAGAATAGGGTGAAATAATACTCTATTTGTGAAGGAGTATCTATTTCTATTGCAATAGTGGGTTGTAAGGCCACAGCATGCAATCCCTACCGGCTACTTGCCTTTATAGAATTCAAATTAAAACAAACACTTCTTTAAAACACAATAAAATATGACTATATACAGAATATCTAGCTTTCTAACTAGACCAAAACCGGTCCTGCTTTTTTGCACTTGTATGAATATCACTTTACGATCACTGTTCTTGTACTAAAATAGTGTATGCCGTTGATGCGTCGAAGGAACAGAGAGAAAATTTGGAATGAGAAATTTCTCGTAATTTATTTATTTAATCGTGTCTGAACTACAAATATATATAACTATAAATGTTCATATATCACTCCAGTGTCTGGCGCATATCACAGCATTTTCATTGCACGTCCATAGGTCCCGGAGGGTACATGGGGCTTGTAGGGATTGGCACGACAGGAGGTGTTCCATTGACTGGGCTTCTCCGCATTCACATGCTGCCTCTTCCACGTATCCCCACTTCACGAGGTTGGTCTTGCATTTCCCCATTTGGCACCGGAGTCGGTTGAGGGTCTTCCAGGTACCCCAGTCTAGGTCCGAACCTGCAGGAAGTTTTTCTTTTGGATTCCAGGTTGGAGTGTCGTGGTCTATTAGGCACTGTTCCCATCTGCCTCCTTGGTGACAGTTTTAGAGGCTGTGAGGGGCTGTGTAGATTGTATGAAGTTTCGCCTAGATTTTAGTCTGGCCGCTACCGGTATATGTTGATGCAGAGGATGTCTGGTGTCGTCGCATTGTCTGTTTCGTTCGGCCATGGCTAGGGTTTCCCTCCGTATTTGTGGGGGTGCGATTCCGGCTAGCATGTAGAGTTGGTCAAGGTTGGTGGGTTTTAGGCATCCCGTTATTAATCTACACGTGTCGTTCAGGACAGGGTCCAGCCTATGGGCGTGTGCTGATCTCTGCCAAACGGGAGATGCATATTCGGCCGCGGAGTAGCACAGTGCAAGGGCCGAGGAGCGCAGGACGTTAGGGTTCGCCCCCCAACGAGCGTTAGTCAGTTTACGAAGAATGCCGTTTCTGGTGTTGACTTTGGCCTTGATTTTATCGATATGCTTCTTGTAGGTGAGGGAGCGGTCCAACGTAACCCCTAGATAGACTGGGTTTGGGCAGTATTGCAGTCTAACTGAGTTCCACTCTATTTGCAGTTCTCTTCTCGCCTGTCGGTTATTGAGATGGAATAGGCATGTCTGCGTCTTTGCTGGATTCGGGCGGAGTTGGTTAGATCTATAATAACCACTCAGCCTTGATAAAGATTCTGTTAAGTGCTCCTCTATCTCTGCGATGTTTTTTGACTGGCAGGTGATAGCTACGTCATCGGCGTAGATGAAGCTTCTTGTTGTTGGGCCGGTTGGTTGGTCGTTGGTATACACATTGAAGAGCATGGGTGCGAGCACGCTACCTTGGGGAAGGCCATTCTTCTGGTTCCTCCAGCGGCTTCTTGATCCTTGGAACTCTACATAAAACCTTCTATTCGATAGCATTGTGTTTAGCACTTTCGTCAACTGTAAATCACCTGTCATTTCGAAGATTTTTCCCAGTAATATTTTATGGTTTATAGTGTCATATGTCGCCGTTAAATCTATAAAGACGACCCCCGTTTTTGCCTTTATTTCAAAGCCATCCTCAATGTGTTGTGTGAGGCTTAAAACCTGACCAGTACAGGATTTCCCAGGTCTAAACCCTGCTTGCTGGGAGATTAGGTGGTTTTCTATTTGGGGCCCATACTTGTTCAGAATGAGGCGTTCGTAGAGTTTGAACGGAGAGCATAACAGTGACACCGGGCGGTAGCTTTTGGCATCTTCCCGTGGTTTCCCTGGTTTGTGGATGGCTACGACCTTAGCTTTTAGCCACAATTTCGGGATTGTATTGTTGTTCCAGCATGAGTTATACATTTGAAGAAGCCAGTTCAGGGCTGATGGGCCTAGGTTTATCAGGAACTCATTCAGGATGTCATCAGGGCCTGGGGCCTTCCTGGCCTTCAGAGACTCGATTGCAGTTTCCAGTTCTGTAATGATAAAGTAATCCTTATTAGCTTGTCTAGGCTGTTGTGCCATCCTGAAAGTGCGGGTCACTTTCACTTTTTGATCAGGCTTACCATTTAGAAGTAGTTGATGTGCGATTTCGTTGGCGGTGACGTTTACTTGGTCTTTAGAGGATGTTGGGTCGCCTGATAGCTTTTTAATGAGGCTCCAGGCCTTTCTACTGCTGTGTTTCATATCTAGGCTTTCTATCGTGTCTTTCCATGCCCCTTGTCTCTCCTTACTTATGGAATCGATCAGCTGGTCACCTAGCTGTATGGTTTCCGGAGAAAAAGGATTCCGATTGTAGTGCTCTAAATATTCCTCGTATGTGTCTTTACTTTCATTGGGGAGACCGGGTATATAGTAAGTTCTACAGCCGCGGGGAATGCAGCGCCTCGGTGTCTTCTTGATTGCAGAGATGAAATTATCGTAGTTTGCTGGGGTCGGTAGGAGGTCTCTAATTTCTTCGTCGATCTCTTCTGTGAATTTATTCCAGTCTGCCTTTCTTAGATTAAACCGCCTTTTAAATGGGACCTTCTGCGGCATTATCACTGGTCTAAACTTCAGCATAATTGGCCGATGTTGGGAGTGTGGGATAGGGTCCATGACTGTCTTGTTGCACGTTGCAGCTAGAGAGTTGTTGGTGAAGATAAGATCCGGGTTATAGCCTCTCATCCATCTGCCACTATTAAAGGAAGCGGGCTGTTTCTGATCATGGATGAGGATCATGTCATTGTCCTCGGCCCATCTCTCCAGGAGTTCTCCATCCTCGTTCATGTCACGGTATCCCCAAGTTGTGCTGTGGCTATTGAAGTCTCCTATTACCACATGTGGTTGGTTAAGATGTTGGGGGGTTGGTTAAGATGTTGGGGGAATAAGAATCTCTCATTCGGTGGTTTGTATATTGAGGATATTCTTATATTTCCAAGGTTAATCGTGATCAGCTCTATGTTATTAAGTGTGGTGGCTTGTAAATTATTTACTTTGATTCCTGGTTTTACAAATATTGCGCTTCCATATTGGTCATGGGGGCATTCCTTCACTAGTGCCATTCCTGGTATGTTTGGACGTCGTTGTGATGGCCCCCTGTGTATTTCCTGGAGGCATAGGACGTCACATGAATTCTCTTTGCATAGGCTGGAGATTAAGTCTTGCTTAGTATTTGAAATGCCTTCAACATTGAGTGATATGATTGTCAAGCTTAGCTCTAAAAAGGGCCCTTTTCCATGTTTTCGATACGATCTCTAATCAGCGTAGCTCAGTTTGTGGAAAGATTAGCCGATACTTTCGTACCGTTGTCCAGGGAACGCCCGAATGAACTAATAGTGCATTCTACGAGGAGGCTCTTTCCGTGTTCCCCATTTCTCGTAATGAGAATTGGAAATTAAAAATGTCACACTGACTTTTTACCTTTCTTGTCACTTGATCTTTTTTCTAATCGGACATACCGATGACAGTTGTCGCTAACTGTCACGATCCATTGAATGACGGCGTGAAAATTGATATGTTTATCATTGTTCTTTTCAGGAATATGAATTCCGAACAAAATCTAAAGGATTTAAATCGACTTACCGGGCTGGCCACTCCACAGTTCGTTATTCCAATCCATCGACCAGGAAAGTGATTATTCAGAAATTGACGGACCGTTACAGCAAAAGTGGTGGAGCACCATATTGTTGAAAAAACAATTCGTGCTCGAAAAGGTTGTTATCGTCTTCAAGAATTTGGCCAATCATTGGATTGAGATATTACTTTCAACTAATAACTGTGGATTAATTTCACTCCAATGCCTCCAATTGTATCTATTCTCTGTCTAAATAAAAGATACAGTCATCTGAAAAACATTTATTGTATAACAGATTGGCATTACCCTGCATTAGCTCTGTAAAAATCTCGCGGAATTCAAGCCCACGGTCGTAATAATATTCGTTTAATTCTTGTATCAATCGTATTTTATATGGATGAAATTTGTGGAACTTTGAAATTCGATTAACACTACTTCGCGGTACTGAGCTACTTTCCTTATAGACTGGTTATTATCCATCTGCAAGTGACCCAAAACTGACACCTCGACGGTTTTCCACAGAACCCGCTTCCATAAGTGTATTTATCAACTTTGAACCATACTAATGACCAATGTTTTTTATTTGGATATGGCTCTAGCACGTTCATTATTTTTGAAATAAATTCCCACAATTTCTATTCTCCTCTGAATAGTGTACACCATTTTAACAACGCAATGTAGTAAGTGAGTATACCTAAAATTTTATTGCACATACACGGAATGGGTGTGTATTAATAATGTATTGATCGACAACAACGAAAAAGATGAGTCTTTTGTCATAAAACTCTTATTAAGTACTTTAACATGATAACAATTAGTATCCAGTGTCGTGTGTCGGTTGAAGAAATAAGCGATCATATTAATTTTATGTTTTTATTTTTAAAATCCAAAAGTATTAACAGTTATTTCCACACACCCATCAATAAATTTTATAAAAAATTATAGACGATTGTAAAGAGAATTCAAAGTTCTTTTATAAGAGGTATCACTCAACTCAACCCCCTACAAAATTTAAATTTTTTAAGGAGGTGACAGCATAGGGTAGAGGGATGACGTTACATATACAAGTATTATGGTAGAATGTGTCCCCCTTGAAATCAAGGTCGACTTATTTCACCACATTTTTAGAATGTTATTAACTCCGCAGATATTTAGGGTGAATACTTTTGAGTACAATAAATCATTCTATTCTTAAAGTTGGTTTTATTAATGATATTACTTAATGTAGAAATATAAATCAATAACATTACACAACATAATTGTTCAATAATTTCTAGAACATTCACAAGACTGTGGAAGCAAGTCGGAGAAAATATAAGTATTTATAAAAACTTCCCAAGGCTCATTGGAGAGTGTGGAGGCAAAAACTATCATTTTGTCCATCCTTCGGCAAATGTACAAACTGTTGTTAATGGTACAATTCGAAGTGCTTTTGAATACTGTGGTCAGAAATGTAGCGCCTGTTCGAGGATGTATGTACCAGAATCACTTTGGCCAAAAGTAAGTAACTCGCAATAAATTTTGTTTTTCAATTACCTGATATTATTATCATTATATACATATTTCATGTATTTCTCACTTCTAATGATTTAACATTTTAATGGCCCTCTTTTATAGATTAAGGAAGGACTTATAACTAAACAGAATCAATTGAAAATAGGAGATCCAACAGACGTTAGTAACTTTGCTTCGGCAGTTATTGACGATAAAGCCTTCAAGAGAATTAAAGGGTACATTGAGCACGCTAAAAACTCATCTGATTTACAAATTTTAGCAGGAGGTAAATGCGATGACAGGTATTTATATTGATATTAAAATCCGTTTCGCACTACTGATATTTTGTATAAAATGTAAGCTTTTTATTTTAATGAAATTTTTTAGTGTGGGATATTTTGTTGAACCTACTATTGTCGAAACTAAAAATCCCAAGGATAAAATAATGGTGGAAGAAATCTTCGGCCCTGTTCTCACTATTTATGTGTATAAAGATGACAAAATGAAAGATACTCTTGATATGGTTGGATCTTCGACGTCTTTTGCTCTTACAGGAGCTATTTTTGCTCAAGATGAGTAAGTAAAAATGATGATAAAGTTTTCTGTAAAAAAATGATTTTTTTCTGGAAAATAACAGTTTTTACAGGATTATTCAGTACTAAGACTCCCTTATACTTCAACTGTGTCTTTAAAATTACACATTCAAATCTATTTTCAAAAGTGGTGAAACCCTTTCAAAGTTTGGGTTACTCTTAGTAAAAGATAAACAAAGCAAAATTTGCCTGTAAATGGCAGTTGGGCTCAGCTATTCTGCCATATCACAGTAAACCGCAAAATGTTTAATACAAACTTCAAAGTGTTTTCTAATCATTTGTAGATGGGTAAATACTACTACCGGTGTTTTCAATTTTTTTATGTTGTCATTCGCCATTAAGAACTATCAACTTGCGTCTTCCCATATTATTTTTGTAAATTGAAATTCTTCAGAATTTAATGCGATGAATCTAGATTTATTTGAAAGGAGATGGCGCCGAAGCGTCCTCTACCACTGCAACCCCTTCGGAGTGATGAATCTATATAAACTGTGAATGTTGCTCACATGTCAGATTTTTCTTCACAAATTTAATTAAATTTTCAAAACTATGTTTAATAATAATAATCTCTTTATAGGGCATTCTTAAAAAGTGCTGTTGAAGAATTAAAAATGACTGCTGGTAATTTCTATGTTAATGATAAATCTACTGGTAGTGTTGTTGGGCAACAACCTTTTGGTGGTTCCAGATTGTCGGGTAAGAAATAAATATTGTATTTACTTTTACAAATATAGCCATTAATCACACAATGTGCACACATTGAAGATTTTCATTTACAGTCTTACTGTAACTTAGATTTGGATTATTCTTAAAAAGCTTAAACAAATAGATTTACTTATTGACTCTTATAGACGGAGAGCTGGCTACATAAAACAGCATCGATAAGGTACACGACGTTTGAGCTTGGAAACGGGAGGACCGTAATTAGTACATCACCAAACGGCATTTCTGGCACTCTGTACAGGTCGGATATGAAAATGCCAGCCGGTTTTTTCATATGGTACACGAGTGAAAACTCTTGGATCGTGGGGTCCGAACCTCAAATAAGAACGCTGTAATAACGCCAGAAGTTTTGGAGGTCGGAAAAGACTCGCCAGAAGTGGCCGAAAGTGCCGTAAAATTCGTCCGAAACACCCCATATGGTACACGAGTGAAACCTTGTGGAAAGTGAGGCCGGACTCTCAACTAGTAGCGGTGTAATACCGCCAGAAGCTTTGTAGGTCGGGAAACCCTCGCCAGAAGCGACCGAAAGTGCCGGAAAATTCATCCGAAAAACCTCACCTGGTACACGCGTCAAACTTTTTAACTCGACTTTTGGGGTCTTAACTAAGAGTGGTGTAATAACACCAGAAGTTTTACAGGTCGGAAAACCTCCGAAAAAAATAAGGAAAATCGACGTACTTGTGAAAATGAAAATTTTTCGCTTTCGGCTCAAATGAAAATTATTTTGTTGGCTTCATTGAAAATATCTGTTTGCGCTACCCAAAATTAAAAAAAATCATTAGGAAACGATGAAAACTCGGGTGAAAATTTTTAGGGCGGGTCATACAGCGAGGGTCATTCTGTCGGCTGAATAAGGACGCCACGAGGTGGTAACTTGAGTTTTAGAAAGAGAAAAGGCCGACCTGTGCTATATCAGGGGAATATGTGTCGCTCGATAAGGTTTATTGTATTTTGGCTACAAATTAGTTCACAATAATAGGCCTGAGATGGTGCTTTTTTACAAATTTGTTCTTTTCATACGCCTAAAAATGCTTATGGTTAATTGGAAAAGTTGGCCATTGTAGGTAGAAATACTAAATAACAGATGACGTTAAAATTTCTCATGACTACAGTGGTCAATTGTGCCATCTTAGCAACATAAAGAATTTTTAAAATCCCTGTAAGTGGGCTCTTCAAATGATCAATTCCTGGTACTTTTGGTATGTACTGTATGTTTACAGTACTTTATCTAGAATCCGAGAATGTAATGACCAATAATGTTTACAATAACCAAAGTTGCTGCAGCAACTGGAAGTTTTCAACAAGAAAGGTAATCTGAATACACTGTCATACTATTAAGATCTTTAGATTGTGTATGAATAAGATTTTGAAAGAAATCATTTTATTGATATACAGCGATAAAATTTCGTTATCAGTTTACCAAAATGAAACTTTTTTTATTCTAACTTTAAACTCAGAAGATTGAAAATTAAATCACACTTATTGACTGATTACTTACCTTTCCTTACCAAAAAGGGCTACAGACCAGGTGGGCCTTGGCATTCTCAACTATAAACCTCCACATCGTCCCGTGTTTTGCCTTTGAACTCAATCCTGTAACTTGCATGGTTTGGAGATCATCTGTGACATTGTTCATTCATCTCATTATTGGTCTCCCTCTTCTCGTATTGTAGACTTTCACATTCAATACTTTCTTTGGCATTCTAGAGTCATCCGTACATTGAATATGGCCAAACCATTGGAGTCTTTGTGCTTTGATGACGTGAACATTGTCTTGATTTTTACAGGATTTCATTAATTTGAGAGTTGTATTCTCATTTCATTTCACTCTTTCACTGTACCATATATATCTTTCTAATGACTTTCCTTTCAAATACTCTCAACCTTCTTTGTTTTCCTCTGTCAGCGACCAGGTTTCACCGCCGTATGAGGCTACTGGGCGAATAAGTGTTTTGAAGATTTTAATTTTTGCGATTCAGTTCAGTAGTTTGTTCTTCTGTAGACTCAGATTCGCATAATAGGCTCTAAATTCAACTTGTATTCGATCTTTCATGGTGGGTGGGCAATTTCCTATGTTTTCAAGCATATTTCCAAGGTATTTGAAGCTTGTAACTTCATTGAAGGTTCTGCCATCAAATACCAGATCGACCGGGTTGGAAGTTCCATCTGCTGACGCGATCATATACTGCGTTTTGCCGTCATTGATAAAGAATCCGACTTCTTCGGTTTTCTCCTCTTCTTTAAACAACTTTACTGTATTTCATTTCACCAGCAACTTCCTGCATTTTTCTCGGCTGTAGTAAAGATAGAACATGCCATGCTGCAAATGTAAAATCATTGCAGTCGTTGTAGATCCATTCAGTTTTCCACTATTCGTGTCCATGTATTCAGTTCCAGTTCTCTGCCAGTTCATTCCACTCCAAGCGTATGTTTAGGCTTCACGGCAATTTAGACAAGCCCATTTTCCGTGGCTGGGACGCTAGCCCAACGCACAACCCTTCTTCTTCATCCAGGCTTGGGACTAGCACATGCACTTGCTACCCATGGCAGAATTCTTTTTGACCGATTAGTTACAACTAATGTTTGTTACTCTATTCAGGAAACTTGCTAATATCTGTTGATATTGTCTTAAAATATCTTTACCAATTTGCAATCACTTTCACCACATAAATTCACAAAAAAAAGCCTTCAAATATTTGTAACTGATTTATATACACTACACATCGTTCTAACTGCATTAATGTGGTTGATGAAATGACGATTGTGATTAGCTATATGGCAACCATAGTTTTGGTTTGTATTATATATACTTCCCATTTATCTAATAGGTTAAAGATTCCAGAGTATTATGCATAAACCTAGCCGCGGATCAGTGCCTGGTTTCTCTACAGCTTAAAGCTTTTTATTAAAGGACGTAAATAGATTAGTATAGAAAAAAAGTTCCATTTTTGGGGTTACTAAATTTCAATATTATCATAATAGTCCAATACATACAAGAAATTAAATTTTACCATGAAAGATTCGAACAATGTGGGTGGGTACAGTTCTGCGTCTTGAGCAGGAATATATTCCATTCGCAGTGTCTAGCGATTGATTAAACAATTCATTTAAAAAGTGTCAATAAGGTCTACCTAATTTTCACATATTATCTAACTATTATTTTGGTTTGTTTTAGGTACAAATGATAAAGCTGGAGGCCCTCACTATATTTTAAGATGGGGCAACCCTCAATCGATTAAAGAAACATTTGTTCCTCTAACAGATATCGAATATCCATATATGAAGCAATAATCTAACCTTTGTATTTAATAACATTTATTTTAGGTTCTAAACTGGTTAGCATATTACTTTTATTGTGATAAAAATATTGAAAGTCAGATTTAATCAATTTATTTTGTCGTTATTTATATATGAATATTGCTTATTAATTTGCAAAATGTTATTTTTCGGCTAGTAAATTTACGTAAGTACAAACAGAGCGTGTAAATTTCATCTACATAAATTGTTTCAGAACAGGTACCTACATCTGATATTTATTAGGTTTCCAAAGCATTCGACACGAAACTTTCTGTTAGTCCTAAAGAAACAAATTAAATATACTTGGTGCCTTCTGTAATTATATTAATGCTTCAATTATATATAATCAGTATTTCTATTTGTAATACGTAAATTTTCGGTCACTTGTAAGATATCCCAAAACTATATTTTTTCCAAATATTATTTTTACATAAGTAAGATGACTAGTCCTGAAAAGTATTAAATGCTAAAAAATTAAATCTGTTTCTGTAGATATAAATTATATTTTATTTATTTTGAAATATAAAAAGAATTCAAGTAGATTTGATATTGAAAAAAGCTTTTTGATATTGATGTTCTTATATCGATTTTTCATATAATTACCTATACCTAGGTACTAAAAGTAGGACAATATTAATATTATATATCCCATGTTATTTTTTATTGTTACCACCGGTTTTATAAAAGGTTTATTTGAGTGTGTAAGGTGTATAATAGTTTTTTTGTTTAGTTTTTAAATCGAATATTCATAAGATTATAAAATGGTAGCAATAAATCTTTAATTTGAAGTTACTTGTTTTATTTATTCAATATAAAAATTAGAGTATACCTAGTTATGAACAACATGTATTAATCTTCGCTTTTCATTCAAGCTACAATTTGTTTGACTGAGACAACTGTCAACAATACAAACACATATTTTGCCATTGACAATAAAAGTCTGACTTTGAGAATGTTAGAAATGTTTGTTAAAAAATATCAAAAACTTTAAGCCCGTAGTCCATGATCCACTATGGAAAGTTATTCAAAACGATTGGTAGAAGTTCTTGAATTTCTACCTGTGATACTTAATTTTGTTCATGTCAATATTGAAAAGTGTTGTGGCAGACAAAAGTTGAGGCATCAAAAACATTGATACTAATTTTATCAATATTGATTCTATAAACTTCAATAATAATTTTTTTACAATTTTGATACAGATTTTGATTTTTACTTATACAAACATTATAACGTTGGTTTATTGAACCCTTTAAACACGAAAATTATAATTTAATTTTTTAATAATAAAACCTATATAAAAAAAGATAGGAAGGTTTGAGAAACGAAGAAATTTAAACAAGAGTGAATACGCAACAAGCTATTATAGATGACAGAAAAAAACAGATTGTGTGGTATGGACATTTGAGAAGAATGAAAACAAATAGGTGGCCCCTATGGGTATAAACTGGATCCCAACAGAACGACGAAAGAAGATGGGAAGATCTGTGAAAGACTGGAATTCATGGGTAAAAGAAGCCATGGAGAAAAGATGAATTGAAGATGGTGGGTGGCGGAATAGAGTACGATGGCGATTAAAAGAATAAAACATAGATGTATCCGAATTTGTGCTGGACATCTTTCAAGTACGCTATAAATAACTCCGAATCTAAATTTAGTGAACTATCACCGGAAACTAAAAGAACTTCATTGACAGAAAAATTTAGGTTAAAACTCATTTATAAAAATAATGAGATAATAAAAAACTTCAAATTTCATAAGAACGACATCGAGAAGTGTGTAATGCTGGGAGCACGTAAAATAATGGTTGTAGACGTTCCTGTTCTTCATGTATTTGGCTGGAGTTCATCTATACATTTTTTATTGGTGTAGGATTTATTAGAGGACAACGGGACAACTATGCAGATTTTTGAAAAAGTATGTGATTCATCATATGTAATTTCTTTCGCAAAGTAACATCCTTCAGGTGTGTGGATTTCGTTTCCTACTACTAATTCAAGTAGGTAAAGATCATGTAGAACTTAAATATCACTTGAAACATAATTGATATTTTGGTTAGCGATGGGAAGATGCAATGAGGAATGTAATGGAAGGTGATCATGGCTTCAATGTTTTTTTAATATAAATTAAAACGTAAAGTCACTATGGGGATTTGTTCAAATATAGGATAAGTTCTGTACTTATTGTCAGATACAGTGAAGAGGGTATAACTGTTTCTGGTTGGGACTGAATAGATGTCATAATTAGTTAATGAATCAGGACAAAGTATTGAAAAATGCAGAATAAACTCGACCATATAATTTGAAAATTGAGTATCAATTGAAATAAGGTCATTATATTCTAGTCATTTTCTGCATCAATATATTATACTGCATTACAGTTATGTAGGGCAGGGCTGTCCAACATAAGGCCCGCGGGCTCAATTTTTGCGGCACGCTGCGTAGGCCTCTAAATGTAAAAATTACCTTCAAATACGAAATATGCACAATTCTTACATTTACGATAAAATATAAATAAATTAACGTGTGACGCCACTGGCGGTGGATAAAAGGTCGCAGCAAAGTTGCTGGATATTCGACCGATATTGCTCGCTCACCCTGGAATATTCGAGAAGCCGCCCGCACGTATATAACAAGGTTGAGTCAAACGGGACGGGCAGAATCATAGATAACCTGACATAATTAATTAACAATTGTTCTAGTGTGCGGTACGGGCCAATTTTAAAATATATATGAATAGAAAAAAGTAAATCACAGGGTAGGTGACAATAATTATTAAGCATCGGGTAGGCATCAAATGAAATGAATTTCTGCCAATCTGACGATGATAGCAATATCAAAATAATTATTTTAGAATTTTTTCAATATATTGTGGAATTATCTAGAAATAGTTAGTTTCATTTAAGAAAGTAATATGAGTAGATTCCGCAGAGTAGGGGTCGAAAAAGTAAATTTTATTAAATGGTATTCCTTTCAATACAAATTGACTGACACCCCAATCTCTAAAATCGGTGCAGCCGTCGTGAATCTATATTTTTTTTAATTATGCAGCCGCAATTTTGGACTAGGTCTGCTATCTTTAATTCAAGTGGATGAAATTTTCATTTTCTCGGATGAAATGATTCGTATTGGTCCCTAGTATCGCTGTGTAAAGCGGCGTGCTTTCTGCATAAAATGCATGCAACTTTTGATGTAAATATCACCGTAAGCCTTATGATTTCAAGGGAAACAGCAGAATATTGCCAACTTCTTTGAACACACCAATGGATTTTACACCAAAATTAAGTTTTTGAAGTTATCGTTACAAAAAAAATTAATTTTTATTTTTTCCAAGTTGTAAAGAGCATTTTGAAGAAATAAAGGATTTTCAGGAAATATCAAATTTACCTCATACATTGACAAAATTGCAGAATAATTCGAAAATCGATTTGACGGCTTTAAAAAAATTGAGAGGTTTCAATTTTTACTCGACCCCTTACAATAATATCAGTTGAGAATGTAAGCAGAGAAGACCTTCATCTGAAATTATGTGATTTGCAATCAGATCCTTTTTACCAAGGAAGAACTGAAACTGAATTGGACTTTTTTAAAGTTGCCTCGAGAAGAACGATACACCAAATTGCGAAACTTAGGGTTTAGACTGGGCTCAATGCTGGGAGGCACGTATCATTGAGAAAACAGCTTTTCCAACATGAAATTTATAAAATCAAAATATAGATATTCCCTTTCTAATAGGTCACGTACTCAATTACTTCGTTTACAACAACAAATATTGAAGTTAATATTGTTTTTTAGTGAAAATCAACATCCTCAAAGTTCCCACAGTTTTTTTTGTAATTTGATATTTTTTTAATGAATTAAAATAACGTATACCATACCTATTAAAACTCAGATATAGTTGCATACGAAGCATTTTTTTCAAAGCGGCCCTTGTGACACTTGCAGTTGGACAGCCTTGATGTAGGGTATTAAACCTAGTAAAAGTGTTTGAGTTTTCCAAATCAGTTAAAAACTATTTAATTGTAGACAGATTTAGTTGATTCAGAATATTCTATATTTGACTAAACTTATCAAATTCAATAATTGAATCGTCTAGGACTAATTGATTTCTTTCACTTTTTAACTACTAATTTTGATTATTCGTAAATGAAATAGTTGTTTCATTGAAATCTTCAATGGTTAATGGAATTTGTTGTTTTCATTTTAAAATCGTTTTATCATACTAATTCTAATGCTATTAGGTTAAAATAACTTTATTTACAATTGTTTTTATATACCTATATGCATTTCATTTAAAAATTACAAAATACTTCGAACGATATACGGCAATTTTTAGACTAGTTTTTTGCGTCTGAACGTATTTTCACGACTCCTTGTACTAAAACCACAATCAACCCTATTATGAGATATCCAATAACTTTGACCATCAACCCTATTATGAGATATGCAATAACTTTGTCCTCAAAGAGTGAATTTGGTGCTCCTATGGCCTAGCCGTAAAATCAGTCAGTGTCATGGTAATGTTGACAATGGAAGAATTTATCACAAAACATTCAAAATTACTCAAGTAAGCCATTATTTGACATTATGAAGCTTTAGACTACGTAAATACTATACCTACTTCCAATCCTACTATTGATTAACCTTTTTTTGTTTTTTTATTATGGGTAAAATATCCATTTAGATTCCCAACAGGATCGAATTGAATTTTAATAACGGCAATTATGACGTGTATTTTATTAATCTATTGTTGATGAATCACTGTCATCTGTTATGTGCAATTGAAGTTGGTGCAAATTCCAGATTTAGTTTTAATTTAACAAATGTAACTTTCGTATCTTTGCCTGGTAATAGTTCTATGACCCTATAGCTAATGGCCATTGTAAAGGTTTTGTATTTTCGTCTTTTACTAATACAATGTCATTGAGTTTAATATTCTCTTGGTGAGTGTACCATTTAGGCCTATTTTGTAATTGATTTAAATAATCCACTAACCAACGCTTCCAAAATAATTGTTGGATTTGAGTGCAACGTTGCCAATGTGAAAGACTATTTTCTTTAATTTCTGATAGATCTATTTCTGGAAATGAGGTTAAACTGTCACCTATTAAAAAACCCGGGAGTAACCTACAGTGGTTTGAATGATATTATTTATTCAATACCTTATATGCTGACAAATACAACAAATTTTACTTGTCAAGTAAATTCCAAGCAGCAAAAACAACCTGCTAATTGACTGGAATCAACCGCCAGTGACGTACTCAGAAAATAATGCTCCGAAAACCATTTAAAACAAAAGATGGATAACAACAACATGAATATAACCCCTACATCACCTAATACACCATCAACTACTCCAATACAATCTTACTCTCAAATGCTCAAACAACCAATATATCCAGCAAAAGACCAGGGAATCATCTTTAGTGCAATCAATGATGCAAAAATTCAAGACTATCTTCTGAGTTTAGGCCCAATAGTTCAACCACGCAACAACATTTTCTGCTCGAGGATATCTAATAATAGAGCGTTAGAGCATTATCGACCAAAGCTGCAGTTGATCAATTTATAGAAAATGGAAGAGAAATGGAAGCTTTGGGACAAAAATTAAAAGCGCGACCCCTTCAGACAGGCTAGTCATTTCTAATGTTAGTCCGACTATACCACACGACACACTTAAAACTACGCTAGAAGGATTAGGTCTAAAATTATTATCCCCAATTACATTTCTACGAATATGTGCAACAGATCCTGCATATAGCCATATAATGAGTTTCAGACGCCAAGTTTACATTACCCGTCTAGAATCTCTTACTTTAGCCGATTTTCTAGAAATTACACACGACAACCTCTCTTATCGTATTTTTCTCTCCTTTGATAGTCAGAAATGTTTTAATTGCAAACTATCGGGTCACGTTGTTGCCAATTGTCCTACCTTACAAAACCAAAAGTCTCCTATCCAAACGAACACAATAAACAATGACGCCCCCCAAACATCACATGAGCAAACAAAACCAACAACAACCTTTTCTCAACCAACTCCGATAGATATATTCTCTACCCAATCAAATCTGACAGTAAACACCCCCACAGCTGAAGTAGGCAACATATCACAAAAAAACACAACAACTTTGCCCAATTCTACAAATAAACGATTCCTATCATCAGAATCCTCTCCGGAAGCATCCACTATGACAAAACCAGCTTTCTCAGCCTCAGAAAATCCAAAAAAGAAAAAACACTCTGCAATCAGCTCCATTCCTGTCTACTCCATCCTAGAAGAAGCAACCAGCCATTTAAAACCAATAATTGAAAATCAAACACCCCCTTATCCTCTGAACTGTGACGAATTTAAAAGGCTGCTGGAGCATACACACGGAGTTCAGAACGCATATACCGTTGCAAAATACTATACATCAGATCTAAAAGGCCTCATTGACATGTTACTTACACTTTACCCTCAGTTGAAAGATAAGACTCTAAAAACCCGATTTACTAAATTGAGAAAAAAGCTGGAAAAGCAGACATATGATACCGGCAGCGAATCCTCCATACAATCCCGTTAATCACGTCAAAATATCAATTTGAATAACAAAATTCAATAGTATACTACAATGGAACCTGAATGGATATTATCTCCATTTAGGAATGCTACAAAAGCTCATATCGGAACATCTTCCAGACATTATATGCTCACAGGAAACTCACTTCCATAATCACATACCCCAAAACATTACAATGGATTCTTTAAAAATAGAAATCGGACAACGGCCAGTGGAGGTGTAGCCATATTCACGAGATCAACAATAGTAGCGGAAGAAATAAACATCACCACCAACATTGAATGCAACTTATACCTCCCGCCTAACATACATGCAGATACCAAGGAACTGGATGCGTTATTTAAACAAATCCCTTCTCCCAGGCTAATTATATGCGATTTCCACGGGCACAACATTGCTTGGGGAACCAGGTCAAACGATTCAAGAGAAAAACAACTATATGAGACATTCAACTGCGCTAACTTAGCTATATTGAATGACGGCAGTGGCACCAGATTCAATATAACAGCGGGCACTTCTTCAGCAATTGATCTCAGTCTATGCACAACTAATCTTCTGCCCCAACTCTCTTGGCAAATTAATAAAGACTTATATGACAGCGATCACTTCCCAATAACAATTACCAACACCACAAAACGTTCTCACGATACAATACCCTTACAACGTTGGAGAGCAAATTGGACTGATTTCTCACAATTTTAGCTGCCCTCGTCGTAATGTTTCATATTCTAAAAGCTTTTGCTTAATTTCTTTTTGCTCGACAAGTTCGATGTCTTCTGCCGGGGGAAAACATATGCATTAGGTATTTTATCACTTAATCTTAAGAATGAGCATATATAAGATCCATTTTTTTTGCAATTTATTAGTTTTGCCAAATATTGCTTATTGGTACCAGCTTCAGTTTTCACGTCAACGTGAACGAAATCACCTTGTTTAAAATCTGTCGAGACAGAAGAATCTTGCATAGGTGAAATGTTATCATCAATTTTATTGGTGTCTGTGTCGGAAAACAGTTCTGGGTCCAGGTATTTGTCGCTGTCGACGGTTAAATCTTCTTCATCCACGTCACTTTCGGAAGAAGATGATAACCTTGGGCGTAATTTTTTATTCGTGCTTTTATTTTTATTTGGCTTGAATGACGCTGATGTTGATGGTAGCTGTAGGTCTTCCTGTGAAATGCTTTTACCTGCATCAACAAACAATTTTTTCTTCCTACCAACAGAGGTTGGTGCTCCAAACCTAGATTTTCAAACACTTGCGTTCTTTGCTTGTCTGTTTTTGGTAGCTTGCATATAATTTTATTTCTATTCAGTGGTAATAGACCGGTCGCTTCAAAGCCTGATTGAATATTTTTTCCATACTCTCTGAAAGTCTATTTAATGCCTGTGTTAATAAGCGTGGGAATACTTCTTTTCTTACAGTTCCTTTATTATGTTTTTTCCATTCTTGAAGTATCTTTCTCCAAGCGATCTTAATTGGACGAAAAACGCTAATATCTAATGGCTGCGTAAGGTGCGTACTGTTAGGAGGCAAAAGCACAAAACGAATGTCATTCTCCGTACATTTCGAAATAACAATGGCCGAAATGTGGCTTGCCAAATTATCTCCAATAAGAACTTTAGGACCCGGTGGCAAAGATCGAAAATATGGCAGTACTATGTTATTAAACCAATCTTCAAAAATATTTGTATCAAACCATCCAGAACGAGAGCGATTACATCTGGCTCCGGTTGGTCCAAATTCCGTTCAAGTGCTCCATAAGTGGTCTGCCTTATAGACTATGTAGACCGGAAGCATAAATTCTGAAGCTGCACAAGCAAACATGACGGAAGTAGCTGTTTTAGATGTATCCATTACCTTCTCCGCTCTTTTAGAAGTCCTACGAACGATGACTTTCACGCGGCCAGAATCGTCCATAAAATTAATCTCATCGTTGGATGGAACATCTTTTTAGACATTCAGATAAGTGGTCGAAACATGTATTAATACTTCATCTTATTTATTGAGACATTCTTTTAGTCAGCTCCTCCTTATGTCGCTTTAGAAATTTTTGCAGTCAGGTTTCACCAGGTCTGTTGTCTCAGAATTGTGGCAATTTTTTTCCACTTCTGCCCAAGTAGGATTTTACTATATCTTTTATATCGTTTGAATCACAGGGATAACCCCAGTCCGCTGCAATAGATATAGACCGAACCAGATAGTTTTCCTCTTCGATCGACATTGCAGTTTGACCTCCAATTGATTTTGTGTGTAGTCCTTTGGCTTTTCTATATAAATTATAAAAGGAATTTCATATTCTTCACTTGAATCTTTTAATTTTCTACATTGTTTGTGTAGCTGTAGTACTCGCTGGAGCGTCTCCGCTATAATCCCGATATGTCCGACTTCCCGGTTTCCTTTTGTATATACGCACCATTTTTCAAGTCGCCTTTGAAATTACATAAAAAAATAAAATGATACGCCACTGGCAAGTAAGAAGGAAAAGTAAGGCTTTTAGGTTAGAGACCGATTGCCTGATATATAACTACTCTTGAAAAAAATACGGCGATATTCCAGTCTTTTTAGGGATCTCTGTACAATAGGAAGTTTGCAGGTTAAAAAAAATCAAGCTTCTTACATTTTTTTTGGAGATGCACAACACAATAACAGTGAGTAAATAACCAGTACCACAACATAAAATCAACTAAGAAGCATGGTAGGCATAGTTGCAGACTCAATTTGAGATTAAAATTTCGACCGCCAGAGCGCAGCATCGGTTTTAACTGGAAAAAGTAAAAATTTTAAATTCACCCCGGTGTTTTCAAGTAGCCCCATTTTACGGTACTTAAAAAGTGAAAAGAAATTAATGAAAAAAATATTATTTGTAGCCAACTGTGTTTGGATTTGGAACTAACTGCCTGGGCTTTGGAGGGGGTGGCTCCCCCTTGGTCTCGGCCCTGATAGTACTGCCAGAGAGCCAGAGTCGAAGACGGCTTTAACTAGTATGGGTTTATTACCAGAAGTATATACAGTAACCATAGCTGTTGCCAGAAGTATTTCTCCGCTTGGAGTTAGAGTAGAAAGTTTGGTCCGTTCATTGGAATAATGGCGTCATAATGAATTATTGGATGAATGTCTAACCAAAGAATTACCAGGTTGGTATTACTCAAAGAATTATTTTTAATGGAATTATGTAAGGAATTACTGGACAAGTGTTCATTAACATGAGCTGAGTGACCGTCATTTCAAGTATTCACAAGTGAATTATAAGTTCCATTAGATTCGTTTGTATCTTGTGGCATTTCTTGGTTACGAGAACAATGAGAACTATTACGTCCATCATTATTAGAAACGTAAGTTCTACAAGTTGAAGGACGTGCATGTGGAAATGTTCTTTGTTGCCTAAATTTATTTGAATTGTGGGAGTATACATGTCTTTTATAAATAGCACTTTGTGAGTTGTTGATGTTTAGAGGTTTATGAAGCAACATATTATGTTTTTGTTGACATAAATTACAACTATGTGATCTACATTCACTAACTAAATGAGTGTGGATAAAACAATTTATACAGGGTTTGTTGTTTTTCACAAAATCAAGTTTTTCATTGTGAGATAAGTTATTGAATTTAAAACAGGTATAGACTGAATGATTATCTAAGCTACAAATATGCACTTTTTTCTACGTATTTGATTAATAAGCTGATTTTGTACATGATGTACCATCCTAGAAGCTTTACAAGCTGTGGATATATTGGTAGTTGAACAATGATATATGTCAGGCATATACATATTTTCTAAAGCTAAACAGCGGGATTCTAAAAATGTTATAAAATCATCGAGTGTGGGGAAATGACTAGTGCTGGGTTTTCACCATTTATCCAATTCATAAGCTTTTCTTGTACTCATGTCAAGTTTCTGTAGCAAAATGAAAATAAGTATTAAGTCCCATTCTTTAACAGGTATTTTTGAATTTTTTAAGGCTTCAGTGTTTTGTTTTATTTTGATTAAAAAAACTGTGGGTGATTTTTGTTAACTGAGGAATTTCTATAATTTTTTTAATATGAGCAAAAATTGTTAACACATTATGACCGTATCCCTGTTTTAAAGTGTCTAATGCTAATTTTAAGCTATTGCAAATTTTCTATTAGCTTAAGGGGCTCGTTTACAAGATAACTTTTTAAATAAATCAATTTTTGTACATCAGTAAGATCGTCATTATCTAAAATAAGCGTTCATAAATTTGAAGAAACTATTTCCATTATGTTAACTCGCCTGTAAAACTTGGCACTGCTATTTGAGGTAATTTCACTTTAGGAGTATTGTTCGACAAGTGTTGTACAACGATTTGTTGTAGTTGATCTGCGGGATTTGAATCTTCAGGGGAGAGTTGTTCGACTTTTCTGCGTAATTTTGACAATATGGAGTAATAATGTGTTTCAAATTCTTCGTAATCTTTCGATTCACCTGGATCTATTGTGACAATTGTTGATTGAACTACTTTATATACTACCACTTTTCTGTGTAATTTTGACAATATAGAGTAATAATATGTTTCAAATTCTTCGTAATCTTCCGATTCATCTGGATCTATTGTGACAATTGTTGATTGAACTACTTTATATTCTACAAAAGCTTTTAATATATCTTCTTCTCCAGTTGTAAATTCAAAACAATAAGTTTCAGTTTGACCATATCTTTTTAGCCAGTTATCTAGCGAGTCACGATAGATTTCTGTGTGACAAAGTGACGTTATATCAGACATTTTTAATACATTGCTAAAATTACCTGCAAATTATCTACAGTGGAACAATATCAGTCTTTTTATCTTACTTGTATTCGTTGCGAAGAACCATGGATAAGAATTGGCTCTTATTAAAAGGGTCCAACTGTAACAAACTAATGTTACTGGATAAGATCTCTTCGATATGGTCGCCGGTTCTCTTGAAGAATATACAGATGGGATGAAAAAGACTATTCCAGGTAACACTCAATAAATATATTTAACTACTGAAAGATCTTATTTTACATGAAGCATTTTTACAAAACTTCTTATAATGAATGACATTTTTACAAAAAACTTCAAACAAATACTAAAGTGACATTTTGTGATAACTGCTGACTAGATTGAAATGTGAAATTAAATTTGAACACTGTCATATTCGATATTTTACTACATTTAGTCCCAATTACGGATCAGGCAGTCTAAATTTAACAAGCTGATAAGGACAGAAAAACTTGATTTTTGTTAATCTGCCATATGTACAATACTTGTCTGGTTTTGATAAATTATTAATGATAAATGAAATTTTGTAAAACTCACTCGTGTGATGATGTTAGGAAGTACTTAATAAAAACACTGTTGATTTCCTGGAGATTAATTCCGTTATTTGTAATAATTTTATACCATTTTTCGGCGGCCGGTAATAGAGACGGCTTCAACTTTAATACTTAATTATTGATTTCCAGGGTATGCAGAAATTTTTATTAGGAATATTTTTTTTGTAAAATGTAAGTTTAACTTTTCCTCATTAGTATAAAACTTTTTCGGACACATTGTATGAAAAAACTTTTAAACACGCCAACACCTTACTGTTCTCCGTCCTAAAACTGCAAAAGTGTGAAGGAAAGTGTTTGTAAACATGATTAACAATTTATTGAAGTGAAACACTATAGGAGTTTTGGCATGAGAGTGAACTCGTAAAGCTAACAAATCTGTTAAACTCCTTGTACTTTTCTAATTTTATTATTTACTTAAGCTGAGAGAAACGCAATGCTGTTCTCCCCTCATATTACCACACTCGACTCTTCAAGTGACTACGTCACTATACCAGTTAACAGAGCATCAACGCTAAATACTGTTGCAAAAACATACAAGAATTAAATTAAAGTTTGGCCCAAAATGTTGGAACATTTAATGAAATAATTTCTTAAAGAGAATATTTATTTTTGTTTGCCTTTTATTGTCAATAGTTTTTCTAGTCTATCCGACAAAGTATTGTTTTTCTTTTGGTTAGGTTCTTTTCGACTCATGCATACATTTTTTAGTTAGTTTTTGTTTACCCTCTCACAAATTAATACGGACGGAATAAACGATATTCTCTCACTCATTCATTTATGGTTTCCATATACATAAAATGAAAATACTATTTTTTTAATATCTGTTTTTATTTATTCTTAGATACATAAATAAACCAATTTTAAATACTTTAAAAATAATATCAAAACAAATAAGTAATCATAAAATACAAATTGATACATCAATTTCATTGAAATAGCAATAACAAAAAACTGAATATGACAAAAATTATATTTGAATATTTTCTACACTCTTTTTAATAATCAGGAATTCCATAGCAAAAATTAATTTAAGACTTCCAAATGTATAGAATTTACTTGATATATTTATTAATTTTCAACTTTTCACTTTACTTTATTTTAACTGGTATATGTGACTTTTGGTGCAGTGTTTGGATATTTACGGTATTGAGAATGGCCTGAATCAACCAGAAATGTGTAAGGAGGTGTGGAAACTTTTAGAGCATAAAGGCCGAAGAGATTCCCAAGAATTCAAAGCTTGTATGAGTGATATAGTTCAAGAAAAACCAGATTCTGATAAACGGGAAGAATGGCAAACTTTGAAAAGAAAAAGAAAAAAAGTTGAAAGTATAATTGTGACTCCTAACGCAGGTTATCAGCTACTCAGATGTTATAGATGTTATTAAACAGATGAAAAGTCAAATAAATCCAGAAGAGTGCGGAGTAAATGTACGGAAAGTTCAGACAAACAAGAAAGGAGAAATAAGCATTAAAGTGACTGGAAAAAAGAAAGAAAACCTAGAAAATTTTCAATAAGGAATAGAAAAAAAAGTGAATTTGAAATCTAAGGCGGAATTAGTGAAAGAAATGAAAACCGTAGTTATTCGGGATCTCGATGAAACTATCTCGGCTGAAGATGTAAAGCAAGCTATTAAAAAGAAAATAGGTGATGAAACTCAACTTTACATAAAGCTAATGGAGAAAGAGGGTGAGAGAGGGAATACATTAGCGTTTGCTGATGTACCCACTGAGAAAGATAACCAGCTGCTCCGACAAAAAATAATTTGTATTAGGTGGAGGAGTTGTAGAATAGAAGAAAAGATAACTATAAAGCGCAGCTATAAAGGCTTACAGTTTGGGCATTTTGCACATCAATGTAAAGCAGAGAATAAACTTGAAAGAGTTTGCTTTAAATGTGGCAATGCAGGTCATGAGGTATCACATTGTCAAAACGAGATGCACTGCTATGCATGCCAAATTACTGGGCACAGATCAGATAGCATGAATTGCTCTAAGTACAGGGAAATCATGGATAATAGGAGAGGAAAAAGGAGAAATGTAGTTCCATGTAAATAATGTTAGATCTAATTTAAGAAGGAGGAGCCAGCAATGAATATTCTGAAGCAAACAGTGATCGATAAAAATGTTGATATTGCTATTATAGCCGAACCAAAAAAATCAGTGGTTAAAGGAAATGATTGATTTAAGGATGAATTGAAGGATATTAGTATTAAAATTAAAAATACTATTACAATATTAAACAGTGAATGTACGAAAGAGGGATTTCTATATATCGAGTTAGAAGAGCTCATTGTACATGGCTACTACATCACACCAAATTGCTCTATCAATTATTTTGAAAATTATCTTAATGAAATTGGAAATTCGGTTAGAATGCAGACTAAGGAGTGTATTATTGCTGGCGATTTCAATATAAAATCTGAGTTGTAACCTTTGTGAGGGATAACTATGGTTCAGTGATTGACTATACTTTTAGCACCGAGAGAATTGCTAGACGTGTCAATAACTGGTGTGAAGAATTACCTTATTTTTTTAACACACCATGTAGGTACCAGCAGAAGAGAATAAAATAGAAGAAAAAACGTTAGTAAGATTAAGAAATAGACAAAAGTTTTTGATTGAAGTGTTGCACAGATTACTTTATTTGTAATAAAATATTCACAATAGTGGAATTAACCTATTTCTTCTTTTATTTAGCAGTTCAAATATCAGCTTTGGCGCAAAAAGTAGATCAATCAAGAGGGATGGTGTGAGTTGACATATATTCAGATTCTACTGAATGAACATACAACAATTATGAAACATTCAGTTTGTGAATTAAATCACCATAATGACATTTGTGTAAACCTTTTTTGTTGAAAAGTTCGCTTTACGGGCACTAACCACACCTAGAGAATGAAATATACCACATAACTGCAGCATTTCTGAACCTACTATCATGATGTACTTTGCTATGACTTCAAACCATTTAAAAAAAGATCTGTGATATATATCCTAAGACAATGAAATAAGACTTAGATGGATAAATGCATGTAAAAGATTTATTTACTATAGTTTATATACTGCTATAATGTGTGTTCAGAACACTTGGAAGAAGCCGATTTTTCTTGAGATTTGAAAATATAATCCGATATATAGATTTCGGTAACCTAACATTTTATATATCAACTTTGACGACCCGTTATTCCCAATTCCTTAGTGTGTAGAAAAATATTCTATATTAATATTTCTAATTCTTCCAATTATTCTTCATATTATATTTTCTTTATTTTTTAAAATGTGTAATTTTTCATTATCTTTAACTTTCAAGATATATTTTAACAACATAAAAAATGTTCGCTATATGACTTACTAATACGACATTTGAAGAATAATGTAAAATAAGATTTGCGGTATCATTGATGAAAATCTGATGGAATTCTTGGGAGAAATTGTGTGGTTGTTAAGTGCACAAAAATATGTCAAAACGCAGGTGTTATTCGCAAAATATAAAATAGTCCAATTTTCTTTGATAAAATATGTACAATTCCTCATATCTTTACGATGGTAATATTGAAAATACCGATACTAATTAAAAATGTACACATAACTTCCCGGAAATCAATATACAGCAACAACTATTATACACTCAATACTAAGCACACATTTACTTTTCTTATTCTAACACTATGTCAATAATATAATGTTTACAACAATCTTTGAAAAAACCATGTTTTTTATGAAAATATCTATGTGTTTAATGTTACTTTGATATACCCTGTAAACTACCAACATATGTGTATTCAAAATGGTAGTGACCTAAATTCTAATTACAAATATGCAAATTTTAAAACTTATTTGTGACATAACCACTAATAAAGAAGGATTAGGATTAGTAAACTAATTTTACTTTGCTTTGCCTTCTCAATTCACATGGAATGGCCAAGTCTAATTATAACAAACATTGTTATAAAAATGAAGCAAAAGATCTTCTGGAAATAACAACCACTTTCCCGTCTACATGTCGCGATGAATAATAAATTACTTCTCCTTTGAAAAAAATTACGTGGATCGATATTTTTGGCATAATAAACATTTCCGTTGGCTCGTAATTACAAGGAGAAAAGCATAATCTGTGAACCATGGTTTCGACCTATGTGTCTTGTCAGCACAGTGACATGCCTTCTGGTTCAGATTCTCTACTCTAAAGACAAGTCTACAACCGCTATTTGGTAAGTCTACATGTACCAACAGACGGTAACTAAGGCCCTCTCCACTTCTAATTACAAACCTAAAGCTCGGTTTTTGCCATATCTGCAGTGAACTGTAAAATGAAATTTCATAAATTTCGAGTGTGTCCAAAATATAGTATATGAATGAGTTCTATAATCACCTCTATTTGTTTGAAAATAATATCAAACAAAGTATGACCGTTTTTGAAAGAGAAAATATGGCTATATGCCTCGAGGAATTTGAATGTCTCCTTCGAGATTTGTTCCTTTATCATAAGAATACAAATACAAGCAGATTCAATGACAGTGAATATCTCGACCAAGAAAAAAATCATCCAATCTGTAATAAAAAAACGAAACTCCATCTACAGCTTTCACAAAAATTATTCATTGAAACGCATTTCTGTCACAAATAAACATATCAAACAATAATTAAATTAAATTGCAAGGTAAACTGTAGCTAAATAAACGAGTTTTACAAACATTTAAATTAATTTTACTCATGAACACATAATTTGATCTATTATCAAACTTTCAACTTGAGAATGGATCAGTGTGTTGGAAAATAGTTCTTCTCCAATAAGTATTTTTGTAAAATTCTGTTTCTCAAGAAGATTTTATAGCTTACCAAAGGGTTTAATCTGTTAATAAATCTCGAATATCTATGATGGCTTCACAGCACTCTTTTTCATATGCTGTTTGCCTTTAATATGTAACCTAAACTGAATTCCTGAGCTAAGAGTCAGGTTGCAAGATGGACAGTAGTAATCACCCGAAGGAGTACGATAGACTGACAGATCCATATCTGTCACCTCTTGATCCGATGCACCTGAAAACAAGAGAATTGTTAAAAAAGATCCCAATGGCATAGGACCAATTGGATAGGCTTATTTCAGTAACATTTTTGCATAAAACCCAAAATAAAAAATTAGATACAAAAGTAATAGAATGTTTTGAGATGTACAAAAAACCAAAGTAACATTTTGGCATCAAATCAAAAACATAAAAAGAATTTCTGGTAAATTTGTGAATTTTCTTAAATAAATGTTTTAATGTACGATTTAGAGAAAAATGTTAAATACAAAAGTTGTAGAACGTATTAAGATCTATGAAAAAGCTTAGTAACTTTTTAGCGTTAAATGAAAAACAAAGGAAATACGATTTTTTTTCAACTTTACACAGGCCGCCATTTTGTTTTTACTGGGTCCATTTGGCTCATTAACGAACTCCTAACCGATTTTTGTAGCGAGTTTGGTTTCGATCCGTCAAAAAATACGCCCTATATCGTGCTTACAAATTCCCTTATAACACACACACACATATATATATATATATATATATATATATATATATATATATATATTGAGAGATTTTTATATATATATATATATATATATTCATACAGATCCTCTATTTGAAATTTAAAAGAAAAGTAGAACATAAGGAAATTCATTTATATTTGGCTGCCATACTTTTGATACACACTGTGTTATATGTAAATTCACTAATTTTGAAAGATTCAGTAGAAATATCAAATTTGACATTTCAGATTTTGATGACATTTATGTAGAATATATCTAATGATAGATAGAACATATTATGATTTGGAGAAAATATTTGAAATTTCAAAATATAGAGGTCTCTGCTATCAACATTACAAGTGTAATAAAAGAATTCAAATCTCACTTGGTTATTGAAAATCCTAGATTAGTAATTTTTTAAAAAACAAGAAAATTCTGTAACCAACGGAAAGGATTTTTATTTATTTTGAGAAAATTTAGTGAGTTGCGTTTGAAACCTCGAAGAGGCAACATCATAATTAGAGTTGTCACAATTTTGTGGTAGATAGTAGAAGTTGTATATCTATACAACCAGATTCAAAAGCCATTTCATTATAAAGCCAGTGCGTGCATAATTCGAATAAGAATTACATTGTGTGTAGTGAATGTGGTTCGAGATTTCTAAATAAAATTTAGAAGGTATCCTGAATTCTAAGGTCATTTAGAATTGTACGAGTTGTCCAGTCATTAGTTGGCGAGTCCGATCTAGTTTTTTTACAATAATTTCTCGAGAAATAATAAGGCCTATTTTAAATAAGATTTGACATAGATGCATCTATTAGATTTTTTATTACAAACAAAATTAATAAGTCATATAAGGAAATTCACATAAGAGAAGAAAATTTTGAATTAGACAAATTTGAGTGAAGTTGGTATTTGACATTTATACACGTCAAGATTTAAATCAACGATATGAACTTTTATTAAACGTTTTTCATTAGATTAATTTATAGCATATAGGTTGTAGTAATTTTAAGTTTCGTAGAAATTACGATTGTTGTTTCGTTTGTAATAATTTTGGGGAATATTAATTTGTTAATTTGTATCTGGTAGTATAATATATGTTTGAATTCCTACTCAATACAGTCTTTTTATAACATAATTTCACAAAATTAAACATTTTTCATTAAATAAAACTGTCGATTAAATCAGTGAAAGTTGATAATTTTCAGTGACAGAAATATTGGAAACGTCACCAGATATTTGAAGTGCCTTTTATAATATTAAACATACAGTTACTATAGGTTGTGAACAAGATACGTAAAAATTTAAATAAATTTTGAATAATTAATTTTAACAGTTTGATCCCACCCTGAGAGAAGAGTAATAGGTCAATAGGTCGATTATACATATAAATTCATTTTTAGAAATACTAAATTAATATTTATTAGAGCCGGGTATATTTTTGACAACTACTGTCAAAGTTGAAATTTCTTACATAAATTTTTAAGTTGTATGTACAAGAATTGTCGCTGCGACAATATACAATAACGTGAGGTGAATTGAAATTTATCTTTACAGGTTTACATTAAAATTAAACAATTAAAATGTATCAAAGAATATTAATATATATATATATATATATATATATATATATATATATATTATTATTATTGAACCTAACTTTATTATATTTTTCGGAAATATATTTCTTGGGATTGTAAGGTTCTTAGTCAGAATTAGTAAGAAATTAGATGGTTTTTTGGGTTTTAATTAACATTTTTTGCGGCCTAATGTTGCTTGTTTTATTGATGCCTCCGGTTAGGAAAAAGATAGGAAGTTGCGGTTTTCGCTGACTTTTTAGGAATTTCGTCCTCTATTTAACTATGCAAAAAGAGACATAGCTTACCATTTAAAATTTTCATGATAATGCGCAATAACTGTTGTAATGTCAAACAGCGCCTTCTAGGTATCACACCAAAATATATTCGGAAACAATTTATACAGCAGATTATTAAGTAAAAAGAGCGGTTTTAAACGAGACCTAGTTTGTTTAAATCTGTCAACCCATACTGGAGTTATTGCCATTTAAATAATAACATATTTGACGTTGCCCCACCACTACATTTTATAAAATAGAGTAAAATTCCTCAAACAAAATATGTCACAAACTTTCCGGTTTTTAAAAAGGCATTATTTAAAGTATATCTTTACTTGCATATTTTTTTGAGAAAATGTCCGTTTTATGATTAGCCATAGCAGTTGAAAATAATTTCCAGCGATTTCCCTTGGCCGATTTACCTATTAAATTTGTTTTAGAGAAATTGTACGTTTATTGGTTCCTGAGATATGACCGGTGTCCATTCTTAGTGGGCCACCCGGTACACCATAATATAACGCCCCCGAAGAATTCAGTATTCTAAAAATATACAGTAGTAGCATGACCACAAAAGATTACCTATTATACTTAATCATAACAAACTCAAAAATTACCTTGAGTCCCTTAATGAATAAAAGAACAAGAGATTACATCAGAATATTATAGGAAATAGGAAAATCGAATACTTTGCATTTGTTAAATGTGGCCGGGCATTCTAAATGTCCTAGGGACAGAGCCTCTGCGACAGATATTTACCTGGAGTACATTAAAACAAGAGAAAGCCCAAAAGATAAAACGATAATATCAACAAGCAACCCCCTCCAAGCTTCATTGACTCTTGCCCCTAAAAGTCAACACACTCATTGGAGACTAAGTTGATATATCTGTAAATCAATATATGCGAAATAGTGTAACTATGTAAATAAGACTTTTATTACCATAATCGACCTTAATGAATTTCCTGAATTGTAAAATAATAAACTTTCAAATGTCAAAGATAAACCCTGCTTGCTGGGAGATTAGGTGGTTTTCTATTTGGGGCCCATACTTGTTCAGAATGAGGCGTTCGTAGAGTTTGAACGGAGAGCATAACAGTGACACCGGGCGGTAGCTTTTGGCATCTTCCCGTGGTTTCCCTGGTTTGTGGATGGCTACGACCTTAGCTTTTAGCCACAATTTTGGGATTGTATTGTTGTTCCAGCATGAGTTATACATTTGAAGAAGCCAGTTCAGGGCTGATGGGCCTAGGTTTATCAGGAACTCATTCAGGATGTCATCAGGGCCTGGGGCCTTCCTGGCCTTCAGAGACTCGATTGCAGTTTCCAGTTCTGTAATGATAAAGTAATCCTTATTAGCTTGTCTAGGCTGTTGTGCCATCCTGAAAGTGCGGGTCACTTTCACTTTTTGATCAGGCTTACCATTTAGAAGTAGTTGATGTGCGATTTCGTTGGCGGTGACGTTTACTTGGTCTTTAGAGGATGTTGGGTCGCCTGATAGCTTTTTAATGAGGCTCCAGGCCTTTCTACTGCTGTGTTTCATATCTAGGCTTTCTATCGTGTCTTTCCATGCCCCTTGTCTCTCCTTACTTATGGAATCGATCAGCTGGTCACCTAGCTGTATGGTTTCCGGAGAAAAAGGATTCCGATTGTAGTGCTCTAAATATTCCTCGTATGTGTCTTTACTTTCATTGGGGAGACCGGGTATATAGTAAGTTCTACAGCCGCGGGGAATGCAGCGCCTCGGTGTCTTCTTGATTGCAGAGATGAAATTATCGTAGTTTGCTGGGGTCGGTAGGAGGTCTCTAATTTCTTCGTCGATCTCTTCTGTGAATTTATTCCAGTCTGCCTTTCTTAGATTAAACCGCCTTTTAAATGGGACCTTCTGCGGCATTATCACTGGTCTAAACTTCAGCATAATTGGCCGATGTTGGGAGTGTGGGATAGGGTCCATGACTGTCTTGTTGCACGTTGCAGCTAGAGAGTTGTTGGTGAAGATAAGATCCGGGTTATAGCCTCTCATCCATCTGCCACTATTAAAGGAAGCGGGCTGTTTCTGATCATGGATGAGGATCATGTCATTGTCCTCGGCCCATCTCTCCAGGAGTTCTCCATCCTCGTTCATGTCACGGTATCCCCAAGTTGTGCTGTGGCTATTGAAGTCTCCTATTACCACATGTGGTTGGTTAAGATGTTGGGGGGTTGGTTAAGATGTTGGGGGAATAAGAATCTCTCATTCGGTGGTTTGTATATTGAGGATATTCTTATATTTCCAAGGTTAATCGTGATCAGCTCTATGTTATTAAGTGTGGTGGCTTGTAAATTATTTACTTTGATTCCTGGTTTTACAAATATTGCGCTTCCATATTGGTCATGGGGGCATTCCTTCACTAGTGCCATTCCTGGTATGTTTGGACGTCGTTGTGATGGCCCCCTGTGTATTTCCTGGAGGCATAGGACGTCACATGAATTCTCTTTGCATAGGCTGGAGATTAAGTCTTGCTTAGTATTTGAAATGCCTTCAACATTGAGTGATATGATTGTCAAGCTTAGCTCTAAAAAGGGCCCTTTTCCATGTTTTCGATACGATCTCTAATCAGCGTAGCTCAGTTTGTGGAAAGATTAGCCGATACTTTCGTACCGTTGTCCAGGGAACGCCCGAATGAACTAATAGTGCATTCTACGAGGAGGCTCTTTCCGTGTTCCCCATTTCTCGTAATGAGAATTGGAAATTAAAAATGTCACACTGACTTTTTACCTTTCTTGTCACTTGATCTTTTTTCTAATCGGACATACCGATGACAGTTGTCGCTAACTGTCACGATCCATTGAATGACGGCGTGAAAATTGATATGTTTATCATTGTTCTTTTCAGGAATATGAATTCCGAACAAAATCTAAAGGATTTAAATCGACTTACCGGGCTGGCCACTCCACAGTTCGTTATTCCAATCCATCGACCAGGAAAGTGATTATTCAGAAATTGACGGACCGTTACAGCAAAAGTGGTGGAGCACCATATTGTTGAAAAAACAATTCGTGCTCGAAAAGGTTGTTATCGTCTTCAAGAATTTGGCCAATCATTGGATTGAGATATTACTTTCAACTAATCACTGTGGATTAATTTCACTCCAATGCCTCCAATTGTATCTATTCTCTGTCTAAATAAAAGATACAGTCATCTGAAAAACATTTATTGTATAACAGATTGGCATTACCCTGCATTAGCTCTGTAAA
The DNA here is from genome assembly GCA_963921935.1 of Galeruca laticollis. Taxonomy (NCBI): domain Eukaryota; kingdom Metazoa; phylum Arthropoda; class Insecta; order Coleoptera; family Chrysomelidae; genus Galeruca; species Galeruca laticollis. The sequence continues at coordinate 257,332,334 of OY998175.1, read as the reverse complement.
AATCTCGCGGAATTCAAGCCCACGGTCGTAATAATATTCGTTTAATTCTTGTATCAATCGTATTTTATATGGATGAAATTTGTGGAACTTTGAAATTCGATTAACACTACTTCGCGGTACTGAGCTACTTTCCTTATAGACTGGTTATTATCCATCTGCAAGTGACCCAAAACTGACACCTCGACGGTTTTCCACAGAACCCGCTTCCATAAGTGTATTTATCAACTTTGAACCATACTAATGACCAATGTTTTTTATTTGGATATGGCTCTAGCACGTTCATTATTTTTGAAATAAATTCCCACAATTTCTATTCTCCTCTGAATAGTGTACACCATTTTAACAACGCAATGTAGTAAGTGAGTATACCTAAAATTTTATTGCACATACACGGAATGGGTGTGTATTAATAATGTATTGATCGACAACAACGAAAAAGATGAGTCTTTTGTCATAAAACTCTTATTAAGTACTTTAACATGATAACAATTAGTATCCAGTGTCGTGTGTCGGTTGAAGAAATAAGCGATCATATTAATTTTATGTTTTTATTTTTAAAATCCAAAAGTATTAACAGTTATTTCCACACACCCATCAATAAATTTTATAAAAAATTATAGACGATTGTAAAGAGAATTCAAAGTTCTTTTATAAGAGGTATCACTCAACTCAACCCCCTACAAAATTTAAATTTTTTAAGGAGGTGACAGCATAGGGTAGAGGGATGACGTTACATATACAAGTATTATGGTAGAATGTGTCCCCCTTGAAATCAAGGTCGACTTATTTCACCACATTTTTAGAATGTTATTAACTCCGCAGATATTTAGGGTGAATACTTTTGAGTACAATAAATCATTCTATTCTTAAAGTTGGTTTTATTAATGATATTACTTAATGTAGAAATATAAATCAATAACATTACACAACATAATTGTTCAATAATTTCTAGAACATTCACAAGACTGTGGAAGCAAGTCGGAGAAAATATAAGTATTTATAAAAACTTCCCAAGGCTCATTGGAGAGTGTGGAGGCAAAAACTATCATTTTGTCCATCCTTCGGCAAATGTACAAACTGTTGTTAATGGTACAATTCGAAGTGCTTTTGAATACTGTGGTCAGAAATGTAGCGCCTGTTCGAGGATGTATGTACCAGAATCACTTTGGCCAAAAGTAAGTAACTCGCAATAAATTTTGTTTTTCAATTACCTGATATTATTATCATTATATACATATTTCATGTATTTCTCACTTCTAATGATTTAACATTTTAATGGCCCTCTTTTATAGATTAAGGAAGGACTTATAACTAAACAGAATCAATTGAAAATAGGAGATCCAACAGACGTTAGTAACTTTGCTTCGGCAGTTATTGACGATAAAGCCTTCAAGAGAATTAAAGGGTACATTGAGCACGCTAAAAACTCATCTGATTTACAAATTTTAGCAGGAGGTAAATGCGATGACAGGTATTTATATTGATATTAAAATCCGTTTCGCACTACTGATATTTTGTATAAAATGTAAGCTTTTTATTTTAATGAAATTTTTTAGTGTGGGATATTTTGTTGAACCTACTATTGTCGAAACTAAAAATCCCAAGGATAAAATAATGGTGGAAGAAATCTTCGGCCCTGTTCTCACTATTTATGTGTATAAAGATGACAAAATGAAAGATACTCTTGATATGGTTGGATCTTCGACGTCTTTTGCTCTTACAGGAGCTATTTTTGCTCAAGATGAGTAAGTAAAAATGATGATAAAGTTTTCTGTAAAAAAATGATTTTTTTCTGGAAAATAACAGTTTTTACAGGATTATTCAGTACTAAGACTCCCTTATACTTCAACTGTGTCTTTAAAATTACACATTCAAATCTATTTTCAAAAGTGGTGAAACCCTTTCAAAGTTTGGGTTACTCTTAGTAAAAGATAAACAAAGCAAAATTTGCCTGTAAATGGCAGTTGGGCTCAGCTATTCTGCCATATCACAGTAAACCGCAAAATGTTTAATACAAACTTCAAAGTGTTTTCTAATCATTTGTAGATGGGTAAATACTACTACCGGTGTTTTCAATTTTTTTATGTTGTCATTCGCCATTAAGAACTATCAACTTGCGTCTTCCCATATTATTTTTGTAAATTGAAATTCTTCAGAATTTAATGCGATGAATCTAGATTTATTTGAAAGGAGATGGCGCCGAAGCGTCCTCTACCACTGCAACCCCTTCGGAGTGATGAATCTATATAAACTGTGAATGTTGCTCACATGTCAGATTTTTCTTCACAAATTTAATGAAATTTTCAAAACTATGTTTAATAATAATAATCTCTTTATAGGGCATTCTTAAAAAGTGCTGTTGAAGAATTAAAAATGACTGCTGGTAATTTCTATGTTAATGATAAATCTACTGGTAGTGTTGTTGGGCAACAACCTTTTGGTGGTTCCAGATTGTCGGGTAAGAAATAAATATTGTATTTACTTTTACAAATATAGCCATTAATCACACAATGTGCACACATTGAAGATTTTCATTTACAGTCTTACTGTAACTTAGATTTGGATTATTCTTAAAAAGCTTAAACAAATAGATTTACTTATTGACTCTTATAGACGGAGAGCTGGCTACATAAAACAGCATCGATAAGGTACACGACGTTTGAGCTTGGAAACGGGAGGACCGTAATTAGTACATCACCAAACGGCATTTCTGGCACTCTGTACAGGTCGGATATGAAAATGCCAGCCGGTTTTTTCATATGGTACACGAGTGAAAACTCTTGGATCGTGGGGTCCGAACCTCAAATAAGAACGCTGTAATAACGCCAGAAGTTTTGGAGGTCGGAAAAGACTCGCCAGAAGTGGCCGAAAGTGCCGTAAAATTCGTCCGAAACACCCCATATGGTACACGAGTGAAACCTTGTGGAAAGTGAGGCCGGACTCTCAACTAGTAGCGGTGTAATACCGCCAGAAGCTTTGTAGGTCGGGAAACCCTCGCCAGAAGCGACCGAAAGTGCCGGAAAATTCATCCGAAAAACCTCACCTGGTACACGCGTCAAACTTTTTAACTCGACTTTTGGGGTCTTAACTAAGAGTGGTGTAATAACACCAGAAGTTTTACAGGTCGGAAAACCTCCGAAAAAAATAAGGAAAATCGACGTACTTGTGAAAATGAAAATTTTTCGCTTTCGGCTCAAATGAAAATTATTTTGTTGGCTTCATTGAAAATATCTGTTTGCGCTACCCAAAATTAAAAAAAATCATTAGGAAACGATGAAAACTCGGGTGAAAATTTTTAGGGCGGGTCATACAGCGAGGGTCATTCTGTCGGCTGAATAAGGACGCCACGAGGTGGTAACTTGAGTTTTAGAAAGAGAAAAGGCCGACCTGTGCTATATCAGGGGAATATGTGTCGCTCGATAAGGTTTATTGTATTTTGGCTACAAATTAGTTCACAATAATAGGCCTGAGATGGTGCTTTTTTACAAATTTGTTCTTTTCATACGCCTAAAAATGCTTATGGTTAATTGGAAAAGTTGGCCATTGTAGGTAGAAATACTAAATAACAGATGACGTTAAAATTTCTCATGACTACAGTGGTCAATTGTGCCATCTTAGCAACATAAAGAATTTTTAAAATCCCTGTAAGTGGGCTCTTCAAATGATCAATTCCTGGTACTTTTGGTATGTACTGTATGTTTACAGTACTTTATCTAGAATCCGAGAATGTAATGACCAATAATGTTTACAATAACCAAAGTTGCTGCAGCAACTGGAAGTTTTCAACAAGAAAGGTAATCTGAATACACTGTCATACTATTAAGATCTTTAGATTGTGTATGAATAAGATTTTGAAAGAAATCATTTTATTGATATACAGCGATAAAATTTCGTTATCAGTTTACCAAAATGAAACTTTTTTTATTCTAACTTTAAACTCAGAAGATTGAAAATTAAATCACACTTATTGACTGATTACTTACCTTTCCTTACCAAAAAGGGCTACAGACCAGGTGGGCCTTGGCATTCTCAACTATAAACCTCCACATCGTCCCGTGTTTTGCCTTTGAACTCAATCCTGTAACTTGCATGGTTTGGAGATCATCTGTGACATTGTTCATTCATCTCATTATTGGTCTCCCTCTTCTCGTATTGTAGACTTTCACATTCAATACTTTCTTTGGCATTCTAGAGTCATCCGTACATTGAATATGGCCAAACCATTGGAGTCTTTGTGCTTTGATGACGTGAACATTGTCTTGATTTTTACAGGATTTCATTAATTTGAGAGTTGTATTCTCATTTCATTTCACTCTTTCACTGTACCATATATATCTTTCTAATGACTTTCCTTTCAAATACTCTCAACCTTCTTTGTTTTCCTCTGTCAGCGACCAGGTTTCACCGCCGTATGAGGCTACTGGGCGAATAAGTGTTTTGAAGATTTTAATTTTTGCGATTCAGTTCAGTAGTTTGTTCTTCTGTAGACTCAGATTCGCATAATAGGCTCTAAATTCAACTTGTATTCGATCTTTCATGGTGGGTGGGCAATTTCCTATGTTTTCAAGCATATTTCCAAGGTATTTGAAGCTTGTAACTTCATTGAAGGTTCTGCCATCAAATACCAGATCGACCGGGTTGGAAGTTCCATCTGCTGACGCGATCATATACTGCGTTTTGCCGTCATTGATAAAGAATCCGACTTCTTCGGTTTTCTCCTCTTCTTTAAACAACTTTACTGTATTTCATTTCACCAGCAACTTCCTGCATTTTTCTCGGCTGTAGTAAAGATAGAACATACCATGCTGCAAATGTAAAATCATTGCAGTCGTTGTAGATCCATTCAGTTTTCCACTATTCGTGTCCATGTATTCAGTTCCAGTTCTCTGCCAGTTCATTCCACTCCAAGCGTATGTTTAGGCTTCACGGCAATTTAGACAAGCCCATTTTCCGTGGCTGGGACGCTAGCCCAACGCACAACCCTTCTTCTTCATCCAGGCTTGGGACTAGCACATGCACTTGCTACCCATGGCAGAATTCTTTTTGACCGATTAGTTACAACTAATGTTTGTTACTCTATTCAGGAAACTTGCTAATATCTGTTGATATTGTCTTAAAATATCTTTACCAATTTGCAATCACTTTCACCACATAAATTCACAAAAAAAAGCCTTCAAATATTTGTAACTGATTTATATACACTACACATCGTTCTAACTGCATTAATGTGGTTGATGAAATGACGATTGTGATTAGCTATATGGCAACCATAGTTTTGGTTTGTATTATATATACTTCCCATTTATCTAATAGGTTAAAGATTCCAGAGTATTATGCATAAACCTAGCCGCGGATCAGTGCCTGGTTTCTCTACAGCTTAAAGCTTTTTATTAAAGGACGTAAATAGATTAGTATAGAAAAAAAGTTCCATTTTTGGGGTTACTAAATTTCAATATTATCATAATAGTCCAATACATACAAGAAATTAAATTTTACCATGAAAGATTCGAACAATGTGGGTGGGTACAGTTCTGCGTCTTGAGCAGGAATATATTCCATTCGCAGTGTCTAGCGATTGATTAAACAATTCATTTAAAAAGTGTCAATAAGGTCTACCTAATTTTCACATATTATCTAACTATTATTTTGGTTTGTTTTAGGTACAAATGATAAAGCTGGAGGCCCTCACTATATTTTAAGATGGGGCAACCCTCAATCGATTAAAGAAACATTTGTTCCTCTAACAGATATCGAATATCCATATATGAAGCAATAATCTAACCTTTGTATTTAATAACATTTATTTTAGGTTCTAAACTGGTTAGCATATTACTTTTATTGTGATAAAAATATTGAAAGTCAGATTTAATCAATTTATTTTGTCGTTATTTATATATGAATATTGCTTATTAATTTGCAAAATGTTATTTTTCGGCTAGTAAATTTACGTAAGTACAAACAGAGCGTGTAAATTTCATCTACATAAATTGTTTCAGAACAGGTACCTACATCTGATATTTATTAGGTTTCCAAAGCATTCGACACGAAACTTTCTGTTAGTCCTAAAGAAACAAATTAAATATACTTGGTGCCTTCTGTAATTATATTAATGCTTCAATTATATATAATCAGTATTTCTATTTGTAATACGTAAATTTTCGGTCACTTGTAAGATATCCCAAAACTATATGTTTTCCAAATATTATTTTTACATAAGTAAGATGACTAGTCCTGAAAAGTATTAAATGCTAAAAAATTAAATCTGTTTCTGTAGATATAAATTATATTTTATTTATTTTGAAATATAAAAAGAATTCAAGTAGATTTGATATTGAAAAAAGCTTTTTGATATTGATGTTCTTATATCGATTTTTCATATAATTACCTATACCTAGGTACTAAAAGTAGGACAATATTAATATTATATATCCCATGTTATTTTTTATTGTTACCACCGGTTTTATAAAAGGTTTATTTGAGTGTGTAAGGTGTATAATAGTTTTTTTGTTTAGTTTTTAAATCGAATATTCATAAGATTATAAAATGGTAGCAATAAATCTTTAATTTGAAGTTACTTGTTTTATTTATTCAATATAAAAATTAGAGTATACCTAGTTATGAACAACATGTATTAATCTTCGCTTTTCATTCAAGCTACAATTTGTTTGACTGAGACAACTGTCAACAATACAAACACATATTTTGCCATTGACAATAAAAGTCTGACTTTGAGAATGTTAGAAATGTTTGTTAAAAAATATCAAAAACTTTAGGCCCGTAGTCCATGATCCACTATGGAAAGTTATTCAAAACGATTGGTAGAAGTTCTTGAATTTCTACCTGTGATACTTAATTTTGTTCATGTCAATATTGAAAAGTGTTGTGGCAGACAAAAGTTGAGGCATCAAAAACATTGATACTAATTTTATCAATATTGATTCTATAAACTTCAATAATAATTTTTTTACAATTTTGATACAGATTTTGATTTTTACTTATACAAACATTATAACGTTGGTTTATTGAACCCTTTAAACACGAAAATTATAATTTAATTTTTTAATAATAAAACCTATATAAAAAAAGATAGGAAGGTTTGAGAAACGAAGAAATTTAAACAAGAGTGAATACGCAACAAGCTATTATAGATGACAGAAAAAAACAGATTGTGTGGTATGGACATTTGAGAAGAATGAAAACAAATAGGTGGCCCCTATGGGTATAAACTGGATCCCAACAGAACGACGAAAGAAGATGGGAAGATCTGTGAAAGACTGGAATTCATGGGTAAAAGAAGCCATGGAGAAAAGATGAATTGAAGATGGTGGGTGGCGGAATAGAGTACGATGGCGATTAAAAGAATAAAACATAGATGTATCCGAATTTGTGCTGGACATCTTTCAAGTACGCTATAAATAACTCCGAATCTAAATTTAGTGAACTATCACCGGAAACTAAAAGAACTTCATTGACAGAAAAATTTAGGTTAAAACTCATTTATAAAAATAATGAGATAATAAAAAACTTCAAATTTCATAAGAACGACATCGAGAAGTGTGTAATGCTGGGAGCACGTAAAATAATGGTTGTAGACGTTCCTGTTCTTCATGTATTTGGCTGGAGTTCATCTATACATTTTTTATTGGTGTAGGATTTATTAGAGGACAACGGGACAACTATGCGGATTTTTGAAAAAGTATGTGATTCATCATATGTAATTTCTTTCGCAAAGTAACATCCTTCAGGTGTGTGGATTTCGTTTCCTACTACTAATTCAAGTAGGTAAAGATCATGTAGAACTTAAATATCACTTGAAACATAATTGATATTTTGGTTAGCGATGGGAAGATGCAATGAGGAATGTAATGGAAGGTGATCATGGCTTCAATGTTTTTTTAATATAAATTAAAACGTAAAGTCACTATGGGGATTTGTTCAAATATAGGATAAGTTCTGTACTTATTGTCAGATACAGTGAAGAGGGTATAACTGTTTCTGGTTGGGACTGAATAGATGTCATAATTAGTTAATGAATCAGGACAAAGTATTGAAAAATGCAGAATAAACTCGACCATATAATTTGAAAATTGAGTATCAATTGAAATAAGGTCATTATATTCTAGTAATTTTCTGCATCAATATATTATACTGCATTACAGTTATGTAGGGCAGGGCTGTCCAACATAAGGCCCGCGGGCTCAATTTTTGCGGCACGCTGCGTAGGCCTCTAAATGTAAAAATTACCTTCAAATACGAAATATGCACAATTCTTACATTTACGATAAAATATAAATAAATTAACGTGTGACGCCACTGGCGGTGGATAAAAGGTCGCAGCAAAGTTGCTGGATATTCGACCGATATTGCTCGCTCACCCTGGAATATTCGAGAAGCCGCCCGCACGTATATAACAAGGTTGAGTCAAACGGGACGGGCAGAATCATAGATAACCTGACATAATTAATTAACAATTGTTCTAGTGTGCGGTACGGGCCAATTTTAAAATATATATGAATAGAAAAAAGTAAATCACAGGGTAGGTGACAATAATTATTAAGCATCGGGTAGGCATCAAATGAAATGAATTTCTGCCAATCTGACGATGATAGCAATATCAAAATAATTATTTTAGAATTTTTTCAATATATTGTGGAATTATCTAGAAATAGTTAGTTTCATTTAAGAAAGTAATATGAGTAGATTCCGCAGAGTAGGGGTCGAAAAAGTAAATTTTATTAAATGGTATTCCTTTCAATACAAATTGACTGACACCCCAATCTCTAAAATCGGTGCAGCCGTCGTGAATCTATATTTTTTTTAATTATGCAGCCGCAATTTTGGACTAGGTCTGCTATCTTTAATTCAAGTGGATGAAATTTTCATTTTCTCGGATGAAATGATTCGTATTGGTCCCTAGTATCGCTGTGTAAAGCGGCGTGCTTTCTGCATAAAATGCATGCAACTTTTGATGTAAATATCACCGTAAGCCTTATGATTTCAAGGGAAACAGCAGAATATTGCCAACTTCTTTGAACACACCAATGGATTTTACACCAAAATTAAGTTTTTGAAGTTATCGTTACAAAAAAAATTAATTTTTATTTTTTCCAAGTTGTAAAGAGCATTTTGAAGAAATAAAGGATTTTCAGGAAATATCAAATTTACCTCATACATTGACAAAATTGCAGAATAATTCGAAAATCGATTTGACGGCTTTAAAAAAATTGAGAGGTTTCAATTTTTACTCGACCCCTTACAATAATATCAGTTGAGAATGTAAGCAGAGAAGACCTTCATCTGAAATTATGTGATTTGCAATCAGATCCTTTTTACCAAGGAAGAACTGAAACTGAATTGGACTTTTTTAAAGTTGCCTCGAGAAGAACGATACACCAAATTGCGAAACTTAGGGTTTAGACTGGGCTCAATGCTGGGAGGCACGTATCATTGAGAAAACAGCTTTTCCAACATGAAATTTATAAAATCAAAATATAGATATTCCCTTTCTAATAGGTCACGTACTCAATTACTTCGTTTACAACAACAAATATTGAAGTTAATATTGTTTTTTAGTGAAAATCAACATCCTCAAAGTTCCCACAGTTTTTTTTGTAATTTGATATTTTTTTAATGAATTAAAATAACGTATACCATACCTATTAAAACTCAGATATAGTTGCATACGAAGCATTTTTTTCAAAGCGGCCCTTGTGACACTTGCAGTTGGACAGCCTTGATGTAGGGTATTAAACCTAGTAAAAGTGTTTGAGTTTTCCAAATCAGTTAAAAACTATTTAATTGTAGACAGATTTAGTTGATTCAGAATATTCTATATTTGACTAAACTTATCAAATTCAATAATTGAATCGTCTAGGACTAATTGATTTCTTTCACTTTTTAACTACTAATTTTGATTATTCGTAAATGAAATAGTTGTTTCATTGAAATCTTCAATGGTTAATGGAATTTGTTGTTTTCATTTTAAAATCGTTTTATCATACTAATTCTAATGCTATTAGGTTAAAATAACTTTATTTACAATTGTTTTTGTATACCTATATGCATTTCATTTAAAAATTACAAAATACTTCGAACGATATACGGCAATTTTTAGACTAGTTTTTTGCGTCTGAACGTATTTTCACGACTCCTTGTACTAAAACCACAATCAACCCTATTATGAGATATCCAATAACTTTGACCATCAACCCTATTATGAGATATGCAATAACTTTGTCCTCAAAGAGTGAATTTGGTGCTCCTATGGCCTAGCCGTAAAATCAGTCAGTGTCATGGTAATGTTGACAATGGAAGAATTTATCACAAAACATTCAAAATTACTCAAGTAAGCCATTATTTGACATTATGAAGCTTTAGACTACGTAAATACTATACCTACTTCCAATCCTACTATTGATTAACCTTTTTTTGTTTTTTTATTATGGGTAAAATATCCATTTAGATTCCCAACAGGATCGAATTGAATTTTAATAACGGCAATTATGACGTGTATTTTATTAATCTATTGTTGATGAATCACTGTCATCTGTTATGTGCAATTGAAGTTGGTGCAAATTCCAGATTTAGTTTTAATTTAACAAATGTAACTTTCGTATCTTTGCCTGGTAATAGTTCTATGACCCTATAGCTAATGGCCATTGTAAAGGTTTTGTATTTTCGTCTTTTACTAATACAATGTCATTGAGTTTAATATTCTCTTGGTGAGTGTACCATTTAGGCCTATTTTGTAATTGATTTAAATAATCCACTAACCAACGCTTCCAAAATAATTGTTGGATTTGAGTGCAACGTTGCCAATGTGAAAGACTATTTTCTTTAATTTCTGATAGATCTATTTCTGGAAATGAGGTTAAACTGTCACCTATTAAAAAACCCGGGAGTAACCTACAGTGGTTTGAATGATATTATTTATTCAATACCTTATATGCTGACAAATACAACAAATTTTACTTGTCAAGTAAATTCCAAGCAGCAAAAACAACCTGCTAATTGACTGGAATCAACCGCCAGTGACGTACTCAGAAAATAATGCTCCGAAAACCATTTAAAACAAAAGATGGATAACAACAACATGAATATAACCCCTACATCACCTAATACACCATCAACTACTCCAATACAATCTTACTCTCAAATGCTCAAACAACCAATATATCCAGCAAAAGACCAGGGAATCATCTTTAGTGCAATCAATGATGCAAAAATTCAAGACTATCTTCTGAGTTTAGGCCCAATAGTTCAACCACGCAACAACATTTTCTGCTCGAGGATATCTAATAATAGAGCGTTAGAGCATTATCGACCAAAGCTGCAGTTGATCAATTTATAGAAAATGGAAGAGAAATGGAAGCTTTGGGACAAAAATTAAAAGCGCGACCCCTTCAGACAGGCTAGTCATTTCTAATGTTAGTCCGACTATACCACACGACACACTTAAAACTACGCTAGAAGGATTAGGTCTAAAATTATTATCCCCAATTACATTTCTACGAATATGTGCAACAGATCCTGCATATAGCCATATAATGAGTTTCAGACGCCAAGTTTACATTACCCGTCTAGAATCTCTTACTTTAGCCGATTTTCTAGAAATTACACACGACAACCTCTCTTATCGTATTTTTCTCTCCTTTGATAGTCAGAAATGTTTTAATTGCAAACTATCGGGTCACGTTGTTGCCAATTGTCCTACCTTACAAAACCAAAAGTCTCCTATCCAAACGAACACAATAAACAATGACGCCCCCCAAACATCACATGAGCAAACAAAACCAACAACAACCTTTTCTCAACCAACTCCGATAGATATATTCTCTACCCAATCAAATCTGACAGTAAACACCCCCACAGCTGAAGTAGGCAACATATCACAAAAAAACACAACAACTTTGCCCAATTCTACAAATAAACGATTCCTATCATCAGAATCCTCTCCGGAAGCATCCACTATGACAAAACCAGCTTTCTCAGCCTCAGAAAATCCAAAAAAGAAAAAACACTCTGCAATCAGCTCCATTCCTGTCTACTCCATCCTAGAAGAAGCAACCAGCCATTTAAAACCAATAATTGAAAATCAAACACCCCCTTATCCTCTGAACTGTGACGAATTTAAAAGGCTGCTGGAGCATACACACGGAGTTCAGAACGCATATACCGTTGCAAAATACTATACATCAGATCTAAAAGGCCTCATTGACATGTTACTTACACTTTACCCTCAGTTGAAAGATAAGACTCTAAAAACCCGATTTACTAAATTGAGAAAAAAGCTGGAAAAGCAGACATATGATACCGGCAGCGAATCCTCCATACAATCCCGTTAATCACGTCAAAATATCAATTTGAATAACAAAATTCAATAGTATACTACAATGGAACCTGAATGGATATTATCTCCATTTAGGAATGCTACAAAAGCTCATATCGGAACATCTTCCAGACATTATATGCTCACAGGAAACTCACTTCCATAATCACATACCCCAAAACATTACAATGGATTCTTTAAAAATAGAAATCGGACAACGGCCAGTGGAGGTGTAGCCATATTCACGAGATCAACAATAGTAGCGGAAGAAATAAACATCACCACCAACATTGAATGCAACTTATACCTCCCGCCTAACATACATGCAGATACCAAGGAACTGGATGCGTTATTTAAACAAATCCCTTCTCCCAGGCTAATTATATGCGATTTCCACGGGCACAACATTGCTTGGGGAACCAGGTCAAACGATTCAAGAGAAAAACAACTATATGAGACATTCAACTGCGCTAACTTAGCTATATTGAATGACGGCAGTGGCACCAGATTCAATATAACAGCGGGCACTTCTTCAGCAATTGATCTCAGTCTATGCACAACTAATCTTCTGCCCCAACTCTCTTGGCAAATTAATAAAGACTTATATGACAGCGATCACTTCCCAATAACAATTACCAACACCACAAAACGTTCTCACGATACAATACCCTTACAACGTTGGAGAGCAAATTGGACTGATTTCTCACAATTTTAGCTGCCCTCGTCGTAATGTTTCATATTCTAAAAGCTTTTGCTTAATTTCTTTTTGCTCGACAAGTTCGATGTCTTCTGCCGGGGGAAAACATATGCATTAGGTATTTTATCACTTAATCTTAAGAATGAGCATATATAAGATCCATTTTTTTTGCAATTTATTAGTTTTGCCAAATATTGCTTATTGGTACCAGCTTCAGTTTTCACGTCAACGTGAACGAAATCACCTTGTTTAAAATCTGTCGAGACAGAAGAATCTTGCATAGGTGAAATGTTATCATCAATTTTATTGGTGTCTGTGTCGGAAAACAGTTCTGGGTCCAGGTATTTGTCGCTGTCGACGGTTAAATCTTCTTCATCCACGTCACTTTCGGAAGAAGATGATAACCTTGGGCGTAATTTTTTATTCGTGCTTTTATTTTTATTTGGCTTGAATGACGCTGATGTTGATGGTAGCTGTAGGTCTTCCTGTGAAATGCTTTTACCTGCATCAACAAACAATTTTTTCTTCCTACCAACAGAGGTTGGTGCTCCAAACCTAGATTTTCAAACACTTGCGTTCTTTGCTTGTCTGTTTTTGGTAGCTTGCATATAATTTTATTTCTATTCAGTGGTAATAGACCGGTCGCTTCAAAGCCTGATTGAATATTTTTTCCATACTCTCTGAAAGTCTATTTAATGCCTGTGTTAATAAGCGTGGGAATACTTCTTTTCTTACAGTTCCTTTATTATGTTTTTTCCATTCTTGAAGTATCTTTCTCCAAGCGATCTTAATTGGACGAAAAACGCTAATATCTAATGGCTGCGTAAGGTGCGTACTGTTAGGAGGCAAAAGCACAAAACGAATGTCATTCTCCGTACATTTCGAAATAACAATGGCCGAAATGTGGCTTGCCAAATTATCTCCAATAAGAACTTTAGGACCCGGTGGCAAAGATCGAAAATATGGCAGTACTATGTTATTAAACCAATCTTCAAAAATATTTGTATCAAACCATCCAGAACGAGAGCGATTACATCTGGCTCCGGTTGGTCCAAATTCCGTTCAAGTGCTCCATAAGTGGTCTGCCTTATAGACTATGTAGACCGGAAGCATAAATTCTGAAGCTGCACAAGCAAACATGACGGAAGTAGCTGTTTTAGATGTATCCATTACCTTCTCCGCTCTTTTAGAAGTCCTACGAACGATGACTTTCACGCGGCCAGAATCGTCCATAAAATTAATCTCATCGTTGGATGGAACATCTTTTTAGACATTCAGATAAGTGGTCGAAACATGTATTAATACTTCATCTTATTTATTGAGACATTCTTTTAGTCAGCTCCTCCTTATGTCGCTTTAGAAATTTTTGCAGTCAGGTTTCACCAGGTCTGTTGTCTCAGAATTGTGGCAATTTTTTTCCACTTCTGCCCAAGTAGGATTTTACTATATCTTTTATATCGTTTGAATCACAGGGATAACCCCAGTCCGCTGCAATAGATATAGACCGAACCAGATAGTTTTCCTCTTCGATCGACATTGCAGTTTGACCTCCAATTGATTTTGTGTGTAGTCCTTTGGCTTTTCTATATAAATTATAAAAGGAATTTCATATTCTTCACTTGAATCTTTTAATTTTCTACATTGTTTGTGTAGCTGTAGTACTCGCTGGAGCGTCTCCGCTATAATCCCGATATGTCCGACTTCCCGGTTTCCTTTTGTATATACGCACCATTTTTCAAGTCGCCTTTGAAATTACATAAAAAAATAAAATGATACGCCACTGGCAAGTAAGAAGGAAAAGTAAGGCTTTTAGGTTAGAGACCGATTGCCTGATATATAACTACTCTTGAAAAAAATACGGCGATATTCCAGTCTTTTTAGGGATCTCTGTACAATAGGAAGTTTGCAGGTTAAAAAAAATCAAGCTTCTTACATTTTTTTTGGAGATGCACAACACAATAACAGTGAGTAAATAACCAGTACCACAACATAAAATCAACTAAGAAGCATGGTAGGCATAGTTGCAGACTCAATTTGAGATTAAAATTTCGACCGCCAGAGCGCAGCATCGGTTTTAACTGGAAAAAGTAAAAATTTTAAATTCACCCCGGTGTTTTCAAGTAGCCCCATTTTACGGTACTTAAAAAGTGAAAAGAAATTAATGAAAAAAATATTATTTGTAGCCAACTGTGTTTGGATTTGGAACTAACTGCCTGGGCTTTGGAGGGGGTGGCTCCCCCTTGGTCTCGGCCCTGATAGTACTGCCAGAGAGCCAGAGTCGAAGACGGCTTTAACTAGTATGGGTTTATTACCAGAAGTATATACAGTAACCATAGCTGTTGCCAGAAGTATTTCTCCGCTTGGAGTTAGAGTAGAAAGTTTGGTCCGTTCATTGGAATAATGGCGTCATAATGAATTATTGGATGAATGTCTAACCAAAGAATTACCAGGTTGGTATTACTCAAAGAATTATTTTTAATGGAATTATGTAAGGAATTACTGGACAAGTGTTCATTAACATGAGCTGAGTGACCGTCATTTCAAGTATTCACAAGTGAATTATAAGTTCCATTAGATTCGTTTGTATCTTGTGGCATTTCTTGGTTACGAGAACAATGAGAACTATTACGTCCATCATTATTAGAAACGTAAGTTCTACAAGTTGAAGGACGTGCATGTGGAAATGTTCTTTGTTGCCTAAATTTATTTGAATTGTGGGAGTATACATGTCTTTTATAAATAGCACTTTGTGAGTTGTTGATGTTTAGAGGTTTATGAAGCAACATATTATGTTTTTGTTGACATAAATTACAACTATGTGATCTACATTCACTAACTAAATGAGTGTGGATAAAACAATTTATACAGGGTTTGTTGTTTTTCACAAAATCAAGTTTTTCATTGTGAGATAAGTTATTGAATTTAAAACAGGTATAGACTGAATGATTATCTAAGCTACAAATATGCACTTTTTTCTACGTATTTGATTAATAAGCTGATTTTGTACATGATGTACCATCCTAGAAGCTTTACAAGCTGTGGATATATTGGTAGTTGAACAATGATATATGTCAGGCATATACATATTTTCTAAAGCTAAACAGCGGGATTCTAAAAATGTTATAAAATCATCGAGTGTGGGGAAATGACTAGTGCTGGGTTTTCACCATTTATCCAATTCATAAGCTTTTCTTGTACTCATGTCAAGTTTCTGTAGCAAAATGAAAATAAGTATTAAGTCCCATTCTTTAACAGGTATTTTTGAATTTTTTAAGGCTTCAGTGTTTTGTTTTATTTTGATTAAAAAAACTGTGGGTGATTTTTGTTAACTGAGGAATTTCTATAATTTTTTTAATATGAGCAAAAATTGTTAACACATTATGACCGTATCCCTGTTTTAAAGTGTCTAATGCTAATTTTAAGCTATTGCAAATTTTCTATTAGCTTAAGGGGCTCGTTTACAAGATAACTTTTTAAATAAATCAATTTTTGTACATCAGTAAGATCGTCATTATCTAAAATAAGCGTTCATAAATTTGAAGAAACTATTTCCATTATGTTAACTCGCCTGTAAAACTTGGCACTGCTATTTGAGGTAATTTCACTTTAGGAGTATTGTTCGACAAGTGTTGTACAACGATTTGTTGTAGTTGATCTGCGGGATTTGAATCTTCAGGGGAGAGTTGTTCGACTTTTCTGCGTAATTTTGACAATATGGAGTAATAATGTGTTTCAAATTCTTCGTAATCTTTCGATTCACCTGGATCTATTGTGACAATTGTTGATTGAACTACTTTATATACTACCACTTTTCTGTGTAATTTTGACAATATAGAGTAATAATATGTTTCAAATTCTTCGTAATCTTCCGATTCATCTGGATCTATTGTGACAATTGTTGATTGAACTACTTTATATTCTACAAAAGCTTTTAATATATCTTCTTCTCCAGTTGTAAATTCAAAACAATAAGTTTCAGTTTGACCATATCTTTTTAGCCAGTTATCTAGCGAGTCACGATAGATTTCTGTGTGACAAAGTGACGTTATATCAGACATTTTTAATACATTGCTAAAATTACCTGCAAATTATCTACAGTGGAACAATATCAGTCTTTTTATCTTACTTGTATTCGTTGCGAAGAACCATGGATAAGAATTGGCTCTTATTAAAAGGGTCCAACTGTAACAAACTAATGTTACTGGATAAGATCTCTTCGATATGGTCGCCGGTTCTCTTGAAGAATATACAGATGGGATGAAAAAGACTATTCCAGGTAACACTCAATAAATATATTTAACTACTGAAAGATCTTATTTTACATGAAGCATTTTTACAAAACTTCTTATAATGAATGACATTTTTACAAAAAACTTCAAACAAATACTAAAGTGACATTTTGTGATAACTGCTGACTAGATTGAAATGTGAAATTAAATTTGAACACTGTCATATTCGATATTTTACTACATTTAGTCCCAATTACGGATCAGGCAGTCTAAATTTAACAAGCTGATAAGGACAGAAAAACTTGATTTTTGTTAATCTGCCATATGTACAATACTTGTCTGGTTTTGATAAATTATTAATGATAAATGAAATTTTGTAAAACTCACTCGTGTGATGATGTTAGGAAGTACTTAATAAAAACACTGTTGATTTCCTGGAGATTAATTCCGTTATTTGTAATAATTTTATACCATTTTTCGGCGGCCGGTAATAGAGACGGCTTCAACTTTAATACTTAATTATTGATTTCCAGGGTATGCAGAAATTTTTATTAGGAATATTTTTTTTGTAAAATGTAAGTTTAACTTTTCCTCATTAGTATAAAACTTTTTCGGACACATTGTATGAAAAAACTTTTAAACACGCCAACACCTTACTGTTCTCCGTCCTAAAACTGCAAAAGTGTGAAGGAAAGTGTTTGTAAACATGATTAACAATTTATTGAAGTGAAACACTATAGGAGTTTTGGCATGAGAGTGAACTCGTAAAGCTAACAAATCTGTTAAACTCCTTGTACTTTTCTAATTTTATTATTTACTTAAGCTGAGAGAAACGCAATGCTGTTCTCCCCTCATATTACCACACTCGACTCTTCAAGTGACTACGTCACTATACCAGTTAACAGAGCATCAACGCTAAATACTGTTGCAAAAACATACAAGAATTAAATTAAAGTTTGGCCCAAAATGTTGGAACATTTAATGAAATAATTTCTTAAAGAGAATATTTATTTTTGTTTGCCTTTTATTGTCAATAGTTTTTCTAGTCTATCCGACAAAGTATTGTTTTTCTTTTGGTTAGGTTCTTTTCGACTCATGCATACATTTTTTAGTTAGTTTTTGTTTACCCTCTCACAAATTAATACGGACGGAATAAACGATATTCTCTCACTCATTCATTTATGGTTTCCATATACATAAAATGAAAATACTATTTTTTTAATATCTGTTTTTATTTATTCTTAGATACATAAATAAACCAATTTTAAATACTTTAAAAATAATATCAAAACAAATAAGTAATCATAAAATACAAATTGATACATCAATTTCATTGAAATAGCAATAACAAAAAACTGAATATGACAAAAATTATATTTGAATATTTTCTACACTCTTTTTAATAATCAGGAATTCCATAGCAAAAATTAATTTAAGACTTCCAAATGTATAGAATTTACTTGATATATTTATTAATTTTCAACTTTTCACTTTACTTTATTTTAACTGGTATATGTGACTTTTGGTGCAGTGTTTGGATATTTACGGTATTGAGAATGGCCTGAATCAACCAGAAATGTGTAAGGAGGTGTGGAAACTTTTAGAGCATAAAGGCCGAAGAGATTCCCAAGAATTCAAAGCTTGTATGAGTGATATAGTTCAAGAAAAACCAGATTCTGATAAACGGGAAGAATGGCAAACTTTGAAAAGAAAAAGAAAAAAAGTTGAAAGTATAATTGTGACTCCTAACGCAGGTTATCAGCTACTCAGATGTTATAGATGTTATTAAACAGATGAAAAGTCAAATAAATCCAGAAGAGTGCGGAGTAAATGTACGGAAAGTTCAGACAAACAAGAAAGGAGAAATAAGCATTAAAGTGACTGGAAAAAAGAAAGAAAACCTAGAAAATTTTCAATAAGGAATAGAAAAAAAAGTGAATTTGAAATCTAAGGCGGAATTAGTGAAAGAAATGAAAACCGTAGTTATTCGGGATCTCGATGAAACTATCTCGGCTGAAGATGTAAAGCAAGCTATTAAAAAGAAAATAGGTGATGAAACTCAACTTTACATAAAGCTAATGGAGAAAGAGGGTGAGAGAGGGAATACATTAGCGTTTGCTGATGTACCCACTGAGAAAGATAACCAGCTGCTCCGACAAAAAATAATTTGTATTAGGTGGAGGAGTTGTAGAATAGAAGAAAAGATAACTATAAAGCGCAGCTATAAAGGCTTACAGTTTGGGCATTTTGCACATCAATGTAAAGCAGAGAATAAACTTGAAAGAGTTTGCTTTAAATGTGGCAATGCAGGTCATGAGGTATCACATTGTCAAAACGAGATGCACTGCTATGCATGCCAAATTACTGGGCACAGATCAGATAGCATGAATTGCTCTAAGTACAGGGAAATCATGGATAATAGGAGAGGAAAAAGGAGAAATGTAGTTCCATGTAAATAATGTTAGATCTAATTTAAGAAGGAGGAGCCAGCAATGAATATTCTGAAGCAAACAGTGATCGATAAAAATGTTGATATTGCTATTATAGCCGAACCAAAAAAATCAGTGGTTAAAGGAAATGATTGATTTAAGGATGAATTGAAGGATATTAGTATTAAAATTAAAAATACTATTACAATATTAAACAGTGAATGTACGAAAGAGGGATTTCTATATATCGAGTTAGAAGAGCTCATTGTACATGGCTACTACATCACACCAAATTGCTCTATCAATTATTTTGAAAATTATCTTAATGAAATTGGAAATTCGGTTAGAATGCAGACTAAGGAGTGTATTATTGCTGGCGATTTCAATATAAAATCTGAGTTGTAACCTTTGTGAGGGATAACTATGGTTCAGTGATTGACTATACTTTTAGCACCGAGAGAATTGCTAGACGTGTCAATAACTGGTGTGAAGAATTACCTTATTTTTTTAACACACCATGTAGGTACCAGCAGAAGAGAATAAAATAGAAGAAAAAACGTTAGTAAGATTAAGAAATAGACAAAAGTTTTTGATTGAAGTGTTGCACAGATTACTTTATTTGTAATAAAATATTCACAATAGTGGAATTAACCTATTTCTTCTTTTATTTAGCAGTTCAAATATCAGCTTTGGCGCAAAAAGTAGATCAATCAAGAGGGATGGTGTGAGTTGACATATATTCAGATTCTACTGAATGAACATACAACAATTATGAAACATTCAGTTTGTGAATTAAATCACCATAATGACATTTGTGTAAACCTTTTTTGTTGAAAAGTTCGCTTTACGGGCACTAACCACACCTAGAGAATGAAATATACCACATAACTGCAGCATTTCTGAACCTACTATCATGATGTACTTTGCTATGACTTCAAACCATTTAAAAAAAGATCTGTGATATATATCCTAAGACAATGAAATAAGACTTAGATGGATAAATGCATGTAAAAGATTTATTTACTATAGTTTATATACTGCTATAATGTGTGTTCAGAACACTTGGAAGAAGCCGATTTTTCTTGAGATTTGAAAATATAATCCGATATATAGATTTCGGTAACCTAACATTTTATATATCAACTTTGACGACCCGTTATTCCCAATTCCTTAGTGTGTAGAAAAATATTCTATATTAATATTTCTAATTCTTCCAATTATTCTTCATATTATATTTTCTTTATTTTTTAAAATGTGTAATTTTTCATTATCTTTAACTTTCAAGATATATTTTAACAACATAAAAAATGTTCGCTATATGACTTACTAATACGACATTTGAAGAATAATGTAAAATAAGATTTGCGGTATCATTGATGAAAATCTGATGGAATTCTTGGGAGAAATTGTGTGGTTGTTAAGTGCACAAAAATATGTCAAAACGCAGGTGTTATTCGCAAAATATAAAATAGTCCAATTTTCTTTGATAAAATATGTACAATTCCTCATATCTTTACGATGGTAATATTGAAAATACCGATACTAATTAAAAATGTACACATAACTTCCCGGAAATCAATATACAGCAACAACTATTATACACTCAATACTAAGCACACATTTACTTTTCTTATTCTAACACTATGTCAATAATATAATGTCTACAACAATCTTTGAAAAAACCATGTTTTTTATGAAAATATCTATGTGTTTAATGTTACTTTGATATACCCTGTAAACTACCAACATATGTGTATTCAAAATGGTAGTGACCTAAATTCTAATTACAAATATGCAAATTTTAAAACTTATTTGTGACATAACCACTAATAAAGAAGGATTAGGATTAGTAAACTAATTTTACTTTGCTTTGCCTTCTCAATTCACATGGAATGGCCAAGTCTAATTATAACAAACATTGTTATAAAAATGAAGCAAAAGATCTTCTGGAAATAACAACCACTTTCCCGTCTACATGTCGCGATGAATAATAAATTACTTCTCCTTTGAAAAAAATTACGTGGATCGATATTTTTGGCATAATAAACATTTCCGTTGGCTCGTAATTACAAGGAGAAAAGCATAATCTGTGAACCATGGTTTCGACCTATGTGTCTTGTCAGCACAGTGACATGCCTTCTGGTTCAGATTCTCTACTCTAAAGACAAGTCTACAACCGCTATTTGGTAAGTCTACATGTACCAACAGACGGTAACTAAGGCCCTCTCCACTTCTAATTACAAACCTAAAGCTCGGTTTTTGCCATATCTGCAGTGAACTGTAAAATGAAATTTCATAAATTTCGAGTGTGTCCAAAATATAGTATATGAATGAGTTCTATAATCACCTCTATTTGTTTGAAAATAATATCAAACAAAGTATGACCGTTTTTGAAAGAGAAAATATGGCTATATGCCTCGAGGAATTTGAATGTCTCCTTCGAGATTTGTTCCTTTATCATAAGAATACAAATACAAGCAGATTCAATGACAGTGAATATCTCGACCAAGAAAAAAATCATCCAATCTGTAATAAAAAAACGAAACTCCATCTACAGCTTTCACAAAAATTATTCATTGAAACGCATTTCTGTCACAAATAAACATATCAAACAATAATTAAATTAAATTGCAAGGTAAACTGTAGCTAAATAAACGAGTTTTACAAACATTTAAATTAATTTTACTCATGAACACATAATTTGATCTATTATCAAACTTTCAACTTGAGAATGGATCAGTGTGTTGGAAAATAGTTCTTCTCCAATAAGTATTTTTGTAAAATTCTGTTTCTCAAGAAGATTTTATAGCTTACCAAAGGGTTTAATCTGTTAATAAATCTCGAATATCTATGATGGCTTCACAGCACTCTTTTTCATATGCTGTTTGCCTTTAATATGTAACCTAAACTGAATTCCTGAGCTAAGAGTCAGGTTGCAAGATGGACAGTAGTAATCACCCGAAGGAGTACGATAGACTGACAGATCCATATCTGTCACCTCTTGATCCGATGCACCTGAAAACAAGAGAATTGTTAAAAAAGATCCCAATGGCATAGGACCAATTGGATAGGCTTATTTCAGTAACATTTTTGCATAAAACCCAAAATAAAAAATTAGATACAAAAGTAATAGAATGTTTTGAGATGTACAAAAAACCAAAGTAACATTTTGGCATCAAATCAAAAACATAAAAAGAATTTCTGGTAAATTTGTGAATTTTCTTAAATAAATGTTTTAATGTACGATTTAGAGAAAAATGTTAAATACAAAAGTTGTAGAACGTATTAAGATCTATGAAAAAGCTTAGTAACTTTTTAGCGTTAAATGAAAAACAAAGGAAATACGATTTTTTTTCAACTTTACACAGGCCGCCATTTTGTTTTTACTGGGTCCATTTGGCTCATTAACGAACTCCTAACCGATTTTTGTAGCGAGTTTGGTTTCGATCCGTCAAAAAATACGCCCTATATCGTGCTTACAAATTCCCTTATAACACACACACACACACATATATATATATATATATATATATATATATATATATATATATATATATATATATATATATATATATATATTGAGAGATTTTTATATATATATATATATATTCATACAGATCCTCTATTTGAAATTTAAAAGAAAAGTAGAACATAAGGAAATTCATTTATATTTGGCTGCCATACTTTTGATACACACTGTGTTATATGTAAATTCACTAATTTTGAAAGATTCAGTAGAAATATCAAATTTGACATTTCAGATTTTGATGACATTTATGTAGAATATATCTAATGATAGATAGAACATATTATGATTTGGAGAAAATATTTGAAATTTCAAAATATAGAGGTCTCTGCTATCAACATTACAAGTGTAATAAAAGAATTCAAATCTCACTTGGTTATTGAAAATCCTAGATTAGTAATTTTTTAAAAAACAAGAAAATTCTGTAACCAACGGAAAGGATTTTTATTTATTTTGAGAAAATTTAGTGAGTTGCGTTTGAAACCTCGAAGAGGCAACATCATAATTAGAGTTGTCACAATTTTGTGGTAGATAGTAGAAGTTGTATATCTATACAACCAGATTCAAAAGCCATTTCATTATAAAGCCAGTGCGTGCATAATTCGAATAAGAATTACATTGTGTGTAGTGAATGTGGTTCGAGATTTCTAAATAAAATTTAGAAGGTATCCTGAATTCTAAGGTCATTTAGAATTGTACGAGTTGTCCAGTCATTAGTTGGCGAGTCCGATCTAGTTTTTTTACAATAATTTCTCGAGAAATAATAAGGCCTATTTTAAATAAGATTTGACATAGATGCATCTATTAGATTTTTTATTACAAACAAAATTAATAAGTCATATAAGGAAATTCACATAAGAGAAGAAAATTTTGAATTAGACAAATTTGAGTGAAGTTGGTATTTGACATTTATACACGTCAAGATTTAAATCAACGATATGAACTTTTATTAAACGTTTTTCATTAGATTAATTTATAGCATATAGGTTGTAGTAATTTTAAGTTTCGTAGAAATTACGATTGTTGTTTCGTTTGTAATAATTTTGGGGAATATTAATTTGTTAATTTGTATCTGGTAGTATAATATATGTTTGAATTCCTACTCAATACAGTCTTTTTATAACATAATTTCACAAAATTAAACATTTTTCATTAAATAAAACTGTCGATTAAATCAGTGAAAGTTGATAATTTTCAGTGACAGAAATATTGGAAACGTCACCAGATATTTGAAGTGCCTTTTATAATATTAAACATACAGTTACTATAGGTTGTGAACAAGATACGTAAAAATTTAAATAAATTTTGAATAATTAATTTTAACAGTTTGATCCCACCCTGAGAGAAGAGTAATAGGTCAATAGGTCGATTATACATATAAATTCATTTTTAGAAATACTAAATTAATATTTATTAGAGCCGGGTATATTTTTGACAACTACTGTCAAAGTTGAAATTTCTTACATAAATTTTTAAGTTGTATGTACAAGAATTGTCGCTGCGACAATATACAATAACGTGAGGTGAATTGAAATTTATCTTTACAGGTTTACATTAAAATTAAACAATTAAAATGTATCAAAGAATATTAAAATATATATATATATATATATATATATATATATATATATATATATATTATTATTATTGAACCTAACTTTATTATATTTTTCGGAAATATATTTCTTGGGATTGTAAGGTTCTTAGTCAGAATTAGTAAGAAATTAGATGGTTTTTTGGGTTTTAATTAACATTTTTTGCGGCCTAATGTTGCTTGTTTTATTGATGCCTCCGGTTAGGAAAAAGATAGGAAGTTGCGGTTTTCGCTGACTTTTTAGGAATTTCGTCCTCTATTTAACTATGCAAAAAGAGACATAGCTTACCATTTAAAATTTTCATGATAATGCGCAATAACTGTTGTAATGTCAAACAGCGCCTTCTAGGTATCACACCAAAATATATTCGGAAACAATTTAGCAGATTATTAAGTAAAAAGAGCGGTTTTAAACGAGACCTAGTTTGTTTAAATCTGTCAACCCATACTGGAGTTATTGCCATTTAAATAATAACATATTTGACGTTGCCCCACCACTACATTTTATAAAATAGAGTAAAATTCCTCAAACAAAATATGTCACAAACTTTCCGGTTTTTAAAAAGGCATTATTTAAAGTATATCTTTACTTGCATATTTTTTTGAGAAAATGTCCGTTTTATGATTAGCCATAGCAGTTGAAAATAATTTCCAGCGATTTCCCTTGGCCGATTTACCTATTAAATTTGTTTTAGAGAAATTGTACGTTTATTGGTTCCTGAGATATGACCGGTGTCCATTCTTAGTGGGCCACCCGGTACACCATAATATAACGCCCCCGAAGAATTCAGTATTCTAAAAATATACAGTAGTAGCATGACTACAAAAGATTACCTATTATACTTAATCATAACAAACTCAAAAATTACCTTGAGTCCCTTAATGAATAAAAGAACAAGAGATTACATCAGAATATTATAGGAAATAGGAAAATCGAATACTTTGCATTTGTTAAATGTGGCCGGGCATTCTAAATGTCCTAGGGACAGAGCCTCTGCGACAGATATTTACCTGGAGTACATTAAAACAAGAGAAAGCCCAAAAGATAAAACGATAATATCAACAAGCAACCCCCTCCAAGCTTCATTGACTCTTGCCCCTAAAAGTCAACACACTCATTGGAGACTAAGTTGATATATCTGTAAATCAATATATGCGAAATAGTGTAACTATGTAAATAAGACTTTTATTACCATAATCGACCTTAATGAATTTCCTGAATTGTAAAATAATAAACTTTCAAATGTCAAAGATAATATTGAAATAGCCCAAATAAAGTCAATGCCTATATAGGTACAATTCAGGAGCTCATCCAAATTTTCATTGAATTAAGCTTCACAGTACATCTAGAAGATTTTTAAAAAGTAAAAAGTAAAAAACCAAATGAAGACAGCTATCACAAAATTTGAAAAGGTCATGGTGCAAAATCATTTCATCCTAAAAATTGATAGCTATGACATCTAAACAACATTGAAAAGTTAGCTTTTAAAACCTGACACATTCCAAAAATTGTCTGGTTATCTTATAGATTGAAAAGCCAGACATATTTCTTGTTGAGAAATTCCTTATTCCAAATAAGAAAATGAATAAACCTAATTAAGTCTATTCAGACAAAATCGACAATACATTACTAAAAATGTAGTATATCTGGATTTATAGGACACGTTATATTGGCTCTGGTGAACTGAAAATCAATAGGGTTCATCTGTGAGATGTCCTGAACAATATTCAATTTGTGACTTGCTGCAATCCGGAGGCTGTATCGTGCTAACAAGACACGTTACGTAAAGTGGTCGACGACCTACACACAACCGGTTTTTCGTGTTCTTGCTGAAAAACGAAAAAATCACTCAATTTTTTTTTAAATTCCAACTTTTGTTGGGTAAACCAATACTTTTCTCGCATATTAGATAGGGTTGGGCTGAAAATTACAAACGGAGATAGAAATTAACTAGAATCGTGATCTCGCATCAAATACTGACATAAGACAGGTCAAATATGAACAAATTAAAATGAAAATGTCTAGCTAAAAATGGAACATTTACCAAATATTAGAACTAAGCAATACTTTAGGTTAACAAATTCAGTAAAGTAAATATACAGAAAATATTCCAAAAAAACTAGAAATACGCAGATACTTTAAAAATTATGATTAAACAAAGTATATGTTGCAGTTTAGACATAATTCAATGAGTATTTTAAAAATATTCTTCAACCGAAATTGACACATGCCAATGAGATAGTTTTTACTTTTCTCTCAAAATGTATGCACTCTGAAACATAGTGGGTGACTATTATAAAGTTTAATTCCCATACTACGGGTGATTTCTTACTGAGTTCTATAGATTGGTAAGGTGAATAATGGCTTTTATTCCTATAAACTAATGTAATTAAATCCAATAAATAAAGGCCATACACAGTTAAAATTCTTAAGTTGATAAAAATAGGTTGACAGGAGATACAAATGAGATGTTTGAAATACACCTTAGAATCATTTTCCGTGACAAAAGAACATAACTACTCCTACACTGTATTTCACTAAAATAATGTGATTTGCATTAAGTGTTTTCCTTAAATTTCTAATATTAAAACATTTAGAATTCAACATCTTTGATAAATTTGAACAGTGGGTTTTAAAGGACCAATCCGAATAAAAAAATACTCCCAGAAATTTCACATTTTCTGTTTTTGTTGTTAACCAATATATCAAAGTTAAGGGAAAGAAGTTTTTGGCAAGGATGAAATGCAATTTGTTTTAGTTATATTAAATAACAAGGAGTGATCAATCACTAGACCAAGTAGAAATTTTCAATAAAGCATCCATAATTTTGTCAATTAAAATGTTTGGGTATTTATCACTAAATAGTAATGTTGAATCATCTATATAGAGTGGTAAATGATTCTGGTATATAAGATAAACAACAGAGTTCCAAGTATGCATCCCTGTACAACTCCTTGTACATTTACCATAAGATCAGAAATATATATATATATATATATATATATATATATATATATATATATATATATATATATATATATATAATGAATATAATTTCATGAAATACGAGGTGTCTATATGAAACATAAATTTCGATTTTCTACTACACCTGCTTTCAGTTGAAATTTCAATAATTTCGACGTATTGGCCTGACCGTTCTTCGAAGGGACAAACAACTACATTCCTGGCTAATACCACGCAGAATATTGAATTACATCCCCTTCGAAAACCGTGACGTCGATCGACCATTTCGCCGATACGGGCATCTGTGGTGGTAGTAATAATCCAATTCACTATATTAGTTCGGCTAGTATACTCTAATATGATTTGAACAATAAATTACAACCTACTTAGTAAGTATTTGAAATAAGTGCCACTAAAAATCACTGGAGGATAGCGTTGATTGATGACTTATATCAATCAACGGCGAAAAGCTAAAAAAATTACTTTCGTCGATATTGAGAGTACAATTAATGAATATAAGCATAATAATTTTCGTTAACATCATAAGGAATATTCTATGGCCACAATACAGAGACCAAAACCGACAATTTGTTGTAATAAAATAAGTATTATTCAGTGTATCACCATTTTCTTTAACAGGGTATCATAAAATGCGAAATAAGTCATATTTTAATTTGTATTATAATAATATGTGTATCTCAATATAAACCGTCTGTAATTCCTACGCTCCTGATATCACCCATACCATTTTACTCTGGTACAAAATTTATTACCAGCAGATCTATTGGGCAAAATCTTGATCACACATTCGTCCTCAGAATATTATTTACCGACGAAGCTACTTTCACCCTCCTTGATATTTTTAATTTAAGGAACAATCATCTTTGGGATATTGAAAATCCCCATGATATACGAGTCAGTCATTTCCAACATGAATTCAAAATAAACGTATGGTGTGGTATAATTGGTAAAAACTTCTTAGGACCATACGAGTTACCTCGTAATTTGAGTGGTGAGAACTACTTACGTTTTTTGCAAAATAATTTCATTAATCTATTGGAAGAATTGCCACTGTATATAATACAAAATATGTGGTTCATGCAAGATGGTGCACCGCCGCGTTATACGAGAGCAGTCAAAACATATTTAAATAACAAATTTCCTGAACGCTGCATTGGTCGTGGTAGCCATTTTCCTTGGCCAGCACGTAGTCCAGACTTGAATCCTCTCGATTTCGGTGTATGAGGTGGAATGAAGCAACTTGTTTATAAGGATCACATAAATACCAGCGACAAACTTTGGGAAGAAATAAATAGAGCAGCGGGTTTTTTTGATCCAATGATGTTTAATATGAGACGATATTTATAGAACGTGTAGATAAATGCATCGACGAGAATGGAGGATATATCGAACATTTAATGTGACACAATTGAAGTTATAATGTTATTTAGCTTAGTTTTTTTTAATTTGTTTTCTAAATGTTTTCAATAATAATCATGCAACTGATCCCTAAAATGCGATTATATCGTAAACCGTTAAGTTTTAAGGTTAATAACAAGTATACTTTTTTTCTAATAAAATAACGTGGCTTTAATATTCTTTTACAAAAATAATGCTAACTTGAAGAGCAAAAAAAATTTGGGCACATTGATGCCACAAATGTGGCCAATGTAGCGCCCTCTACAAATTACATCGAAGTAGGTACCAGATTATGATTTTCCGTGCCCAAAAACCTCTATTTCCAAATTTTTATGTATACATATCCAAAACGTTAAAGTTATTGCAAAACTAGAAATTTTAAAATTTAACCTTTAACATCCTGTATATTCCTTATTAGCAACATTTTATTAAAGCAAGTTGGTTTAAATCGTAATATTTTAAAGTCAGGAATCTACCATACTTCTATATACAATTACTTAAGGACCACCCTGTATACAAAATGGTGATTTTTTATTTACTATATCTCTTAACTCAGGATAGTGGTTTTTGCAGCCGTTACAATTCCACGAGATGAGATTCGTTACATTATCCATTAGGATTGGTTTGTAAATATTTGGACATTCATTTTTACTACATAGAAATATAATGATATAAATAAATTATATATACATGTATATGTTCTTATCTAATATCACAGATTTTATCACAAATCAAAAAATAAACGGTAAGATTAAAACTAAGTTTTCCGCACCTGTGGCCCTGAACAATATTCTATCATAAAATTGTCACTTGTATACACTTTGGGGGATGTATCGTGCTAACAAACCGAAATTTCTCCAAAAATAACCAAAAATGTAGTATATCTGGATCTATAGGACCCGCTGTACTCGTTCTAGTCTGCTGAAAATCAATAGGGTACATCTGTGAGATATTTTGAACAATATTCAATCATAAAATTGGTAACTTTTGTACACTCTGGAGGCTGTATCGTGCTAAGAAACTGAAAATTCTCCAAAAATGATAAAAATTTGCTACTTCAAGTGCCATAGCACCCGATGTACATGCGTTACTGAGCTGAATATCAATAGGGTTCATCTGTGAGATGCCCTGAACAATATTCAATCATAAAATTGGTCACTTGTATATTCTCCGGAGGCTGTATCGTGCTAACAAACTGAAATTTCCCCAAAAATGACAAACATATCGTACTTACAGTACTATAGCACCTGTTGTACTGGCTCTGGTGAGCTGAATATCAATAGGGTTCATCTGTGTGATGTCCTAAATAATACTCAGTCATAAAATTGGTGACTTGTTGAACTTCAGACGCTGTATCGTGCTAACAAACTGAAATTTCTCAAAAAATGACAAAAAATGTCGTACTTCAAGTACCATAGCACCCGTTGTACTGACTTTGGTGAGCTGAAAATCAATAAGGTTCATCTCTGACATGTTCTTAACAATATTCAATCACAATCATAAAATTGGTGACTTGTTGCACTCCGGAGGCTGTATCGTGCTAACAAAACATATAACGAAAAGTGGCCGACGACGACGACATACACACAGGATTTTTTTTCTAAAAACAGTTTTTTCGTGTTGTTAATGGAAATCGTGAAAATAACAAAAAAAAATTTCAAAATTCCACATTTTTTTGGGGTAAACCAATACTTTTCTCGCATATTAGATAGGTTGGGCGGAAAAGTAATAATGTTACTAGGTAGGTGTAGTCGGGGCAGACTTTTTGGATTTACCCTTTTCACGACCTCGCCTTGGTTTTGGTTTTTGTGAGCTTTCCCAGTGAATGCTTACGTCAGAGTCTGATTCCTCCACCGCTGATATATCTTCGGCAGATTTATTTGGAGTACGTTTCCTTTTTTCAGCCAGTGTCACAGATACCGTCGAAGTACATATATATATATATATATATATATATATATATATATATATATTAATTGTAAAATGCATTATTCCAACATGAGAACAAGTTATAAGAAGTTTTTAATTATGATAATTCAAGCGGTTGTAACAGATCAAGATATAATTCATTCCATCCCCCCCTCAAGGAGCTGTGGAACCTTGACGTTGGCGAGGAGGCTCAGTACCCGCAATGATCTGGAGTGCGATGCCGACGGGAGTATTATACTCCCGGTAGGGCCACCTATGTCGGTAAGGTCGAGAGTGAGCGGAGAAGCTAAGGACAGCTCAATAGAGGAGTGAACCTAGAGAAAAAATCTCCAATCTCAAGCTTGGAAACGTGGCGAAGAGATGAATGACTGGGGGATATCCTGCCGTGAACGTTTTGAACCTCAGGGAAATGTCACACCCTGTTGTATATAGACCTTGCCGCGATAAGGGCGCACTATTGCGGTCGACTTACTTTTTGTCCCGTACTCGTGGGAACTCTATGATGGAACCCGATATAAACTCATATAAGGAGCAATCCAGCTCTCTAAATGTGGACACAATTGGTGAGATGCCACCTAAAACATTGACTACTGCCCGGCGGGGTGGTAAAAACATCCAAATAAGGCTACAGTTGACCAGCCAGGAAAATATGGAAGTCGTACCACGGTTCTTGGTAATGAAAAAGCACTAGATGGAGCAATAGGAAAAGTAAAGAGTGTAAAGAAAATCCGGGATGGTCTATTAGTTGAAACTGGATCAACCACTCAAACAAAAAAGTTACTCGAATTAACAAAATTTCATGAGTATGACATAACTGTCTCCCCCCACGTAACGCTCAATCAATAAAAAGGAGTTGTAACATGTCGTGATCTATTGAACTGTTCGATAACAGAAATTACAGAAAATCTTGAAAATCAAGATGTGATTAAAGTTAAAAGAATTACAGTAAAGAAAGAAGATGAGATAGAGGAAACAACATCACTTATAATGACATTCAACAGAGAAACTATTCCAAAGAGAATAATAGCAGGTATACATTCTCTTCCCGTTAGGAATTATATCCCTGCACCACTCAGGTGTTTTAAATGCCAGTAATTTGGCCATACCTCTACAAGATGCGATAAAGAAGAAATGTGCGTATGTGGCAAACCCCCACATCAAGGCTCTCCATGCACAGAACCTCTAGTTTGCATCAACTGCAGCGGACAACACTCTGCTAGATCGAGAAACAGTCCCGTGTATAAACAAGAAGCTGCAATACAAAAAATTAAAGTGGAAGATCGTATTCCATACGCAGAAGCAAGAAGAAGAGTAACAGAACATACCCAAACAAATGAATCATACATCATATTATGCGCAAGCTGCCAGAGCAACACAACAACCCACAGAAGAAATTATTCGACAACTTGTACCAGAAATAACTAGAATCTGTACCGAGATAGTTAGAGATACATACCAACAAATGAGGAACCTGATGCCTCTACCCATTCAGGGTTATATCCCGCCCAAGACTGTACTTCGACGGTATCTGTGACACTGGCTGAAAAAAGGAAACGTACTCCAAATAAATCTGCCGAAGATATATCAGCGGTGGAGGAATCAGACTCTGACGTAAGCATTCACTGGGAAAGCTCACAAAAACCAAAACCAAGGCGAGGTCGTGAAAAGGGTAAATCCAAAAAGTCTGCCCCGACTACACCTACCTAGTAACATTATTACTTTTCCGCCCAACCTATCTAATATGCGAGAAAAGTATTGGTTTACCCCAAAAAAATGTGGAATTTTGAAATTTTTTTTTGTTATTTTCACGATTTCCATTAACAACACGAAAAAACTGTTTTTAGAAAAAAAATCCTGTGTGTATGTCGTCGTCGTCGGCCACTTTTCGTTATATGTTTTGTTAGCACGATACAGCCTCCGGAGTGCAACAAGTCACCAATTTTATGATTGAATATTGTTAAGAACATGTCAGAGATGAACCTTATTGATTTTCAGCTCACCAAAGTCAGTACAACGGGTGCTATGGTACTTGAAGTACGACATTTTTTGTCATTTTTTGAGAAATTTCAGTTTGTTAGCACGATACAGCGTCTGAAGTTCAACAAGTCACCAATTTTATGACTGAGTATTATTTAGGACATCACACAGATGAACCCTATTGATATTCAGCTCACCAGAGCCAGTACAACAGGTGCTATAGTACTGTAAGTACGATATTTTTGTCATTTTTGGGGAAATTTCAGTTTGTTAGCACGATACAGCCTCCGGAGAATATACAAGTGACCAATTTTATGATTGAATATTGTTCAGGGCATCTCACAGATGAACCCTATTGATATTCAGCTCAGTAACGCATGTACAGCGGGTGCTATGGCACTTGAAGTTGCAAATTTTTATCATTTTTGGAGAATTTTCAGTTTCTTAGCACGATACAGCCTCCAGAGTGTACAAAAGTTACCAATTTTATGATTGAATATTGTTCAAAATATCTCACAGATGTACCCTATTGATTTTCAGCAGACTAGAACGAGTACAGCGGGTCCTATAGATCCAGATATACTACATTTTTGGTTATTTTTGGAGAAATTTCGGTTTGTTAGCACGATACATCCCCCAAAGTGTATACAAGTGACAATTTTATGATAGAATATTGTTCAGGGCCACAGGTGCGGAAAACTTAGTTTTAATCTTACCGTTTATTTTTTGATTTGTGATAAAATCTGTGATATTAGATAAGAACATATACATGTATATATAATTTATTTATATCATTATATTTCTATGTAGTAAAAATGAATGTCCAAATATTTACAAACCAATCCTAATGGATAATGTAACGAATCTCATCTCGTGGAATTGTAACGGCTGCAAAAACCACTATCCTGAGTTAAGAGATATAGTAAATAAAAAATCACCATTTTGTATACAGGGTGGTCCTTAAGTAATTGTATATAGAAGTATGGTAGATTCCTGACTTTAAAATATTACGATCTAAACCAACTTGCTTTAATAAAATGTTGCTAATAAGGAACATACAGGATGTTAAAGGTTAAATTTTAAAATTTCTAGTTTTGCAATAACTTTAACGTTTTTGGATATGTATACATAAAAATTTGGAAATAGAGGTTTTTGGGCACGGAAAATCATAATCTGGTACCTACTTCGATGTAATTTGTAGAGGGCGCTACATTGGCCACATTTGTGGCATCAATGTGCCCAAAATTTTTTTGCTGTTCAAGTTAGCGGTATTTTTGTAAAAGAATATTAAAGCCACGTTATTTTATTAGAAAAAAAGTATACTTGTTATTAACCTTAAAACTTAACGGTTTACGATATAATCGCATTTTAGGGATCAGTTGCATGATTATTATTGAAAACATTTAGAAAACAAATTAAAAAAAACTAAGCTAAATAACATTATAACTTCAATTGTGTCACATTAAATGTTCGATATATCCTCCATTCTGGTCGATGCATTTATCTACACGTTCTATAAATATCGTCTCATATTAAACATCATTGGATCAAAAAAACCCGCTGCTCTATTTATTTCTTCCCAAAGTTTGTCGCTGGTATTTATGTGATCCTTATAAACAAGTTGCTTCATTCCACCTCATACACCGAAATCGAGAGTATACAAGTCTGGACTACGTGCTGGCCAAGGAAAATGGCTACCACGACCAATGCAGCGTTCAGGAAATTTGTTATTTAAATATGTTTTGACTGCTCTCGTATAATGCGGCGGTGCACCATCTTGCATGAACCACATATTTTGTATTATATACAGTGGCAATTCTTCCAATAGATTAATGAAATTATTTTGCAAAAAATGTAAGTAGTTCTCACCACTCAAATTACGAGGTAACTCGTATGGTCCTAAGAAGTTTTTACCAATTATACCACACCATACGTTTATTTTGAATTCATGTTGGAAATGACTGACTCGTATATCATGGGGATTTTCAATATCCCAAAGATGATTGTTCCTTCAATTAAAAATATCAAGGAGGGTGAAAGTAGCTTCGTCGGTAAATAATATTCTGAGGACGAAGGTGTGATCAAGATTTTGCCCAATAGATCTGCTGGTAATAAATTTTGTACCAGAGTAAAATGGTATGGGTGATATCAGGAGCGTAGGAATTACAGACGGTTTATATTGAGATACACATATTATTATAATACAAATTAAAATATGACTTATTTCGCATTTTATGATACCCTGTTAAAGAAAATGGTGATACACTGAATAATACTTATTTTATTACAACAAATTGTCGCTTTTGGTCTCTGTATTGTTGCCATAGAATATTCCTTATGATGTTAACGAAAATGATTATGCTTATATTCATTAATTGTACTCTCAATATCGACGAAAGTAATTTTTTTAGCTTTTCGCCGTTGATTGATATAAGTCATCAATCAACGCTATCCTCCAGTGATTTTTAGTGGCACTTATTTCAAATACTTACTAAGTAGGTTGTAATTTATTGTTCAAATCATATTAGAGTATACTAGCCGAACTAATATAGTGAATTAGATTATTACTACTGAATTAATTCGTTGTAAATTAATCATCAAGGGATAAACGAAAGTAATGTTGATTTTTTTTATTGTTCATTGCATTAAGATATCAGTTTAGTACAATCTTATTATTTCTCAATTAACAAACTAAACTGTCCACATTACACATCTGTATTTGCACGCTTCTCGAAGGCGGTGCCTACCAGACATACCTTAACACGTGGTGGGAGTATAATCCCATCACGCCTTTACACATACAGTTGTTGCACGTTTTCGACATTATGATATCCTGTTAGCAAAACAGAATAATACACTCAATTTATATGTATTTGTCCCTTTCTAACACATTCTCTGTAAACCTCTTTTGCGTGATATGCCCATTAAAATATGTTTTTGTTTTACACTCCAAGCGTTATTGGTTCATCTTTCCTTGGTTATTTGTCCGTTTTCTGGGTCGGAAGGTTCAGACAGGAGAGCTATAGGCGCCTCTGTGTCTTTGTTGGTTGTTGTTTCTAACAGCAGTATCATTAAAAAATTGCAAATTTTATAATACAACCGCTTTCTCTTATAATTAATACTTACTTCTTTTGAAGAGGGATTTTTCCCTCATGACCTGCATGTTTCAAGTATCTCTCCTATTTAAAAAAAACTGGTGCTGAAATTATGTCGAATTACCGTCAAATCTCTGTATCACCAGTTTTATCAAAAATAGTTGAGTATGCCATTCTGAAGCAGATGTTGAAATTTTTAAAGATTCATAAAGTAATTACTGATCATCAAAATGGTTATCGAGCAACATTTTCCACTTCAACAGCCTTGAAATCGTTCTATAGTTCTGAATTTGGTCAACCAGTGTGAGAGCCCGTTTGGGATATTTTGTGATCTCAGTCGGGCTTTTGGCTGTGTTTAGCATGGTATTTTGATTGACAAGCTTTATGAATATGGTATAAGGGGAACAGCTTACAAATAGTTATCACAATGTTAGATAACAGGTTCCAATCTGTCAAGATTGTTGATAAATGAAATGCATATATATATATATATATATATATATATATATATATATAAGATGTACGAATAGTGCGTGACATATGAACAATAAGCAACGAATAGATTAGTGGGTATTGCACGCAAATAGAAGAAGGGGCTACTGAAAAGAGTGGTAACCGCAGACATGCATGTTTCTGGCTCATTAGCCGTCATCGGTACGGTACAACCAAGAAAAGATGTGAAACATGGGAGCAAAGGCGTTGAATGAAACATGAGAAAATATAACAGAATTCAGCAGGATAGTCAAACACAACATTTGTGTCAGACGGGAGTGTTATATACACCTCCGTGTCTATGTTGGTTGTTGTCTCGAATATTCGAGATCTTCTAATATTACTGACACAAATGTTGTGTTTGACTATCCTGCTGAATTCTGTTATATTTTCTCATGTTTCATTCAACACCTTTGCTGCCATGTTTCACATCTTTTCTTGGTTGTACCGTACCGATGACGGCTAATGAGCCAGAAACATGCATGTCTGCGGTTACCACTCTTTTCAGTAGCCCCTTCTTCTATTTGCGTGCAATACCCACTAATCTATTCGTTGCTTATTATATATGTATATATATACATATATATATATTAATACAGATCCTCTATCTAAATTCTAAAGAAAACATTAAAATAAGGAAAATATGTATATTTGGATGTAATACTTGTGATACACACTGTATAATCAATAATTTGAAAGATTCAATATACAAATAAAATTTGACATTTCAATTTCAGATGACATTAATGCAGAATATACTTAATGATAGATAGATTTTATAACGATTTGAAAACAAAAATACAGATGTCTCTGCTAGCAAAATTGCAATTATAATAAAAGAATGAAAATCTCTCTTTATTATAGGAAAACATAAATTTGTATTTAAAAAGAAAAGAATTTTTGGTAACCAAAGGAGAAGAGATTTATTTATCTAGAAAGTTTAGGCAGTTGAATTTGATATCCCCACGAGACAACATCGAAATAAGAGTTGTCTCAAATTTATTTGAAAATATAATAGTAGTTTATATGAATATTATCAGATCATCAAATCTTGCATTGTAAAGCCAGTGCGTGTATAATTCACAAAAGAATTACATCGTTAAAGTGCAAGTGGTTTTCCGGTTTCTAAATTATAAATTTAGAAAGTGTTGCTGAATTCTACATACGTTTTAGAATACGAACAAGTTAGCCAGTACCTAGTTGGTGAGTCCTGTCCAGTTTATTTACATTATTTCTCGAGAATTAATAGGCCTTTATTAAATATATTTCAAAAATATACATCTAATGATAATAATTCGATCTAAATCACAGTAACGTTACACATATAAAATTAAACGTCAAGTGAAGAAAATTTTGGAATAGACAATTTGCACGGAAATTTGCGTATTTGACATTGATATACATCAAGTATAAAATCAGACATTTTGAACTTTTGATAAAAATATTTAGCTAGTAGATTTCTAATATAGGTTGTTTTAGTATTAAGGTTGATAGAAAATTCTATCTTTGTTTTTCGTTTATAATATTTTTGAAAAGTTATAATTTTTTTTGTAATTTGTTATCTGATCATATATTATATAAATTTGAATTCCAACTCACTTTGGTACTCATTTCATATCTATTCTCATGTTCGATAATCTTCATGTTATAGAACATTTGATATAATAAGTGACATTTAGTTAATTTCCAGTGACAGTAAAATCATATGTCATAAGATAATTTAATTGTCTTATAGTATATTGAACAAACAGTTACTCTAGATTTGGAATAGCGTAATACTTAATTTGGAGAATTCATTGAAATTTATAAATTTGAATTATTATTTAAAATCTTTGATCCCTCCCTGAGATAAGAGTGAGTAAGTCGATTGTGTATTGATTTATCTTTCAAAGTACAAAATTTAATATTCATCTGAGCCGGGCATATTAATTTGACAACTGCTGTCAAAATTCAAATAGGTTATATTCAGTGGTAAAGGTGTATTCACAATAGCTACAATCACAAATTGTGACAACATCAACAAATAATATTCATATCGTTAAATTCATATATAAACTATTAAATTACAATTAAAGTATTAGATATATTATAATTTGTCACCCAAACGTGGGGCAACTATAAAAGAATATAGTAAATATAATACTATAACTATAAAATAAAAGAATACAATATAGCATATATTATAACTATATTATTAAAGAATATAGTATATATTAATAATATATATATATATATATATATATATTCATTTATGTAATTTTCTTGGGATAGGTTCATTAATATACTACATACTAATTTTCTGTCATTCTTGACGTTTCGCCTTAATTACAAGGCTTTATCAAAAGATTTTAATTTCAGTCTAAAATAAAAATTTACATTGGATAACACTGACAAACAATTTACATTGAAAATAGCACACAAAAGTAAGGGTACATATGAATATAAAATATAAAAGAGTACGTACCTTGACAACCATCTGCTTTGATCGATCATCAATGTTTGGTTCAAGTATTTAGACTTTTTTTTGTTTTTTTATTATTTTCACTGATAACAGCTAATTAGAGTTTAATTTAATTATATACACTGTGCCTTGGCAATGTTTGAGTATTGTCAATATACAGGGTGTCCGATAATATAAACGGAGGAATATTATTTTTTTTTGGTTGGTTTATTATGCACAAATTATGAGGCTGCATGTAAAAGGTTATGGCAGCCTCATAACGCGATCATAAATTTTGAAAATAAGAAAATTAAGATAGGGAAGAATTGGAGAGATTTCACTGAAATAATGAGAAAGGTAGAATTAGATGAAAATAAAATGGTGCACATAAGCAAAGCTAAAGAAGTAGACTTATATAATAGTGAATTATGTATAGGGGAGAATACGTATGATGATTATGCTGAGTTGATGAATAAAGGTTTAAGTGAATATTATAATGTAATTAAATGCCATGAGCAATATAAGGGGGAAGTTTTAGAATTATTATTAAAACATAAGACTTTAATAAATAAAGAGACAAGAGTTGCTAATAATTATGTGCACAGAATTGAAGTGAGAAATATTGAGAATCTTAGAGTTAAATCCTTACAAATACCAAGATGAAGTTAATCAAGAAATCACAAAAATGCTTGCTGACGGTATTATAGAACGAAGCAATACTCAATTCATAAGTCCTATAGTTGTTGTTAAAAAACGTAGTGGTGATCTTAGGTTATGTTTAGACGCCAGAATAATTAATAAATTTACAGTGCCACAATATGAAGCACCAATGACAGTAGATGGAATTTTAGGGAGAATTACTCAAGCTACAATTTTTTCAAAAATAGATCTTAGGCATAGTTTTTGGCTGATTCCTCTTCATAGGGATTGCCGCAAATATACAGGTTTCATAATAGATGGAGTAGTCTATTCATTTTCAGTTGTGCCATTTGGATTACAAAGTGCGTGCTCGACACTAGTCAAGGCACTACATGAAGTGCTCAACAAATATGAAAAATTCTGCCTTCATTATATTGATGATATATTAATATTTTCAAAAGATGAACAACAGCATAAAATACACCTTCAAACCATTCTTGAAGCATTAGATGAGGCTGGTCTAAAATTAAATATTGAGAAATGTAAATTTTATAGTTCCCAGGTTACTTATTTAGGTTTTTGCATAAATGAAGGCATTACTATGGACTCGGAAAGAGTGGAACTATTAAAAATTATATAAGACCACATAATTTAAAAACATTAAGTAGGTTCTTGGGTATGTTGAATTATTTTAAACGGCTCATACCAAATTTATCCGAAAAGGAAGTTCCACTAATTAAGTTATTACATAAAGGGGGAAAATGGAATTGGGGCAATAAACAAGAAAATGCGTTTCAATCAATAAAATTAGAATTCATAAAAGAAATAACTTTACATAATCCGAGATATGATTTGCCATTTACATTAAGAACAGATGCGTCAAAGAATAGATATGCAGGAGTTTTGTTGCAAATTCATGACGGAAAAGAAGTTCCAATATCTTTTATCTCTAGATTAACTAGAAAACACGAAAAAAAATAAAGTGTGGGTGAGTTAGAATTAGGTAGTATTATTATAATAATATGAATCTTGCCCTTTTCAATTTTATTTTCAACTTCCGTATTTCTGTAAATACTCCTATCTCAGGTAGGGTTCATATAGCGCCGAGATTTTATTTATTTTAATATATGAAATTTTGTTGCCCAGCTACCAAATATGTAATAGAATAAAATGAACTATAGGTTCTATTGACAAAAATCAGATATTTATGATCACAAAAAGATAGTAAATATTAACTGTAACTAATATAAATATTTTTTAATGAAAATGAGAAATCAATTGTATAATTTTAATTTTGAAAACATTTAATACTAGTCATTACATATAACAATTAAAAATGAACTCAAATCAAAACAAAGAAAATACAATTTTAATTTAGAGTAGACTGATCAGGCCTCTCTACTCAAACAAACTTATTATATAAATAAATGTAACCAAACAAAATTTCGATAAATTTTAGTTCAATGGCCAAATAAAATAATTTTTAATCACCTTGTGCACTGAAAGTTTGCCGAAATTGGACGGGAATTCTGTTTCACTCCAAAACACGCAGTCAACACCTTTCTCCGGGCACCAGATCCGCTCCAACTGGTATACCAGATATTTTTTATTGATACCTCCTTCACTGATTATTTATTTCACTGTTTTTACAATTTTCTACTTATTTCAGTTAATACCTTTCAAAATTTTAGTAAATCATATCTTTTAGAATCGTTTTTTTCTTCTCTCCCTCAAAACTTCAAAACCGTCTCTACAACAAACTTTCTTTTTTTCATTCCCTCCCACAGAAACTCTTAACAACCAATTAGAACACGAATAATTAAATTACAATTTCTATAACCAATGAAAGGA
Organism: Galeruca laticollis; assembly: GCA_963921935.1. Taxonomy (NCBI): domain Eukaryota; kingdom Metazoa; phylum Arthropoda; class Insecta; order Coleoptera; family Chrysomelidae; genus Galeruca; species Galeruca laticollis. Next base: position 257,290,724 of record OY998175.1, on the reverse strand, counting down.
ATCAGGTTTATAAATTTGAAAATACATATTAAATTTCTCTTACTTTGTTAAAATGAATTTAAATTTATCAATTTCCATGATTCTATAAATTTTTTTATAATCCTGTTTACTTTCATCTTTACAATTTTATTTAAAATTATCCAATTGATATTCAGTTCTATGTTTTAGTACTAAATCGTTTGATCCAATGAAATTCCGTCTATTTTTAAATTGTTTGTGATCTATAATATCTGCTTTTTGCCTGCAATCTAACCTCATTTGAATAATAATTCTGGCAGCTGTCAAATTAAGTATTTTCACACATTCCATACAACACGATGAAGTACAGAATAAAGTCACTATTATCATCGTTTTTTTAAAGATATTTCAACTAAATATTTTGACTGTTAGTATGTAAGTGTATAAGAAACATTCGGAGTAGTTATTTTGAGATCATCATAAACATTTTTGACAAGACGAGATTTTTTTGAGAAGAAATTAAAAACGGTATTTTCGTTCGAAAAAGAAGTGTTTAACTACGAACATATTGATTAACAATAATAAAGAAGGAGACATTTTCACAGGAGATGTCAAGTGATTTTTGACAATAGAGGTTTTTTTGTTGAGAGGAAATTAAAGAAAAAGGTATTTTCGTTCGGTAAAGACGTATTTAACGGCAAAAATATTAATAATAATAATAATAGAAAAGTAGAGATTTATCAGACAGTAACAAAATTTCAACGTGAAGAAAAGAAAAGAAAGAAGCCTGATAACAGAAGATTGGATAGTGCGTATGGACATTTAACCGGTTGTGGACAGAGTGATAAGGTCAGTAACCATTCGATAATACAATGCAATAGAGAACATTTTCATTATAATTGAGTACTCAAATTTTGAGAGACATTTATTGGACTAATTATTAGAACATCAATTAGTATAAATAAAACGGAATTCAATTTATATGTACATTTTAGTAGGTATCAATATCGATTTATATTTTTCACATGCATTATAGAACAGGGAATAATTACAATCTTGTTTTATTGATTTATGAGAAATGAAACTTTCACACCCTGAGGTATTATATCGATTGAGCTGGCAAAAGTATCAAAGATTATTTCTTAGATGTATAATATAACATTACAATATATATATATATAACAGTCAAAATATTTCGTTTGGTTTCCCTGCTGAAATCCGCTGTGTTGTATTTTCCCATGTTTCGATTAACATCTTTGCTCCCAAATTTCACATCCTTATTTGGTTATACTGTGCTGAAGAAGGCAAATGAGCTAGAAACATGCATGTCCGCGGTTACCACTCTGTTTCAGTAGCCCTTTTTCTTTTTGCGGGAATTACCCAAGAATCTCTTTATTGTTGTTGTTAACATATAACGCGATATTCCTACATCTTTTTTGTTATTTACTATAGGTCGGAAGGTTCAGGCGGGGGGCTATATGCGCTTCCGTGTCGATCTTGGTTGTTGTCCTGAAAACTCGGGATCTTCCAATTGAAGGCACAAATAAGCGTTTGGTTTCCCTGCTGAAATCCGTTGTTTTGTATTTTCCCATGTTTCGATTAACATCTTTGCTCCCAAATTTCACATCCTTATTTGGTTATACCGTACTGAAGAAGGCAAATGAGCTAGAAACATGCATGTCCGCGGTTACCACTCTGTTTCAGTAGCCCTTTTTCTTTTTGCATGAATTACCCAAGAATCTCTTTATTGTTGTTGTTAACATATCACGCGATATTCCTACATCTTCTTTATATATATATATATATATATTCACGGCGTGAAGTGGCATCCGCCCATGTTAAAATCGCGGTAGCTGTGGCGTCCGCGGCACTATGACACCCGATATACGGAGGCCACAGTGCATTGAGCTCCAAAATATCGCAAACGGTTCAGTGAATGCTTGGGTATCTATTGCTGATGAAATCAGCAGGACGTCACTTTGGTCGTTTTTTGTATAAACCTATACACCAAGGTTAACAGGTTCTCCGTACGCGGCGTTATAGTAGCACACTTATATATTTATTATACATCTGACGCACAAAGTGGCATCCGTCAGTATACATATCGAAGAACGGTATAGTTTGGCGTCAGTATATGTATTTTTCTTGCATAGTGGCATCCTGGCAGTGTTGTCGATCTCACTTTTGGTTATAGAAAGCTTTTGACATTGAATGTGATGATTTATATCTGTTTTAATTTTTTGATACCATTGTTGACAGTGCGGAGGATGCTAGTTATTGCAGAATATTCACCGTTATCAATAGAAAAATTATATTTTCGTTCTATAATTCTCAAATCTGATTTTGATGCAAAATAAAACACTACTGGCGATCAAAATGAATAATGCTGGCGATAAAAATGAATAATGCTGGCGATAAAACAAACTAAAGAATTCTGAATTTCCGTAAATAAGGGGAAAATGAATTGAATTTTCTAACGTAAACCACGAGATGAAGTAAAATTACTCCTCAATTTTCAGGTTAATTTTCGAATGGGTATATTTTTCTACCTCACTATAGGAGAAGTCAAGTTTTTTTGTTTGAAAATTCCGAAAACCTAAATGCAATAAGATTACTAGGTGGATTGTTAGTAGTTGACCTAGAATAATGAATTTCACAAAAATTTCGGAGACGTTGAAACTCTCTCTGGCATATACAGGGTGTATCAATGATAACTGTATGGACGATAACTGAATCCTTATTTGATCTAAGGCAAAAAATGTTTTAAATAAAAGTTGTAGAGAGCAATAAAAGCTATATATACACACTAGAGTATTTCTCCAACACCATAGCGGTTTGGTGTTGGGAAAAAACTCTAGTCTGTTCATTACTACACCACCGGTTCCAAACAGTACAGAACAAAAATGAAAGCTTTGTTTCAATATATAGGGAGTCTGATAAATGCAAAACTTAAACATGTGCTAATGGTTCTACTGGTGTGATGTCTGTATACAGGGTGTCCCAGACCAACATCCAATTAATCCTACAGAGTGAACTAGAGCTCAAAATTGGGCGATTGAAATCAACTTTCCTTTATATGCTCCATTGAGCCGTGTGAGTTTGATGAAGGTTTTTTTTCATACTCTTGAATAATTCGAAACCCGTGAGAAGTTAGGCTCTGAATTTTGAAGAAAAATTTGAAACAGAATTTCAAAAAGAAAAGTGTGAACACAAAATTTTAAAAAAAGTCTTGAATTCACTTGAATTGCTAGACTTAGGTGTAACGCTAATGAAGATCATATCAAAAGAATAAGGAATCTAAAGAGATAATGAAGTAGTGAGGAATCCATCATGACTCTGTAAAAGGTTTCACATCAGTATCATCATTAAAGCTCTTCTCTATTGTGTGTTTTAGATAGAATAGGCATAAATAAATATTTAATGAAACTTATACAAATGTTCGTACAAAAAATAAACAGTACATATTCCAAATAAATAAACGTTCTCTTTATATACGGGTGTTTCTTAAGTAATCTAAAATATTGCAGTGGTTGCTTCGTCACTCCATTTTAAGACGAAAAGATCTCATAAATATATGTGATACGTCTTGTCGTTAATGAGATACAGGGTCTTGAATCATTTCTTATTTCAACTTTGATGTTCTATAAATCGGTTTGAAATGCCGGTGGAAAAATGCCGTATTTTTTTTATGATTGTATTTACCTCCCTCTTTCGATTTAAATATTTCCAATCCATAAACGTAGCCACTACGATTTTTTTAGTGATTTTTAATAAAAAAATTTAGCCACCTTAAAAAAATTCGTAGCGGCTACGTTTATGAATTGAAAAGTACGAAATCAGTAAACATCTAAAGAGGGGAGTAAGTACAAAATAAAAAAAAGACGGCACTTTTCCACCGGCACAGAATGAGTTATAAAACATCAAAGTTGAAATAATACAACAATTCAGTAACCTGTATCTCATTAACGACAAGACTTATCACACATGTTTATCAGAACTTTTCGACTTAAAATGGAGTGAAAAGGGCGTCCACTACTATATTTTAGATAACTTAGTAAACACCCTGTATGGTTTGCAAACGAAATTACTAGCCAGCCCGATATTTTGTTATTAAATGAGCGGACGATTTGAAATTTGGGTGATTTGTATATGTTACACATTTATCATATCCTTGTCTTATCTTTGACGAAAAAAATAAAATCATAAAAACACTTGTTAAAGACTAACTTTTATTCAAATGCGCTAGAAAGTAAAAAATAATTTCTTTGGATGTATAACGTGGATTATTCTGTATATTACAGATTAAAAAGCTTGTGTATCCGAACTAAACATTTTTGCGGCATGATGTGTGTGAAAAAAAATTGTATACTGAGTATCGTTATAATTGGGCCACGCTTACGTTTTTCTTTTCAAATACGAATCTATATTACTTTTCCGCCCAACCTATCTAATATGCGAGAAAAGTATTGGTTTACCCCAACACAACACGAAAAAACGGTTTTTACAAAAAAAATCCTTTGTGTATGTCGTCGTCGTTGGCCACTTTTCGTTACATACCTTGTTAGCTCGATAGAGCCTTCGGAGTGCAACAAGTGACCAATTTCATGATTGCATATTGTTAAGGACATGTCACAGATATACCCTATTGATTTTCAGCTCACGAGAGCCAGTACAACGGGTGCTATGGTACTTGAAGTACGACTTTTTGGTAATTTTTTGAGAAATGTAAGTTTCTTAGCACGATATAGCCTCTGGAGTTCAACAAGTCACCAATTTTATGATTGAATAATATTCAGGACATCACGCAGATGAACCCTATTGATATTCAGCTCACCAGAGCCAGTACAACAGGTGCTATAGTACTTTAAGTACGATATTTTTGGGGAAATTTCAGATTGTTAGCACGATAAAGCCTCCGGAGTGTATACAAGTGACCAATTTCATGATTGTATATTATTCGGAGCGTCTCAAAGATGAACCCTATTGATATTCAGTTTACTAACGCCAGTATACCGGGTGCTATGGTACTTGTAGTACCAAATTTTTGTCATTTTTGAAGAATTTTCAGTTTGTTACCACGATACAGCCTCCAGAGTGTATAAAAGTTACCAATTTTATGATTGAATATTGTTCAAGATGTCTCACATATGTACCCTACTGATTTTTAGCTGACTCTAACGAGTACAGCGGGTCCTATGAATCCAGATATACTATATTTTTGGAGAAATTTCGGCTTGTTAGCACGATACATCCCCCGAAGTGTATACAAGTGACAATTTTATGATAGAATATTGTTCAGGGCCCCTGATGCGGAATTGTTAGTTTTAATCTTTAAAACCGTTTATTTTTAATTGCATTGTTTCTAATGCCAAGAGTCATGTTTCATATCCGCGTATTATTTACATCTGAACTAAAGAGTGTTTTGGAAAAATTTAACTATAATGGTAAAATTTCAAATCTTCAATTAAGTTCTTGTTGTATGATCAACTTAGCATTGATTCACTTCTTACTCACTGATATTTTTCAATTACAGCTGTTATGGAATATTAAAAGCGGTTAAAATTGTTCTCGTAATAGTTCAATATTTTCAAAACACTGTAGTTCAGATGAAAATACTACGCCAATATGAAATCTCTTGGCCTTCAAAAAATTGCAGTGAAAAATACAGGTCCGTATTTGAAAATAAAATTTTGTGGGTGGCCCAATGTGTACCATACTTTCTATACAATATTTATTCGCATGTGGATAGTCTACAAAAAGTTGCTATGGCAAAGTTTTGGAAAATCCTCGCAAATAAAAAGATGTAGGCAAAAGAAGAATTTCATAATTTTCAATTTTTCCGGTATAACTCCAGAACTAAAGAAGCTAGATTGTCTTGATTCAAATAAATGACCTCTGAAATACACAACTTTGCCCCCATTTAACCATCCCTATATCTCTTACCGTTACCATGATTCCAATGCATAGACTCGAATTTGAATAGCATTGTATAAGAAGTGTGGAAAGTGACATATTCCGTACGAGTGCAGGAAATACAATTTCTAACGAGTTATGTACTTTATTTTTCCTACGACCATGAATATACAAATTGTGTGAATTATGAGTGTTAAAATATGAATTCTGAGTATATAATTATTATCATGCGAACTAACATAAAGCAAAAGTTGTTTTTCGTTAGTCCGCATTCGGTCCTCTCCATTGCCCTTTTTCCTATAACGACTAATCAAATACTGGACTTATTGCTTCACACGGATTCTGTCGTACGACGAAGTCCATATTTTCTTTCTTTTTCTAATAATTATCCATTAATTTAATTTTAATTACTTCTCTTAATGTTGTCCAATTTTAGTTTTGTTTGACGTTTGCATAATTATGTAAATTTTCCTTACTATTTTTAATAAAATTTGCCCACATTACCAACTGACACATCTTGGATTCTGCTGGATGCCACGGGCATGTGACAGCTTTCCTTTCATAATACTTTTCATGTGAATTATATATACATTTAAGGCCTGATGATAGCTCAGTGTGCCGAAACTAGTTGCCCCTTCAACTTGGAATAATATATGCTGTAGTACGGAGTTTGCGTTTAACTTACTGCTACAGACTACATTTGAGATGAAGAGTCTTTTTCATTTACTCTCAATTTACTTTCAATCTCAACCATAGATCTTTAAGTGCGAAAACGTGTAGTGTGCTGTTCTGTTAAATGTTTTGTTTAGTTTACAAAATGGAAGGCAAAGTGATGTGTCTAAGAATCTTTATTATTATTATGCAAAAATCTAGTGAATACTTATTTAATATGAATTTAGTGTTTGTGTCCGTTATCAGTGGAGATTGAACAGTTAATACTAACCTTTAACCAATAAATTGCTACCACAGACAATTAACATACATACAAAAATATATAAGTGAAATGTTTTTATAGAAAAAGTTCAATATACACGTGGAAAATGTTCATCGTTAGTTATAGAGCATAGCATTGAATGTGCTGTTCTTGGAGGAAAAAATGATCAGCTGTGATCAAACAAAAACGAAGTCCAAGATGTAGGAATGATGATATATGTGGTTAATATCGTCAGCAGAGTATCTCTGTTATAAGATACCTTGGATAACCACCAGAATAATTGTAATAAGGTAATTATAGTTATAGTTCTTACCAAATCTAGATGATTTCACTAAGTTCACTTATTTTTAATTATACGGAATGTATTTTAATTTATTTACTTTAAAACGTCGTCTGAACACTTTTGATTAATATTTCTGATAATTTATTTAAGTTATTTCAAATTTTAATAGAAATTTGAGGAGATAAAATTTTACACGTCTACCCTCTAATTCATTTTCACGGCGTCTCTCTAAGCTCCAAATCAACAACCTTTTATTGTTTTTCGAGTTCATTTGTTGATAAACAAACATTATTTTCCTGAATCAATATATCTATCCTTGCGTTAGTATAGACGAAATCACTTTGTTTTTATGCATTTCGAAAAACACCGAACTACACCGTACGAATTGCTAACATAACATTGCTTCTAGCGTTGATCTTTTGACCTTGACGTTTGCTAATAATTATAAAAGTTTATGCGATATACGGGGTTTCCGAAAGTGTCTATAAAATATAAAATTGTAATAATCGAATTTTGTTTGAAAATTTATGTGATTATATATACAGGGATCACCACAATTATGTATAATATTACGTTCGACGTAATTTACTTGTTGGTGTTATTTATTTTGCAATATACTTTAAAAGAAAATAGATACTAAATTAAATAGCAATCTCTTAAATTAATTTATCAATTGTATGTGATAGTTAAAAATTTCTTGACACGTTCAACTCATGTCTTTACGGATTATTTCTTTTTTTATTGGATGTTTACTAATGAACTACTAAGATTCACACTATTTGCATGATGCTGATTTGATTTAATTTGTCTGATAGATATATTTCACTTTAATATATATATATATATATATATATATATATATATATAATATTGGAAATGTTTATATTCTTGGGTTCATAGGTTGTTTTAAATAATTAAAATACGATTGTATTTCACATTTTTCTATTGAAAATGGATAAAAATTTTAACGTTTCGCTTCTTCTTTGGAAGCATTTTCAAAATAATATCATTATAAGAATAAGGTACGATTAAAATATTTGTAAATAGATAAAAACATAACATTAGTAGGTTTCTTAAAAACATTAATAAAAACACAGCATTAAAATTGACGTACTCACCTTAGAATTTCAATGCAACGATACTATACGAGGGAAGTTGAAATGAGTTAATTAATCAGCTTATAGTAAATTTGACTCAAGTTTTTTATATCTTGTCTATCATTCACAGAAAACTCATCTTGTTTTATGTGTATCATTTCTTTAATTGATAATTTCTGATAATTTGTGTCTTGAGCTAAGATTTTTGTTTTTTTATAATCAAATTCATGATTCTCAGTGCTTTCATGTTTGTGTAAAGCAGTTGATGCATTTTTTGTATATTTGTGACCATTCATCCTGCCCTCCAAGTACTGTGTAGTCATTCCTATATAATGCTTCGGACAATTCATGCATGGTATGGAGTATATAATATTTGACCTTTTATTATCTTTGGTTTTGTTCTTCAGCTTAGTAAAAAGTGGCGACAATGTGTTGTGTGATTTATGGCATACATTGATGTTATATTTTGATAAGATGTATTTAAGCTTTTCAGATAATTGATTTGTATAAGGTAGAGCTATATATGTATCATTTTCTTGGATTGGTTTTATTTGTGTACTTGGTTTTATGTTGTTATTGTATAATTTATATGTACGTTGTTGAATGATTCTGTTAATTTGATTTTCTGGATATTGATTATTTTTTAAAACATTTTTAAGTTTTTTCAATACCTTAGGGCGATACTCAGGTGAAGTTAATTTGATAGCTCTATCTGTTAATCCTATAATGACACTGTTTTTTTGTGATTTGGGATGGCATGAGTTATAATTTAGATATCGTCCAGACCATGTTTCTTTTGTATATAGTTTAGTTTTTATTTTGTTTTTGGTTTTTATAAGTGTCATGTCTAGAAAATTTATTTTGTTATTGTTTTCGATTTCTAAAGTGAATTGGATACTTGGGTTGAATCTATTGAAAGCACTCAGGAATGCATCGCACTTGTTACTCGGAATTACAGCTAAACAGTCGTCAACGTATCTTTTAAAAAATGTTACATCAAAATCTATATTATTTAATACTTTTTCTTCTATATATTCCATGACAATTTGCGCTAGACTTGAAGAAATTGGAGATCCCATTGTACATCCGTTTAGTTGTTGGAAAAAGTTGTCATTATATTGAAAGTAATTATTTGTTTGTATAAGCATAATGCCTTCTAGAAATTCGTCATAGTTAAGTGATGTATGTTGTTTGATCGAATCCCATTTATCTTTTAGTACATGTGTTATAAGATCATTTGGAATATTTGTATACATTGAAATGACATCTAGGGATATGATTTTATAATTATCAGGAATATGCACTGTATCTAAAAATTGTTTGAGCATAAATGAATCTTTCACATAAAAATTATTTTTGGTTGTTTTTGATAGACTATATGCAAGATATTTGGACAGCTTATAAAAAGGTGATTGGATGTATGACACTATTGGACGCATTGGTATATTTGGTTTATGTATTTTCGGTAGTCCATATAGTTTTGGTGGTAAAGCATTGTGTGTTTGTAATTTTTTTGCTTCGTTGGCATTGATAGAACCATTATTTAAAAGTTTTTTTATAAATGTATTATTTTTGTTTTGAAATATTTTGGTTTTATCTGATTTAATTTTTTGATAAACTTTTCTATCATTTAGTAGCTCTGTCATTTTATTATTATAATCATCGGTGTTCATTACTAGTGTTTTATTACATTTATCCGGTTGTAGAATTGTAATTTGCGGATTGCATTTTATAAATTCTTTAGTTTTCTTCAATTTTTTTTGGATGTTTTTTTGAGTTTTATTGATTTTTTGAGTTTTATGATGACGGAGTTTTATTTTATGATTGGTGATAGTATTTACTACATCAGCTCTAATATTATCTTTTATTTGATCTGGTTTATTAATAATGGCTGTTTCTATACTTGCAATATATTCTGTATAAGGTAATTCGTTCTCTTTTTTGTATGGCAGAGAGAAATTTTTTCCATATGCTAATATTTCTTTTATGTCATTTGGTATATGTGTATTAGAGATATTCTCAATCCACGAGTCAGAGTTTATTTTAGTTTCATTTTGTGTACAGTTATTAATTAAATTATTAAACTTTTTTGAATTTGCTTTTTTCACTTTTTGAAATTGTTTTTCATATTTTGTTTTTTCTAGATTGACATATGAATTCAATAAGCTTTCTGGAATGATATTTTTCAATTTGTTTATTTCACAATCAATAGCTTTTTCTAGTTTTTTTATTAGTTTAACAGATTCACTGATACTTAAGTTGATAATTTTTGATTTAGTTGTATTTATAATATCGTTAAATTTCCTTCTAAGGTACGTACCTGTCACATTAATATGATTTACACTAAAATTCAAAAACTTCGGTTGGATTCCTGAATCTTTACATCTTAATAAGAATATACGGCGATTCTTTTGATTGGCAAGTTTCTTGAAAGAATTGGTTATAGATTTCATAGTTGCTACAGTTGATGCTCCGTAATTTCTGCGTATATCTTCGTAATATGGCATTTTGATGTTGTGAACTTTTGCACTTTAGACCCTTGCAATAAATATATATATATATATATATTTATTTATTGAATGAATTTATATATATATATATATATATATATATATATATATATATATATATAACCGAGGAAAAGATGAACGAATAACGCTTGGAGTGTAAAACAAAAACATATTTTAATGGGCATATCACGCAAAAGAGGTTTACAGAGAATGAGTGGTAACCGTAGACATGCATGTTTCGGGCTCATTAGCCGTCATAAGCACGGTATAACCAAGAAAAGGTGTACAACTTGGGAGCAAGGATGTTAATTGAAACATGAGAAAACACAAACAACGGATTTCAACAAGATAACCAAACGCACATTTGTGCCTTCAAGAGGAAGATCCCGAGTTTTCAGGACAACAACATATGTATACATATATATATATATATATATATATATATATATATATATATATATATATATATATGCATTTCATTTATCAACAATCTTGACAGATTGGAACCTGTTATCTAACATTGTGATAACCATTTGTCAGCTGTTCCCCTCATACCATATTCATAAAACACTGGTTGATCAAATTCAGAACTATAGACCGATTTCAAGGCTGTTGAAGTGGAAAATGTTGCTCGATAACCAATTCGATGATCAGTAATTACTTTATGAATCTTTAAAAATTTCAACATCTGCTTCAGAATGGCATACTCAACTATTTTTGACAAAACTGATGATACAGAGATTTGACGGTAATTCGACATAATTTCAGCACCAGTTTTTTTTAAATAGAAGAGATACTTGAAACATGCAGGTCATGAGGGAAAAATCACTCTTCAAAAGAAGTAAGTATTAATTGTAAGATAAAGCGGTTGTATTATAAAATTTGCAATTTTTTAATGATACTACCAAACATGCTATCAGAACCACATACATTTTTAATTTTGTTCTTGATTATTTCCAGAACATTTTCTGTTGCGAAATATGAAAGAAATATGCTGCTAGAAACGAAATTGTTTGAAGGGTACTTTAATGTATATTTCGGTTTAGATATCGATTTAATTACTTCATTAGGGGCATTTATGAAGTATTCATTAAATTTATTAGCAATTAATTTACTATTGCATTATCAATATGTAAGGTTTTTTGAATGTTTTGCTTTCCACTGAGTTCATTTATAACACCCCATACGATTTTATTTTTATAGGAGGTGTTATTTATTTTACTATAATAATAATTACTTTTTGTATTTTCAACAAGCCTTTTATGTGATGACTTTGCTTTCAGTTGCGGATATTTACATTTCAAATTAAACAAACCGCTGAGATTACTAGATGCAATTTTTGTTGTTTCTTATGGCTTTTTTTATTTCATAGGGTAAATAATGTTGAAGTTGTGGTGCCCGCGCTAAAGTCAGCGATTCCACAAAATATTTAATATTTTATGTTTGACACTTCATGTTAATATTTTATATTATAGTTATATGCAATGTTTTAGGAGTGACAATCAACTGATCCTTTGTCAATAATAATTACTGTTATTGATTAAGCCATATTTCTATTTGTGAATATTTGCAGTACTTTCTGAATGTGAGAAGAAGATCCATGTGAACAGGGAATAGAGAAGTTATAAATATTACTGATGGTTGCTACAGGGAAGTAGAACAAGATACAAATACACCAAACAACATCAAATTTTGACCATGGAAAGTAATAACGTTCACTATAATTTAGTGGTTAGGTGACCCCGAAGAAAAGAAGACATCAATAGTCGACATTCCCGTCAACGTCTCTAGGCATATCAAACTGAGTAACGGTCCAGCGTACCAGCGGCAGTAGCAAAGAAAAATTGAAACAATTCCATCCCAGTGTCTCGTACATATAGTCGTGTAGACATTTTCAAGGGTAAAGGGGTGAGCCATTTGTTAGTCACTTCCTATACATCGCATTTAGTTTTTCTTTTTTAATTAAATTTATTTAATCGTGGCATATGGATCAAACTAGTACTTCGACAATGGAAGATATTGATTCTTTAGAAACTTTGAGAAACATCAAGTTACCAACTTTCTAGTCGTCTGAACCAGAATTATGGTTCCAACAACTTGAAAGTGAATTTTTTATTTACAATATTAAAGCTGACAAAAGAAATATCATGTAACTGTGGCACATTTGTCACTAGATATTTTTAACAAAGTTAATGACGTAATCAGTAAACCTCCAGAAAATAGTTTGTATGATTTCCTTAAAGACGTCATTCTTAGTAGAAACTTTATCCTAGGAAGCTCGTTTAAATAAATTATTGTCAACCTGTGAATCGGGCGATAAAAAACCTTCGACCGATTTCAGAGAATTAATGCAAATCACTGGGGATAAAATGATATTTGAGAAATTATTAAGAAACCTATGGAGGAGATGTTTACCTGACGTTATCGAAATCGCTCTAATTTCTTCAAGTAAACAAGAATTCCCACATTTGTTTTCACTCGCAGATAAAATTTGGGAAACATTGAATAAAAACTTAAATGCACCTGAACTTCAGAATTCAAATAAATTAGACGGCTCGTCACATTTTAATAAAACGTTGGTAAACATCATTGATCATTGTCAAAATATATTTAAGGATATATTAAGTAAACAAGTGGAATTCGAAAGAGAAATGTCTTCTCTTAGAATATACTTCTCAAATAAATGTCACTCATGTCAAAATATTAGAAGCTGATCAAACAGTCGCGATAGATTGGAAAGTAAAAATTATTTTAGACCTATAAGTCACAATAATTAAAAAAATGTTAGTACACGTACACCGTTCGGATTACGCAACGCTGGAAATACATTCGAAAGATCTATTAATTAAGTCACCAGCAAAATTTTTAATTGTTTACCTAGATGAAATTTTGATTTTTAGCAAAAACGAAGGAGAACACTTGACATTTTATTGAAATTTGGCGTTAATGTCAAAAATTCAAAATGTATTTTTGGGGCCACTAAGGTTAATTTTTTAGGTCATACTATCACACCTGAGGGATTTCTGCCTTCTGAAGAACGCGTTAAAACTTATATCAGAATTCGAAATTCGGAAAACTTGTAAGTAATTACAAATATTTGTAGGAATGATAAATTTGTACCTCAATTAGCAAAATTCTAAATCCATTGCATGAATTTATTAATTATTTAAGTCAGAACAAAATTAAAAAAATAGAGACTTGGTAAGAAAAATGTCAAGAATGTTTTAAAAAAGCAAAAGAGATGTTAATCAAAGCAACTTTATTGAATCATCCTAAGGAAGGGGCGCAATTAGTCCTGACTACAGACGCTAGCTCTACAGCTATCGGCAGTACTTTAGAACAAATCGTTCAAAATGTTAGGCAACCTTTAGCATATTTTTCTAAAACGTTAAGTAAGAGTCAACAGAACTAGTGTTTTTGATAAAGAACTTTTCGCCATTTATGAATCAATTAAACATTTTCATTACATGCTGGAAGGTGTTGATTTCCAGATCACAAACCTATAGAAATAGTTCAATAGGATTGGAATTTAATCGGAAATAAATCCAACAAAAGGTTTTATCGTTTCATGGCTTTATGTGTTGCCCAATATGAATATCCTGGGTCCCCTTTGGAGTTGTGGTGAAGTGGGGGCGGATAAATATGCACCCCAAAAGGGGTTTTTGTTGCGGATTTACGGTTATATCTCATTAAGGACTTAAAATATCGAAAAATGGTATCAGTAATGTTATAGGGCATTTAATTCTGCATAGAATGAGGCCAGGTTCATGTTATTTGAGCTACTCGTTCTCCTGCTAATGCTCATCAAAGTTGTACATATTTTACAAAAGTAGGTGGTTGTAATATGGGTGTGTTTATCCAGGTTATAAACTATCTGATCAGCTTTATTTGCGTGATTGAGTAACAAACAAACATAACAACTTTTACATTTATAATATAAATAGGAGTAGGATTAAAATTGTAGAATATAAAAAGAGATAATATTAAAAACGTTTTTAGTTTCTCTTTTTCAACTGATAGAAGCAGGCTAAGAAACACAATTCCTGAAATCAAATTAGTGATGATTATATTCCATAATGACGAACATAGCCTTATACTAGTAAACGTTTGAAGATGAAAAGGGGTAAAATAGGTGGAAGTATGTACACAAACTTCACTGACGTGGACATTTGGTTGTCGTTGGGCCACTCTGCTCCTAAAAGTCTGTAATTTTCTGCACCTCATATATGCAGTCCAGGTCTTCCTAGACATCATTATCAACATCTTGTTCGTCAACCGTGGACATGCATGTTTCTGGCTCATTTTGCCTCATCAGCACGGCATAACCAAATAATGATGTGAAATTTGGGAGCAAAGATGTTAATCGAAACATGGGAAAACACAAAATAACGGATTTCAGCAGGGAAACCAAACGCTCATTTGTGTCTTCAATTGGAAGATCCCGAGTTTTCAGGACATCAACCAACATCGACACGGAGGCGCATATAGCCCCCCGCCACGAACCTTCCGACCCATAGTAAATAACAAAGAAGATGTAGGAATATCGCGTGATATGTTAACAACAACAACAAAGAGAATCATGGGTAATTCACGCAAAGAAAAGGGCTACTGAAATAGAGTGGTAACCGTGGACATGCATGTTTCTGGCTCATTTTGCCTCATCAGCACGGCATAACCAAATAATGATGTGAAATTTGGGAGCAAAGATGTTAATCGAAACATGGGAAAACACAAAATAACGGATTTCAGCAGGGAAACCAAACGCTCATTTGTGTCTTCAATTGGAAGATCCCGAGTTTTCAGGACATCAACCAACATCGACACGGAGGCGCATATAGCCCCCCCGCCATGAACCTTCCGACCCATAGTAAATAACAAAGAAGATGTAGGAATATCGCGTGATATGTTAACAACAACAACAAAGAGAATCATGGGTAATTCACGCAAAGAAAATTGCTCCCAAATTTCACATCATTATTTGGTTATGCCGTGCTGATGAGGCAAAATGAGCCAGAAACATGCATGTCCACGGTTACCACTCTATTTCAGTAGCCCTTTTCTTTGCGTGAATTACTCATGATTCTCTTTGTTGTTGTTGTTAACATATCACGCGATATTCCTACATCTTCTTTGTTATTTACTATGGGTCGGAAGGTTCATGGCGGGGGGGCTATATGCGCCTCCGTGTCGATGTTGGTTGATGTCCTGAAAACTCGGGATCTTCCAATTGAAGACACAAATGAGCGTTTGGTTTCCCTGCTGAAATCCGTTATTTTGTGTTTTCCCATGTTTCGATTAACATCTTTGCTCCCAAATTTCACATCATTATTTGGTTATGCCGTGCTGATGAGGCAAAATGAGCCAGAAACATGCATGTCCACGGTTACCACTCTATTTCAGTAGCCCTTTTCTTTGCGTGAATTACCCATGATTCTCTTTGTTGTTGTTGTTAACATATCACGCGATATTCCTACATCTTCTTTGTTATTTACTATGGGTCGGAAGGTTCATGGCGGGGGGGCTATATGCGCCTCCGTGTCGATGTTGGTTGATGTCCTGAAAACTCGGGATCTTCCAATTGAAGACACAAATGAGCGTTTGGTTTCCCTGCTGAAATCCGTTATTTTGTGTTTTCCCATGTTTCGATTAACATCTTTGCTCCCAAATTTCACATCATTATTTGGTTATGCCGTGCTGATGAGGCAAAATGAGCCAGAAACATGCATGTCCACGGTTACCACTCTATTTCAGTAGCCCTTTTCTTTTCGTGAATTACCCATGATTCTCTTTGTTGTTGTTATATATATATATATATATATATATATATATATATATATATATATATATATATATATATATATATATATATATATTATTACGTATATATTTATTACGTATATATTTTATTAAGGTTTTTTTTTGTTAGTGAATAAATATAAGTTTTACTGGAATAAATTTGTCTATAACATATATGTTTTTATCTATGATTTGAATCCTAAATTTTTAATGATATAACTGGATATTAATTGTCTAATTGCCCATGTTTTGGATGCTATTTATGACTTTATGATAATGTTTATTTATTATAATGATATATAATTAATTGAGTGTTATAACAATATAATTGATTGAACATTTGAAATTTATGTATGTGTAGGGCATGAGATTCTTTTTGTTATTTGGGTTCTTAAGGTTGTGAATAAATTCAGTTGATAAATAAATAAAGAAACATTTTACTTGGAAACAATATTTAATTTTATTTATAAAAATTTTATGCGCCGCCCATGTATGGGTCAAATGAAATTATTGATTTATTCTTTCGTGTGGCGTTCTGTACGCATGCTTGAAAATATAAGGTGACGATGCGCTAGAGTAAACATTTGCTATACGCGTCGGTCTGTTCAGTTTCACAGCGAGCTTATATGCTGTGTGATAGAACGTACTTCAAATTATATACAAGTTAAAAGAATTTATGTTGGAAATTTATACATACAGAAACACAAATAATATGGTACAAGAAATAGTTATGAAATTTATATACATAGAGTCTAAATATTACATAAAAGAATTGGATGCATCTTTCTTAAGCTTCTTATTTGAAAAATGCGTAAGTATTAAATTTTATTTATTTAAATTGGCCATTAATCATTGAGAAATTATTTAAGAATATAGCTATATTGAGTCTCTAATTTGAATTCTTTTTCAGATCGATCATTATTTAAAAGTCTATTTTACTCATGAGATTTTAAAGAAAACATTTGATTGAAGTTATTGAGTTTTATATAACTCTTGTTGTACAACAATACACTGACCTTGTGTTCAGGAACCAGGATCTGCCTCTCGGGATTCGGGAAAACCAGCTTCCGAAGTTTTAAAGTTGAATAGTTATGTGAAATTATGATCTTCACTCTGGAAAATCAGCTACAATCATTGTGTAAGTACATGTGAATGTTTATCAATGGTTTGTTATGTTTTTATCCTCATTTTGAGGATAATTTCTTAAAATTTCTGGAGCACTTCCAAAACCCAACCTTCCAGAAACGAAGCCAAGCCACCGACCCTTTTTCTTCAACTTTTTTCAACAATCAACAATTAGTCTTTTGTTTAAATTCAGCTCACTATCTCCATAAAAATGTTTGTTACACTTGTTGTTGTTTGAAAGTTCCTTCTGTCATGTCACATAAACCAATCACCGTTTTTCTTTTTTAACGCACTCAAAATTATGATTTCACTTAACATTCTAATATCTTTACCTACATACAAAAATTAATCTCACTAAAATTGTTTATTCAATATTGAAGTTCCTCTTGTTAGTATGTGACGAATAGTTTTTCTCAAGCGATATACAATAGTCTTTAATATCAATGTTCAATTTAATTTCTTATTATAATTATCAATTGTGTTTAGTCATCAACATAAATTCTTTTAAAACATTTATTAATATTCCTTAATCTAATTCTTAATGTTCATTATATTGGATTAAATACATTAATTAATTCCTATTCATGTCATCTATGGAATTACTCTACTTTCAACGTTTGTCGCTGATACATATTGACATCTATATTTTGTCGCTAGCGTGTGTCGCTAAGCGTATTGGTATTACATCGTTAAATATTCTAACCCATATGTTTTTAGTAAACAATGTGTTATAATATTGGACAATATCCTTTTTTATTTCGAATATTTATTAATTCATGTTTCTTTTCTAGATTATATGTTCATCATTATTTCTGACATGAGGTATTTAATACGATGGACGATATTTACTCTATGGCTTTTGTTATATGATCAAGGTAATGTTTCTTTTGTCAATTCTATGTGATTCTTCTCAAATTATTAATTATATACATAAGTTGTATTACTTTATTTAGTTAATATGAGCACTTTTAATGTCTCATATTTATGATTCTAACAAAATATAGTCTAATGTTTTAATTTCTAATCAGTTTCCAACTAATCTGTTTATACCAGTGTTTCTATCTTTATTTATACGTTATAACATTCCCTGAATTTTTATAAAATCATTCTAATTATTATTTACAATGATTTAGAATGTTTTATATAAAATTCATTCAATAGTACTTAACTTTTTTCTTATTTTGTAATAATCTATTATCATTTAATCTACTTCATTATATTCTATCTTTGTGAAAATCAATCATTAATTTGTTATTATACCTAATTAATCTATTTCTAATTCTTTACCTATCTTACACCTTATTCCTACAAGTAATTAATTCCCTGTTTCAACTTAAAAATATTTCATTCTAATTATAACTAATTCTTTGCAGATTAAACTTATTGAATTTCATTGAATTCAGGATGGAATCGATACAATTGGTCCACATTGAAAATTCCTCTAACATTGCCAGTTACAGGATGTACGAGTTTGTAACTATTTATGCCGTTAGATGTTACTACTTTATATGGACCTTCGTAAGGTAATTGTAATTTTGCACAAATATTACGCTTATGATTAGGTATTCTAAGTGCTTTAATTATTACTAATTCTCCTTCCTTAAAAGTAGTTCTCTTCTTAATTCTCTTGCTTCGTTTTCTTATGTATTTTTCAGCATTCTTGGAGATTCTTTCCCTCGTTTCCTTGATTATCTGTTCATATTTCTCTACATTTTCTGATATCCATGGTCTTTCAGGTACTATGTTTTTCATAATTAATATGGGTGATCTTCCAGTTACTTCGTGTGGTATATTATTTAAACAGAATTCTATATTCTTCAAATTCCTTTCCCAGTTTCGTTGTTGATCGTGAACCAATAATCTCAGACATTTGATGACTTCTCTTATGTATCTCTCCGTTTGATTAGCACATGGATGTCTAATACTTGTAAAGAGAGGCTTTACGTTTGACTTTCTTAACCATGCTTTAAAGTTTTCGTTACTGAAATAAGTAGCATTATCCATTAAACAGTTTTCCGGTATGCCCACTTCTAGAAAGTAGCTTGTCAGGCATTTCTTTACCGTCTTTTTATTTGTTCGTTGACATGGATATAAAGTTACATATTTTGAAAAAAGCATCCAAGACTACAAATATGTTTTGATTACCTTCTTCACTGGGTATTATGTTTGAAATGAAATCTACCGTTATGACTTCAAGTGGATGTTTCGTTACTAATGATTTTGGCATATTTTCGTTGTGATGATTTTTTTCTTTTCCCAGTTGACAAAGTTCACATCTAGTAACTATGCTTTTTGTGATAGGTAGATCTTTCTTTGCAATGTAGTTTTCCCTAAAAATATTATGTAATTTTCGTATTCCTACATGATTGTACCGTAAATGTAATTCTTTGATTATTTTTCTTGTCAAATGTTCTGTAATTACATATAACTCCTTTTGCTTGATAATTTTGAAGATTATATTGTCCTTCGTTTGGCAATTATGTTTTTCATATCTGTAAAATTTCTCTGGTCTTCCATGATTGCATATATTGAAAATACACCTAATTCCTCCTTCATTAAGTTCACTCCTACGTATTTGTTTCTTTGTATTTTGCTTTCCCCATCCATTCTCGTCAAAGCGTCTGGAACTATATTTTTGGCACCAGGTATATATTTAATATCGAATGAATATTCCTGTAGAAGCAAAGCCCATCTGTGTATCCTATTGTTTCCATATTTGTTCTTTAAAATAGTTGTGAGAGATTGGTTGTCCGTCTCAATAGTAAATCTGTTACCTAATAAAAAAAATCTTAATTTATTCACACAAAATAATATGCTCGCTAACTCCATCTCGCTAACGCTATAGTTTTTCTCAGCCTTTTTCGTAATTCTTGACACAAATGAAATGGGAACTTCTCCGTGTTCGTGTCGTTGTACCAAACTTCCGGCAAATCTATTTTGTGAAGCATCTGTTCTTAATATGAATGTCTTCGTGTAATCTGGATGATATAATTTCACGTTCTCTGTGAACTCCTCCTTAATTTTATTGAAAGCCACTTCTCTTTCATGAGTCCATTTCCATCTCACATTTTTCCTTAGTAGTTCTATAAGTGGTATTTCCTTTTCCGTTAAATCTGGCACTAATCTCTTGAAGTAGTGTAATACACCAAGGAAGCCTCGTAGCGTTTTAAGATTAGTAGGTCTTTTATATTCTTTTATAACTTTTATCCTATCTGGATCCATGCTTACTCCATCTTTGTCAATTTTATATCCAAGATATACTACTTCTTCCTTGTAGAATTGGCATTTTTTTATGTTTAATTTCAAACCGGCTTCATCCAAAGCTTTTAAAATTATCTCTATGTGCTTGATATGCTCCTCCTCTTCTTCGGAATATATTAAGATATCGTCTATATAGTGTAGTGTGAATTTTTCATACTGATTCAAAATTTTATGAAGAGCTTTCAGTAGAGCTGACGTAGCCGATTGTGTTCCAAATGGTACTACTTTAAATCTATATACTACTCCATCTACCATGAAACCTGTATAATCTCTGCTATTCTCATCCAGTGGTATCAACCAAAAACTGTGTTTCAGGTCCAGTTTTGTAAAAATTTTAGTTTTTGAAATACGGCCAAGTATCGCTTCAATATTTAATGGTGCCTCAAATTCTGGTATACAATGTTTATTTAAGTTTCTTGCATCTAGACAGATTCTCATGTCTCCATCCTTTTTTTGTACAATAACAATAGGGTTTATATATGAAGTATTACTATATTCTATAATTTCGTCTTCCATTAGTTTTTTTATCGCATCTGCATTTTATCCTTGTATTTGTATGGAATTGGGTAACTTTTTGCTCTGAACGTTTCCATGTCCTTCACCTTCAAACTGTGTATAAATTTTTTAGCAACTCTTGCCTCTCCATTGAATAAACCTTCATATTTTCTCAACAATTTCCGTACTTCTTCCTTTCTTCCTCTTCCACAATCCAAATGTACTTCATTCCATATCCCATCTTCATAATTATCACATCCCATATTATATTTTAAATAATTATTAATATCATTTTCTTCATATTCTCCAGTCCATATTCCATCTTCACAATTATTATATTTCATATCATTTTCAATACAATTATCAATATTCTTTTCATCATCTAAAACTATTTCTTCATCTCTTCTTTCTTCAAATTCATTTTTCTTATCATAACAATCATTATTCATTTCCATTTCTCCTACTTCTAGCCTGCTAATTTTTCCTTCTGCAATCTTCATAATTTTCTTGTTCGTTATTTGTTCTCTGTTTTCATTAAATTTTATTCCAATTCCATTGACACCTATCGTTCTTGTTTCATAATTGATATCTATCTTATGCTTTAGTAATTCGTCTGAACCTAATAATATATCGTACTCCATACCTTGTATAACCAGTAATTGTACTTCTAAATGAATATTTTGTAATTGTAGTTTTACAATAATAGATTTGTTAACCTCGCTAAACTTTTTTGCATTTAGACCTATTAAATTTACTTTTGGCACTTTCATAATATATTTTTGCAAGTTTAATTTATTTATAATACTTTCTGTGATTAATGATGTTTCTGAACCTGTATCAATTAAAATATTTACATTTAAATGTGACAATTTTCCCGTAATAGATACTAATAAATTGTTTTCTATATTTTCTAGGCAATCTATGTCTTTGAGGAATTCTCTAGGATGGACATAACTATACCGATTGCGTGCTACACCATCCTTCAATGAAAATTCTGATTAGTGGCATTTTGTACACCACCATCAGCAGTCGTTGTCATGGGAGAATGACTATTGTTTGACGACTCATGTAGTTCAACTCGCTTGTTTGGAGAGTTTGCCCTGTCCTGACTACTGGCTCTCCTCTGGAAGTTGACCCGTCTATTTTGGCCGTCATCATTCCTTCGATTTAAATTGCCATCAGAGTTCCTCCTTGTAAAGTAGTTGCTCTGATGATTATTATTGTTTGAATTTCTATGATTGTTATAACCATTGTTATTCTTATTTAAATTATTATTATTATTGTAGTTATTGTATCTTCTATTATTATAATTATTGTTTACATTGTTAAAATTATTTCTTTCCCTTCCTTGATTGTTATGATTGTAATTATTTGCTGGATAATTCCTGTATCTTGTAGTATTCATCGTTCTATTATTTATATTACTATTTAAACTTCTATTATTATTGTTATTGTATTCGTAGTGGGTATTGTTTGAATTATTTCCATTGTTTCCTCTATTAGAATGTTCTATGTTTCGGTTGTAATTTATATTATTTCTATTCTCGTTTTGTTTGTTTCTATTACTAGTTAGGTTTCTTTCTATCCTCATCAGGTAATTGGATAGTTGTTCAAACGTCCTGATGTTTTGTATAGCTATTGTCTCAGCTATCTGTGACTTGAAATGCCTGGATAGGAACATGATTATTTCTTCTTCTTTAATTACTGGTTCTAAGTGTTGCGCTTGAGAATAGAGTAGCAACGAGTAGAGATACATGGTATTCCCTCTGTTCTCATCATATCGTCCAAAATATATTCTCTCTCTAACCTCTCCTTGTGTGATTTCACCCCAATATAATTTGAGAAATGCTGTTTCAAATTCCTTATAGTTGTTGAATTCTATCTCATTACTTGTGAACCACAATAGAGCTTGTCCAGTAAGGTGTTTTCTCAATATTTCCCTTATATCTTCGAAATTTCTTATATGTTTTATCTTATTTGTTAATATCCTCAAAAATATTTTTGGATGTATCTTCCTGATGTTACCATCAAATTTGATATTCTCCTCGTTCCCACCTTGATATGCATAAGTAATCATTCCTTGTTCGCCTTTTAGTTGCATTCTAATCTGTTCCAATTCATTCTTCATATCTCTTTTAATGTCATTCTTTGTTTTCACTATGTCCTTTTCGGTTTCTTCTCTTACTTCATGTATTTCTTTTTTTACATCACTTCTGATGGATTCGATATCCCTTCCATGTTTAATAATGCTCCTTTTCACATCTTCTATATCCTTTTTTCCTGATTTTTCTATTATTTCAACGGCTCTGGTGATCTTCTTCGTTTTTTCTATTAAATTTTGTTCCAAGTTTTCGAATTTTTCTTCTTGGTTCTCTAAACTTTTTTCTATCTCGTCTTGTTTTCTTTTGATCTCCTCTACCTTTTCGTCTTGTTTCCGTAGTTTTAGTTCCAATGAGTTATTCATTCTTTCAATTTTTTGATTTTGTTCGTCCATCTTCTCTTTAATTATTTCTTTCAAATATTCAAGATTTCTTTCAAATATTCTTTCTGTTCTTCCATCATTTTCTTGCTATCTTCCTGTTGTTCTTTTAATAAGTATTTTATGCTCTGTAGAAGTTGGTTTTCACTGTCTCCTTTACTTGTTTCTCCCTCATGTATTCTTCTCGGTTCTTCAATTTTTTGTTTTTCCTCAGCTTGTGTGATATTCTCCTCACTTGGCTGCATGTTTTCTCTTGATTCCGTTACATTTTCTAATTCTCCAATCATTTCTTCATCCCGATCTTCATTATTTTCTTCTTGATTGAAACAGTATGTTTCTGGATCCTTTCCCTCTTTAATTACAGCCTCCTGTAGCCTTCTAACGAGCGCCTGTTTGGTTCCCGTTTTGTCCAATCCTCTGTTTTCCAAAATTTCCTTCAACTCCGTTGTTTTTAATTCTTTTATTGTTTTGTTTGACTCCATTGTTCAGAATTTTTATTTGTAATAGACAAAACAGTACAAAACTCCAAACAAATTTTCCCCGAAATTATTACTGATTTTAAAGTTAGATCGTCACAAAAATTGGTCAAATTTATTTTTATTTTATGAACAATTAATTATTTACTGAATTTATTCAACGCACCTACGTTGGGTCGCCATTTATTACGTATATATTTATTACGTATATATTTTATTAAGGTTTTTGTTTTGTTAGTGAATAAATATAAGTTTTACTGGAATAAATTTGTCTATAACATATATGTTTTTATCTATGATTTGAATCCTAAATTTTCAATGATATAACTGGATATTAATTGTCTAATTGCCCATGTTTTGGATGCTATTTATGACTTTATGATAATGTTTATTTATTATAATGATATATAATTAATTGAGTGTTATAACAATATAATTGATTGAACATTTGAAATTTATGTATGTGTAGGGCATGAGATTCTTTTTGTTATTTGGGTTCTTAAGGTTGTGAATAAATTCAGTTGATAAATAAATAAAGAAACATTTTACTTGGAAACAATATTTAATTTTATTTATAAAAATTTTATGCGCCGCCCATGTATGGGTCAAATGAAATTATTGATTTATTCTTTCGTGTGGCGTTCTGTACGCATGCTTGAAAATATAAGGTGACGATGCGCTAGAGTAAACATTTGCTATACGCGTCGGTCTGTTCAGTTTCACAGCGAGCTTATATGCTGTGTGATAGAACGTACTTCAAATTATATACAAGTTAAAAGAATTTATGTTGGAAATTTATACATACAGAAACACAAATAATATGGTACAAGAAATAGTTATGAAATTTATATACATAGAGTCTAAATATTACATAAAAGAATTGGATGCATCTTTCTTAAGCTTCTTATTTGAAAAATGCGTAAGTATTAAATTTTATTTATTTAAATTGGCCATTAATCATTGAGAAATTATTTAAGAATATAGCTATATTGAGTCTCTAATTTGAATTCTTTTTCAGATCGATCATTATTTAAAAGTCTATTTTACTCATGAGATTTTAAAGAAAACATTTGATTGAAGTTATTGAGTTTTATATAACTCTTGTTGTACAACAATACACTGACCTTGTGTTCAGGAACCAGGATCTGCCTCTCGGGATTCGGGAAAAACAGCTTCCGAAGTTTTAAAGTTGAATAGTTATGTGAAATTATGATCTTCACTCTGGAAAACCAGCTACAATCATTGTGTAAGTACATGTGAATGTTTATCAATGGTTTGTTATGTTTTTATCCTCATTTTGAGGATAATTTCTTAAAATTTCTGGAGCACTTCCAAAACCCAACCTTCCAGAAACGAAGCCAAGCCACCGACCCTTTTTCTTCAACTTTTTTCAACAATCAACAATTAAACTTTTGTTTAAATTCAGCTCACTATCTCCATAAAAATGTTTGTTACACTTGTTGTTGTTTGAAAGTTCCTTCTGTCATGTCACATAAACCAATCACCGTTTTTCTTTTTTAACGCACTCAAAATTATGATTTCACTTAACATTCTAATATCTTTACCTACATACAAAAATTAATCTCACTAAAATTGTTTATTCAATATTGAAGTTCCTCTTGTTAGTATGTGACGAATAGTTTTTCTCAAGCGATATACAATAGTCTTTAATATCAATGTTCAATTTAATTTCTTATTATAATTATCAATTGTGTTTAGTCATCAACATAAATTCTTTTAAAACATTTATTAATATTCCTTAATCTAATTCTTAATGTTCATTATATTGGATTAAATACATTAATTAATTCCTATTCATGTCATCTATGGAATTACTCTACTTTCAACGTTTGTCGCTGATACATATTGACATCTATATTTTGTCGCTAGCGTGTGTCGCTAGCGTATGTCGCTAAGCGTATTGGTATTACATCGTTAAATATTCTAACCCATATGTTTTTAGTAAACAATGTGTTATAATATTGAACAATATCCTTTTTTATTTCGAATATTTATTAATTCATGTTTCTTTTCTAGATTATATGTTCATCATTATTTCTGACATGAGGTATTTAATACGATGGACGATATTTACTCTATGGCTTTTGTTATATGATCAAGGTAATGTTTCTTTTGTCAATTCTATGTGATTCTTCTCAAATTATTAATTATATACATAAGTTGTATTACTTTATTTAGTTAATATGAGCAATTTTAATGTCTCATATTTATGATTCTAACAAAATATAGTCTAATGTTTTAATTTCTAATCAGTTTCCAACTAATCTGTTTATACCAGTGTTTCTATCTTTATTTATACGTTATAATATATATATATATATATATATATATATATATATATATATTGAACCATATATCTTATATATTAAAGAGTATCAGCTGTTTGAGAATATTTTACTTAGTATTTAAAATGGATTGAAACTATGTAGTTAAAAACACATTAAGAAAACCACAATCATAAGTAAAAATGCATATAAAATCAGAATATATTAAATCATTTGTTTACAATAATTAAAAGAGCAACAATAAATATATAGAAATTACCTTTATAATTGTCTCAAGTTTGAAAATGCTTAACAAGTATAGTGGAGAACATGAAATTTGCCCAATATGGATGTTTAGTTGTCATGAAGAAATCAGCTGTTTCATCTGAAATTAAACGAGTTTTAGTTATCTAATTTAATATAGTTGAAACAGTAATAATATAAATCATTTTCATATTTAGTATAAAGAACTAGAAAAGTTTAGAAAATATCAATGACATAAAGATAATTTATATGTCACAATGTATATCAAATTTATGGAATCAATGAATAAAAAATTATGATGGATTTAAAGAAATATTTGCTACTAGAGAATTTAAATAGTATAAATAACCAAAGCAAAAGATATTATAAAAGAATTTATTCTCACAAATATAAATATTATTTTCAAATTGTCATATACATATATATATATATATATATATATATATATATATATATATATATATATATATATGGCAAAGCAAAACTAGACATTGCCATATCGACATATAACAAGGAATTTCACTATCTGTAAAAGACTTGTTCTATTGAAATTTGTTGAATAGTAAAAGAAAACAGATACTTTTCAAGTGAAATTTACATTTATATATGTTTCCAAAAACTTCATAAAGTGTAGCAATTGTGAATATAGTTCGACAGCTCCAGAAACAATGTGATTGGTGGAAATATGACAGGACAAATTTTGATCAACTAAAATTAACAAAAACTTTATTGATAATTAGTGAGCTTAGAAACAATATATTCGTTGTTGATAAGAAAATTGACGATCAAATAGAAGTGGGTAGTTGGTTCTTGGCGTCGAAATAGCGAGGAGGTGATGAAAATTTTTTCCAGAAATTTCAAGTAAAATCATAAATATTCATGATCAAACCTATAGATTCTTAACAAATATAAAACTTAGAACACTCACAAGTATTTGTATCCAGTTTTCCCGTGAGAATATCCAAATTTCTCAGCTAGAACTTCGGAAGGCGTAGTCCTGTTTCCAGACGGGATAGATCCAGAATCCAGACATCAGGTCAGTGCTTCTTTAAATATTATTGGTCAATAATAAGAATAATAACTCTTGAGTATGAATTCAGTGACTATTTTCATGTATATATAAGAATTCTTGCGTCTATATGATCGATCTATAAAAAAGAAAAAGGACGTTATGTAGTTTATTTACTAGACAAAATCTAAATATTATTTAAAAAGGCCTATTCTGTAATATAATAATGCTTGTACTTACGTATTTTCAAATCATATAAGAAAAATGCATCTTAATCCATTCACATAATATTTCCATTTGTATATATAATTTTGTAACCTATTTCTTCCGAACAATTTATTTAGTGTATGTATATAATTTCTAACGTAAATTCTTTTATGCGAATCCATCAACATTGTTATAACGACAACGATGCTATGTATCTAATATTCACGCAGATGCAGAGCGTCGATAAGAAACGTTCGTTCCGTCTCGAATACATTCGTTTTTAGTTGGGCATGCGCATAAGATGGTGTATATCCTTTATGATTCTGTGTTGGTAATTTCCATAGGCGTAACTATTTTATAAATATTTAAATAAAAATTTCATTATAAAATTAAATTATTGAAAGTATTGTGTTTTGTGTTTCTTTTTATTTTGAATGAGCAAGAAAACTAATATAGTAGCGGATGATCTTAGCCGTGAAACAGAAATGAAGAAGAATGATCAACAATTCCAAATTGGCATCAATAGATTGCAGAAAACTGAAGGTTTGTTTACTTTGGAAAAAATAATGGAAGATCAGAGAAGTTTGCAAGCATCTTGTAAAAGGGGAGCATTTCAAAACGAGGGAATTTGGTATAAGAAAATGGAAGACAGGGAAATTTATTTAATAACATCTGAATATGCTAAAGAAATTCTAAGACAACTACATGAGGAATATGGACATATAGGATCTCGGAAACAATGGATGTTGTTTAGAGAAAATTACACCGCAAAGAAGGACATATCATTAGTAAAAGAAATCTGTAAAACTTGCCAGTTGGCAAAGGAAAAGAATTATCATAATATTAGTGGACCAAAACCTATAATAGCACGCAAACCTCTACATATAGTAGCTATTGATTTTATATCACAATTAATACCAAGGCAATAACCATATTTTAGTCATGGTAGATATTTTCTCAAAATTTGTAAGAACTTTTCCTTGTCAACGTACCAATGCAAACACAGTAATATCTTGTCTTAAAAATTTTATAGAAGAAATAGGAACTCCTGAAATTTTAATACTTGATCATGCTACTTACTTTGTGAGTGAAAAAGTCAAACGTATCTGTAGAAATCATAACATAAAAATGAATTTTATAAGCATAAGAAGACCATCATCTAATCCAGCTGAGAGGTATATCAAAGAAGTTGTCAAGTATTTAAGGATTTTATGTAATAATACGCACAATTTATGGGAAGAAAATCTAAACCAAGAAGAAATTTTTTTAAATCAATTACCTAATGGAGTTACTGAAGAATGTCCACAATTTATTTTGAAAGGAATACCCCCAGAACGTGATTGGATTATACAGAGAGAATGGGATATGTCTCCAGTTTTAAATAAAGTAAGCAAGAATTTGGAAAGAAGTGCTATGAGATTTATTAAAAGAAAGGGAAACAAGAATAAAAAGGAGATTAGGTTTGAAAAAGGAGATTTAGTCCTAGTAAGATCTTTAAGAACACCCAAGAAAGGTGAAAATCAATGTAAGAAGTTATTATCACCTTTTGAAGGGCCATATGTAGTTGACAATAGTGATGCTCAAAACAGTTATCGGTTATTCTATCCAGGTACACAATTAGAAAGGGGAGTGTTCAATGTTGAACATGTATATAAATATTATGAATAGATGATGTTGTTACGAACGAAAATTAAAGGAAAATAATAGTCATAAGTATAGTTTTAAATTTAATATTAAAGTAGTGTACAAAGATAAACTAGATATTAGATAGGGTTTTGTTTTCATTTGGCAGATGGTGATCCAATAAGATTCTTCACTGTTGTTTCTTCAGAAACTAAAAAAAATTTAAAAATAAGTAAGTAAATGAATAAATACAATATAATATAAATAAAAATTTATTAGGGAAAATTTATTATAAAAACAGCTTTGAATATAAAGAAAGGGAAATTTGAATATGGCAAATCAATAGATAACAAATAAAGAAAACAATTTATAAGAAATATTGGCTTTATAAAGAAGGAAAATATAAAGATATAAGATAGAGGGGATAAACATAAGAATAACTTAAGTATCAAATAGAATTTCACATCTTTTAAAATAAGGAAATAAGGCGCAAATAATAAAAGGATAGGAAAGGAGAATAATGAATGATATTGATTAAAAATATAGGAGGTAATGTTTGATGTCAATTAGAATTTTATAGAATACTTGAAAATACATGGAAGAATAAGGAAATTGATATATATATATATATATATATATATATATATATACATATATATATATATATATATATATATATATATATATATATATATATATATATATATATATATGAATTTGAGAAATAATTAATTATATTGAATAATGAGTATTGAAATGAAATATGATATGAGGAGTATATAGAGAAATAAAATATAATGAAATTATAGGAAATATAAATTGATATATAAGCGGATGTTAGTATAAATATGATAGTAGAGAAGTATTAGAAGGAGTAATATTATGAATATTTAAATTGACATTGATAAGAATCTAATATATTTTGGGAAAGAATAATTTGACAGGTGTTGATAAGAATAGGAATTGTAATAGGAAGTATGTGAATAGTTATTTGAGAATTGAATATAAAGTCAAGGAAATATGAGATTATGCCATAAATTTATAAATATTCAAATAAAGATATAACAATCATTACAAAGAAGAAAATTGAAATTTAAATAGCTCTCAATGGTATTGATATCATTTAAATTTGAGGGGAATGGAACCATATATCTTATATATTAAAGAGTATCAGCTGTTTGAGAATATTTTACTTAGTATTTAAAATGGATTGAAACTATGTAGTTAAAAACACATTAAGAAAACCACAATCATAAGTAAAAATGCATATAAAATCAGAATATATTAAATCATTTGTTTACAATAATTAAAAGAGCAACAATAAATATAAAGAAATTACCTTTATAATTGTCTAAAGTTTGAAAATGCTTAACAAGTATAGTGGAGAACATGAAATCTGCCCAATATGGATGTTTAGTTGTCATGAAGAAATCAGCTGTTTCATCTGAAATTAAACGAGTTTTAGTTATCTAATTTAATATAAGTATTAGTTGAAACAGTAATAATATAAATCATTTTCATATTTAGTATAAAGAATTAGAAAAGTTTAAAAAATAAAAATATCAATGACATAAAGATAATTTATATGTCACAATGTATATCAAATTTATGGAATCAATGAATAAAAAATGATAATGGATTTAAAGAAATATTTGCTACTAGAGAATTTAAATAGTATGAATAACCAAAGCAAAAGATATTATAAAATAATTTATGATCACAAATATAAATATTATTTTCAAATTGTCATATACATATATATATATATATATATATATATATATATATATATATATATATATATATATATATATATATATATATATATATATATATATATATATATATATGGCAAAGCAAAACTAGACATTGCCATATCGACATATAACAAGGAATTTCACTATCTGTAAAAGACTTGTTCTATTGAAATTTGTTGAATAGTAAAAGAAAACAGATACTTTTCAAGTGAAATTTACATTTATATATGTTTCCAAAAACTTCATAAAGTGTAGCAATTGTGAATATAGTTCGACAGCTCCAGAAACAATGTGATTGGTGGAAATTAGCAATTGTGAATATAGTTCGACAGCTCCAGAAACAATGTGATTGGTGGAAATATGACAGGACAAATTTTGATCAACTAAAATTAACAAAAACTTTATTGATAATTAGTGAGCTTAGAAACAATATATTCGTTGTTGATAAAAAAATTGACGATCAAATAGAAGTGGGTAGTTGGTTCTTGGCGTCGAAATAGCGAGGAGGTGATGAAGAATTTTTCCAGAAATTTCAAGTAAAATCACAAATTTTCATGATCAAAGCTATAGATTCTTAACAAATATAAAACTTAGAACACTCACCAGTATTTGTATCCAGTTTTCCCGTGAGAATATCCAAATTTCTCAACAAATTACGCAGCTGGAACTTCGGAAGGCGTAGTCCTGTTTCCAGGCGGGATAGATCCAGAATCCAGACATCAGGTCAGTGCTTCTTTAAATATGATTGGCCAATAATAAGAATAATAACTCTTGAGTATAAATTCAGTGACTATTTCCATGTATAATATATATAAGAATTCTTGCGTCTATATGATCGATCTATAAAAAGAAAAAGGACTTTATGTAGTTTATTCACTAGACAAAATCTAAATATTATTTAAAAAGGCCTATTCTGTAATATAATAATGCTTGTACTTACGTATTTTCAAATCATATAAGAAAAATGCATCTTAATCCATTCACATAATATTTCCATTTGTATATATAATTTTGTAACCTATTTCTTCCAAACAATTTATTTAGTGTATGTATATAGTTTCTAACGTAAATTCTTTTATGCGAATCCATCAACATTGTTATAACGACAACGATGCTATGTATCTAATATTCACGCAGATGCAGAGCGTCGATAAAAAACGTTCGTTCCGTATTATAACACAATAGAATTAGCAAAGTAAGTTTCTTATCAAAGAAAAAACATAAATTTTAGAATATTTTAAGTTATATCAAAATATGTCAAGTTATCGTGGAACAGTTTCGTTCCTACCACATTTGTATATAGTTGTTAAAGTTTATTCTAATATAAAAATAATTATCTAACAAGTAATTTCTCTTTTACATCTAATCTGAACTGATCTGTTAAAGGTCGTTAAAAGTGGCACGATCACACATGCTCCCTGAGTGTAGGTAAATAGAAAGACAAATAAAATAATCTCTACACTACATTATAATTTGGCGCCCAACGTGGGGCCTTTTAGCAGATCAGGTTTAAATTATTGAAAATTTATTCAAAATTAACTTATCTCGATTGGCAAAACTAACGATTCCGTTAAAATAAATTCTTACAATTAATGTATTGAAATGGATCTAAGAGATGGAAAAAAACACCAGGAACACGGGGAATTATACAAAAAAATTTAAAGCAGCTGAGTAAACACGAGTTACGAACAGAATTAATCAAAAGAAATAAAGACGGAGAAGGAGAAAAGAAAAAGCTGAAAGAAGATTTACGACAAGTTATGATAGAAGAAAATCTAGATCCAGATGTTCATTTATTCGATGTGGAGGAAGATAAAGAACATACGGGGGAAGAAGAAATTGTGGAAACGGGAACAATTAAAGAAAATCCGGAAAACCCTAATGAAAATAGAATGATGGAAATGCTTATGTTAGCAATAAATAAAATAGAAGAGTCACGTAAGGAAACTCAACAAAATATAGAAAAATGTAGAGAAGAAACAACATTAATTAAAGAAGATATAACCAAGACGATAAATAAAAATGCACAGGAAGTGGATGACAGATTGACACACTTTCTGAGCAAGTTTCAAGACTTTCAAGTGGATGTGTGCAAGGAATTTGAAGTTGTACATAAAGAAAACGAAAGAAGATATGCGAGAGATAAAAGAGGAACAACTGAATATAGTAAGAAAACAAGAGACAGAAATATGTTACATGAAGGAAGAGATTCAAAACCATAAACAAGAAAATGATACAAGATATCTCAATTTAAAAAAAGAAATTAATGACGAACAACGAAAAATTTTTAACCTAACACCAAATAAGGAAGACACGCATGTCCAGGAAGAACTCAACGGTATTAGAACACAAATAAATGACAAACAAAAGAAATTGGAAGAACAATACAATATAGAAATGGAGAAAATAAGAAGAGAGTTAGAAGAAAAAATAAATACGCCTAAATTTGTAAATCAAAATATTTCCATTGATTTAGGAACAAAGTTTTATGGTAATATAAAAAAAAATACACCCAGTAGTCTTTCTCAAGAGTTTAAAAAACAAGATAAGGTATTTCAGTAATTTTGGTGACGTTAGAGAGGTTATTCGTAATAACTTACTTAATCAAGCTCAGATTTGGTTTTCTAGTAAAGAAGCCAGTATAAATTCTTTTTCTGAATTTGAAGCTGCATTCCTTAGAACCTTCTGGAGTGAAAACAATCAGTTAATTGTGCGCGAAAGACTTTATTTTGGCAAATTTGACCAAAATAAAAGTGATAAGTTAACAAATTATGCACTCCAATTATATGCACAAGCGCAATATTTAGAACCAGGTTTACAGGAATCAGAGACTGTAATGTTTATCGCTAGACACTATAAGAGCCAAATTTCAGAAACTGTAGCGATTCAAAACATGCAAAGCTTTGAACAGTTATACGATTATTTAAGTCGCATAGAAAGGAATAACAATCACACCAGATATCAAAATGAAGGTAATAACGATTTTCAAAATCAGAGCTCCAACTATAATTTTAGACAAAATTCTAACTCATTTTACAATAATCATAATAGTTATCAACATCACCGAAAGAATCAGAATATCAATCAAGACAACAGGACACGGAATAATATAAACCAAAATAATTATGGTGGACAACGTTCACAGAATCACATGAATAATTATCCTTATACTAACAATAATCAAAGAAATAATTTTACTAATGCTAGCTACAGACGAAATTTTAATAATGACAATTATAGAAATAATGACACAAACTATAGACATAGACCTAGACGTAACTCAGACGGTCAACTTCACAAAAACAGAAATGACAAAAGGGAAAATGAAAGAAGAGTTAATTTTGGGAGAAATACGAGAAGTCAGGAGAGGACAGATGATTACGAACAACGATCAGAAGATAGAAGGGAAATACAGAGAAATGAACAGTATCCCTCAACATCAACCCAAGGTAATGACATTCCTGGAGTAGAAGACACCCAGGATTTTCAATAAAAAACTATGTAATAGCCAAAACGTATAACTACATGCATCCAAGGGAATTCTTAAGAGATGTCGAAGATCTAGATCAAAACAATTTAGATTTAGTGATCATAAAGGGTGCAATTGAACAGTTAGAGGTAAACATTATAGTAGATTCAGGTTCACAATCGTCTTTAATAAATGGTAAACTTATCAAAAAAATTAAAAAATTGACAGAAGTAAACAAGGCAGTTATAATAAAACTTCAGTTGAAAGATACAATAACTGATATGCAGCTTTTGATATTGGATAATATAGAATATGATATACTTCTGGGAAATGACGAACTAGAAAAAAACAATGCTATCATAAACTATGAGAAGAAATTTTTTATATTTAATGGTATAGAGATGGAATTTAGTGGCAATGAACGGGATGCACAAAGGCAACAGGATGAATTAAAAAGCATAAATGGTAAAATAAATAAAGAAAACACCAGTAATAATAAATATTATATGAGCGAAGAGAGAAGGAAATTGACGGGAAAAGAGACGAAGATTTATGAGGTTGGAAAACATATTTAATATAAGTAAATATAATATAAATGGAATGGAATTCACGTGTAGTAAGGAAAATCGAAATGATGTAAGCAGATTGCTAGAAATATATGTAGGATTAATAAGAGAAGAAGCAAGAGTAGCTGCCGAATACGTGCACAAAATCAAAATAAATAAAAATATAGAACATTTCAAAAGTAAGACCTAACCATATAAATTAACAAATAAAGTACAAGAAAATATACAACAACTTTTAAAGGATAAAATAATAGAATATAGTAATACGTCATATATAAATCCAATAGTCATAGTTCAAAAGAAAGACGGAGATATCAGGATATGCCTAGATGCCAGGAATTTAAATACATGTACAATACCTGAATATGAACCACCTTTAACGATAGAAGCTATATTTGGAAGAATCTCAAAAGCCAGCGTTTTTACCAAATTAGATCTAAAGCACAGTTTTTGGTTAATACCGCTACATGAAGACAGTAGAGATTATACAGGTTTTATTATAGATGGAGTAGTATATCGTTTTGCTGTTACACCGTTTGGATTAAACACATCTACAAGTGCATTATTAAAAGCATTACATAAAGTTTTAAACAAATATGAACATTTTACACTACACTACGTGAACGATATAGTGATTTTTTCTGATAACAAAGAAGATCATTTGAAACATATTGAAATAATTTTAAAAGCATTGGATGATGCTGGACTGAAGCTGAATATAAAAAAATGTCAGTTTTTCCAGGATCAAATTTTATACTTAGGATACAAACTAGATTCTGAAGGAGTGAGTATTAACGAGGACAGGATAAAAGTTATAAAAGATTACAAAAGACCAACAAACTTAAAAGCATGGAGAGGTTTTCTTGGTACTATTCAATATTTCAAGAGGTTAGTACCGAATCTTACTGAAAAGGAAATTCCTTCAATTGAACTGCTGCGCAAGAATGAAAGGTGGAAATGGGATAACAGAAGAGAAGAAGCCTTTAATAATATAAAAAACACTTTCACTAAGAATGCCAAAATTTATCACCCTGATTACACAAGCATATTTACTTTGAAAACTGATGCT
Organism: Galeruca laticollis; assembly: GCA_963921935.1. Lineage (NCBI taxonomy): Eukaryota > Metazoa > Arthropoda > Insecta > Coleoptera > Chrysomelidae > Galeruca > Galeruca laticollis. Next base: position 257,254,148 of record OY998175.1, on the reverse strand, counting down.
TCTATACATCGATTCGCTGGAGTGTTGACTCAGGTGCAACATGAAGTTGAAGTACCAATAGCTTTCGTTTCAAGACTAACCAAAAAGGCTGAAAAAAATTATAGTGGTGGTGAGCTACAATTAGCCAGCATTTTATTTTGTATACAGAAATTAAGATTTTATTTATTGGGAAACAAATTTGTAATAGAAACCGATAACCAAGCGTTGACAACTATTTTAAAAAACAAATATGATAACAATAGAATACATAGATGGTCATTATTATTAATGGAATACAATTTCGACATTAAACATGTTAGTGGAATTTCAAACACTATACCAGATGCAATTCCCAGAATGGATAATCTCACAAAAAAACATGATATTCGAGTAGGTATAAATATTATGAAGTATAAAGAAGGAATATTTTCTTTGGAAGAAATAAGAAAAGATCAAGAATTATTAACAGATAAACAAAAACAGAAGAGTCTTGTAAAAGATGGTTTGTATTATAAAGAAATAAATAATTCTGAACCTTTTGTAATATCCAAGAGGCTAACAAATAAAATTGCTCAGGAATTACATATAAAATACGGCCATATAGGTGTAAAAAGATTATTTCATATTTTCAGAGAGAACTACATTAGTAAGAACGATTTGTCGAATATTAAAAATATAATTAGAAGTTATGAAATATGCCAATTTGCCAAAGTAAAGAATTTTCACAATGAAAACCTACCCAAGACACTGATTACGAGACAACCTCTAGAGACAATCGCAATAGATTTTTTATCAAATTTAGTTCCGAGTAATCATGGCAATTCACATGTTTTAATAATCACTGATTTGTTTTCAAAATATGTAGTAACTTATGCATGTCGTCGAACGAATATTAAAACAGTAAAAACTTTCCTAGAAGAATATTTTAATGTTGTAGGCATCCCACACAACATTATAATGGACAACGCCACCTATTTCAATAATAGAGAAATTAAGACTTGGTTAAAGAAACGTAACATACAACACTTGTACACTAGCATTAGACACCCCATGTCAAATCCCGCTGAACGAGTAATTAGAGAAATAGTAAAGTATCTAAGAATTCTAGTGCATTATGAACAAACTAATTGGGAAGATAGGTTGGAAGATATAACTTACTATTTGAATCAAACTCCGAACACTACAACTGAATTACCACCTATACCTGTTTTAAAAAATGAGTTACCAGACAGACCATGGATAACGCGAAACAATATCCCATATGAGGAAATTTTAACAAAGGTTAACAACAGAATTGCCGAGAGGGCAAGAAAAAGTATAAAAACAAGAAATAAAAAAATTAGGAACCATGTTACGTTCAATATGAATGAGCTGGTGATCCTCAAAGCACTAAGGACTTCTAACCGGAAAAATAAACAATGTGCAAAATTAAAACTTGTATATGAAGATCCTTGCCTAATCAATAATGAACAAGGTGGGAATAGCTATGAACTAAGAAATCCAGTTGACAACACCATTAGAGGAGTTTTTCACGTTTCTCAAATATATAAATTTTATCCATCACCTAGCTAATTTCATATATCTTATTCAGACGTTAATCATTTATAATACAAAATCTTCAGAATTATTTCCAATTTGAAATTATAAATAAGTTCTGAAGATTCTGGGAGAATGTTATAACACAATAGAATTAGCAAAGTGAGTTTATTATCAAAGAAAAAACATAAATTTTAGAATATTTTAAGTTATATTAAAATATGTCAAGTTATCGTGGAACAGTTTCGTTCCTACCACATTTGTATATAGTTGTTAAAGTTTATTCTAATATAAAAATAATTATCTAACAAGTAATTTCTCTTTTACATCTAATCTGAACTGATCTGTTAAAGATCGTTAAAAGTGACACGATCACACATGCTCCCTGAGTGTAGGTAAATAGAAAGACAAATAAAATAATCTCTACACTACATAACATTATAATATATATATATATATATATATATGTATATATATATATATATATATTTTTGATATATTTTTAGTTATTTTATTTATTAAAGTCGTAGTCTTGTTTATATATATATATAGACTTGACTTACCTTCGGCTAGCTTCTAATAAATATAAGTTAATGTTAATTTAAAATTTTTAATAGAGTCGGTAGCATGAAAACTCCTCTTGAGTTCTGGACGCACAAATATAAGTATAATTTAATTTTGAATAACTACTTCTTAGATAGACATATTTTACTTAATTCAGAAACAAAGTCTTTCCTGAATACCTACCTACCTAATGATTTCAAAATTCTTACATAGATTGATTGAAGTAAGCAAAATTTTTTAATAAATTTATTATGGACATGAATAAAAATAAAATACCAACACTTTCTATAAAATGATTTAATAAATTGTTACTATCAAAATTTGCATTATTGTTAACATCAAAACTTCCTCATACCACTCCTGCATTCCATCCAGTCATGCGCACTGAACGTGGATTTACAGTCAAGGTTATATGTATGAACTATTTATACGCTTCTAACGTTCATAAGTTTGGTGAAATTATTAATATGTTATTTAAATTTGAACTATACAATTACACACACACATATATATATATATATATATATATATATATATATATATATATATATATATATATATATATATATATAAAAGCAATACGAATGAATTGAAATGAGGATAGTAATGGATAGAAAAAGTAAGACATGCATCAGAAGGAAAGAAGAAATGGAAGTTATATGAACATTTATGTACAACGTGAACAATTGATGAACTGATTTAATTTAACAAGTAAGTACTATACTATCTATTATTAAAATTGTATGGATATCCATAGATATTGTAATAAACACGAGATATGACATAGAAAATTTTAAGAACGCCCTATATAGACAAATTTTTCGTAATTCGAAATAATTAATAATTGTTGACCTCAACGAAGGAAAGTGATACAAACAAAGTGTGTTATTGCAAGGTTAATAAAACATCACAGCTGACGATTGTGCCATGCTTTGTTTACCAATACGTTACAAATTAAAATAATGATACAGAAAACTAACATTCACACAAGGGCATAGACAAGGTAAATTTTAGAATAAATAACAAGAAATTTTGAATCAAAAGGGAGACAGTAACTCTCCCCGAAGTGGCCAGTCTAAGTACGGACGGTCCCTTCACCCTCAACAGTAATATCGTGCAGTTTGTGACTAGTGATATTCCAAAACGTAAGTTTTTAACGTACAATTAATTTTTATATATTGTATTGATCTGCTTTATTATATTTTCATTGACTTAACCGGGTGTCCCAAAAAGGTAAGGGTGGGTTCCCTTCTTTCGGTCATATCTAGTGTACCATTTACATCTGCGCCCCTCATCTACTATTAGAATCTAAAAATTTATAGGTATTTACGGAGATATCTTATGTTCAGGGACCATCTCCCTATATATCTGATTATTTGAAATTGTGCACGGATATTTATATGGTACAGGGGATCATATTTATTCCTATTTTAAAGTTTCAACCGATAATTTTTCGGTCATATTACAGGACATCCACATACCGGAGACATAATTAATCTTCCGAATTTTGTTGATATAGATATTGTTCTACATATAGATTTTCTTTTTTTTATATTGTACCGGTTACCTAAATTTCACGAGATTCATAATTATTTTTTTTCAATCCCAGAAATTTTGGCGATATAGATATATGGTTTACAGGATATTGTATTTGTTCTAAACTCATAAAGTTTCGTTTGATTCCTATTAATTGCCTTAATTTTTGTGCAGGATATCCACCATAATTATCGCCAAAGTTATATTAGTTACTATTTTTTTCTTGTGACTTCAACTTACTACTGTCATTATATGATTTACAGTAGCGCATAGGGTACCGTAATTATTACAGTGGAGTACCAAAAAAATCTGGCTCGTTATTTTTTTATTTCTTTATATATATATATATATATATATATATATATATATATATGTAACTGAAGTAAAAGACTCATCATTCCTATGGGAGAACATCCCAAAAATCTGAAGTTTTTTAACCTAGATTAATGAGAATTCATTGCTTGATTAGACGAAAATTAATTCCAAAAATATATATTCACAGAAATTGATGATTTATCAAAGAAGTGAACACTCATATTGGAATCGTTTATTTATTTTATGTTATTTTCCTGGGATAGTCATTTGGTATGTGATCCATGGGAAAATAATATTTACTTCCTTTTCACATCGGAATTTTTAAAACATGTACCACTAACTTTGGATACCAAACCTACGGTTGTCACAATGCAATGTTTCTCTAGTGTCGTGTATTCAATAGTTTGAATGGATATAATTGAAAACTATTTTCAGACAAATGCACTAACAAAGAAAATAGGTACTTATAAAAACAAGTGTTTCAACAATTTCCCTAGAAAATAAAAATTATTTTCTTTATAAATCTTGATTATTGGTTAACAGATTCAACAATACCTATTTTGTATTCGCGGCAAGCTTTTGAATTTTGGCCCACCTAGGTCAAAAAATCAAATAAATTATTATTTTTTAGCGTACTTTTAAATACTGTCTCTTTAAAAATATTTTTCATTTATTTATTTTTATTTTTAGTGTATTTGTAAACAAAATTTCTCATGAGTTTTTTTACTTTCAATTTTGAATAGAGTAGAGCCATAATAAAAAAACTTGTCGTAATCCGGGAGTCGCCATTTCGAATTTATGAATTTTGACCGTGTAATAATGGTCTCCTACACAATAATAGTATATTGTATAATTAGTAGGAAAAGCATAATATTCCCAAACGACTGTCATAATTACACACAGGAGTATGCTTTTCTATTTTTTCTTCGATCGTTGATTTACATTTAAAAAATTAATTAAAAAATATGTAATTAAAGATGTAATCAAGTAAGTTGAGATAGGTTTCTCTATGTTCATATTGCAATATAGAAGTGGTCGCCATGGAAATTACTTTGTTATGACAAAAGTAAAATAATTTTCAAGCCGGTTTTGTTTGTCTTGTATTTTATAAGAAGAAGAAAGAATTTAATTTGTGTTCAAGAATATCGTTATAAATTAAATGTTTCTTTTAATTCTTTTATAACAACTTTATCGATACCTATAAAAATTAAAACCACACTTTGTTTCATTTTATTGTAATAATCCATTTGTAACATTGCCGCACGCTACAGCAGTACGGTAAGAATTTTACCGCACTGTTATTTTCTAATTGCTTAGCAACTGCCACTATTATGGAATGTTGAGCTTTGCGCATAAAAAACAGGTCAAAATAGTGTCACTTTTCCCACGATCGGAGAAAAAAGTTATTATATCATGAATAAATATTTCACAGTTACAGATATAGACGAAAAATATTCTTCGCAATTTTAACTTTCATGCCAATTTGGATAACTTTGGAGGTGACCCTATAGCGAAACACACTATATACTTATACTGATTCACGATTATCACCAATTTCTCTCGCAGAGTTAATGAATACGAATCAAATTCGAGGCGCTTATACATCTGGCACCACTGCTTGATGCAGAAAGGTGGATGCCATGAACATAATACCCGAAATCGGACGCAGAGTTGCATATGTGGTGAATGAGAATATTTGCGGATGCAGAAAAATCGGTAATATGTACGGATGCAGAAATATCTGCAAGATGTATGGTAAATTTTGGAAAAAAAACTTTTTTGTTTTAAGAGTATATTGAAATTTCAAAGTATCTACGTGTTTGTCTCAATAAGAACATTGGAAGTAAATCATTGGAATATAATATACTCTTTGATTTAAGGGAGACGCCGAAACGTCGGAAGGATGAAAAGACGCAGGAAAGTATTGTTTATATATATATATATATAACATATAACATGGGAAATCTCTAAGGTTCATTCTGAACTTATTGACCAAACCAAGGTCATTACGGCTGTGACGTCATCAACACACAAGGTCATTAACCCCACTGTTGCTATGCGGATGTCCTTGGACTGAGATACGTTCGATCATTATACAGGATGTAGTCATAAAGATCCTATAAGGGCACTACCATATATCTCTGTTATTATTAATCAGATTTTCATCGAACAAACCGCACTGTGATAGGTAGAGCTTTTTTTTCATATGCAGAATGTAGTCATAAATATTCCATAAGGGCACTACCACATATCTCTATTATTAATCAGATTTTCATCGAACAAACGGCATTGTGATAGGTAGAGCATTTTTTTATATACAGGATGTAGTCATAAATATTCCATAAGGGCACTAGCATGTATCTCTGTTGTTATTGATCGTATTGATGTGGGACAAATGACATTATGAAGGAGACGCGGTATAGACAAGAAGTAACATTTTGCGTAGAAGTGTAATACACGTCACAGACCAGACGGCAGAATACATACACACACATCACATACCGTGCATTGGCGACGTTACCCCTGCTCATATAGGTAAGAAAACCACATTACTTTACTTTCGGCGAAGGAGGCAACCCCCCCCCCTTCTCTCTCCTATCGCTAAGAATGATTCATCAACATATCTGACTTCCATCGTAGAACCGACTTTACTGATCACCCAATGTAGAGTGGTGGGGGTCGCCGAAAGCAAAGTAATGTGGTATTCTTACCTACATGAATCACCTAGAGCTAAAAGATTTAGAGGAACATGTGATACTGATAGCGATATTGATAATTTTGAGGGACATTATTGCGATTTTTAATTTAATCTCGTTATTTGGTTATTGATTTAATATAGTTACACGCTTATCTGTAAATTCTTATAATTCAACTGTTATATGCTTTTCTTCTTCTTCGTTAGTAGTAATAATATATTTAATTGAAGAAGAAGCTCTCTTAGTAGTAATAGTAGTAGTAGTAGATCGATTTGTATAACAATATTTCTTGTTTATTTCAGAGATGAGTATTTTTTACAAAAATTAAACGACTTTTCTACTTCCACAGCATCAGAGAACAAGTCAATAATATAAGGTTGAAGGATCTACCATAACATATTCCGCAAAAATTCATCGTGTTCGGGTGACTCGATCAAAATTTGGAGAATCCATACTAATCGAATTAGATGAAAACGTAACTTTCCTCCCCACTTGGAGCATTGTCAGGTGGAGCTTCTGGAGTCGCAAATACTGGCATTGATGCTAAACGTCTGATAATATAATAATAGATTTAATTGAAGAAGAAGCTCTCTTAGTAGTAGTAGTAGAGTGATTTGTACAACAATCTTTCTTGTTTATTTCATATAGGTAAGAAAACCACATTACTTTACTTTCGGCATCAACATAGCTGACTTCCATCGTAGATCACCCAATGTAGAGTGGTGGCTGTCGCCGAAACTGTAATGTGGTTTTCTTACCTATATTAAACCATGGGGGCACTATTCGATTGATGCTTATATGTCGATGAGGTTCCAACCATTTGAATATTCTATCTCCTTAAAATTTATATATTATATATTTATGAGAATAAAAATTATTGTTAAATTAGTTTAATATTTTAATTTATTATACTTTCCAATTTTATATATTATTATGTAATAAAATGTTTGTTTATTCAATTGTTTATTATTTTGACTTACTCTAACCCATTTTTCTAAAAACACATGACGTTATCAACTGACTGAGCAGGGGTGACGTCATCAGCATACATGCCACAAGGTGGATGACATGCGCACAAAGCACAAGATGGCTGAGGGCCGCATCATGATTGACGCATGCGCAGATCCAGGTGAGCCAAAAATGACCAGGATGGACCTTGGCAATTTCCTATGTTATTTTACAGGAATGGCCTAGAATCAGTGCTGCTCCTTTACTTCGCTTATAGGATATCAAAATATTTTCGAGGTTTGAAAAATTTATCAAATCTGCCTAGCTTACTATTGTCATTCAAATGAAAGTTCCTCTTTATTTCTCGAAATATCCTTCTTTTCATTAAATTGAAAACAATCTCCACACTAGCATCAGGTGCTTGTTCCCAATAAAAGTCTTCTAGAGGTAATTTGTAGTATCCAGAAAACAATAAAATACCAACACATTTTTTTAGATTTTCTAAACTCAAATATTTCTTCAGAAAACATACTTTCAAATATTTGAACTATTGAATATCCTTCAAATATTTCGGCAATATTTTCAGATTTGTCTTTGGTTGGATTTGGTTAGAAAAACGTTTTCCCATTTTATTTTCTCGATTTTTTTTCTTAGCGGCAAAAGAATTATTTTTTGATTTCACTACCTTTTATTAGTTATAGCGGCCTTTTTGATGATCCCGCTTTTTGATCATCATCACTATTCTCTTCTATCTGGGGTGCAAATAATTCCAACGTGCCTGCTATATCGCCATTATCGTTCAGTTCATTATCATCTAAAAGATTATCATCCATATCTTCAAAATATGTCAGTTCATCCGGATTGGGTGGTATGATAGCAACATTCACATTCCTAAGATCTTCTTCCTCATGGTCAACAAAAAAGCATCATCTTCCAGCATAGCTGTGAGGTTGGCGGTAGTTAGAAACCGTTCTGAACCCATCTCTAAAAATAACAATTTATGGGTTGTTATAGAATCACTTTATGCCAATGTCCCAAAAAAAGGAAATCATGTATAGGGATAAATAAAAATTACCTGTTAATTGTTGAACGGAAAATGTCTTGACCAACACCACTCAACAAGTTATTATCGAAAGTTTATTATTTGAAAGTTTTTTAACACTCGGTGACAATAACTAGCGACACGTGTGCTTTTACGTGAGAGTTCATGAATTCTGGAGTGGATATTATGACAGAAGCAATAATAACAGTTAACGACTTGGAATGGTTACGTTTCATTTAATTGTTGCCAACTCGAAGAAAAAAAAATTAAATGTGCGTTAGCAAAAAAGAGGCGTTGGCTGTTATTAAGTTGACACTTCCAATATATAAATAATCATATTACTTTCACATAAAATAAACTAACCAGTTACAATGGGTTAGATATTCTTTTAACAAAAACTCAAGTACCAGTCCTTCCCGAATGTCTCCATTATGTGGAAGCATTTATACTTAGTTACAAAACGAATACATTGAGCAAAGTTAAATACTAAAAAAGACTTACTCTCTCGTCGTTTGCTTTGAGACCCTGCAGAATCATCATATACTCCTAATTGACGTAATTTCTTCTTATGTTTTTGACCTTGAAAGTGTATGTCTAACTGTTCCTGACATGTGGTACCCACATTACAAATTGAACAGTGGAATTTACTTTGAGTCTGGCCCTGTTCTACAGAAGCAGGCATCACGGCTGGCGTTGCATCTACTGTAATTCCAGTTTTTTGTCTTCTAAAATCTTGACCAAAAGAATCCTCGCCATCTTTTAGTTCTACTTTCTTTGACGGGCTGCATACAAACAATAACAATAATTTGTTTATAATAAAAATATATTCATAAATATTTTCCACTGTACTTATACAGGGTGTTTCTAAATTCATGCGACAAAATTCAGGAGGTGAATGCTCCTATGAAACTAAGATGGGTCTTTCCTATAACAAAATTTCCTCGGCCCAACCCTTTCCGAGATATCACCCTTAAAAGGTGGTGACTAAAATTGACTTTTTATTTTTATTCTACAATTTCAATAAAGCTAGAAACTTGAAATTCTGTACAAACAGGTAAGTTGATATCAGTAATTGCACTCATATGCTTACCACTTGAAAACTATATTGAAATGAAGACAATTTTATAACGCATTTTATAGGGTTTATTTGCAAAATCCGTTCATAACAGTTGCCAGGTTTTTAAATTAAAAAATTGGAGCAAGCAATGATTTATGACAAAGAAGCATTGCGCATATTTATTTGATGAGATAGATGACGCAAACAACAGCTAAAACTAATATGCTATTGAGAAGCGTTTTGGAGAAAACAATCCGTTTGTAAACACGTGTTTTGTGAAGAAATTAAAAATAGCGATAGAGTGTTTTTTATGCAAATCGAGTGATTCGGTGATAGATTTTTTTGGAAATGTTTTTGTAAACAATTATTTTAAATTAGAACGCCAAAAATCGAAAAACGTTTAGGCCCTCATCAAGCCAGACCTACAGATTTTTTGCAAAGTCTAAAAAAAATTTCGTTTCAAAAAAGCTTTGATACAGTTTATAGCTAACTACTGGGAGAACGACTATTTAGTATCAATAATCCAGAACAAGAAAAATGTTTTTAACTGTAGAGGAAAGATATTATTCTTATTAAACACCACAAAATTGCGTAATTAAAACTAAAGAAAATTATTACCAATGTTGTTGTACCCGTTTTCATTTAATTGGTTACGCCTCTGGCCGTCACACATCGGAACAAGCGTAGTGGAGCCGAAACGGTAGCAGCGCGCGATGCAAGTGTAAGTGCCATGCGCGATTAGACAGACTTTCCAATTCATTCGTAGATAGACAGACATTAGAAACAGACAATATAACATGTTGATTTTATTTTGTAACTTAACATACAGTCCATTTATTTGTTTTATTAATTAAAAGTTCAAAAAAAGGAGTGTAACAGTTTATTTGTAACAACACCAAAAAAGAACCAGCTACAACGAGTTGAATACTCAACATTGGTCCTTCTCACTGGATTGACAAGAAAAGTGGTATTTGTGAAGAAACAACAACTACAAACTACGTAAGTCACCCTCCTTTTTAACATATCCTACATTGTTTTTTGTACCTACATGTAAATTTAACACAATACAGTGGAATACTCGATTAGATAAAACACATTTGTTTTAACTTTAACATAAAAATGCCGGGAAACAATGATGGCGGTAATGCTAACGTACAACAACAAAATCCGAATCAAAATGTCGGTCAGGCTCAGATCACAATTGTGGATCAGTACACAAACTTGAAAAAAGACGTGTAGTCGTTAAGGCACAAGCCACAAGATTTAGAACCTTTTTAGATAATTTTAATATAGGCGTAAATTCAATAGATGAAATAAAAGTTAGGTTAGATCGTTTAAATGAGCTTCTTAATGATTTTGAAAGAATTCAAATTGAAATTGACTTCTTAGGTGTAGATGCAGCGCTACAAACAAATGAAAGAAGCGCCTTTGAGACAGCCTATTTTAAATTATTAGCCGATGCCAAATCGTTAATTAGAATCGCGGATGATAGGTCGAATGACATTGCAAGGTCAACGCCACCACCAAGTCCCTCACAACAGTCTCAACAATAAAATAATGCTAGTATAATAGGACAGGTAAAACTATCAAATATAAGCTTGCCAGAATTTTGGAGAAGTTATGAACACTGGATAGCTTTTCACGACACATTTGTGTCTTTAATTGACGATAATAACCAGCTGTCCGATGTTCAAAAATTGCACTATTTAAAAACTTGTTTAAAAGGGGAAGCGTTACAAGTCATCCAGTCGATAGATATTACGTCTGACAATTATACCATTGCGTGGACATTACTAAAAAAAAGGTTTGATAACAAAAAACTAATTATTAATACTCATATGAAATCAATATTTGAATTAAACGTTGTTAAAACAGAATCACACGTACTTTTACGAAAATTGCTAGATGGATTTAATAGACACATAAGGGCATTAAAAGCTTTGGGTGAACCTACCGAAAGCTGGAACACCCCTATAATTTACGTCTTAGCCACAAAATTAGATGTCGAAACAAAACGGGAGTGGGAAAAACATATTAGTGACGAACCGATAGGGAACATAACAATACAAAAACTAACAAACTTCCTTTCGCAGAGATGTATTTGATTAGAAACCATCGAAAATAAAAGTAAAAATGAATCGAAAATATTAAAAAATAATCCTACTCGCGACGCTAAAATATTTAGTAATGTAGCATTAGAACGGCCACCGATCTCTTGTTCGTTTTGTAAGAAACCACATTTTAATTACAATTGTGAAAGATTTGCGAGAATGACTGTTCACGAACGATTTTCGGAGGTCAAAAAACATAGACTATGCATTAATTGTATACGACCGGGGCATATGACAAATGTGTGTCGTTCAGAAACGTGTAAATTTTGCAAAGCCAAGCATCATCACCTGTTGCACTCGCCGAGACCTCAACAACAAGGAAACATAACCAACGAACAGACTACGCGCGATCTAGGTACGGGGAATCCTCACCGCAACAGCACGGCGATTGACGAACCTGCAGGTGGCAACAGCGATAACACAGCCGCTGTATTTATTTCAAACGCCGTGGAAAGCGAAGTCGAGGAGCGTAGAGCCCCAGGTCACCGTGTGTTGCTTGCTACAGCGCAGGTTCATGCTATGGATAGTAGGGTAAACAGAATACGGTGTCGCGCGCTGCTTGACAGTGGTTCACAGATTAATTTTATTACAGAGAAATTAGCCGAAAAATTAGGAGCGAAAATGGAATTCAATGACGTACCGGTTTTCGGAATAAGCGGATCAGTAAACGAGTTATTTAATAGAACAAAAATAAATTTAACATCTAACGACGACACCTACCAAATTAAGAATACATTTTTAGTGATAAATAAAATAACAGACAAATTGCAGCAACTTTCACTTGATATTTCTAAATTTAAAATGCCGCGGTACATTAAATTAGCAGACAACACCTTTTATAAAAGTGGTAACGTAGATATATTGCTAGGAGCCAATGTATTTTTTGACATTTTATTATCGGGAAAGATTAAAAACGACAATTCAGCTCTTATTTTACAAAACACGAAACTAGGATGGATTATCGCAGGTAATACTCACGGGGTTAAGGACACTCAGCCAGTTCTATGTAAACTCGCGATGATTGATAATGATTTACACGAGCAAGTAAAACGATTTTGGACTTTAGAAGAGGTTAACACAAAACAATCATTTACACGGGAAGAAATTAAGAGCGAAAATTATTTTATCGAGTCGGTAGAACGTGACAAATCGGTTAGGTTTCAAGTAGGTTTGCACATTAAAGGTGATCTTACCGATCTAGGCGATTCTTTAGAAATGGCCACTAAACGATTATCATCTGTCGAAAAACGGTTCGAACGAGATTCGACTTTTAAAAAATTATACATAGATTTTATAAACGAGTATATCGACATAGGGCACATGTCGGAAGTAAAACCACCACAGGCCAGAGAAACGGTTGTTTATTTACCACATCACGGAGTAAAAAAGGAAGATAGTACTACAACATTAAGGGTCGTATTCGACGCCTCCGCAAAAACAACTCCGAGAATTTCCTTGAACGATTTACTGATGGTAGGTCCAGTAGTACAAAACGATTTGTTTTCTATTTCTCTTAAGCTTAGATTACATAATGTCGCGTTTACCGGAGACATAGAAAAAATGTATAGGCAGTGCTGGATTAGACCGGAAGACAGTAATTTACAAAGGATAGTTTGGAGAGAGAATTCGAAACAGGAAATAAAACATTTTACTCTGAATACGATTTCGTACGGAACGGCTCCAGCGTCATATTTAGCGTGTCGTACATTAATTCAATTGTCCAAAGAACACGAAAAGGATTTTCCCGCGGCAAGTGAGTCCATAAAAAATGATTTTTATATGGACGATTTAATAACCGGTGCGGAGACTGTCGAACAAGTTATACAATTAAAGTCTGATATTTCTAACATTTTAAAGTCGGCCGGATTCATTCTCCTAAAATGGGCATAAAATCGTATTGAATTATTAGATAATGCAAACACGGACTTGAATTTAGAGACTCGGCACTTTATTGTTGAGGATGAAATTATTAAGGTTCTAGGTTTGATCTGGAATACAAACAGTGAATGTATAAGGTTAACTTACCAGAACAGAGTGTCGTTACCAAACGTTTTGTATTGTCTATCGTGGCTAGAATATTCGATCCGCTGTCTTTGATCGGTCCAATAATTGTACAAGCGAAGTTAATTTTACAATGATTATGGGAACTAAACATAAATTGGGATGGCGAGATCTCACATGACTTGTATAAAATTTGGTGTGAGTTTTTTAGGTCGTTACCGGAAATAAGTAATTTTCAGATACCTCGACAAGTAACAACTTTTCAATATAGTGAAGTTCAGATGCACGGCTTCAGTGATGCATCGGAACGAGCTTTTGGAGCGTGTATCTACATTAGAGTTAAACCATTTGACGGTAAATATAGTTGTAAATTACTATGCGCAAAATCAAAAATTGCGCCTATGAAAAAGATAACTCTACCTAGGCTTGAACTAAACGCGGCTTTACTTTTAGCTAAATTATATGAAAAGGCGGTTAAAACTTTACCAATAAAATTTGATAAGCAAATATTATGGTCCTATTCTACTATTGTACTGAATTGGTTAGCATCAGAGTCGAGTTTGTGGGATACTTACGTTGCTAATCGAGTTAACACTATACAAGAAGTTACCTGTAACACAGATTGGCGGCATATTCTTACTCACCTTAATCCAGCTGATATTATTTCTAGGGGTAGTAACGTGACTACCTTTGTAACGAGGTCTTCGTTACGTAAAGGATATTTTATGTCGTCGAGTATATTTTCATTTTATAGTTTATGTCGTCGAGTATATTTTCATTTTATAGTTTATGTCGCCGAGTATATATATATATATATATATATATATATATACCAGTAGGACGATTCAATCCAAATCCAACACTCTTGTTAAGAGATTATATAATAAGAGACAGATTGATGAGATCACGAAGAAAAAATTAACTTCTTATAACTCTGTCATAGCAAAATTTTACACTCTTCCTAAAATTCATAAGCCTACCTTGACAATGAGACCCATTGTCGCTTCTATCAACTCTCCTACTGAATTTATTGCCTCTTTCCTCACAGATATCTTGACTAAGGCATACAGTAATGAGAATGAGTATTTCATTAAGGACTCCTTCCAGGTTTTTGAGTTATTTAACAGAAGAACTCTTCCACAAAACTATGTTTTGGTCAGTCTGGATGTGGTTTCACTTTTTAGCAATGTTTATTTACAAGCAGTTATACGTTCAGTTCACAAACACTGGCCATCCATTTGTGCGGTGTGTAATATTGATTTTGACATGTTCATTGAGTTGATTGAATTCCTGTTCAGTTCTACCTGCTTTTCTTTTAATAATAAATTTTACAAACAGACTTTTGGTACTCCTATGGGAGCTAGTATTTCTCCGATATTAGCGTGCTATGTAATGGATGATCTGTTGGACGTGGTCCTTCCGGTACTTCCTTTCAATGTACCTTTCATCAAGAAATATGTAGATGATATAATCCTGGCTTGCCCTGTGGACTCCACACAAGATCTCCTTTTCACCTTTAATAGCTATGATCCTTACATTCAGTTTACTCTCGAAACAGAAAACTCTAACATGGCTGTCCCCTTTTTAGATACTTTATGGACTAGGTCTCCTGATAATGTGATTATAATTGATTGGTATAGAAAACAAAGTAGCTCTGGGAGATATCTCAACTACAATTCTTACCATAAATTTAGCATAAAGGTTAACTTGGTTAAACAAATGACAGCTAGAGTTATGAACCTCTCTGACCCTGTGTTTAGAAATAAGAATCGTGATATTCTCTTCAATTTGTTCCTAGACAGGTCCTACCCAAAACAGTTACTAAGAAAGATCATCTTCAACACGTCTTCTGTTTTATCACATACTTCAATACAATCAATTGACGCAGCAGGTGCAGCTGAGTTGGATCCTCTCTCGGCCTCTAGAACGATTCCTTCTGTTTTAACGGTTTCTCTGCCTTATATAAAGGAAATTACGCCCAGACTTACTAGGATTTTTTCACAATACTTACAGAATGTAAGGTTTGCCTGCAGGAGTTCCTTGATTGTTAAGTCAATTTATAGTCCTTTGAAAGACAAGATACCTGTCGTGGATTGTAGTAATGTTGTTTATAAGCTGTGTTGTAACAGTTGTGGCCTCTCATATATTGGTCAAACCTCCCAAAAAATTTCTAGCCGTGTATCCCTCCATAAAAGTGATATAAGGTTACATCCTGAAAGATGTTCTCTGGCTAATCATGTCTCCTCGTTGGATCATGTCATTGATTTTGAAGGAGTTAAAATCCTTTCTCGTGAGAGAAGTTATAACAAAAGATTGTTTTTGGAAATGGCTTTCATCTTCCAAGAAGAAGGTTGTATGAATAAGAAGACTAACATTCAGAATTAGAGTAATCTCTACTCCCTCCTCCTAACGCTTGATAAGCACAATTGTCTTCATATTAATAACAATAATAATAATAATATTAATAATTTTCACTAGTTTCCTACTTGTGTCATCATGGTAGGTGTTCCCCCTTTATTAAAAGATCCATAATAATATTAATAATAATAATAAATAACATCAATAATCACATATTAATTCTCGTTAATGAGAATTTCATTGGAGTGATATTTCACAACAGTTCCATAATTTTGGTACCACCCCGGTATTCTCTTGAAACTTTCAATTCGATTGTTTCAGTGTCTCGCGTCATTGCAAAGATCGATTCTTTTCATTCATTTAGTAATGATGAATGGTGTACTTAACCTGACATTTTCAGTTTCCGCCATTATTCTCACAAGTCCGCGTGGGTGTGTGGATTCTCGATTTTTAATGTTTTAACTTTTTACTTTTTAATAATGTTTTAAATTTGAACCAGTAGTAGGCAAATGTATTTCCGACTGGACCTATTTCTCTAATGACTTGCTGTTGTACACTTTTACTGTATTCAAGATCTATGATGCAATCTCGATCAATGTAAGTTGTAGAAATGTTTGTAAGAACACTTTTTATAATTTATGTTTTTCTTTCCTTATTGTAGTTCCCTGATGATGTAAATAAAGATTTACGAAAGCTTGGAGAATTGAATAGAGTGTATTTTTCCTCTTTTGCTGCAATCCCCAAAAAGATATTTTTCTATATATATATATATATATATATATATATATATATATATATATATATATATATATATATATTCATTTATATTACATATCCCCATTATATATTCTTTCCTTTGTATACAAATCCTTTTATAGTTTATGCCGCCGAGTATATTTTCATTTTATAGTTTATGCGCCGAGTATAGTTTCATGTTATAGTTTATGTCGCCGAGTATATATATTCATTTATATTACATATCCCCATTATATATTCTTTCCTTTGTATACAAATCATTTTATAGTTTATGCCGCCGAGTATATTTTCATTTGATAGTTTATGTCACCGAGTATGTACTTATTTTATATTATGTATCACCCGTTGCATATTCGTTCCTTTGTATACAAACCATTTTATAGTTTATGCCGCCGAATATATTTTCATTTTATAGTTTATGTCGCCGAATATATACTCATTTTTATATTGCATCTACCCGCTGTATATTTCAACCTCTGTATAGAAATTGTTTTAGACATAAGATTTATAATTATTGTAAATCTCCGTGAACATTTTATTTTATCCTCTGGCTTCGGTGTACAAACAATTTTTGTAGAAGGTTAATAGTTATTCAAAGTTCCGATGATATTTTTATTTTGTTTACTATCTGGTTGCGATGGAGAAATCATTTTTCTGTGTGAAAATATTGATTCCGATTTTAAAACTCCACATTTCCATGTACTGGTTTCCCCACTGCAATGAGATAGATATTGGTAGAAGCGAGCAGGTCGAACTAATCGAGAGAGGTGGAAAAGTAAGGCTGAAGGCAGGTAGATTTTGAATCGAACGAGGAGTACCAAAGTACTGGCTAACCGGAGCAGGAGCGAGAAATTGTGCAGCGTCCGCCGAAAGTTGTTTAGCCTTGTTTTGCCGATCACCGTAAATTTCTTTTCCAGTTTTTTCCGCACTTCTAAAAAAATTTCTCGATAATTTCGTTGCTGTAAAGGTAAGAACTTTTAGTAATAAAAATCCGAAAAATAAGTGGACTTTTCAATTATAAATTTAAAATATTCATGCAGTTGATTTTCACTTTAAAACAAGTTGGAATATATTTGTACACGGGTGTGTGGCAAACCATTTTATATCGCATCTGATTTAATACCTTTTCCGATTTTTAGGGAGAATCTTGATTGAAATCTCCGGTAGCGCCAGGCATACATAAACGCTAGGGCTTCCTGATATTTCAAATCTAGAATACCCAGTTTTAATATCTTTCCCGATTTTTCTTTTTAGTAGACTTCATGATATTAGTCTCCGTTCTTTCATACCTTTTCCGATTTTTAGGGAGAATCTTGATTGAAATCTCCGGTAGCGGCAGGCATACATAAACGCTAGGGCTTCCTGATATTTCAAATCTAGAATCCCCAGTTTTAATATATTTCCCGATTTTTCTTTTTAGTAGGCTTCCTAATATTAGTTCCCGTTCATTGATACCTTTTCCGAATTTGTAGGGAGAATCTTGATTGAAATTTCCGGTAGCGCCAGGCATACATAAACGCTTCCTGTTATTTTAAATCTAGAATCCCCAGTTTGAGTACCTTTCCCGATTTTGTTTTATTTTTAGTGAGATTCCTGACAATTTAAGTCTAGAGCCCCGACCCTAGTATTGTGTTTTCCGACTTTATAGGGCGAATCCTGATTGAAATATCCGGTTGCGCCAGGCATACATACACGCTAGGGCTTCCTGATATTTTAAATCTAGAGTCCCCGATCTTTAGTATATTTCCCGATCTGATAGTTTTTTTTTTAGTAACACCTAACCCGTTCCATTCATGAAAGCTTATAAAACATTTGAATGAAAAGACCACCAAACTTTGAATAGTTGTTATTTGCTTTTACCACTTCTTTTTTTCATATACGCTATTTTATGATCATAAACCACTCTCGCTTATGTCCTGCCTGCTTCGTCACTAATTAGTGCATATCTAATATACATATAGTTAAATAATACATATGTGCTTTTGGGATACAAGGGTATTGTCTCCCCTTATGAGCGTTGTGTTTTTTTTATATATGTAACGGCTTGGTAGAGAATATAATTATAATAAAACCTAAATAAACCTTTGTGTTTTATTGACCTACTATAGATTAGCACCTTCCTATGGTAGAGTAGTTGTTTGGCAGAACGTATTTTAGCTTGCCCGTAGTGTGGATCAGGATAATAATATTTATTTCAGGACTAGCGAGAACGTTTCTATATTTAGCTATAACCTCCCGGATTTTGACGACAGTAGACCCCTGGAATTTACCGTACCTCCATCTGAGGCTACCTGGAACTCTCGACGAGTGAAGTCGAGGGGCCGTGGAGACAACCACGTTAAAAATCTGGCGCCCGAGAAAGTGTAAGATTTCACAGGTGTCAGAAATGACGTTCCGAGGCCTTAAGAGGTAGAGCAAGAGGTTGCTACCTATATCACGCACCCGCCTCCGAATACGCGTCACACCTTATTAGATAATAATTTATGGTGGCACGGACCTGAATTTTTGTGTAATGCAGAAAACACTTGGCCGGTATTTAGTCAGGTTAAATCGACAAATTTACCAGAAAATGTAAACCTTCAAAATTCACGTTAACTGCTTATGAAGGAGATTTTCTAATTTTACAGTTCTATATCGGGTATTTACTTACATGTTACGATTTATAAACAATTGTAAAAAATCCAAAGACAAAATTAAGGGCAAATTAACTGTAAATGGATTAAATTTTGCTTTAAACTCGTTACTTGAGATGGTTCAAGGTCAAGTAGTGGGACTTACAAACGCAGTGCCTCTCATGTGTGCAAATTACCGTTAGAGGACTACAACTTAATTGGATGTTGAAGATTAGTGACTTCAATGCGGGCGGGATATGTTGTACCCGTTTTCATTTAATTGGTTACGCCTCTGGCCGTCACACATCGGAACAAGCGTAGTGGAGCCGAAACGGTAGCAGCGCGCACCGCAAGTGTAAGTGCCATGCGCGATAAGACAGACAGACTTTCCAATTCATTCGTAGATAGACAGACAACATAACATGTTGATTTTATTTTGTAACTTAACATACAGTCCATTTATTTGTTTTATTAATTAAAAGTTCAAAAAAAAGAGTGTAACAGTTTATTTGTAACAACACCAAAAAAGTGTAACAGTTTATTTGTAACAACACCAAAAAAGAACCAGCTACAACGAGTTGAATACTCAACAAATGTCATCACGAAGAGGCCGATACAAGAATAATTTTTCACACTTATAAAGCAGCACTGAGTTCAAGAATTTGATTAAATCAGCTGACACAGATGTTTTGGTCATTTTGCTTGTCAATATATATAAAATTCCAGATCCTCAAATTTGGCTTTCAAGCTCAATGACATAGAAAAAAAATAATGACCTTAATTGCACGGAAATGGCAATTAAATTGGGATCAAATTTGTGCCTAAGTCTACCTGCTTTTCATGCATACACAGGTTCCGCTTATACAGCTGCTTTTTATAATAAAGGGAAAGTTAGACCATTTATAATTTTTCCACAAAACATGTGTTTACAAACGGACTGTTTCCTCAAAAACGCTTCTCAATAGCATATTAGTTTTAGCTATTGTACTGCATCCTCCTCTATCCCATCAAATAAGTATGCGCAATGTTTCTCTGCCATACATCATTGCTTGGTCCGATTTTTTAATTTAAAAGCATGGCAACTGTTATTTATGAACGGATTTTGCCAAGCAACCCTATACTACGTATTCGTTAAAGAATGCCTTCATTTTGATATATTTTTTCAAGTGGTAAACATATGGGTGCAGTTATTGATATCAACTTACTGGTTTGTTTCGCAAGCAAGTCAGTGAAATTTTAAAAACTAACCATTTTTAATAATTTTTACTTCACCTTATGTATAGTATATGTAAAATATGTAAACATATAAGGGAAGTATTGTAATGGAGTGATTTTGACGTTTCGTGATTCGAGTGATGAACACGTTTCATGTTTCTGAGTCCAAAAAAAGTCAGTCAGTCGGTCTGTGTGTCAACATGATAACTCAAAACTCAAAAACGCGATCGAATTTTTCAATGAAATTTTATATGTCGGTTCAGAACGTAAAAACTAAGGTTAAATTCGTAAATGAGCAAAATCTGATGTACAGTTTTCTGGAAAATCCCATTTTCATAACTTTTCCCCAATTTTCCACCCAAAATATTTTTTTTTTGTTTACGAACAAACGACAAATTTATTGGAATCATCGTATAAAAAACCACCTCTATGCAAAATCATCAGAAGCAAACATTTTTTTGGGATTTTCAATCTATAGAGGGGAATCGGAATTATTTTTAAAAAAAATTGAACTTTGATGTTTTATACCTCGGTTTGCATTATCGATGGGAAGTTGCTGTGTTTTTTTTATAATAGTATGAACACTCCTATTTCGATTTTCACCAATTTCAGTCTTTCCATTGCATAGACGTAGTTACTACACATTTTTTTAAGGTAATTTTTTTACAAAAATTTCTACTCCAGCTTTAATCCCATATATTGTCTACAAATATAAAATGGAATAATTCAAATATGGTAATTAATTGAGATGCATTTTTCCTCTATCGTATGGCGTAAGAAAGGAATCGATTGATAACATAGTTTCATAATTATAGAATTTGTTATAGAAGCGTGTTAAAAAAATTTCAATAATTTTGCGGTTCTGAACGAAAATTTTTGGGTTACAGTGAATCTATGGAAAAAATTATGCAGTACCATGTATTTTAATACGAGGAAACCATTTTACTTTTTCGCCCAACCTATCTAATATGCGAGAAAAGTATTGGTTTACCCCAAAAAAAGTTGGAATTTTGGAAAAAAATTTGAGTTATATTCACGTTTTTCATCAAGAACAACACGAAAAAACGGTATTTAAAAAGAAATCCTGAGTGTATGTCGTGGTCGTCGTGGTCGTTTGTCGTCGACCACTTTTAGTTACATGTCTTGTTAGCACGATACAGCCTTCGGAGTGCAACAAGACACCAATTTTATGATTGAATATTGTTCAGGGCATCTCACAGATGAACCCTATTGATTTTCAGCTCACTATAGCCAGTACAACGGGTGCTAAGGTACTTGAAGTACGACATTTCTGTCATTTTTTGGGAAATTTCAGTTTGTTATCACGATACAGCCTCCAGAGTGCAATAAGTCACCAATTTTATGATTGAATATTAGTCAGGGTCCCACAGATGAACCCTATTGATTTTCAACTCACCAGAGCTAGTACAACGGGTACCTGAAGTAGCCATATTTTTGGTTCTTTTTGGAGAAATTTCGGGTTGTTAGCACGATACAACCTCCGGAGTGTATACAAGTGATATGTTTGTTTTCTGGGTTTTAGTTGTAGGGGCCAGCTTAGCGGTGTTGTTGGCTGTTTAATTTCCAGTGATTCCAATGTGAGATGGAGTCCAGATTATAAATGTCTTCGAGAGCAGTTGTGTAAAGGATATCGTTTAGTGACGTGACAGTGCATTTCACTCCTTTGCTATTTTTGGAAGTGTCTGGAGGAAAGGAGGATATATGGGAAAGTAGTATGAGGATTGATGTTGTGTAGGATAGTTATTAGAGTGTCGATGATGGTGCATGTTGATTTTGATGGGTGATTGGATTCTTCGTTATGTACATTTGGAATTAAGTTATGGACTAGGTTGTGGGGGTTGGTAGATGTTGAACTGAAATATGTTTGTAAAATATATTGACATCTCAAGTGAAGGGGAGGTTTGTTAGCTTCCGCATATAGGCTGTCGGTTGGGCTGGATTTAAACGCGCCTAGGCATGTACAAAGGTGTTGGGGATGGTGTTAAGCATGTTTACATACGATTTTGAAGAAGAATGATAATTGATGCTTCCGTAATCTATTTTTGATAGATAGATAGATATTTCTGATCTGATTACAGATCTGTACACTTTGAGAAGTACTGTTTTGTCACTTCCCTAATGATGACGGGATGTTTTCAGTATATTAAGATATATCTTGAGTGTGTTGTATGAAGTTGGGTTTTAGATTAGGGATTTATGTATCATTTTTCCTACTAAACTTGATGATTTTAGATTTAGTGACAGAAAATGTTAGTTTGATGGTGGAGGACCAGTTGCTCACATGGTTTATTGCTGTTTGGTGCAGGTTGATTCTGTGTTTTTACCATGGCTATAGATTATTAGATCGTCAGCATACAAAGCGTGTTTTATTTCCAATTGAAAATTTTGAGTAATATCATTGATAGCTAAGATAAATAAAGTAGTGCTGAGAATAGAGCTTTGGGCGAAACATTTGGAGGTACATCCATTTGTAATTATTTTAAAGGTTCGGGAAGTAAGATAATTTTGAATAAAGGAGAAGATATTTGATTTGCCAATCAATTTTCTTTGAGTTTCTGAAGAATGAAGGATTTTGTTACATCGTCAAATGCGCCTTCGATGATGAAAAAGGCTACTATTACTTCATGTTTTCTGGATAGGGCTTCAGTTATGTCAGTGTGCAAGAAAACAAGGTTACTCCTAGTGGATCAGTTACTTATGAAACCTGTTTGGGCTTTATTAATTATGCAATGTTTTTGGAGGTACCAGGTTAGTCAGTTATTGACTATTTTCTCCATTCAGCACGTTAATGAGATTAGCAGTAAAATTTTGTACGAATGGAAACTTGATTGGGTTTTTAAAAATGTATTGTAAGAGACTAATTCCAAATGTTGGGAAATTGACCAGTTGATCATATTTTATAGAAGAGATCCAATAATTTTGTGATAGATATGGGTGATAGGTAGGGGTATAAAGGGGATTAGATTGGATTCCTCGGCGGAGTTTTTACATGATTCAAGAGCATTTATGAGTTCGTATTTGGTGGGAGGTGATTTGATGTCTTCCTGTGTGTGTTTTATGTCCTTGGATTTGTTTCATTTTTTACCATATGCACTATATGTTAACTGTTGTGGTTTAGAGATCAGTGTTCAGAAAATAGTTCGTTTGAGACAAATATGGATGAGCCACCGCTAACTCTGAGAGAATGGTAGCTTAGGATTTTAGTGCTTTTTTGCGTGAGTCGGTAAAGGGGAGGAGACAGATTATTTCAACTTTAGTGATTAGTTGTTGCAACCATTCTAGATGAGGATAAAATCCATCGTAATTCTATTGTAGTAGGGTGAAAAGAAAGTGTGTTTGAGGTAATGAGTTTTGGGAGCTATCACATTGGTATGTTTGAGATTCTACTTTCTATGTTTATCGTGTTCGATTTTCAGTGCTTTTTCATGTTTTATGGTTAATCTGGTGAATCTATCTAAGAGGCTTTTAACGTTTGGTGTGTATCATTTTGCTTCAGCAAGAGGATTGTTGTTTCCAAAAGAGGTTTCCAGAAATGTGAGAAAATAAGCTTTCGTTTTTTTTGTAGCATTTTTGTATTATGGTTTTTGAGTTCTCAGAGAGTACAGCTGTGTTTGCTTTGGGGGATTTATTTTTGATTTTTTGTGATAGGTTTGATATTTGGGGATGGCATATCAGATGGTTCTTTATTGATTTGATTAATAGTTTATAGGTCTGATGATTTAGATTCGCTTGTTAGGGGATATGGTCTTTTTTGTCTTATTGGGGCGTCATCAGGGGCTTGGTTTGTTGAGGAATGTGGTGGGGGGTGCACAAGAGCATTCTTGTGAGTATTGGGATAAGTTAGTAGGTTGTGTAGTGTGGGGAGTGGGAGTTGATTTTATTGGTTTGGGTTGCTGAAGAAGTGTAATTTGAAGTTCAAGAGATTATTGACTTTGATTGTTTTGAGTGTTGGGACAATTTTGGGCTATATGACCAGTTAATTTGCAAAGGAAGTATTCTCTTCTCAGTGGAGAGAGATATTTTGTATGATGTGCCATCGAAGTGTATTACCATTGAGGTTTGAATTTCGAAGTTATATGTAGGAGGTATACCGTAAGCTTGTTTCAGAAAACAACTGAAACTTAGTATGTGTAATGCCGGCTTTTAAATTAGATATAGGTAAAGCTAGCTGATATCCTGCATCATGTGTGATGTCATGTGGAATGCATGGTGAAACACTGGATATAACAATTCGTTTTTCTGGTGTAACTAGACTCATTATTGAAATGTTCGTAGAGTTGATTAATATGACTGGATGATTTGTAATGATTTCATCTACAACTACAAGGTTGACTTTGTTTAGTTTAGATATATGTAAATCCTGTTGTTGGAGATTCTCGAGGCATAACAGATATTTTTGGGGTTTACTATTGCTTTGACTTAATGATTCAGAGTGATATTAGGTTCTGAGTGGTTTATTATAGCTTGTTCTCTTTTAGGGAATACTGGTCAAGGTTTTGACTTGGCAGCAGCAACATTTGAAATATTACCACTTATTTGATTGTTGCTAATCAAGGTTGTTTTGACAGTAGGCAGGGTGTGATTCTTCATCACGCACACTGGTCTTGGTCTAGCGGATGCTATGGTCCTTAAGGCACTGTGTTGCGCAAATACTAGACCCTGGTTAAAGAAAACTTCGTTATCACTCCTTAGTTGACCAAAGTATTTCACCTTTACGCCATTCGGCATGTTCACCTCATGTAGGTCCTTATCCTTGCCTGAGTATGGATTTTTTGTCGACCTTCTATGGTCTAGACCCAGTGTGTTCTGCACCAGCAGTGACACCTCGTGCAGGATGTGATTCTTCACCACGCACACTGGTCTTGATCTAGTAGAAGCTCTGGCCCCGAAGGCTCTATGCTGCGTGATACTATACTCTGGTCGCGAACCGTCATTTCTCTTCCTGGGTTTTGCCTCTCACGGGGAAATGGTTATGGACAACCGCTGTCACCCTCCCTGGGGCGAGGTTGTACAAACCACCATGCGCGGAGTACGGTTATCACACCGCTGTCACCAAAATGTAATAACCTAAGTACTTCTGTCACCAAATGTGATAACCTAAAAAAAGTACTCACCATAAAACTAAAAATACTGCTGTCACCACTGTAATAATCAATAGATTCCTGTATGATCCTAAAAAAAAATTCTATCTCCAATTGTAATATCCTAAAAAAACTCTGCTGTCAAAATGTCCCTAATGGACCAAGAAGGCAGCGTAGCTGGTTGTCACCACCCACGTTACCGTGGGAAACAGGAGTCGACGGCTCCTGTAAGAAATATCCGAAAGAGCTGGCTTCGGCCTCCGCTGCTACCAGTTGTCGTTGGTAATGAGAGGTCTTGTGTCATGGGGTTACGTCAGTTAGAGGGGTGTGTTGAGGAAAAATTTTAGGTGTAGCTCTTATGTGTATATGTTAGGTATTCATGCTCTCCTGGTTGAGAAAATAAATTAACCGACAATGATTTCTTAAACGAGTTTAATAGAAAAATATAAGAAAAATAAAATTAAATTACACCAAATTGACAAAGCGTCAGGAATAATCGTATATAGAGTCTTGTGACTGTAATTAAATAAAACCAGTGATAGGATCGAGAATCTGATTAAGCTTGTTCATTCGTAATGGCTAGTAAATGTGAAACCTGCGGTGATGTTCTTGGTGACAAGTTTATTGCTTGTGACAGTTGCCATGTCTTGACGCACCCCTCAGAGGGTTGCACTGGCCTGGGGGCATCCGAACTGCGTGCTGTAGTTATACAAAAAAGGACTCTGGTTTATTTTTGTGAGGAGTGTCGCCAGGCTTTTAAAAGTGTACCCAAACTATTGAGACAAATTGATAACCTTAAATCAGAAGTAAATTCATTGAAAGATGAAGTCTTGAAGCTCAAGGATATGAAGAAAGATACCCCGATGAATAGTGAAGACATTATTAGTGAACTCCATGAACGCCAAAAGAGAGCCAACAACCTGCTAATCTTCAACCTGCCTGAACCAAGCAATGTCTCTGATGATCTTAACCAAGTTAAAACTTTGGTAACAAAAGCTGCTGGTGCCAGTATCACTGACATTAATGATATAAAAGTTTTCCGCTTTGGAAAGAAGAATAAAAATGGACATAGACCGCTTAAAGTTGTGCTGAAATCCAATCGAGACGTACACGCTGTTATCAAAAACAAACACAATATCAGCCGCGAGAAAAAGGTCTTTATACATCTGGACCAAACTCCCAACCAGAGGAAAACTCTGGAGACTGTCAGAAGCGAGTTATCGAGACGTCAGCAAGCTGGTGAGCAAAATTTAACAATAAAATATGTTAACAATATTCCCGTAATTATAACAAAAAACTAGATTCGGGCAAGCTATCTGTCTATTACCAGAACGTTAGAGGACTTCGAACAAATCTAACTCAACTATGTCTTAATGTTACAAATTGCTCTTACGATGTAATTATTCTTGTTGAAACTTGGCTCACAGCTGATATCAACGATGCTGAACTTGGTCTAAGCGGTTACAACATTTACAGACAGGATCGAACACCCCAGTCCAGCATCTTTAGCAGAGGTGGAGGTGTTTTGATAGCTGTTAAGAAAACAATCTCCTCTAGTACTATCAATTCCAACCCGTTAATTGAGCAACTTTTTATTCACTTGGACCACAAAAATTGCAAACATATTTTAGGAGCGATATATCTTCCCCCTAAATCTCACCCTAATCTATACCAACTTCACTATGATCAACTTTTAATATTAAATGAGCAACATCCAGACAGACAATTTTACATATTTGGCGATTATAATCTACCTACAGCTACATGGGATATTGAAGATTTCTGCTCTTCAGCTTCAGCACAACCTAGCTCGTCAGCATATGATGAAGGTGCTATCGAAATAGTTTCGAATATTTGCGCGTTTTACAATCTGTTCCAGTCCAACAAAGTGCTCAACCAAAGGGGAGTCATCCTTGACCTTGTTTTGTCCCCAGTTGAACTTAAAGTGTTGACAGCCGCAGACATTTTGATCCCACCTGAAACTTCAATACAATATAAGTCGAACTCAAGTGCGACTCCTGTTGAAGATTTTTATTATGATTTTCGACACGCCAATTTTGAAGCTATACGCCATTGTTTGGAAGCAATGGACTGGGATGGGATTCTTCAGGGGAAGGAACTTTCAGATATGATTTTTACTTTTTATGACGCTTTGTACTCGGTAATTGAGTTATTTGTTCCCTTGAAGAGATTTGTTATTGACAGATTCCCACATTGGTATTCCTTTCAACTTAAAAGCCTGGTCAATGATAAAAAGGTTGCACATGGGATTTATAAACAAAACAGAACTCCCCAAAATTATGAAATATTCAGTCAGTTAAGAGAACAATGTAAGATAATATCTAGAGAATGCTATTTAAATTACATACATTCTGTTGAAACCTCCGTTAAAAGTAATGTTAAA
Organism: Galeruca laticollis; assembly: GCA_963921935.1. Taxonomy (NCBI): domain Eukaryota; kingdom Metazoa; phylum Arthropoda; class Insecta; order Coleoptera; family Chrysomelidae; genus Galeruca; species Galeruca laticollis. Next base: position 257,225,916 of record OY998175.1, on the reverse strand, counting down.
ACTTTTTGGAATTTTGTACGTACTAAAAGATCAAATAACTGCATACCTGATAATATGAACCTTGACAACTCTTTTGCTTCTTGTGGTAATGAAGTTTCAAATCTGTTTGCCAAGCATTTTTCATCAGTTTACACTACTCAAAATCTGAATCTAAATTTAAATGATATTGAAATTGAACCGAAACTTAACGTCTCCTCTTACCACATTCCAATTTCGACCATTTATGAGAAATTATCAAACCTTGACACAAAGAAAGGTCCTGGTCCTGACATTATTCCTCCAATCCTACTTAGAACTTGCAGCTTCATTTTGTCTCGCCCTCTCTTCTATATTTTCAATAAATCTATTGAGACAGGTGAGTTTCCTGATTACTGGAAACTAACTTTTGTTACCCCAATATACAAATCGGGAAGCAAGACTGACATCAAAAATTACCGACCCATATCTATTCTCAGTACTATACCTAAGGTGTTTGAGAACATTATAACAGACTACCTTACATATGACTGCTCTGGCATCATAACTGAGCAACAATATGGCTTTTGTGCTGGGAGATCGACTGAATTAAATCTAGTTACCTATGTCGATTTCCTGTCGGAAGCTTTGGAGAGGGGTTGCCAGATTGATTCTGTGTACACTGACCTCTCTAAGGCTTTTGACAGGGTCAACCATACTCTCTTACTTCAGAAGCTTGATAAGTATGGTGTAGGTGGGGTGTTACTACAATGGATTAGTAGCTATCTTATGAACAGGACTCAAACGGTTAGAGTAAACCACCACTATTCTAACTTATTTCAAGTAACCTCAGGTGTTCCTCAGGGGTCACACCTTGGTCCCTTATTATTCAACTTATTTATAAATGACATTATTCATTGTTTTAGGTATGGCAAAGCACTGCTATTTGAAGATGATTTCAAACTTCTCCTAACTATTCAAACATATTTTGATGCTCTCAGGCTTCTGTCTGATCTTGATAATCTATCAAACTGGTGCTCCTTAAATGGCATGGACTTGAATGCTATTAAGTGCCATGTCATGCGCTTTTATCGATCTCATGTACCTTCCACTACTTTCGATTATACCTTAAATGGTCATGTCTTGGAGTCTGTTAATCAAATCAAGGACCTTGTAGTTATTCTGGATCCCACCTTAAGCTTCAATCAACACATACCTACAGCTATCCATAAATCCATGAAAATGTTAGGTTTTATCAAAAGGCTAACCCACGATTTTACTGACACATCTGCAATTAAAGTCCTTTATTGTTCACTTGTCCGACCCCATCTCGATTATTGTTCTTCTGTCTGGTCTCCTCATTACATAACACTCAGCAGGAACATTGAAAATGTCCAACACAATTTTCTTAGATACATGGCCTATAAATTGGGTATCTTTTGCGATTATGAATTGTTAGAGCATTTTCTGAACATCCCCTCTTTGGAAACTAGGAGGAATCAGAGAGACCTGACATTACTTTCCAACATTATCAATGGCAGATGCAGTTGTGCTGAACTTCTAGCAAAAATTAATCTTCATGTTCAAACCCGATCAACCCAACAGCAACAAACATTTTATGTACCTTTTTATCGTTTAAACAATACTTTCAATAGCTGTATTCCAAGAATGTTAAGATTAGCCAATACTCATAATGATCTTGAGATGTTTAGCACCCCCTTTCATCACTTTAAAACTCAGTTACTGAGTGCCGAGCTTTAATTGTTCTGATGTTAATGCTTTATTGAAGTTTATTGTTTGTTGTCTTTTGTCTTTTTAAATTTTTAACCTCTTTTTACTTATTCTTTATTGTATGACATGTAAATATTCCATATCTTTTCATTTTATTTTAATTATAATTTTAAAATTGTAATTTATACGTAAAATGGGCTTGCCCGTAAATAAATAAAAAAAAAAAAACTTGAGATACCCTTTTAAATCAACGCAAATGACTCGCAGAATAAAAAGAAATTTGTTATTTTAAAAAAGAATCGCCAGAACCTGCATATTTTCGCGTACCCTACATATGAACTTTGATATTAACAATTTAATATTCAACGTCAAATGTGCTCCCTATTCCTAATTCATACGGTGAGATATCACCATTAAATACTCGTATGCGATATGAACTATCATAACACAAATTAAATTATATAGATATAATAACATAGAAAGCGGGCTGGCAATGTTAATAATCTGACCAAACTACAAAAAAAATCATAATACACAGTTAGTATAATTTTGAAATCAGACTTACCAATTCCCGGACTGGGTGTTCACAAAACGCCGACGGACACGATTCGCGTTTCGAACAAAAAAAAGAAACCCTTTCAGAGCGCGTACAGTAGACGCTCCCTTGTAATCTGCTTTCCCCTTTTCGAGAAAAAAAATTTATACCTGATTGCTAAAACACTACTTTAATTATAAACTACTGAAACTCAGGACTCCTCAAAAAAACCGCTATCCGCGAAACCCAAAAAAAACTAGTCCGTTCCCGACCGCGAGTTTTTACCAACTGCCCCTCAATTGTCACACCTTAGCCGTTTTCGACCTTTTTCTCTAGTCAGCAATCTTTTATTTTTTTTTACCTGTTACTTTTTGATTGGTAGAACTTATCGTTCGACATAATTGTGTAATAGGTTTTTACCTCGATTAACAATTGAATTTTTATTTGATTCCGCAAAATTTCGTTATTTTGACGCAATTATTATTTCCGGATAAAATATTATTTTTTTCTTTCAGCAGCCAGACCGCTTAGATAAGTGTTTTTTTCATTGTATCAATGTGAACGACCGCTTTCTATAGTTTAAACGTTACAATGTAAAAAGTAATTTGTTATACAGGATGATTCTCCCCATGTTTCTTATTTTGGTATTTATTACAATGTTCTTAAATCATCGCTTATGTTGCCAAATGTGACAATTCGATTTTGTTTGTGGGTTGTTTATTAAAGCACTATTAGGATAGGAAGCCAGATTTGTCTCATTGTTGTTAAACTGGTTGTTGATTTTATTGACCAAAATATGTGCCCGTCTTACCGCTTTTAGGTAGGCACATAGAAAATGATAAACAATCATTAGTAATGTCTTACATGTTTTCTGATGTATCTTCAACAGTTGTTTAACTAACTGACTAAACATACGTTTTTGGTGCACTTTAATTGTTTTTAATGTCAGTGGAACAATATTAAAAGTAAATAATGTTTCACTAAGACACAGAGCATTTGTACTCGTTGAGTACCTCAACTCAAATCTTCAAACATCATTTTTAAATATTATTAGAATTTCATATACAAGAGCCACAATAACATTGTAATATATATTATTACTTACCCAGATCTAACCCATTTTCCATCATTATTATAATACCCCCTACCAGCTGGCATTTTGTATCCCATAATAACCCTAAAAAAAGTTTTTTTAATGTAGCAAATATAATACAGATAATGGAAAAATGAAATGTTTTTCAAACAAACATGATAGTACATAAATTGAATTTGAGTTCAGATCTGTCCTTAAGGACTATTATTAATATTAAAAAATAAATGTTCAGACAACACAAAAAAACGGTATTTAAAAAAAATCCTGTGTATGTCGTGGTCGTCGTCATCGCCCACTTTTCGTTACATGTCTTGTTAGCACGATACAGCCTTCAGAGTGCAACAAGTCACCAATTTTATGATTAGATAAGGACTATTATTAATATTAAAAAATAAATGTTCAAAATTGTATGTTGGCTTGACATTATTTGTTATAAAGTAATAGTATAATACTGATCAACTGTAACTAATTTATTACCAACAAAATTACTTACTTATGATGATTTTTACCCATATAATGTGATTCAGCATGCATTTTTCCAGTTAATGGTAAGTCACAAACATCGCAATGAAACCATTTGGGATTTGTTTCTTCATCATCTTTTGGGGCCGCTGTCACCTTTGCTCTCTTGTGTAAAGGAGTTCCGGTCTTTTCTGCATGCTCAATTAGGAACTTTCTTACCTATTTGAATTTAAAAATTTATGAAGCTTGGACACATTTGAAAACAACAATGATTTCTTTTACAATTTTAAGCAATCAATAACAACCACATTGCCCTCACACAAATTTTATAGATCAATATATAGTATTATGAAATAAACATTGATATTATATTGCATTCAAAAGCGTAAACTAAGTTATAATCAACATGTATCTGTATCGTGAAATGTATAATACTGGATTTACCTTTTTTTCATGATTTTTTGATTTATAATGAAGTTTAGCCATCACGTTACTACTTAACTGAGCTGTACAGAGTTTACAAAATAGAGGCTGAAACTGAGATGTCAATTCTTTTGGAAGAGTTGAATCATTGATATCTGGAACAGTATCTCGAACTAAAATAAATATACTTATTCAAAATCAATAAAATTTCCACTAATATTAATTGAGCTGATTTAATAAAAGTTGATACTTACATATATCTCTTTGATAATTTTTAGGTTTCTCTTTTATACTACTTAGGGTTTTATAAATATTTTGGGTTATAGGTTCTACTGAATTGGCAGAGCCACCTTGTGAGGTATAATACTGTTGAGGATAAGCAGTAGACTGTTGCCATTGTGCTTGGGTGCACTGGTTATAATATTCGTAATAAGAATTATTAGCCAAGGAATTGCCTGAATTGTAAGTAAAACTGGCATCATCACAACTAGCAGTTTCATCTATTTTCCTTTTTGGTATTTTGAAATTTTTCTCCCAGTGATTATCTAATAAATAGTGCAGAGTATAAATGGAATAAATGTATCATATTAAATTAAATAACTCACCATTGGATTGTGACATTGGAAATCTTTAAAATACCGCATTTATTGTTTAAATCCAATAGGTTAAAAATAAGATATAAATATTTATTTATTATCGCCTGTCAAACGTCAAACCAAAGCACAGATAAGGCCATAGATATATAAATATATCTATGGATAAGGCACAGCCTATTTTTTACATCATTTATTCGCCATTGGTTGACTGACGTCAGTCACCGCCTCACCGACAGTTATGCAACAGCTATGGAGGGTAGAACTACCCTCCATAGCCACAGCATATAAATCACATTAGGCTGTGGTTATGCGTTTTCGATTTACCTGCACTCTGCGAGTTTTGTTTGTCCTGAAATGACGTCTCAAAATTCAACGAGGGCATGCTAGTTCACTTTATTGCACTAAAAAGCGCGTTTTAAATCGAACACCCGTTCAACTGCTAGTGCAATGTTTCAAACCCAACTTTCGGTCAAAAAGCGGAAAACAAAGAGCAAACACCATATGAACATAAACAGCACCATGAAAAAAATATATATATGTATATATATGTATATATATATATATATATATATATATATATATATATATATATATATATATATATATATATATTACAATACATGAAACATATAAATTAACTCTTCAAGTAGATAGAAAACACTTTAAGATGAATGTTTTCCTACGAAAAACGGTACACTTACTTCTTCATGTGAATATTTCCTTATCACATTAGTAAAATCGAGTATCTTGATCTTATCTTTAGGATTTATAAGAAATATTTCTTCATCCGAACAACTATCTGAAGATGAAAGTAATACGGTATAGCGATACTAATTAATTTTTTTTTTATATTTGGTTCCAATTAAATCTGAACTGAACGGACTGCACCGTCTTTCGTTTCAGGGCAAATAAAATTGAACTGAGGGCGCACTCGGACAGTGCTGTTTGTAAATCGAACACGTGTAACTGGATGAGTGTAAATTTGAAAACCATAATGGAACACAACTTTTGAACTGTGCGCACTCAGTTCAGCCGCGGCAGGAAAATGGAAATCGCTATCAGAGTCAACAGTGGCACATAAAAAAACGCAGTTGTTATTTATATCATTATATCTGACAATCAATTTCTTAAGTTGATTGTTGTTATTGGCAAAAATTTATGAAATGGATGAAAATACTTTGAAAAGTGTTGTAGTTATTTTAGCCTTCTTATCTCGGAGTAGCAGTTCATCTGATAGTCCCGAGGATCAAATATACGCGCTATTAGTGGTGACGTCATAATCTTAGGTTATGTCAATTTTGTATGATTTGTATCCAAACAAACATAACTAACCATTTAGATACCATTGTTGTGATTTTGGACCAGAGATTATTCCCTTATATTTTGAATATAACTGATGATTTAGGCATTTAGATATATACTAAGACTTTCACAAAGAGATATATTCGATTCCAGCCAAAATAGGTATGTATAACAATATAATTTTAATAAGAGTTATCTAACCTAAACATGCTATTAGACAATCCAAACCACGTGACTTATTAGCTGTCAATATGGCGGCGAAGGTCAAACATTGGATTCAGTACATTTATTTATGTTCAGAAAGCTGCAGAGTTTTATAGTTATAAAACGGTTTACTTTCTATTTTGTGGGGTTTTGTGGTGTTTGAGAAGGACTATTTTCCTATTTTAAGATGAAGAGTGCTTATTTTAAATCGTTATTAGTGTAAAATCCAGATGTTGGAGAAACATAAACAGTGTAGCTCATAGATATATTTAATAAAAAAAAATGTGTAACCTTCTGCTATTAACCCTTGAGCGGGCGCGCTTTGGGAATCTACACGACCAGGCGCGTGGTGAACTCAGATCACCACTCGAAAATACTGTTTTAAAACAACAAAACCATGGCTGCTTATCTTGATTTATTGAAATACGGAAACATAATACTTTTAAAAATCATGATAATCAACTTTAACTAGGGATAATAAAACATAAGGGAAAATGAGAACATAAAACTTGAAACTAACACAATGATGTATTTCCAGGAATCCTTGACAAATCACTCTGAATCATATTGTTTGTTTTGTTCTGTTTCACAATTGCAACAAAGTATGACATCTCTTGAATGCCCTTTACAAACATGATTAGAGCAAGATCTGCATCTTCTAGTTGTAACTTGATTTTTTGCTCTGTCACAATATGTATATCGTTTTCTCTTCAGCTGACGTATGGGGGACTCCTCTTCAGGCAAATTTCTGAATTTTTCCAGAAAAATACGAATATCTTTGGGTAGGGAAACCATTTTGGCACGTTCAAAATACATTTTCTCCATAAGTTTAAATCCAAGATTCTTCAAAAATGTTCTCCGCTTCATACTTTTATTATCTGGATTTGCTCTGAAAATGACTTGAGCATTTATTCCAGATATATTCAAAAATGTGAAAAATAAACACAATGGCCACCTTCTTGTTATTCTAGAAACAGAATATTTTGCCTCCATTTGATCACAAGTATCTACACCCCCTTTCGACATATTATAATCCATTATAACATGAGGCTTTTGAGTTGTCTCATCAATGGAACCCTCATCGTGCATGGATGACAGTAATATAACAACTTTGTTCGGTTTCTGTACATATGATAAAATCATCATTTCATATTGATAGCCAAATAATCAAGTACCAACCTTTCTTGACTTATGAGGCAAGAAGTGTGGGGGAATTGCCGCTTTATTTTTGCGGACTGTTCCAATAGTGGTAATCTGATGGTCAAGTAGTGATAAAACAAGATCGTAACTTGTGTTACCAATTATCTATTGTCAAATTGCGATTCGAGCCTTTTATATGGTCTATTAAACGATGTACAACGTCATAAGGCTTATTTAAGGTGCAGTATGGACCGTCTGGCTGCTTTCCACAGTAAACTTCTATAGATGAGGTGTAAAAAGTTTTAGCATCATTTATTGCAAATATTTTCAAACCATACTTAGCAGGCATATATTGAATAAAGCTACACCGACCTCTATAGGGTACCAGCTTCTCGTCAATTGTGACAAATTCACAGTGATTATATTTTTTCTTACAGTTATCAACGAAATCATCTAGTAAAGATCTGATTGCTGCTAATTTATTGTGCTTTTGTCTTTCGACCCGTGATGCCTTATTGTCAAATCTAATGCACCTCAGAAGAAACAAAAATCTTTTGTAACTCATGCAAGCTCTAATTGCAATCAATGCGATACCATCCTTATTCCAAATTTCTTCAACATTGGTGTGCTGCAAACCTTTCAATCCAGTCAAATACAACAATCCTATGAGGGCACATATTTCATTTCTTGAAGTTAGTTTGGCATCTCTTGGTCTACTGTAATTTGTAACTCTGCTTTTCTGTAATATACTGATTTGTATACTCCACAATTTCATCAATCATATCAGTATTGAAAAATTGATGAAACGCATCAATCTCTGTGGTGATTTTTTTTGCTGTGCCTTTCGGGCCTGGAAATGTTTTGACAATATTTTTAGATCTCAATCGGCAGTTTTGTTTTGAGAAATTTGAGTTGCACCAAATCGTTTCATTATCTTTTCCCAAAAAAAATCCCTCTGCTGGTCATCTTCATAATAGAAATCTTGGACAGAATCACCTTCTATTTCAGAACTGCTATCGTGATCTGAATAGTACACTTTTTCCTCTTCATCATCAGATGAATCTGATTTCCATCCGTAATCGCTTTCATGTAAACTTACATTATCTCCATCAGAAAGTTCGAGGAAAACCCGCTCATAGTCCTCTTCTTTCAAAAATTTTGACCTGAAAATAAAACGGAATTATTCCAATTACCTATGTTTCCTAGACAACTAACTTATATGCGTTAAAATGTACGCGATAAAATAAATTGAAAAATACTTACATGACTGGGCGCGTTGGTGAAGTAAGTTCACCCACTCTGAAACACGTTGATCTTTCGATTTCCGAATGATATATCGGTACTCGCAGGTAGTCAAAACTCAACTGATATGCTCATCAGAAGTCAGCTGTAAGGTACTGTGCGAGAAGAGGGGATACGTCTACGTTTCAAGGACATAAATGCAGAAATGCGGTTAGTGGTGAACTAAGTTCACCAACGCGTCCCCTCAAGGGTTAAATCAGTGTTGTATTTTATTTTTTCTAAATAAATGTATAACTAAGTTAGCCTTTCATTAATTGTAAGGAATTATATATGTATTTGGAGTTATGTAATGAGTTTATAAATGATTGTTTTTTGTCGATGTTGTCTTGTGAACTTGTTTCTATGACCTTAGGGGTTTTATTTTCTAGCTTTTTTTGTTTTTGGAAAACATAAACTGTTATATAAGGGTTTTATTGTCCCTAAAGTTTGTGACATTTAATGCATTAGAAAATAGTATATTAAAGTATAAGTGGATAAAGAGGTCTTTCAAACACGCGCGATTTTTCGAGCACGACGGCGCAGCCGAGTGCTCGAAATAGAGCAAGTGTTTGAAAGACCAGTTATCCACGAATACTTTACGCTATTTTTTTTATTGGTGCACTTTGGAATCATAAAATATTCTTATTATATTATTACTACAAAAAAATGGAAGTCCATCCTCGATGCCCAGCCAAGTTTCGTGAACGAGTATTTATTTTTAGTTTTAGATCAATAATCAAAAAGTTTCTCTATTTATATTTAAAGGGAAACAATGTATATATGAATATATAAATATATTTTGCAGAAAAAACCAAATAAGACATTGGTTCCCAATGATGATATACAATTTAAAAACTAATAAAAAAAGTTGTCATTGATATTTACGTTTCTAAAGTTGTTGTTGTTACCATGGGGACTTTAAAAAACGCGCGTGTTTGAAAGTTCGATTTAAACACGCTAACGCGTGCTTTAAAAAGGTAATATGAGGCTTCAATAAAAAAAACAATTATTTTACACTGCAAAATATAAATATTATTTGATTTTGACATGTGTACATTACAATACATATTTCTGATATGAACATGAGTAAAATCAATGAACTTCAGCCTCATTGTTCAAAGATTTTGATCTTATTGACAAAGCTATGTAAAAATATATTACTATAATAACATTTAGTACATAAACGTTATATGTATTATGAATTATTACTAAATTAAGTACAAATCAAAATAAAACATTCATTAAATGTTGAGAAATAATAAAAGTTGCAAAGTAATATTTACTAAATGTTGAGCTTCAAAACTAAAACATAAATACTTAAGCATCATAGACACCACCGTCTCCATAAATTCAATTTGATCATCCTGGAACTGTTGAGGCATTTCATCGACATCCATGACCTGTTGGCAAAGTAATTAATTATAACAATTTTCAGCAACTATCAATACATAACTTAACATTGCTATTACTAAAAACTAGCATTCTTTTTATCAAAATAAAGTGTGCAAAACATGCTCATCGAGTATCTTTTTGTTTGTTTGTCCTTTTATCTCTGCGATTCTTTCGGTCAAATCTGCAGCCCTTTTTCTTACTTTCTGAGACACATGTCTAATATGTTAAAATGGTACCCAGTCAGGGTGTTCTTTATCTTCGAGGAGAGCAGGTTTGCCTAAAATGAGTTAATACCTACTTGAGTACAAACTACGTAAACTAGGAGCTAGTAGAGTTGATATCATATTTGATAAGAAGCCTACCAGTTATAAAGAGTCCACGGCAAACTTTCTGGTGTTCCAATATAGATTCGGTCAGATCGACTCTCTTTATTGCTGCAATCCATGCAGCCCTGCGAAGTTTGGTCAAATTCTTCGTTAAAAACCTGTGTTTTCTCTCTGCGGGAATGCGATAAAACGAAACTTCATCACGATTAGAATGGCTTCCACAACCAACTACAATACATATCGAAGACAAACACTACACTATTTAAAAACCACAATTTACAGCCAATAAACAGAAAGAAAATCAATTTAACGTGGGTTAAACAATCACACAGTAACTTTGTTATTTGTTTGACCGTCGCCGCCATATTGAATTTATTTTGACAGATCGTTGGATTGCCTAATTATAAACTCATGAAATACAATTGTTTTAACTATTTTTTTATCTGTATTATCTAATTTTAGGTTTCTTCACATAAAGAATAATGGTATTGTCCTGGCCACCAGGCTGTAAGCATTATAATGTCAGAGAGAACTGTAAGTTCTATAGATTTCCAAAGGATCCAAAAATAAGAAGCAAATGGATGAAGCTGACAAGGTACCTACTTAATGATAAATATAACATTTTATTTTGTGTGTTTATACAATATTTGTAGAACAATAGAACCAGATCCCGGAGCTTTTTGTGTAGCTGTTCTTTTATGGCGGGAGAAAAGAAAATTAGCCAACTATTTTTTTGTACATGATCAATCTTTGCAAACAAGGTAGAAGCAAACTTGTACGTGTTGATTGTATGTTTGGTTTTGTACTGTATATATCGATCTCCCTATAACATATACATTATTATTTGTCATTCCACATCTTTCGCTTTACATTTTTTATAAGTTGCTTTCTATGATTTTTTAAACATTTGCTATTTTAAATTGAAATTCCTCATTGTACCTTACTTTCCTCTTTCTATTAACTGTAAACCATTGTATTACAAGTAAATATTTCTCTGTGTAATAAAGAAATTTGGAAACGTTTTTGTTTATATTATTTGTTTTTAGATAAAATTGAATATGTTTACACTTGTAGTTTAAAAAAGAGCATACAGATCAAATAAAATTTGAAAGCAACCAACAGAAACTCTGAACCTCGTACAAATGTGATTTGATTGAGTCAAAGTTGTGACATGATGTTCTGAGTTTTCAGAATAAATGTCATATTTTCAATCATGTAAATTTGCAACGTTTCTTCAATTTAATTTTCTTAGAACAAGACAAATCAAAATTTATAATTATGAAAACATTTTATTATGTTAATATGAATGGTACAAATTTGTAAAGGTAGAATGTTATTAAAACATGTAAATTTTTCTTCCATTCTTGATGTCGAGCAATTTCCACAATAATGTCACTTGGTAAGTTAGTATCCATAATAATAATGTCATCCTCTCATGCAATATGTAATGCACCTTGTATCTGGTGATAATAGTTATATTTTTCAATTATCACTAATATATTTTTATCAAAATGAATGATGTAATTCCTGTTTCTTGAGAGTGGTTTTAATTTTTCGCCATTCGGATACATGAAAGGACAACTTCACTTCCATTAAGCATTTTTCCCTAACAAGCTCATATTATCATTAAAAAAGGTTTCAAGAGAACGTTGAAACATGTTTTGATGACACTAGAACAAACAATCACTATTTTTATCTTATATTTACACACTAATCAAATAATCCAATAAACATAACCTCAAATATAACTTTTAAAATTAAAAATACGGATTGCGGGATAACTTACATTATCAAAACTATTATTTTTTATATTGAGTAGACACGATTACTTACTTTTCAACAATTTATTCCCTTCAAAAACATGTATGAAACGCTTAAATAATAAAAAATCTGCACTCAAATGGAAAGTCTTATGGCAACAAGTTTTGTTTGGATACAGTTTCAAATTGTGACGTCACACTTCAACCTGTCATTTTGTAAACCACCAAATCCACCACCTCGAAACAGAGCGGTGGAATGGTTTGCAATTTTGGTTGATGCAACAGTATTAAATGAACGCATCCTTTATTAAATCCACCAATGCATATAAAAACGTAATTGGTGGATCTACCGCCCTATCGGCGAATAAAAAAGATGCCTAGTTTTTGGCGACCGTGACAGGACATAAGGCGATTTCGTCCCCCTTTGGTACCCACTTTGGTCTGTCAAATACATACCAATCGATTTCGTTCCGAAAAACGATGACGTCAAGCTAACTTTGGTACCCTTTTTGGTCTGTCAAATCGTATACCGAGATTACGGTTATTGAAATTGGTAGCTTTCTACCCTTCTCTAAAGTTGTTTTGTCTTTGGAACGAATTGTATTTTTGTCCAATATTCTAAAAATTTTCAAGTTTTCTCTGTTTTTTCTTTTTTTTTACTAGTATATAATAATGGAATCTGTTGTTTTTATTATAAATGGTAAGAATCTGTCATTTTGGGCGAATAGGGAGAATTGCCAATTGTTAAGGACTGGTAAGCACAACGTTTTTAGTTTTTTGTGTTTTTGCTAATTCAAAACTCCTAGAAAATATAGGAAAACTCAATAAATAACGTTTCCGATCGCAATACAAAGATAATGTAAATGTCAATTTCTTCAATCAGCTGTACTAATTGAGAACAAAACGATTTCGCCTCTAATTGGTACTTTACGTCATGCCGGTGACGTAGGACCTACCAATTGGTTAACCAAAGTCCCTACCAACCCAAGCGGGCCAAAATCGCCTATAGTGTGGCAAGTGTCTGTCGGCACCCCGTGTGTGAGAAATCGACCATCGTGTTTCTGTCGGAAGTTCTTCCCTGAAGTATCCGTTCGTCAGTCTAGAATTATGTCTTCAACTTAGGCGAGACATGGAATGATTCATGCTACCTTCACGAAGATATACAACGGGCTGATGTCGCTTCTTTCAGAGGTGAACGTCGATGTGTTTGAGGTAAATGGCCTATTCAAACTCCTAGCTGAATTTGATAAAACCCTACCGACTAACGTGAAAAGCTGTGACGAGTGTGAGCTGAAATATCACAGCATCAAGTGTAGAGTTGAATCCCTGATAAGGCCTGGACCCACGATTCTATCCAGTGAAAAGGGTAGTGATAAGAGGGCTAAGATTAGTTGCCTAAGCTCCAGTTGAGATAGTTTAATGGCGACATCTCTCAGTGTATTGCTTTTTGGTTACAGTTTTCTAGTATTGATGTAGATAGTGATCTCTCTGATGTAGATAAGTTCCAGGTACAAGCTACTGCTCCTGGTTCTAGAGCAAGATCGCTTGTAGAGAGCTTTCCACCATCAGCCAAAAACTATTCAAAAGCGCTGGTAGCATTGAAGGATCGTTTTGGCTGCTCGGACTTGTTGATTGGGTACTACGTGTTGACGCCATAGGTAGACGTCTTCTTCTAATTGGTGTAATTTTATTAACGTCACATTGATTAGTCTACCAATAATGTATACATGAAAAGTACGTCGATGTTGATTTCTGTTCATTTGATCTCATAGAATAAGTTTTGTTTCAATGTTATATTGAAAAAAGTTTTTAACTGTCACTGTCAGTCATAATTGAATAATTCTTTTCTTTCAAAAATTTGTAAATGTTCTTTTAACAAGATAAAAAGAAATTGTACAATACAAGGAGTTCAAATTAACAAAAGTTGTTTTAATACAGTCCAACAAAAGATTCGAAGTTAGAAACATGGTCCTTCGAGCAGGATTCCCAAATACCCCCAAAGTCTGGAGAGTAAGGTGGACTAAAATGCCACGGTATATCTTGTTCTGCCATAGTCTCTAAAATTGTTTTCGAGGAATTTTCGAAATTAGACCCATTATCAGAATAAATATTTTTGGGTTTGCCCCTTCTGACAATAAATCTTTTTAATATGGCAAAAAATGTTTCTGTAGACAACCCTGTTACTAAATCGAGGTGTATTGCTTTAATCGACATACATGTAAAAACGCAGATATAAGATTTAATAAGCTTCGCACCCCTCAGTTTTCTGTCTTTTATAAGGATTGGTCCCGCATAGTCAATGTCTGCATCAGAGAATGGAAAACTTTGTGTAATACGACATTCAGGTAAGTTACCCATTTGCGGTTGTTTAAAAGTAGATCTAACCTTAAAACATTTTATGCATGAATGTACAATTTTTCTTGAAATACTACGACCTGACATAGGCCAGTAACTTTCTCGAATGGAGGCCAGTAACTGCTAGGGACCACAATGGCATAGTCTTTCATGTTACTAAATTAGTATTAAACGTGTCAACTTATGACTTCCCCCTAAAATAATTGGGTACTTTTTATCATATAAAAATTGGCTAGAGTTTCTTAGTCTTCCCCCTACTCTAATAATACTGTCATTATCTATAGATGGTTGTAAACATAGTAAACTGCTTCTTTTAGGAATAGCCTTATTATTTTGTGAATTTACATATTCTAAAGGAAATGACTCCTGTTGAGCTGACCTGATTAATGACTTGAGCGCTTTATCTAACTCTAGCACGGTCAAAGCTCCATGCTGAATACAAGGACGTATTCTCAAATTATTATAAAATCTAAAACAATAAGCTATTACTCTTTTTAATTTATTCAATGATGAATATCTACTGAATATTTCAAAATCTTGTTGAGTTGTTAAATTACTCACCATTCTTCGTTCTGGAAGTTCTTGAGTAACATAATCAATTGTTGATTTTGGCCAGTGAATTTAAACGACGAGTACTCAGTGTGTATATGTTTATTAATATGCAGCTAAGCGCTTTCGGCTATTAGGCCATTATCAAAGCTGTCGTCATAAAAAAGATCCAAAACAGGTGTGAAAAACATCCAGTTAATAAAATCGAAACAATGTACGAAGTTAAGTGATTGTTACGATGATGTCATTAAAATAAAAAACATTAAAATAACCCTATTTAGAGGGTGTACAATTATAATTCACATAATGGAAATTCCCATTCAGAAGAATTTCAATTATGTATTAATGGGTATTCAAAAAACAGAGGCAAATTATGCTATTGCTTGGAAATTGCTATGTCAATACTATGCAAATAACAATTTAATTATTTTTAATCATGTAAAAGAATTTTCGAGCAATCGGCAATGGTAAAGCATGATCATAGAGGCCTAATAGATCTCTATTTAAATACAATAAAGAATTTAAGAGCTCTGGAAAGTTTTCAAGAGCCATCGGTTGATACGATGCTTATTTATATTTTAACAACTAAGTTTGATGAAGAGACACAAAAAGAGTGGGAGTCTTATGCAATTAAATGTGAAAAACCAAATATGAGTGATATGGAAGAATTTTTAATTTATAGATTGGGTTTATTGAAAAAATTAGAGCATAAGGGAACAGTTGCTGAGGTTGAGATAAAAACAGAAAATAAATTCCGTAATAAGCGTCCTACAAGGAATATTTCTACCTGCACATGTAAGTACGAGTAAACCAAAGTGCTATTTTTGTAAAGGCAATCACACGATCTATGAATGTGATGAATTGTTACAGATTCCACTAACAGAACGTGGTCAAAAATTGTATGAGAAGAAAATGTGTCTAAATTGTATGAGACCAGGTCATTTATCAAAGAATTACACCTACTCGGGATGTAAAAAATGTTTTCAAAAACATAACACTTTAATACATATTGACCACATTCAAGTGCAAGCTACAATTAATAATAACTTTGCTAGCAATGAAAATAATACAATTCTAACTCAGCATACGGTAGTGTCTTACACTAGAGAGGATTGTAGACATGCAGAAGCTCTGCTAGCTACAGCCATGGTACAAGTTAAAAACAAATATGGTCAATATTATCCAGCAAGAGTTTTACTGGATAATGAGTGGCAGTGTTGTTTCATCACTGAAGCATTATGTCAAAAACTGAAACTTGATAAATTAAATTTCAGTATAACAATCAAAGGTGTAGGAAATGCAACATCCACAATTAAATATAAAACCACAATTGAAATAAGTTCCATAAATTCAAATTACAAAACTGAAGTATCCTACTTAATAATAAATAAAATTACAGAAAAATTGCCTACTTTTAATATTGATAAATCTGTATTTGAAATACCACAAAATATACAGCTCGCTGATTCTGAATTTTATAAAAGTAGAGAAGTTGATATTTTGCTGGATAATAGCATTTTTTGGCAGTTACTTTCAGTGGGGCAATTGAGTTTAGGCAAAAAATTGTTTTCAATTAAACACCGTAACATATGGTACTGCTTCAGCACCATTTTTAGCCACGCGTTGTCTAATTCAATTAGCTAACGATAATCAATCTGAATATCCTAGGACTGCAAAGGTGATAAAGGACGATTTTTACATGGACGACCTACTAACAGGTTGTAATTCTGTAGATGAGTTACTATCAATACAAAAGGATGTTTCTCACATTTTGCAGTCTGCAGGTTTCATTTTAAGAAACTGGTTGACAAACAAGAGTGAACGATTAAAAGATTTTAATGTAGACAAACATTCCGAGGTTAGTAGATTGTACTTAATGGACGATCAAAGTAATAAAACGTTAGGGGTATATTGGAATTCAACTAGTGACACAATACAATATAATATTAATTTGGCTTCTCCTAACATTGTTACGAAAAGAATAATATTGTCAATTTCTTCACAAATCTTTGATCCGCTAGGTTTACTCTCTCCAATAACCATAAGATCAAAAATAATTTTACAACAATTATGGCAAGCAGGCCTTACTTGGGATGAGGCAGTTCCTCAAAAAATGTATAGCGACTGGCTTAATTTTCGAAAAGATTTAAAAATGTTAACAATCCCTCGTTAAACACTTGCACATGAAACACGCATGATATAATTTCATGGTTTTGCAGATTCGTCTGAAAGCGCTTATGGTGCATGCATATATTTAAGGAGCATTGACGAGGAAGGTAATATTTGTTCTCAGTTATTAACTGCCAAAACTAGAGTAGCACCTATCAAGCAAGTGACTTTGCCCAGATTAGAGTTATGTGCCGCTGACCTTCTCTCCTCTTTGAGTAAAACAGTTTTAGATTCTATATTTGTTTACCTATACAACGCAAATATTATTGGAGTGACTCCACTATTGCTTTGGGCTGGATAAAGTCGTCAGCTAGATCTTGGAAGTCATTTATCGCTAATCGGGTAGGTAACATTCAAAATTTAACCGAACCGAAAGAGTGGCAACATATTCGCTCCAATGATAATCCCGCTGACTTGTTAACTCGAGGTATAACAGTTGGTGAAATTATTGAATCCGACTTGTGGTGGCACGGTCCACAGTGGCTATTAAGTGATCAGGCCGAATGGCCAAAGTCAACAATTGATTATGTTACTCAAGAATTTCCAGAACGAAGAATGGTGAGTAATTTAACAACTCAACAAGATTTTGAAATATTCAGTAGATATTCATCATTGAATAAATTAAAACGAGTAATAGCTTATTGTTTTAGATTTTATAATAATTTGAGAATACGTCCTTGTATTCAGCATAGAGCTTTGACAGTGCTAGAGTTAAATAAAGCGCTCACGTCATTAATCAGGTTAGCTCAACAGGAATCATTTCCTTTAGAATATGTAAATTTACAAAATAATAAGGATATTCCTAAAAGAAGCAGTTTACTATGTTTACAACCATTTATAGATAATGACAGTATTATTAGAGTAGGGGGAAGGCTAAGAAACTCTAGACAATTTTTATATGATAAAAAGTACCCAATTATTTTAGGGGGAAGTCATAAGTTGACACGTTTAATACTAATTTACGAACATGAAAGACTATGCCATTGTGGTCCCCAGCAGTTACTGGCCTCCATTTGAGAAAGTTACTGGCCTATGTCGGGTCGTAGTATTTCAAGAAAAATTGTACATTCAAGCATAAAATGTTTTAAGGTTAGACCTACTTTTAAACAACCGCAAATGGGTAACTTACCTGAATGTCGTATTACACAAAGTTTTCCATTCTCTGATGTAGGCATTGACTATGCGGGACCAATCCTTATAAAAGACAGAGAACTGAGGGGTGCTAAGCTTATTAAATCTTATATCTGCGTTTTTATATGTATGTCGATTAAAGCAATACACCTCGATTTAGTAACAGGGTTGTCTACAGAAGCATTTTTTGTCACATTAAAAAGATTTATTGCCAGAAGGGGCAAACCCAAAAATATTTATTCTGATAATGGGTCTAATTTCGTTGGGGCATGCTCTGAATTAAATAAACTATATGAATTTCTTGAAAATTCCTCGAAAACAATTTTGCAGAATATAGCAGAAGAAGGTATAACGTGGCATTTTAGTCCACCTTACTCTCCAAATGTTGGGGGTATTTGGGAAGCCGGCGTAAAAAGCGCTAAAGGCCACATTAAAAGAGTCGTTGGTAACTTACAATTGCCATACTAAGATTTTTTAACCGTTTTGATACAAATTGAAGGAATACTAAATTCCCGTCCCCTTACTCCACTTTCTTCCAGTCCTTTAGACCTTACTCCTCTTACTCCTGCTCATTTTTTGGTTGGCAGACTTATTAAAGCTATACCTGAACCGAATTACTTAGAAAAGCCAATAAATCGTTTGACTTATTATAAGCAGCAGCAACAAGTAGTACAGTTATTTTTAAAGAGATGGCATGTGGAATACATTGCCGAGTTGCAGTATCGGACGAAGTGGAAAGAAAATACCACCAAGTTAATGAATGTTGGAGACTTGTGGTGTTGATAAGAGATGCACCTCCTCTCCAGTGGAGCTTGGCCCGAATTACAGAACTTCATCCAGGGACTGATTCAGTGGTCCGAGTCGTTAGCCTAAGAATGCCCAATGGAAAGGAACTTAAAAGAGCTGTGTCCAGGCTCTGTGTGCTTCCGATAGAGGCTAAATTATAAATAGACTTATGTATTTATTTTATAATTTTGCAATTCTTCAATTCTTGTTTGGATGTGTTATATAGTACATATCAAGGCGGGCGGTATGTTGACGCCATAGGTAGACGTCTTCTTCTAATTGGTGTAATTTTATTAACGTTACACTGATTAGTCTACCAATAATGTATACATGAAAAGTACGTCGATGTTGATTTCTGTTTATTTAATCTCATAGAATAAGTTTTGTTTCAATGTTATATAAAAAAGAGTTTAACTGTCACTGTCAGTCATAATTGAATAATTCTTTTCTTTAAAAAATTTGTAAATGTTCTTTTAACAAGATAAAAAGAAATTATACAATACAAGGAGTTCAAATTAACAAAAGTTGTTTTAATACAGTCCAACAAACGATTCGAAGTTAGAAACACTACGTTCGAGCTTTATTGCAATTGGTTTCGAATAAACAAGAAATGAAGCTGTGCGAGCTGTACGACTGTTTGGAAACTAAAGTTAGAACTTTGGAGTCGCTTGATATTAGCTGTTTTGCTGCGACGTACCGGTTGACTCCTGATTCAATAGGAACGGTACTATACTCACAGATACAAGGTTTGAACCGACCTGTCCCGAAAACTACGGTCCCGAAAAATTGTACAACGTTGAGTCAACGGTACCTCGCAGAAAAGCGACTACTACTGTCTCTGACCAGAGGTGCTGGACTCCGTGCACTATTGTATTCTAGATGTTGTTTTCTATCATAGAATTCAACTGTAGGAAGCGATAATCGAATTTGATAGTGTTGCAATCGCCTTCCCTTCGGGTATTTCCGGAATTGATAGGGTAATTTGTTGTTTTAAATGTGAACACACTGGGTATATTTATTTAATAAATTTCAATCTTTTCTTATGTATATGTGTGCCACAGATTATATGGTGTGTCATTTGTATTTGTATGATTTTGTTGATTGATCTGATTTAAATTGCGACTAAAGGCGAGTTTAAACAACTTTTATTTTGAAAGTTTAGATAATTATGTTTCCAATAAACAATTTAAATGTGGTTGTTGCTGAAGAGGAAGAAAGGATAGAAAACATATGAGTGGAAAATATCGAGCGAAGAAATATGCGTGATGTGGCAGACTGTTTTACAATTGAATATGTTCGCTTCACGGAATTATTTCGCTTAACCAAGGATATGGCACAGTTCATACTTACCGGTATTATACCTCTTTCAATCCAGGGAAATAACCCAGTAGCTATAGCACCCACAACAAAAAATTTTACCGCATTGCATTTTTATGCTACTGGAACTTACCAGAGGATAATTGGCCAAAGCTATATCTCAATAGCATAACAAAGTGTTTCTAGAACCATTGAAGAAGTAACTGAAGCAATAATTAATACGTATGAGTAGATATACTATGAGGCTTCTGGAGCGGAAGTGACGTCATCAATGGAACCTCGAAAGGGGTAACCTAACATAGCAACCCCACCTAAAACGGGGGTAACCTAACATAGCAACCCCTACCTAAAACTTATATCTAGCGGAAGTCGGCCATGTTGGATTTCTTGGTCGGCTGCGCGCGCACCGGAAGTGATGGTGACGCTGGTGTGCCGTGACGTCATAAGGGGAGGGGTCGAAGTCGGCCATTTTTTATCTGTCGGCCATTTTTATCATGTAATTGTAGATTTATATCGCTAGATGGCACATTTTTTTTTGTAGATATATAGTCTATTATTAATAATTCTGTATACAGGGTGTTGCAGGTTTCACTCTATGTTAATATATATATATATATATATATATATATATATATATATATATATATATATATATATATATATATTAATTTCTTATTTGAGTTTTACCTTCATCCGTTGGGTGTCAGTGACCCCACATAATTATGAGAATAGAATCATAAGATAAGCTTTAATTGAACGTATATTAATTATTCCCCAAATTAATCATGTTAGCCGATAAACACCACATTATCATACAGAAAACCATTATTCTCTTATCTCGAAACAACGAACGAAATCAAGCTGTATAATTAACATAAGATTCTAAATTATGATAACCACCAAACTTATCAACGAGTTTTACCGTTTTCGTCATTAAAGCCATACCATACGAACTAAATTAATGATATACGAGTGAAATCAAAAGCGTCTCCTAATAAAAATATTATTGAAATAGATATCTCTCATTGTAATAATTTTTATGGTGCTTAATGATGTAATCTAAAATTCTATATACAGGGTGTTGACATAGAGATGCCATAAGACGCTACGATGTATCTCCGTTGTTATTGGTCAGATTTTCACGGGAACAAACAACGTTATAGATTATTTTTTATATACAGAAAGTCAAAAAGGCACTATGCTGTTATTTCATCGAGCAAACGGCGATATAGACCTTATTTTGTCGATATATGCCATATAAGCTGGGTTGATCGATTTTATCATTTCTCTTGATATTTAGCATTGTTTACCGAGAACTAGTAACATTGAGCAACGATAGATTCAACCTAATCTAACATATTCACGTAAGTTTCCGCGATATATGTCTATTATAACAGATATATGGTCAATATTACAAGTTTCTATAACGATTCAGACAAATGCATCGGTTTTGAGCAAAACTAAGTCTAGCTTTTGATATCCCATCCCAACTAAGCAGGGGCATAGCAGAGGCATACCAGAGGCATAGCAGAGACATATCATATACATAGCAGAGGCATAGCTGCGACATAGCAGAGGCATACCAGAGGCATAACAGAGACATACCAGATACATAGCAGAGACATAGCAGAGGTATAGCAGAGGCATACCAGAGGCATAGCAGAGACATACCAGATACATAGCAGAACTATAGCAGAGGTATAGCAGAGGCATACCAGAGGCATAGCAGAGACATACCAGATACATAGCAGAGGTATAGCAGAGGCATACCCGAGGCATAGCAGAGTATAGCAGAGGCATACCAGAGGCATAGCAGAGACATACCAGATACATAGCAGAGACATAGCAGAACTATAGCAGAGGCATACCAGAGGCATAGCAGAGGCATAGCAGAGGCATACCAGAGGCATAGCAGAGGTATACCGGAGACGTACCAGAGACAATAGATTGTGAACTTTCATAAGTGACATCCAAACATTTTACTTCAATTTAACGTTTTAGGATGGACTATAAATTCAATGTTCAAAAATCATTGGATATCTGGAACGTATCACACCTGCTCTCCTTTTGCTAACCCTATGATGCATGTCTGCTAACCGTCTAATAATATATTGAATCGCTCACCCACACATTTTGATTTACTATAATGTTGTCATACGAACAACAAGTCTCAAAGCATGCAAAGGCTTTACGTGAAAAATATAAGTCGCTTGAAAGAACTAATATGAAACGGCATGGAGAAAATCTCAAGTCTGTAACATATCCTCTCAAACAAATAGCGGAATCACTGGACTCCACAAATCAAGATAGGGATTCTCCGAAAAACTCACCAATCCCGCTAATATTAAGTGAAGCTGATACTGAGTAGGCAGATTCTTCACTTAAACAAGTACTTAATGGCAATAATCAACAAAATACAAAAAATCATAACTTTGTTTAGTGAATTTCTTCAAACAGCTCACGAGACGTCAGAAAGAGGACAAGAGGAGATAAAAACACAATAATTTCAATTAATCAATTTATTACATCATCTATGCTATACAATAACTCAAAT
Organism: Galeruca laticollis; assembly: GCA_963921935.1. Classification (NCBI taxonomy): domain Eukaryota; kingdom Metazoa; phylum Arthropoda; class Insecta; order Coleoptera; family Chrysomelidae; genus Galeruca; species Galeruca laticollis. The sequence continues at coordinate 257,202,855 of OY998175.1, read as the reverse complement.
TTACTTAAATATACATTATTTTGAGCAAAATTCCTAATAAGTTCAATCATATTTCTATAGTATTCACCAAAATTTAGAGATTCCAAATGGGCGAGACGTGGGGAAATGAGGTGATGATGTAGTTGTAGAATTTGATGAACATCTTGTTGAGTTAAAGGGAAGCTGATGTCGTGTTTGATTACTTCCAACCATTTTACACAATCGAATATTACTTGATGAATAGTACAGTAGTCGCCACATTGTATCGTCTCTGACTCATAATCATCGTAAAACGCTGGAAGTGGCTCATCTATGAACGAATTATTATTCAAAATATTGATAAACGTGGTCCATTCGTATGAGCCACTTCCAGCGTTTTACGATGATTATGAGTCAGAGACGATACAATAATGGTTTCCTGTGTGATAATGTGGTGTTTATCGGCTAACATGATTAATTTGTGGAATAATTAATATACGTTCAATTTAAGCTTATCTTATGATTCTATTCTCAAAATTATGTGGGGTCACTAACACCCAACGGATGAAGGTAAAACTCAAATAAGAAATTAATATATATATAAGTCTCGATAGTGCAACGGTTAGGGATTGTGGTAGGAACGAGAAAGACGCTGTATGTCGTGGGTTCGAATCCCAGTCGAGACGAAACAATTTTTATTTAATTAAAAAAATATATTCGGTGCTTACAACACAAAAATTACGTCACCCGAGAGCGAAAATAAAATCTACGGGATAAAAAATGGACGACACCACTATAGAAAACTACAAAAAAAAATGTGCCATTTAGCGATAGAAATCTACATTTACATGATAAAAAATGGCCGACAGATAAAAAATGGCCGACTTCGACCCCTCCCCTTATGACGTCACGGCACACCAGCGTCACCATCACTTCCGGTGCGCGCGCAGCCGACCAAGAAATCCAACATGGCCGACTTCCGCTAGACACAAGTTTTAGGTAGGGGTTGCTATGTTAGGTTACCCCCGTTTTAGGTGAGGTTGCTATGTTAGGTTACCCCTTTCGAGGTTCCATTGATGACGTCACTTCCGCTCCAGAAGCCTCATAGTATATCTACTCGTATGCGGCCGAATGGATTCAGTTTCCTGTAACTCCCGAAAGAAAAAATACCATTAGACATAGGTTTATCGACGCCAAACGTTTTCCAGGAGTAATAAGCGTTATAGATGGCACTCATGTTGAAATTATCAGACCTACAATTGAAGAACATGCATTTTTAAAACGTAAAGGTTATCACTCTAAAAATGTTGAAATTATTTGTGATTTTGACTTACGAATTCTAAATATAAATGCTCAACATGGTGGGGCCAGTCACTTCAACCACATTTGGAGAACTTCATCTGTAAGACAACTAATGGAAAGAGCATATGCTAATCTGGAGATAGGCATTCCTGGCTTCTCCAGAATTCCGTTATACGCAATGCCATATACAAGCCAGGAACTGTGTAGAAAGATGTATAGGGGTTCTAAAATCAAGATTTTTATGCCTTTCAAAGATATTGAGATATTCTTCCACAAAAGTAGGAAATATTTGCAATGCATGTGCTATATTGCATAACATTTGCACTGAAGGAAGGTTAAATGATGACTTTGAAATACCTCCACCTCCAGCAGAGAGACGGGATGATATGAATATTCCGTACGTTGCCCATATTGCTAGGGAGAAAATCCAAGCAAGACAAGGAATTATAAATCAATACTTCCAGTAATTGTACCTACCTAAATAAATATAATTATAATATGCTTTCGAGTTTGTATTTGAAGACCTAGATATAGTAAAATTCAGTCCTAACTGTCGGGTCATATCAATAAGTCATTGATATATGTGTATTATATTATTTTCTCTAACAAATGTAAATACCTACATATACGTATTATAATATGTACAAATGTAAACACATACATCATGTATTAACATTTGTTAGAGGAAAGTAAAACGATACACATATTTTATATTGTTATATCCCTCTACTACATATTAACAAAAAAAAATTAATTTTATTACCAATTACTATTTAAAAGTGAAATTATGGCCAAAACCTTTAGTTTCTTATCAATAAACTTTCATTTACTGTTACTTATTTTTCTAATCATTTATATTAAAAGGACCTAATTAACTTTGTGTTAGGATATAATCAGTATGTAACGAATAAATAACACAAAAAAGAACTTAACAATATTTCAAAAAAATTTAAATTAAACAAAATCCTAATAAATAATACCAAATACCATGTGAACTTGTTAGGAACTACCTAAATCACAAAAACAGGTACATAAAATGTAGGAACAAAATAAAAATAATAACTTCATAATAAATGTCTGCAATAATGCTTAGTGCATCTGCCATTCTAGCCATATTATCATTGGCATTTTCAAAGAGGTTCACGGTTCTTTGAGTCAGTTCTATCAACTCTGTAGAAAGTCTTAGTGACTGAAGAGGTCTACGCCTTAATTTTTTTTAAACTTTTTGTTTCCAATTGGACTAAGAAATAATTTGTAAGTGACAACACAATAACATAATTTTTCAATCCCAATTCAAGAACATCCTCGTCTCCCGCAACATATCTTTCCCCATAATTTTTAGCAGTCTTTGCTCTAAATCAGACAAACAGAGAAATGACTTTGGTCCTCCACCAGTTCTGTTTATTTCCGAATTAATATTAACGGCTTTTACTTTTGTTTTGCATTTCCAGTCTTCGCCATACTGATGATATTGATTTATCGAAACAATTGTCAATTTTTTAGAATTTTCAATAACTTGTATTATATTGTGGAATTAACTAGAGTCCTTGAGTTTCATTTAAAAACACTAATAGTTTTAACCAAGGTTATCTAAGGTTTTAACCATTGACATATAAATAATAAACACACATAATCTATTTTTCTTTTGTTACAAATTATGGATACATTAATTAACATTATTAGATGATGATACGAATCTGTCGTATAGTTTAAATCTATCGACAGATCGCGCGCTTCAATTGAGATGTCGTTCTTTTTGGTGCTTACTAACATCACTTTATCTCAGATCACCTTTAACTGAAGTGATCTGAGATCTCAGTCAAAAAGAACGCACCTAAAAAACATGTTAACACAGCACACACCCTCAACGTTTATAGAGAGAAGGTTGTCTGGTAACTCTGAGCCAATGAGAGGCAAGCAGAAAAATCGCGGGAGTGACGTCAGCCTGGGTGCCACATTTGAATTTTATTATTGGGACGAGTATTCGCTCGTTAAAATACCACTTGTAACTAGAACACTGAAATAATATAAAACTACTTCTGATAAGTTTTGGTTTTAAAAAACAATATATTCTCAAACAAACACATATTCTTTGCAGCATTTGTTAATTTAAGTATATATATTGAAATGAAAAAAACTCAAAAGATACTATGTACATATTGATAACCCAATCTTTATCTCTATTTGTGTTGCTTTATACGTTTTTTTTTGTTTTCAGAGAATAAAACGTATTAGATTTTATTTGTATTATAACATATTATTACAAATACAGTTCTTCATTATTAAAAACTATAAAAATACATATATGTGTTATCTGATGTAAGAAATAAAACCAATAATTTGCACCACAACACTTTATTTACCGAAAATACGATCAATATTATCAATATACAAAAATAGCGACTTGCTTATAACAAAACTGTTGAGAGAATGTCCCACAAAATATCTAAATATCTTACGTCTAGGCGAAAACTTCAACATGTTAATGTTTAACATGTTTATCTTAACAGAAATGTTTATGAAATTAATATGATTCAGGTCCTAAAGAAATAGCTCATTTATGACACTTAAACAGTATCCACACTGATGGTGCATGAGTGACATCATCGCTGCAACGAATACTATATAAAACAAATAATATACAATCTTATCTATCTACTTACTACTTTTAATGTAAGAAACCAATATTATTCTAACATATGTAACAAAAATAGTACACAACATAGGCAAGCCTTTTTTCTCCTTCTTTCATAACTTAAGCTGGATACTTTAAAAGTTACTTATATTTGGTATTGAAAGAAACTAATTTTACCTTAAAAACCTATATACAAAAAAGTTTATTAACATTAAAAGGTAAAAAATAAGTGATACATGACAATCACTAAATTCATTTCACAATTTTTTTCATTTTTTTTATCAATTTATTCCCTTTTTCTTCTGATAAGGGAGCTTTTCTCATTTTTTCTTTTTCTTCAGCTTCTTTTAAATTTAAAAATTTTATTCTGACAAATATTCTTTGTCGACTAAATGACTTAACAGGCTCTTTTTGGGATCTCTACTAATTATAAAATAACTCCAACACAACAGTAGCAAAGAAAATACAACGATAATATTCTGTGACGATAGTTCCAGTTGCATTCACAACAATACAGATGTGTCTACTTCTTTTGTCTGTACTCTATAATACACAAAATACAAAAAGAACAACAATAAATACTAATAAAGGAGCAAGAACCCGATATAAACAATAATATGCACTCCTACTTCTATAAATTCATACGGCCTTGTCAAAGCTGGCACCCACAGTGACGTAACGATCCCCTCTTCCTTCTACCCCGCCGAGTAGTTATCAGGCAACCTCCTACCTTCTCTCTTCTATAAACGTTGACACACCCTCCCCCCATTGTCAAGTAAGCTAGTAACAGAAAAGTAAATATACTCCCATGTATTATGTTATAAGTTTTGTATTTACACATTAGAAAACTGATTTATAATTGTGATTTTAAAAGGAGGTCAAGTTGATGACTAGGTGTATGTCCCTTTCTAAATAATAGCGAAAATTTAATCAAAATGACTTCCATGTTTGAACAATTTGAACAACCAGATATGAAAACCAAAACTGTACCCACAGCTGAAATGGTAAAATATTATTTTTTAACGTGTTCCTACTATTTTTAATTTCTTTTACTTGTAGTCTATGTCTGCCTTCATTAATGTTTCACTGGAACAAGAAGCACCTATTTTTTCAAAAACTAAAAAAGACTTCACACCTTCAGAAAGAATCACACATGTTGCAATTGCCAATAAATACCTCGCTATTGTTATGGCAAATAGTGTATTATTTAGAATGAATTTGAATAATCCACAGCAAACTTCTGGTTAGTATTAAATTTGTAATACTCTAAACATTTTTAAGTTAATTCCAAAAAATTCTTGTAGTTTATATTGAGAGTTATTTATTAAATGCAACTAGATATTAAATATAACTATATCTAATAAAGAGCGAAGTTTACTTTGTTAGACTGGAATAATATTTATTAACGATGAAATAAAACAATTTAATTTGCTTAAAACTTCATTATATTTGACCTAATGTTCAATTTAAACTAGTTGACGCGTTTCTCTAACACAGTAGCTTTCTCAAAACGAATGAAGGTGTAATGAAATTTTCTTTTAATATATACAGTGCATAAATTCCTCATTTTTTTTTTGATTTCTAATACATTTTTATTTTCTGCCAAACCCTATCTAATATGCGAGAAAAGTATTGGTTTACCCCAAAAAAAGTTGAAATTTTGGATTATTTTTAGTTATTTTTTCGTTTTTCACCAAGAAAAACACGACAAAACAGTTTTTGGAAAACAATCCAGTGTATATGTAATTGTCGTCGGCTACTTTTCATAACATGTCTTATTAGCATGATACAGCCTCCGGAGTGCAACAAGTCACCAATTTTATGATTGAATATTGTTGAGGACATCTCACAGATAAACCCTATTGATTTTCAACTTACCAGAGCCTGTAGGACGGGTGCTATTGTACTTGAAGTACCTCATTTTTGGAGAAATTTCGGGTTGTTAGTATGATACAGCCTCCGGAGTTTATACAAGTGGCCAATTTTATGATTGGATATTGTTCAGGGTGTCTCACAGATGAACCCTATCATTTTAAGCTCACTAGAGCCAGTACAATAGGTATTATGGTACTTGAATTACCACATTTTTGGAGAAATTTCTGGTTGTTAGCACGATACAGCTTTCGGAGTTTATGCAAGTGACCAAAATTATCATTGGATATTGTTCAGGGTGTCTCACAGATGAACTCTATTAATTTTCAGCTCACCAGAGCCCAGTACAACGGGTCCTATAAGTCCAGATATACTACATTTTTGCAGAAATTTCGGTTTGTTAGCACGATACAGCCTCCGACGTCTACACAAGTGACCAATTTCATGATAGAATATTGTTCAGGGCATCTCATAAATGCGGAAAAGTTAGTTTTAATCTTTAAAACCATTTATTTTGATTTGGTGTATTCCCAGACTGACATTTTCTCTGTAATTTTTCAAATTGTTTTCTACACTCCACTTTAAAAACCATTCATGTTCCTTCTCATATTTTTGTTTAGAATTTTCAGTGGTCAATAATTTATCTGCATTATCAGTAATATTGCGATTTTCTGATGGAGTGCATGAGAATTCGCTGTTTAGTTTCATATTCATTAATCATGAAATATGTATTATAGTTTATTTACGATAAAAAGACTATGATGTCATTTTTAGTTACTTTCCTGCTTATCAGAATAAATATTAATTTACCAACCGTGAATACAATTTATCCTCAACAGCCAGGGCAATTTACAGCTAACGGGTTGGCAAAACTTCAAGACGTTGTCAAATCAACTGGTAAAATTCCCCAGTTTGTTTTGACGTTTATTGACATTCAATCATCGTCTAATATTTACAAGTTTTTTTGGTGCTTTTCATAACTAATTATTTAAGCAAATCTGCAGTGTGTGGTTAATAAAATGCCGAAGCAGCTGAACAGAAAATGTCAAGAGATGGTAACATCTTTGTTGAGCTATTTTTAACGAGAATGCTGAAATGGGGGCCCGCTTCTCCCGCTTACTGCTGTAAGTGATGTAAGTAATAGTATTCGCTATTTGTATTCATTATTAATATTATTGTTACATATTCAAATGTAAAGGATAAAATGTTTTTAATGTTAGGTTAGGTTAATTAAACTTGATAATATATTATTCTTTCATAAATTGAAGTAATTATATTGTAGAGAGTTGCAGAAGCTTTACAACTTAGCGTTACCACTGTTAACCGTATTGCCGCCAAGCATAATAGAGGTGAACAGCCTAAAAGCCCACCTACTGTTGAAATTGATAACTTTGATCAAAATGCTTTCCGAAATGTTATATACGATATGTATGAAAACAGTGAGTACATTGAATTTACTGTTTTATTTTATTCACAATTAACTAACACATTTTTTCAGATGAACACATAACCTTAAAAACTCCAGGAGCGTGAACTCTTTAATGGTTGTTTAACATCATTCTGGAAGATAGTGAAAAATATTGGATTCAAATACCAAAAAGATGATCCTAGTCGTGGTTTAACGGAGTTGCTACATATTGCATTAAAACGTATACATTTTCTACATGAATATGTCAAGATAAAAAGGGAAAGTTTATATCAATTTGTGTTTTTGGATGAGACCTGGATATTTAAAGACGGTACTGTTGGACATTCTAGGCAAGATTCTAATCATAGAAGCGTGAAAAAAAAACAAAATTGGTGGTACAAGGTAATTGAATAATAAAATTTAGTAATTAATTTATGATGTACTAACATTCCTGCCATTTTAAGACCTTTTCAAATATTTACTAGTCACACTATTTTATTTAAATCTATATAATTATTAATAGTTGTTTTGAGCTATGCAGTCTATCTAGGAAACCTAGTAGTAATTTGTGATTTCCTTATTGTAGGTATATAGTATTGCATGCTGGTTCCTCTTCTGGATTTATTTCTGGAGCAGGGCTGGTTTTTTCTTCCAAAAAACAAGATGGTGATTACCACGGTGAAATGAACCTAGAAAATTTTTTGCATTGGTTTTGAATACCAGCTTTTAGTGAACTTGGAAGAACCTGCCACAATTGTAATGGATAATGCAAGTTATCACAGTACAGTGATCAATAAAGTACCAACAACAGCTACCAAAAAGGCTGATATACAGAACTGGTTGATACAAAATGATATTCCTTTTGAAAATACTTTCCTCAAAACCCAATTATTGAATTTAGTACAACGGTAAATTTTTCAATATATTAAGGTAATACTTAGATAACTTATTTTGTTTAAATATATGCATTTTTGTAGGAATAAACCACCAACAGTATATGAAGCTGACATATTATCTGAAAAATATGGTCACAAAGTGCTTCGACTTCCCCCTTACCACTGTATGTTCAACCCAATTGAACATATTTCGGGCATAGTTAAAAATTTTATAGAGATCATGTGGGAACTGATGGTTCTTCAACAGAACACGCAATAGGTGTATGGAAAAAGTCTTTAGAAAAAGTGACTCCTGATATTTGGTCAGACAGTAGAGCACACTGAAAAAATTATACAAGATGGGTGGGATAGAGAAGTAGTATTTGATAGACAGGATGTGACGATGAAGATAGTGATGATTTTGTAGTGCAGTAGTCTAAATCTTGTGTTTAATTTTTTGTATATTTTTATCCAATTTGCTCAATTTCCACCTTTTCAAAATCACTAATAACTATTATTAAATTAATTAGGTACAGTTATTTTATAATACACAAATTAAAACAACGACCACAGTATCTCTACATAAATAATACCGATAAAATGGGAGATTTTTTATTTTTATATCTTGTATCAAAATTTTATTTTGTGCATCTATATTTTTCTTTTCTATGCTATTTTTATTGTAATAAATATAATAGATATTGTATAAAGAAACAATATTTAAATTTTCATGAAAATGATTACAGCTTGTATTGATTCCTTTTAGCGTAAACCTTTGCAGTGCTCTTGAAGATGGTTCTATAGAGCATAGAATAAGGTATAAGGACCTACAGTTCGTCATTTAACCCTCTTATATGTAAAATAATTAAATGTTAATTCGGATATAGAATTATTGGTTACTGTTTCTTGTATCTTATTCATAGTTTTTCATGAATAAATATTTATATTAAATTAATAAAGCCTATCATACAAGCCTTTTATTTTTAAATAAATATTTTTGACTTACGCCCTACGAGGCACGGAACAATGAAAAAGAAGAACTGTCAATCTAACATCAGATTGACTTTTCTAATTTTCGTTAAGTGAAGGAAAAAAACTACAGCTTGGCAACATCACAACATCTTGTTTTGCAACGTCATCGTCTTTTTATCGTAAATAAACTATAGTAATTTATAGTATAAACTATAGTAATTTATAGTATAAACTATAGTAATTTATTGAACATATAAATTTAAAAATTCTGTCAACTGTCACTTGTAAGGTAAGGGTAATCAACATAAATAAATGAGCACAAAAATCCCTAATTACAATTTTATTTTTATTAAAAACATTTTTGCACGCTCATTATAAAAAATGGTTAGGTTACGCAAACCGCACTTGTACTACAAAATGAGTCATTGCGATACTTGTTTTACATTATACTATTGAAGTTCTACGAAAAACGATAAATTAATATAGCAAAAAGCTAACTGAATACATCTATGTCCTAATCAAAGGTCTAACGTGGGATATTTAGAAGAAGTTTTTGATTTTCTGCTCAATTTAACTTGCAAGGTATTGGAGAGAAAAATATAGGAGTTACGAGTTATTGTAAAATTTTTTACTGTTCATTTATTCATTTAAAATTTTAATATCTATTCAATTAAACAAAATCTCTATACCTATAAGTTTTATAAGTATACTTAGAAAAAATGTAGTACAACATATTAAAATTATTCATAATTGTAAAATAATCAATAGTCTTCAGGCATTACGGGTTTTAATTCTTGAAGATGATAAAATTTAATTTTTTTAATCTTCAGCCTTACTTTATGGAGCTTCCTTAAAAACAATCTAGTCATTTCGTTTTATTCTTTGCGGCAATTTTGTGTAATTATTATAAAAATTCGGCTTGTAAACAACTGTTCCATCAAGTGTATATTTTAGAGCTCTGATATCAACTACATTTGGATCTCCGGCTTTGCTTCCAGGTCTTATAGACGAGTATATGAAATTATTGTTAAAATTGGTAAAAAATCGTATTTTAATATTTTGACTTCATATTTTCTGGTTCTGATCTTGCTTCTTCTGTTATTGGCATAATCACAAGGAAGGAATTTTTTTTGTATTAAGTAATTTATTTGTATGGTAGCATGTACACTATCGCATTCCATCTACGTATAATATTAAGTTCTTTTGATAAATTTAAAAGAGCATTGAACAACTCACTATTCCGGTTTTAGTATGAGCAACCATCTGAGTTTGTAATGGGTTTTCCATCACTTAAGTGTCTTCTCATGTAGTCCACAAGAAGTGATGCCAATGTAGATGCATGTAAATCTAACCATTAACATGTACCAACACTGTCTCGTTGCAAGACTATACACTGTAAAGTTATGAACACGAAGCTTTGTTTTGAAATACACTACAATAGTACAAGGGCAATATATTCAGGTTGTCTATAAATCTTTTCATGAATTCATTGGGAACCCGAAAAGACTTTGAGATTCCTTTTGATTTCATCTGTTTTTTTGTCTTCTTTTTCCCATATTTACTGTGATCAACCCAACTATTTAGTTGCTATTCATGACCACATATGGTCATTTTAGGATTGAGTCCCTAAGGTATTTTATTTCTTTGGAAACTGCAATCTCGGTTACGCTTAGCACTGGTGGTTCTAGACCTGGTAGTGCCATTTGTTTAGTGAAATTGACTACATGTATTTTCTGAGCATTGACTAAGTCCTGCTTGTTTACACCAATTATCAACAATATTTAGGGATGTCTGCATTCTTCCAGACACCACCCCAGTAAACTTTCCTCTGACAGCAATTACTATGTCGTCTGCGTATCCTAGGCAGTAAAAATTCGTCGTGGATAATTCTATGAGATTATTGTCAACTAAGGTTGACCAAAGTAACGGTGACAGAACTCCTCCCTGTGGGCATCCACCACTGGCTCTAGCTTTGATTGTGACTTGGCCCAGAGTGGATTCTACTACCCTATTTTTCAGGTCAGCCTCTACCCATCGGCATATTACAGTAGGAGTGCCCTGTCTACTTATTCCGTTAATCAATGAGCTGGTAGTGACATTGTTGAATGCTCGCTCAATATCCAGGAAAGTGGCCATTGCCATCTCTTCTATTGAGACCAGCCTGTTTAGATCGTCCAGCACGGAATATGTAGTTCTACCTAGATGGTAAGTGTATTGACGGTTACTTAGCGGATTAGTTTTTAATACCTCGTTCTTAATATACCTATCCAGAAGCATTTCTAGTGTTTTAAGTAGAAAGGATGATAGGCTTATTGGTCTATATAACGTTGAGCCTGATCCTTTGCCTACCTTGGACAAGTATATGACCTTTTGCTATACTCCTGGTGTGATACCCCATGCCAAACAAGCTTTAAGCAGCTTACATTGGTGTGGTAGTAACACCTTAATCCTCATCTGCATTAGATTGTGTTAAATACCATCTGTCCCAGGGGACTTGTATGGCTTAAAATTGTTTATAGCCCACCTAATCCTGCTTGGCCTAGTCACCCCACAAGCTATCTTCCAATCCAAAGCGATTGGCCTATTCAGCCTTCAGTCTTGATTGCTATGCCTACCTGTGTCCAAAATGTATGAGGCCGGAAAGTGAGTGTTTATTAGTTCTCTCATGATCTCCTCTCAAGTTTCCGTATAAGTACCATCTGTTTTCTTGATGAAACATACCTCTTTTTTTGGTTATTCCATTCTTTGCCAGGATACGAGAACATGCGGGGATATCTGAATCTCTTCGCTGAATCTCCTCCATGAATTCCTTTTGGCTTTACGCATTTCTTTGTTGCATTGCATGAGCTTATACCCATAGGTATCCCAGTTTTGATTGCTTTTAGCATTGCTAAACAAGTTTAGGATTATCAATCTTGAGTAAAGCATAGTTTCTTCTTTGTTAACCTAATGTATAATTGCTTTGTTAACATAATGTATAATTGAGTTGAGTATTATTACAGGGTTTTATGAAAGTGCACTCTCCTTCGGTCCACGGCAGTTATAGTAAATTGACAGTTGTCCACTACTACTCATATAAAATCAGGTGTACCACAAGGATTATATATGTCAGATCTATATAAACAAATCACAATGCTAATGCCACCCGATTATTCTGCGATTATAAAATTAATGAACATGTCCCTGCTGTAAAAAAATAAATAAATATTTAAACAAAATTAATATGTACTTTTTTCTTAACCACAGCTTAAGAATAAATGCTTCCAAGTACAAATTTCTAGCTGCAAAAAAACTGTCAAACAATTTATTCAAGATCATGCTACTTTAAACTTAAAAAATTCCAACGACAGCATTCCTCATGCTAGAAATCTAAATAGGTTTATTCTTTGATGTATCAAACCAATTCGATAAACATAAAAACCATATTTTGCAACAAGCCTATGGTGCACTACATCTTCTCTATTATCCTTGTCCGACACTTTTAAATTGAAATAGATTTCAAATTTTATAAAATTCATGTTGCAGATTCAGCAATAAACTTAAAAAATGTTACCATATTTTTAAACTTTCCTTGACAGTATTAATAAAGTTTGTTCCAATATTTATTTTCAACATTAATTTTTAAAATTTTCTTTGAGTAAATATTACTGGTGTTAATCTGGATTAAATTTAATTCCTACTCATTTGTCTTTGTTGTCAAGTTGAAAATATATTTATAACAAGTGTTTTTATTTAATAATTAACAAGTGTTTGTGATTCCCAAGTTTGTACAAGGGCTGTCCAGAAAGTAACAGATGTTTTGGCCTGCCAGTGTTAGTGTCTTCTGGGTGTCAGAGTGTTCCTACACTTAGTACACAACAAGTCGTGGTAGCTTACGCATCATGTCAATTCTACTTTGTATACAGAGAAGTGTTGAAATGAGCGTTGCAGTTTAAAATTCTGCCAAGTGTGACACTTGCAAACTGTGATAAGGTTTTTGTTGAAATATTCGGAAAATTAAAACGCAAGAGCTCTTGAATGATTTTGGATGGGAAGTTTCCAATTATCTGTATAATTCTTTATTTTTAATTTCAAAACGTGTATTACTTTTGTACATTACTGAATTAGTTTATTTGAATCTATTCATTATTATATACACAATTATATCATCCATAACATTTTTTGCTGCATGAAAATTTAAGGAATTAACTAAATTAAATGAATTTATTTGTTATAATTATTCTCTGTTTCAGAAATTTCTCTATCAAAATATACAAATACTTCCAAAATTACAAATCTTTTCTTGGACCCAACTGGAAATCATCTGCTTATAACATTTGTTCCAAAAACTGATGGAGGAGGTGGTCCAGAGATTCTTTATTTGTCAAAAAAATTAGATAAAGTAAGAACCACTTCTAAGTTTCGGGGTAATGATTTCACAGCAGTTGCATGGAATCCACTAAACGAATCAGAAAATACCACTGGACCAATTTTATTAGGCAAGTTCATCTTTACCATATAATTGAACAGGTACAATTACAGAATAATTTAATTTTCACCTATACAATGGTGTCATTCTAGTATGTAATATTTATGATATCCTTTTTTTTAAAATTTATTTACCATATTAATTCTAGGATCATGACTAGGGAAACTGAAATAAACAAAACTATTATTCTAATATTTTAAATACATATATAGTTATTTATTTTACAAGGGAAAAAAGTATTAGATTTTAGCTCGAGGTTATGTTGTCTCCCGACGTGAAGCGGAGAGAGACAACAAACCGAGAGCTAAAATCTAATATTTTTCCCGTGTATAATACACTATTTTTTTCTGTGATAGGAAAAACGACGATTCAATAGTGAAAGAACATATTATTACAATATATTAAAGTCAGAATGTTATCGATATGAAATTTGAATTTTTAAACTAATAAGCTGTTGTAGTTATAGCGACAATTAGACCTGCGTTGCTAAGGAAAACTTCAAAGTAATCAAATATATGTCAATTTAATTCTGTGATTTGATTCAAAAATTGTGAACTCAGTTATTGTTTAGTAGTTATTTTGGAAAATATAAAGTTAAAAAATGTCTGATTCCGAGTTTTATCTGACTCTTGATATAAAGGAAATGTAACTTATGTTCAATAAAATATTCTAAAATCAAATATCTTCCTTTATCTATATGTATATATATATCCGGGAAAAAAGTACTCACTTTTTTCCCGTGGGAAAAAAGTAATTTCGTGAAAAGTTGTATTTTGTCACCTGTCAACAGAGATAAAATGTCAAATTTTTTTCCTGTCACAGAAAAAAAAGTATTTATTCACTTTTTCACAATGTTGGATTAATTAATCTGGCGGATTTCTGGTAACTGCGCTTCAAGTTGAAAAAAATTTAGGTGATCTCTGTTTTCATATACACTAATCTGTTAAATACAACCTAGTCTCATTGGTTGTATTCTGTGGAAGTGATAATCTCCTTTAGATTAGATTAGATTTTAACGGGGTTACTGTGCACTGAAACCAAAGGTTTATTGTGCCCCCCCCCCTATCAGAGCTGTGGTCGCTACTACTACAGCTCGCCTTCCAGTTCCAAGGTTCTAATGAACTCTAGTATTTGGGACGGCTTCAGCGAGGTTAGGTCCTCACTCTTACAAGTTTCTTGTCCAAAGCATTTCTTGCGTTGGCTTGCAATGGCGAGACATTCTAGAACTAGGTGTTCAGGAGTTTCATCCTCCTCCCCACAGAATCTACACTCGTCAATCTCTGCTAGACCTATTCTCATTAAGTGCTTCCTAAGGCGGCAGTGTCCTGTAAGAAATCCCGTGAGGAGATGTAGCTTATCCTTACTGAGATCCAAATATTTTTTGGACCTAGCAGTGTCAAAGTTCCCCAGGAACTTTTTGGAATGTTCCAACCCGGGAAGACACCGCCAGAGTGCTTCTCTTTCGGTTTCCTCTTTCTTCCGAAACTCTTTCTTGTAGGAGCATTTTGCTACACCACAGAAAGGCTCCGGGCCAATAAAAGGCATTTGTGCTCCTTTCCTGGCAAGTGTATTGGCCTCTTCATTTCCCGTGATTCCCGAGTGGCCAGGAACCCAGACTAAAGAGACCCTGTTATTCTTGCCTAATTCATCAAGTTTTCTTCGGCACTCCCATGCCAACTTTGAGTCAATGACATGGGAGCTCAATGCTTTGATAGCTGCTTGACTATCAGAATGCATCGATATGTCACATTTCTGGTAGTTTCTTTCTAGGTTCATTTCCACGCATCTTTCGATCGCAAGTATTTCTGCCTGAAAGACGCTCGGGAAGGAGCCTAACGATAATGAGTATCTGGTGCCAGGCCCAAATACTCCAGCGCCTGCTCCGATGGTGGTTTTTGAACCATCCGTATACCATCTAATGGTGTTTTCTTCAAGAGTTTGGGTGGTGTATTCCCTTTCCCAGTCTCTCCTCGTATTTAGTAGCGTAGTGAAATTCTTTTCGATGCTTACTTTCCTGATCATTTCGTCACTGGGAAGATTCGCTAATGAGGTGTATCTTGTCAGAGAGGACCAAGCTCCCTGATTTTTAATACTCTCATTGCCTGAACCTTCCTTAGATATTCTAAGAATTGCCTCTTGGGCAGATCTTTCTATTACCAGATGTAGAGGTGTGAGATCTGTAATGATCTCAAGTGTCCTAGTTGGACACGTTCTCATAGCTCCAGTGATGCACACACAGGCAAGCCTTTGAACTGTATCGAGGGTTTTCCTCGTGCTGTACTGACTTGCTTTTGTGTGTCAAACTATTGCCCCATATGTAATTGCTGGTCTCACAATCATGGTGTACATCCATCGCAGTATTTTTGGGTTACAGCCCCACCTCTTACCAGCTAGATTTCTGCACGCCATCAAAGCTCTTATTGCTTTACTAGCAGTTATTTCAACATGCTTATTCCACAGAAGCTTACTCTCTAGGATTATCCCTAGATATTTAACCTCTGATTTCCATTCTATGATTTCCCCATTTAAGGATATGGGTTTCATGGCTGGAAGTGTTCTTTTCTGGGTAAATGGAATTACTATGGTCTTGCTTGGGTTAATGTTTAGCCCCACTGACAAGCACCATTGCTCAATGATTCTGAGGCCCTTTTGTAATAAATCACGCAAGGTGCTCTCGAATTTGCCTCTGACTATTAAAACAATGTCATCGGCGTAGCCCATACATTCGAAGCCAAGCTCCGTTAGCCAGTAGAGCAACTCATCTACTACGAGGCTCCATAGAAGGGGAGATATCACTCCCCCTTGAGGTGTCCCCCGAGTGACTGAGGTGGTTTGATTCCCCACCTGTGTCTCAGCTATCCTCGTTGTCAATAACTCATACATCCATTTTACAATGGTTTCATTCACTCCTCGCCTTTTTAGTGCTTCTTTGACAGACACATGAGTTGTGTTGTCAAAGGCCCCTGATATATCCAGGAATGCGCACATTGCGATTTCTTTGTTGTTCAGAGTTCTCTGGATGACTTCTGTCAGCTGATACAGAGCCGTCTCAGTTAATCGACCCGCTCTGTAGGCATGCTGACATTTATGAAGTGGTATATTCTCCAGATTCTCTGTTCTTATGTAGTTTAATCTCCTTTAAGGGAATTCGGCTAAAATTTAAAAAAAAGAATAGATGATTAGGTCATCATCATCAGCTTACATAGCATGTTTTAATGATAATTGAAAATTTCGAGAAATTTCGTTGATATCTAAGTGGTGCTGAGAAAGAACTTTTTTTGGCGAAAAATTTGGAAGTGCATCTGTTTGTAATGATTGTATAGGTCCGGGAAGTAAGAATATTTTGAGTGAAGGAGAATATATTATTTGTCAATCCATTTTTTCTGAGTTTCTGAAGAATGGAGGATTTTGTTATATAGTCAAATGCACCTTCGATGTTGAAAAAGGCTACTATTACTTCTTGTTTTCGGGATAGAGCTTCAGTTATGATATGGGTAAAGTTGACCCAGTTGGTGGTACTTGTGCTGAAAATAATGTTTTCTTTTTTTTTTAATATTGGAAGTTATATGGGCTGATGAAAAATTCAAAAACAGGTTAGCCCAGCTGTTTTCGAATTTCGAAGAAAAAATAAATAGAATTTAATTCTGCTAGCTTTGTGCTACTTGTGCTGCTGGAAAACAATTAGAAACATTAATTAGAATACCTTGAAAAATATGTTTTTTTTTCAAGAAGTTCTAACCACCTTGTCATTAGACACACAATTTTTTATTGCAAAAATAAATGATGTGCTGAGTGGTGCTAGCATCCGAGTACACTGTGATGTCAATACGAAAAATGGTTTTATCGAATTTCATAATCATATTATTATAAATAGGGACTCAACACAGAAATTTTTTATTGCAAAAATAAAAGTCGTGATTAGTTGCGAACACTGTGCTGTCAATACAAAAAATTATTTTATCGAAATTTATAATTTCATAATCATATTATGATAAATAGGGACAAAAAAGTTTATCACCTTCGTACTCGACACAGCAATCTTTGTATCGCAAAAATAAAAGTTGCGCTGAGTTGTGTTACCATCCCAGGACACTGTGCTGACAATACAATAAAATCGAAATTTATAATTTCATAATCATATTATGATAATTAGGCACAGAAAAGTTTATCACCTTCGAACTCGACACAGCAATTTTTTTATCGCAAAAATATATGTTGCACTGAGTTGTGCTAGCATCCGAGGACACTGTGCTGTCAATACAAAAAATTATTTTAGCGAAATTCATAATTAAATCGCAATAATCATGGATATTATGAGGAGAAAAAAGTATATATATATATATATATATATATTAGTGTTTTTAAATCAAACTCAAAGTCTCTAGTTAATTCCACAATATAATACAAGTTATTGAAAATTCTATAAAATTGACAATTGTTTCGATAAATCAATATCATTCTGACGATGATATTGATTTATCGAAACAATTGTCAATTTTATAGAATTTTCAATAACTTGTATTATATTGTGGAATTAACTAGAGACCTTGAGTTTCATTTATAAACACTAATATGAGCATATTCCACGAAGTAAGGGTCGAGACAGTCAATTTCATATATATATATATATATATATATATATATATATATATATATATATATATATATATATATATATAATATATAAAATTCTCGTGTTGCGGGGTTCGAACTTGAACTCCTCCGAAACGGCTCGACCGATTTTTGTGATCCTTAGCATGATTGTGGGCCAGGGTGGAGAATCGGCCAACATCTATTTTTCATCCACCTAAGTGTTAAGGGTAGTCCACCCCTAAATTATTTTTTTATTTTTTAGACAAAATTTTTTGTTTTTATTTTTTCATGACACAGCATACAAAAATACATACAACCCTAAATTTTCACCCCTCTACGATCAACCCTTATATTTTATTTGTTAATTAAAAACTTTAATTTTTTTTAGCAAATTTTTTTTTTATTTTGTGATGACAAAATAAAAAATCTCATATTACTCTCAATTTTTCACCCCTCTACGATCAACCCCTATTTTTTATCCTATCCAGATATTATAATTTCAAGTTATATAATTATAATTTTTTTTTAAATTCAATTTGATCTCCGGCCCTCGCTGTTCGACTACTGATCAACTATTAATCGATCAGTTATCCCCGCCAGGTGTCACCACTTATCCAGCAAACATTACGTAGTAGGGATGAGAACGAAGCCGGTCTCCTGTCTTACTCACTATACATTTTTCAGCCATGTTTTTTAGTTTTATTTGTGTATCAATCATAGCAGTGACTGTTATACCTATTATTTTAATTTTCCTTTGCAACTCTCATATTAATTTTACTGTCATCGTAAAATTATCATTAATTTCCAGTGCAATAATTTATTTACTATTTATTAATCTGACAGACAGTTTTAACTCTCAGTTTACTCAACGCAGATATGAATCGTGAACTA
This sequence comes from Galeruca laticollis, assembly GCA_963921935.1. NCBI lineage: Eukaryota > Metazoa > Arthropoda > Insecta > Coleoptera > Chrysomelidae > Galeruca > Galeruca laticollis. The sequence goes on along the minus strand of OY998175.1, from coordinate 257,183,881 downwards.
CAGTACGATACTGTACAAATGACGAGCATTGTTAGCCGCAATGTTCCACTACTTAATGATGAACAAAAAATTATCTACGACCGCATCATGCTGGCAGTTTCGGCAGGACAAGGAGGATTCTTTTTTTTTAGATGCACCAGGTGGGACTGGCAAAACATTTCTTATTTCGCTACTTCTTGCCGAGATACGATTAAAAAATGGCGTCGCATTGGCTGTTGCATCTTCTGGCATTGCAGCAACTTTATTAGATGGAGGCAGAACAGCTCATTCAGCATTTAAGCTGCCGTTAAACAATCAAAATAATCCAGATGCAGTGTGCAACATAAAAAAACAATCGTCTATGGCCACAGTGCTGAAACAATGTAAAATTATTATCTGGGATGAATGCACTATGGCACACAAACATTCGCTTGAGGCATTGGATAGGACATTAAAGGATATAAAAAACAACGATAAACTATTCGGCGGCACTTTGTTACTCCTTTCAGGTGATTTCAGACAAACACTTCCCGTTATTCCGCGTTCAACCTACGCTGATGAAATCAACGCGTGCTTAAAATCATCGCGACTATGGCATAATGTTGAAAAAGTACAACTGACGGTGAACATGCGCGTTCAAATGCTTCAGGATCCATCCGCCGAAACTTTCTCTAAACAACTGTTAGATATTGGCGATGGGAAAGTTGCTGTACATGAAAATACTGGATGCATAAAATTACAGACGGACTTCTGCACAATCATCGACTCGCAAAATAGTCTTATCGATCACATATTTCCCGACGTACACACACAATATTCAAATCATAAGTGGCTGGCAGAAAGAGCGATCTTGGCAGCTAAAAATGTGGACGTCAACGGGTTAAATTTAAAGATACAACAGCTGTTGCCTGGGGACTTGGTGTCATATAAATCTATCGATGCAGTTTGCGATACCAACGAGACTGTGAATTATCCAATTGAGTTCTTAAATTCATTGGATTTGCCAGGCATGCCGCCACATCATTTACAATTGAAGGTTGGATCTCCGATTATTCTACTTCGAAACTTAAACCCACCACGGCTATGTAATGGCACACGATTAGTCATTAAAAGATTAATGAAAAACGTTATTGAAGCCATCATCTTGAATGGCAAGTTTCAAGGCGAAAATGTGTTGCTGCCACGAATCCCTATGATTCCTACAGATGTGCCAATTGAATTCAAACGCACTCAATTCCCAATTAGATTGGCATTCGCTATGACAATCAATAAGTCACAAGGACAAACATTGTCTGTATGTGGCTTAGATTTGGAAACACCGTGCTTCTCCCACGGACAACTATATGTGGGATGTTCTCGCGTGGGAAAACCATCCAGTTTGTTTGTGTTGGCTAAAGACGGACTAACCAAAAATATTGGCCACTCTATTGCGCTAAGAGATTAATTTTTTTTTTCAACTGCCATAATTGATAGTAAAAATATAAATATTTATTTTTGATGTTTAGATAGCTATCAAAGACTGTTATTTAAAATATATTCGTTACTCTAATAAAGATTTATTTATTAACCTAAATAAAACATACTTTTATTCTTTATAATGCATTCGATTATAAATACTTCCCCGCACACTTATAGTAGATAATTATTTTTATTTAACTATAAAAATGTTTCCTAGAAATAACATACATGGCAAAACAACGTTTGCCGGGTCAGCTAATATATATATATATATATATATATATATATATATATATATATATATATTAACATAGAGTGAAACCTGCAACACCCTGTATACAGAATTATTAATAATAGACTATATATTTCAAGTAATTAAAATTTTTGGAATTTGAATTTTTTTTTAAAGAATGATCTAAATAGGAGACAATCTGTACTATTTACTATTCAATAGAGAAATCATATAAAGGATCTAACTGTATGATTACAGAGAAGAATTAAAATAAGCTTTATAAGAATATAGGTGACATAAAAACAACTTCCATATTTAAAAGAGAGAATTTTAAAACGTTTGTTACATATGAATGAAAATAATAACCCTTTGTTCTTATTGTCAAAGTAAATTAATATTGTGATTTGTTTTAAAGAAGTGAATATTAGGGTTTGAAGGAAGTTTTAAATAAGATTGTATAAGTATTTAAAATATGTGAATGTAAGAAGTAAAATGAAAAACATTAACTCTATGGAATATGACATTTGTTGAACGATTTGAGATTTTGAATAAATAATTTAGAAAACAAGAACTGTCATTTAGGAAATTTATTGAAATACAAATTAAGGGACAAATATATGAGTTATAATCGTTTAAGAGGCTCAAAACAGAATGTTTTAAAATGATGGATGGACAATCCACTATTTGGAATGAAATCTTTCAAATAAGAATTTTGATAACCAATTTTGATTGGTGGAATGCTTTTAAGATATATTTATCAGCGACAAGTAGGTTGCTAATAATAATAAAAAAATTGAATGGGAACAGTTTGTTGATTATACAGTCTATTGACTAAGTACCTTTTTTTGGGTAGAAATTTTGAAGAAGCAACATCTTTTGGAGAAAAATTTTGAAACTTTTAAAAAAAAACAATAATTTGGCATTCTAAATCAAAGAAAGAAATACATTATACTTAAAAGCTAGAGTAATATATTTAAGCAAGTAGAAGTACACATTATAGGAGATTGGTAATTATATTTGAATACTAACCATAAAATTTATAGATGTATTTAAGTAAAATATTGTATGGTGGAACGGTGTCTCCACCATACCTTTTAGAAAGCTTTGGATTATATGATTTGATTAAAATGTATTGATGTGGACGAAGTATAGCACTGTTTCTGGATATTATGCAAGCTGGACAAATGGTATGGTATTTTCCAAGAGGTAACCTGTTGGAGAAGTCAAAAATCTAACCTCACTTGAATATTGTTTTTAACATCTGTCAAATTATGAGTGAAAAACTTTCAGTATTTTATGTGAGAAATAAGGAGTCTAAAAATGATGACAGTTATTGTCACTTTTTGAAGTAATCAAAAAATTATGTAAGTGAACAATTTTAAGAAAAGAATGGAGTTGTAAAGCCAGTCCCCCCTCCCGATAAAGTTAACAAAAAGTATTTATGAAAATTCAGTAATAAATGAGTCTGTAAAAGAATTAATATATTGAATAATAATTGACAAAAAGAGAACCATTGAGCAGCGCACCTGAAAAAATGGAGAATGGTATTAGTAGATGTTTAAAAAATTGTTAAAGAGATGATAACAATTTCACAAGATAAGTGAGTTTATAATTTCGTTATTTGTATTTATCACGAACAAACAGGTCCTTCATAGTTTTTTCCCTATTTCAATTTCTTTAAATATTTGGTGAATGTAAAATAATTTAATTGTTGTAGTTTTTAATTAAGGGTGAATGACAGGCCTGTGGATGAATGTGTTTTAGCATAAAGCTATTGTAAAGTTGCAGTTATCGTTTATGTAATTAAAAGGTAATTTAGGAAGTTTTCAGTTAAGTATATTTGTTATTAAAATCAGTTGGGTTTATTGTATTTGCTAAATTTTAAAAACCAAGGATAATTTTAACCGGCACCCATGAATTATAGTAAACTAAATTTCGGCAATTGAAAGGTCGACCCTACTTTAGTGTTGGAATCAAAGAGTGATTGCAACATTAAAATTGGTCCTTCTTCGACGGATACTTGGTTTTGAAATTTTGTACGCTCACCATATTTTTTGCATTTTTGTAGATATTTGATTTGTTTATGGTTAAAAGTTAGTCATACATTGCTCTAGTGTTTTCCACCATTTATTTGCATTTGTTATTGTAAATGTTATATGACTCGTACATTGTAGAATTTGTGTTTTTTACTCGCTACAAGTACATTTTGTCTTAATAGTGTAAATTCGTGTGGCAGTTTATTGTTTAGAAACAATGAATATCAATGAAGTTAAAGGGAACAGGACAATAGCTAAAGCTGCTATTACGCGAATATAAAACTGGGTTAATGTTAACATTGATACCACAGACAATGTGTTTAGTTTAAAAGGTCGAGAAGAACAGTTAAGAAGTGCATTTGAAAAATATTGTCGGGCACAAGATTTGTCAGATATATATTTAACTGTAGAGGAAAACACAGAAAATAGAGAGTTAATTGAAGATAGATATTATGATGTTTTGTCTAAAATTCAGCAAAATATTAAAGACTTAGAGGATGTAAAAACTCCCACCCCACCAGGTTCATCCTCACTTTTCTCTCCTGTCGCTATCCCCTCAATAGTAAAGTTACCGGAAATTAGAATACAACAGTTTTCAGGTACTGGAATAGAATGGATTCCATTTTTTCAAATTTTTTCATCTCTAATAATTGAAAATAAATATCTGACGGATATTCAACGTTTCATTTATTTAAAGACTTATTTGGCAGGTGAACCTTTGAAATTGATTGAGAATTTGCAAGTTACTAATGACAACTTTCACACCGCAATTAAAATTTTGCAAAATAGATATGAAAACAAAACTCTTGTGATAAATAGTCTTTTGGCTGGAATTTTAGACATAAAACCTATACAGAAAGGTACATCTATTACGCTACGTGAATTTTACACCGAAATAAGTAAAAACTATGAAGCATTGAAAAATTGTAAATTAACAGACACTCAGCTTTTGGATTTGATTTTAGTTTACTCATTAGAACGCAAGTTAGATTTTAATAGTAAGAAAAGTTTTGAGTTTGATAGAGATTCAAATGAATTGCCAACACTTAGTGAATTTTTAACATTTTTAGATGATAGATCAAAGTGTTTAGAAAATTTGAAATCAGTCGATAATAATGAAGGTTTTTCAAAAAGGCAAACAAAAACAACACTTTTCAGTAGTGTCAATAATAATAATAATAATTCTCACATCGGTCAACATAGTAAAAATGGATGCCAATTTTGTAATGACAAATCTCATAAAATTTACTCTTGTTTAAAATTTAAAAATATGAGTTCCATCGAGAAACAAAACTTTGTAAAGTCCAAAGGATTTTGCTTTAATTGTTTTGGAACTGCTCACACTGTTATAAATTGCCAAAGTAGAGGTTGCAATGTTTGTGGTAGGAAACACCACACCCTCCTTCACTATGCCCCTACCACTCAAAATAAAAATAGATTCTCTTCACATCAAAACTCTCAAAGTGAAGATTATCGTTTACAAAATGATGCTCACCCGTCTCAAACATATTCTCACACTTCTCAAAAAAATGCTCAACCCTTACAGTCAATTTCTCAACAACCCTCCACTAGTTCGTTGTCACATATGACAAACACCCCACCAAGAAATAATTCTTACAACCCATCTTCCTATAGAGAACTTCAAAGTAACCCAAAGAGTTTGAATGCTCTTAATTCACCAGTGATTGCTGAAGATCAGCAAAACTCTTCCAATATGACTCACTCTCTCTCAGCTATAAGTACAAAAGATTCCTCTGTGCTTTTAGGTACTGCTCAAGTTTATGTATATAACTCGCAAGGTCTACGTGTTAAAGCTAGAGCAATTCTTGACCCCGGGTCACAAAATTCTTTCATTAGTAAAAGTTTTGTAGAAAAGTTGAATTATACCCCATACAATAAAAAGTTGAACGTGTCAGGCATTGGATTAAGTGCCACCCTCTCTCACCAAACAGTTGATATTGTCTTTCACTCCACTATTAATCGCTCCAAGTTTAAGGCTTCTTGTTCAATTCTGGAGACAATCACAAGCCCCAGTGGACAGATCAAAAATAAAGTTACCTCCCAACACTCAGCTTGCGGATCCGGCCTATTTTCAGCCTGCAGAGGTCCATGTTCTCATCGGAGCTGACTGTTATTATGATTTAATGGATGATGGTTTTTTAAGATTAGGAAAAAACTTACCCGTGTTACAAAACACCCTTCTCGGATGGGTGATAGCTGGCAACGCTCCACTTTTACGCTCTCACAAATATTCAAATTCTCATGTTGTTACCTACTCATCAGGTCCCGTATCTCCCACCTCTAGTGTAGCAATGCTCACACAAGTAAGTGAGCACTCCAAACTTGAAAATTTAGTTGAAAGATTCTGGAAATCAGAGGAAATTCCAGAAATAACGCATTTATCTCTTGATGAAAAATTATGTGAAGAAATGTTTGTGTCCACTACGAGACAACTCGATGATGGTTCTTATCAAGTAAATTTGCCTCTGAAAACCCCTTGTGAAAACCTCAAACTAGGTCAATCTCTCTACACTGCGAAAAATAGATTCTTGAACTTAGAAAAGAAATTTAAAAAGGATCGCACTTACTTTTTAAAGTATAAACAATTTATTGATGAATATGTTGATCTTGGTCATGGTCAGTATGTCCCACTTTCTGAAACTAATCAAAATGCAGAACCCAAATATTTCTTGCCACACCATGCTGTCATTCGTGAGGACAGTAGTACAACAAAACTTAGGGTCGTATTCGACGCATCCTGTAAAACTAATACAGGCCTCTCTCTCAACGACATAATGCTTAAAGGATATCAAGTTCAGCCTAACCTTTTTGACATTTTGTTACGCTTTCGTTCGTTTAAATATGTGCTCACCTCTGACATCGAGAAGATGTACAGACAGATAAAGATAAACCCCACCCAAACATTTTTGACAAATATACTTTGGAGAGATAACCCCTCACTTACAATGCATCGAGTTAGTAACTGTTTCCTATGGAACAAATTCAGCTCCATACCTCGCTACTCGTGTATTGCAAGAAGTTGCACTGAAACATAAAGTTGAATTCCCTTTGGCTTCCAATATTCTGTTAACCCAAACCTATGTTCATGATTTGTTAGGTGGATGCGATGACTTAAATGACTTAGAAAAATTGTACTCTGAACTGACCACTCTCCTTAAGTCATCCGGTTTCACACTCCATAAGTGGTGCTCAAACTGTTCTCAATTTCTCTCCAGCATCACTAATGAAACTCCAAGTGAATATTGTTTGAATCTAGATCGTTCACCCAACAAAGTTTTAGGACTAAAGTGGAACCCTACTTCTGATGTCTTAGGTATTTCAATTCCGCAAGTAACACCTCAAGGTACACTCACCAAAAGAAAAATGCTCGCTATGATTTCACAGTGTTGGGACCCCCTTGGCCTTCTCTCACCTGTAATTGTTATTGGGAAACTTCTTATTCAGAAGTTATGGTTATTAAAATTAGATTGGGATGCAGAAATCACAGACACCTCTCTCCTCCAAGAATGGAAAAATTTATTTGATAATTTACCCTATCTCTCTCAATTGAAAATCCCTAGATATTTGTTTTCGAGCAAACCCATTATTAATGTAGAATTTCATGGTTATGCTGATTCTAGTTCTCTTGCCATGGCATCTTGTATTTATGCTCGCACCCTTTATTCAGATGGATCCGTTTCTTGTCACTTGATTGCCTCAAAATCAAGGGTAGCCCCTCTAAAAGTTTTGTCAATTCCCCGTTTGGAATTATCAGCTATGCTTCTGTTAGCAAAATTAATGAAAGCTCTTTTAAGAATTTTTGAAAACAGATTTACTGTTACAAAGGTTCATCTATATTCAGACTCAGAAGTTGCACTCCATTGGATTCACTCCCACCCGTTGCGTTGGTCAACATTTGTTGCTAATAGGGTTTCTCAGATTCAAGAGTTAACTTCAGATTGTATTTGGCATCATGTTGGGACTAAAGATAATCCCGCAGACCTCCCTTCTCGTGGAATAACTCCACGAGAAATTATTGATAACTCACTTTGGTGGGAAGGTCCTACCTGTTTAAAGAACCCACTTGTCAATCTCCCAGTTTTTAAACCCAGAAGTCAACCACCAGAATTACCTGAAGAAAAGAAGGCGATCCTAATATCTTTAGCGGAAGCCTCAAATCATGAGTTTTGGGACGAATTATTTAAAAAGTACTCTAGATTTTCTAAACTACAAAGGGTGGTAGCATATTGTCAAAGATTTATTTATAATAAATTTCAATTAAAACCGGCCTCAGAAAAATTGATTGGTCCTCTGAGAGTTGATGAAATGACTCATTCCCTTCATTGCATTGTCAAGTCACTTCAAAATAAGCACTTCTCACGAGAGATTAATGAAATAAAGAAAAATGGTTGCTTACAAAATAAAAATTTAATTTCACTCACACCAAAATATGATGTAGGAGATGGCTTTCTTCGTGTAGGAGGCAGATTAGAAAATGCTGATATCCCTTACAATCAAAAGCACCCTATTTTGTTGCCTTCCCACAATACTGTTGTCTCTCTTATGCTCAAAGATGAACATTTACGTCTTGGACATGCAGGTGCCCAAACAGTACTCTCCAACTTTAGATTGCAGTTTTGGCCTTTAAATGGCTTAAAAGAAATCAAAAAGGTTATTAGAAATTGTCACACCTGTTTTAGATTTAGAGCCCAACCCCAGGAACAGTTGATGTCCCACATTCCTCGTGATAGGATAACTGTCTGTAGACCCTTTGAGAAAGTGGCAGTCGATTATGGAGGCCCTTTCTATTTAAAATCATCTCATTTACGTAAAGCTCCTGTAATAAAAGCATATATTTGTATTTTCGTGTGTATGGTCACCAAAGCTGTACATATAGAGTTGGTCACTGCCCTCTCCTCAGAAGCTTTTATAATGACTCTGAAAAGATTTATTTCTCGTAGAGGAAACCCCTCCCTCATTTTTAGTGATAATGGTACCAATTTCTGGGGGGCCAGAAATCAGTTAAAAGAACTTCACGAGTTTTTTATGCACTCTCACCTCTCTAACCCCATTAAAGAATATTGTGTGAAAAATGCAATTGTATTTAAGTTCATTCCACCTCTTTCACCGCACTGGGGAGGTCTTCATGAAGCTGCCATCCGCAGTTGTAAATTTCATATTGTTAGAATCATTGGTCAAACTTCTCTCACATTCGAAGTTTTTTACACCATTTTGAACCAAATAGAAGCAATCATGAACTCAAGGCCTATTTGTAGTCTTTCAAATGACCCCAATGATTTACAGTGCCTAACCCCAGGTCACTTTCTAATAGGCAGAAGCCTTACTGCTCACCCTGAAAAGGATGTTACAGAAATCCCTGAAAATAGACTCTCCCTGTGGAAACGAATTTCCCAATTGCAGCAGTCTTTTTGGAAACGATGGTCTGTCGATTACCTTAATCGATTGCAAAATAGACCCAAATGGACTAAATTCACCAAAAATCTATCAGTAGATGAACTTGTCTTATTAAAGGAAGACAATTCCCCTCCTCTAAAGTGGGCCCTCGCTCGCATTGTGAAAATTTTCCCTGGAAAGGATGGAAATGTTAGATCCATTCAGCTGAAAACTTCTTCTGGGATATATACCAGACCCATAACTAAAGTATGCCCTCTTCCCTATGAACAAGAGTAATTGTTCTCTCAATTTAGTGTGTTGTTTTGAATTTATCCCAGATTCATCCCCTTCTACAATAATAATTTGTTTTGTAAAGTGGTCACAGTTTAGCTGTATCTCTTTTTGCTCATTTTCACTGTTATTGTTTGTTTTGAAAGATGGGGATCTTTCAACGCGGGGAGTATGTTGGAGAAGTCAAAAATCTAACCTCACTTGAATATTGTTTTTAACATCTGTCAAATTATGAGTGAAAAACTTTCAGTATTTTATGTGAGAAATAAGGAGTCTAAAAATGATGACAGTTATTGTCACTTTTTGAAGTAATCAAAAAATTATGTAAGTGAACAATTTTAAGAAAAGAATGGAGTTGTAAAGCCAGTCCCCCCTCCCGATAAAGTTAACAAAAAGTATTTATGAAAATTCAGTAATAAATGAGTCTGTAAAAGAATTAATATATTGAATAATAATTGACAAAAAGAGAACCATTGAGCAGCGCACCTGAAAAAATGGAGAATGGTATTAGTAGATGTTTAAAAAATTGTTAAAGAGATGATAACAATTTCACAAGATAAGTGAGTTTATAATTTCGTTATTTGTATTTATCACGAACAAACAGGTCCTTCATAGTTTTTTCCCTATTTCAATTTCTTTAAATATTTGGTGAATGTAAAATAATTTAATTGTTGTAGTTTTTAATTAAGGGTGAATGACAGGCCTGTGGATGAATGTGTTTTAGCATAAAGCTATTGTAAAGTTGCAGTTATCGTTTATGTAATTAAAAGGTAATTTAGGAAGTTTTCAGTTAAGTATATTTGTTATTAAAATCAGTTGGGTTTATTTTATTTGCTAAATTTTAAAAACCAAGGATAATTTTAACCGGCACCCATGAATTATAGTAAACTAAATTTCGGCAATTGAAAGGTCGACCCTACTTTAGTGTTGGAATCAAAGAGTGATTGCAACACTAACCTAAAACAAAATAAGAAACATTTATTGATGTGCATTAATTGAACTATACAGTGAAAAAAGGTATTTAAAACTATTTAATTATATAAAAATAAGTTAGAGTAAACTTACCCATTTAGTGCAAAGAACTGAACTTTGATTTTAAACAGACGCTTATGAGTTTTATCTTCCGCCATTTTTCTATCATAGACGTTTACATAACGGATTTCGTATTATAAGATTTGTGTTAAAGTTGCCTATTTTGATTTATATATAGAAAATGTACTTCATTTGAGTGGATGACTTTATCTGAATGAATGATCATAATAGATAATAGGTTTTTATTAATTTATGTCCTGTAAAAGAATAATGTATTTTTTCCTATAGCATTAAATAACGTTTTTCTATTTGAAGAACTTTGTGAAATTATTTTATTGAGATTTTTCATTTTTCTATGGTGATTGCTCCATCTAGTTTAAACATTTGGTAGCTTTAAACTGACATCTATGAACCGTGGAGAGGTTCAGCATTAAACACAGGACCGTCTTTAGAATTTCTTTGGAAACAATAATAAAGCAAGTATATTTTGATAAACAAAATTTTTATTGAGAGATAGGAATGTTATTTGAATTTCGGCGCTCATATTAGAAATTGAAATTTTTTTTGTTTTTCTACATCTGAACCCTACTCTGAGATCAGAGAGTTTCTCATGCAAGGAAATAATTATTTTATAACTAAATTTCAAATATTACAATATACCGGGCAAATAAAAATTAAATATCAACAAAACTAAACTAAAAATAATAATTCATAGTATTTAAACTTTTTAAACATTCTCTGTCCCCCAATTCTATCCACAATAATATATAATAAATATCCTCTATCTAAATTCTAAAGAAAACATTGAAATAAACAAAATGTGCTTATTTGGTTGTAATACTAGTGATACACACTGTATTATCAATAATTTGATGAAAGGTTCAATATACCAATAAAATTTGACATTTCAATTTCTTATGACATTAATGCAGAATAGACTTAATGATAGATAGAATTTAAAAACGATTTGAAAACAGATGTCTCTGTTAGCAAAATGGCATTTATACTAAAACAATGAAAATCTCTCTTTGTATATGAAAACGTAAATTTGTATTTAAAAAAAAAAAGAATTTTTGGTAACCAAAGGAGAGGAGAATTATTTATTGAAACAGTTTAGTTAGTTGATTTTGATATTCCCGAGAGACAACATCAAATAAGAGTTGTCTCAAATTTATTTAAAATAGAGTTGATTTTTAGATTCCCTTGAGACAATCATCGAATAAGAGTTGTCTCAAATTCAATTTAGTATATCAGAGTAATTTGTATGATTATTATCAGTTCAACATATTTTGCCTTTTGTAAAGCCAGTGCGTGTATTATTCGCAAAGAATTACAGCGTTAAAGTGCGGTGGTTTTTCCAGTTTCTAAATTATTGATTTAGAAAAGTTGTTCCTGAAATTCTAAAAAGCGTTTTTAGAATACGAACGAGTCTACCAGAACCTAGTTGGGGAGTCCAGTCCATATTATCTATATTATTTCTCGAGAATTAATAGGCCTTTAGTAAAAATATTTCGAAAATAGATGCAGCTTATGATTAAATACATACATTGAAATTATAGTAACGTTACTTATATAAAAAATTCAACTTCAAGTGAAGACTATTTTGGAACAGACAATTTACAAGGAAATTTGCGCATTTTACATTGACATATATCAACTATAAAAGTAGACATTTTGAACTTTTGGTTAAATTATTTAGATAGGAAATTTCTAATTATAGGTTGTTTAATGTTAAGGTTTGATAGAAAGTTCTATGTTTGGTTTATTCGTTTATATTATTTGAAAAGTTTTAATTTTGTAATTGTTATCTGATAATATATTATATAAATTTGAATTCCAAATCTCTTTGGCTCTTTTTTCATATTCATTCTCATTATATTTGATAATTTTTATGCTAGAGAAAATTTAGTATAATTAGTGACATTTGGTTAATTTCCTGACAGTAAATTTCATATATGTCATAAGAATTTAATTGTCTTATAGTGTATTGGACAAACAGTTACTTTACATTTTGAATAGTGCAATACATAATTTGGAAAATTATTTGGAAATTTATAAAATTTGAATTCTTATTTGAAATCTTTGATTCATCCCTGAGTTAAGAGTTAATTGATTGTATATTGATTTATCTTTCATAATATAACATTTAATATTTATAGAGCCGGGCATATTAATTTGACAACTGCTGTCATAAAATTTAATAGGTTATATTTAGCGGTAGAGGTGTTTTCACATTAGTGCAGCAGTTACTATTACAAATTGTGACGACAGCAACAAATAAAATTCATATATAAAATCATAATAAAATCGGTAAAACACATTAGATATATTATAATTGTCAACCGAAAGTGGGACAAATAATATTATTAATTATTATAGTATATATAATAATTTGGCGCCGCAAAGTGGGGCAAAAATAGATTTGTCACTATTTTCACAAATATAGAAAGATATTATAATTTAACGCAGCAAATTCATTGACTGTATTATAAAATAAAATCAACATGGATAGAAAAATTACATTGAGAAATGGAAAACGGGAATATAGGACACAGGAAATGCAAGAATTAACAGAAGAGGAACTAGTAATGCAATTTTAGATTAGTATGAATAAAAGAATGGACATTCAAAATGAGATTTGGAATAATAGGGGGGGGGGGGGATATGAATAGTGTGAATGTAAATTTACAGAAAGAATTGGACAAACAAAAAGAGATTATGAATAGAATTATAGAGAAAACGAGTAAGTTGAATGATGATTCTAAAAAAATTAAAAAAAAATCAGACATGATGGTAAAAAAAGTATACATAGTAAGGGGGAACATTGATGAAAAGATGGATAAGTCGTTAGATGAGAAGAGTGCTAATATGGAAGGAATGATTGACAGGGAAGATAAGATGAATGTAGATATGAATGATATGAGGGGAGATTTGAGTGGAAAATTGGACACAATGAAGGAAGAAGTAAGTGTAGATTCTGAGAAAATGAGAAAAAAATCTGATATGGTGGAAAATTTTAACAAAATAGAGGAAAATAATAATGAAAAGACGGATGATATGTTAGATAACATAGATAGCATGATACAAGAAATAAATGAGCAGAACAAGATGAATGTAAATATAAATGACAATATAAATGTTGATACTGTTGAACAGAAAATATGTAATAAAATGAAAAAGAAAATAGAAGAAGCAAACATGGAAACCTTAAATGAAATAAAGAAAATTAGAGATGAAAACGAGCAATTGAGTGAACAAATGGCCGATATGAGAGTAGATATGATAGAACAAAATAAGAATTTGAAAATAGACCAAGAAAATGGAGTTAGAGAAAAACAGATAGATGAAGTACAAGAATTAGATAAATGCATGGAAGAAAATTTATCTGGAGCAATTCAAGTGAAATTAAACAAACAAAATAAGAAAATAACTGAGGAAATACGACTTATAAAAATACAAAGTTTAATACAGATTAAAGAAGTTGAGAAGGAAATTGAAGAGATACAGGCTATAAAAGTACAAAAACAAACCAAATATGCAATGGTAGACATTAATTTACAGAATTTAGGAAGTGAAGAGGTGATGCAAATTTATGAAGAAAATATTTATTGGATAATAAAGGACTTAGATGGTAATACCGAAAAACAAATCGTGATATATGATAAAAGAAATAATAATTATAATAGAGGGATAAAACTTAATTGGGAGTTAGAGGAAATGAATAAGATACTACAAGAAACTAAGGAAGAAATAGATGAAACCATAAGACAAAATATAGAAAGAAGAATTTATGCAGAAAATTTCGAAATGAGAGTAAAACTTAGCAGATATATAAGGATAATTGATCCAGGAAGTGAGAATATTATGGGAAATCAAATAATAAAAAGAAGAAACAATAATTAGAAGGAATTGGTGACGCAAATTTTGATGAATTTATGGGAAAAAATTGATGAAATATGGGACTTCAAATTAAAAAAAAATATGGTGGTGAACAGAAAGAAGTTACAGAAACTCAATGAGAATCAAACAATAAGAGAAGAGAATAAGACGAAGTTTAGGAAAAGAAAATAAAATTGAATTATATGACAGGATTATAGGAATGAAATCTAGAAAACGAAAAGGAATTGTACATGGTAAAGAATGGATATAAAAACGATGTGTAAATAAAAGGTTTATGATTAACTAGTAATATTTAAAAACATATTTAAATAGTAATTATATAAACATGGATTGATAATAGAAGAAATGATAGACATGTTGATATGAATTATGGAAATGAAAATAGAAGTTACAGAAATGAAAAACGAATATATGGAAATGGAGATAAAATTTATGACAACAAGTATTGTGAGAATAGAAGAGATTTTAGAAACTTTGATAAAAGAAATGCTAATAAAAATAGAACTGAAATTAAGCAACAAAATAGATGGACAGGATGAAATAATTACATTTATAAGAACAAACGGATGGACGTTATATGAACTAAGCAAATATATGATACAAAAGATTGAATTAAAGGATGAAAAAGAAGTTGATATGTAAGCATAGTCGATGAAGAAGTTAGAAACAGGCATAGTTATTGATGAATTGATGAAATATAAGGAAATAATTGATTTTGAATAGATAGATAGAATTAAATGGTAAAATAATTGAATTTGAGGAGGTAAATATGGAAGTATTGGCAATTGAAGAGGATAATAGGAAGTTAAGGAATATAAAGAGGCATGGAATTATGGTAGAATTGGAGTTAATGAGTGGAAATAAGGAATATGAAGAGTTTGATGATGAAATATGAAGGATTGATTGAAAAAGAAATTAGACTGGCTAACTATTATGAATGTGAGATAGAATAAATAGAAGATGTAAAAAGTAATGGTAATTGGACAGATTGTAATGAAGAATATTATGAAGTTATAAATGAATTATTAAAGACGTATGAGAAAAGAATTTCGAAGGAACTAAGGGTTGCTTAATTAAAATATGTATATAATAAAGAAGAAGAATACTGAGAAATGTTAAAGTAAAACCATATCCAGTTCCATGTAAGTTGTTTAGGCGGAATAGAATAAAAGAGAGTTGGAAATATTACAGATCATAGAAGAAATTATTAACATGTATATAGGGAATTTAAGAATAAAAAATAACAGTACGTTGATTGAAATTTTAATAGATATAGTAGATTTAAGAAGTTTTATAGGAATTAGGAATAATAGTTTAATTTGATAGAAGATAATTTTTTTAGAGATATGTTAATAATTATTTGAACGATATTACTATGTTACTAAGATACTAGTATTATATTTGGCAATTGTGAAAGATAAATTATAATTATATACAAGAATCGATTTATCATTCTTTTATTAGGGGATTTAATACATATCCTCTATCTAAATTCTAAAGAAAACATTGAAATAAAGAAAATGTGCTTATTTGGTTGTAATACTAGTGATACACACTGTATTATCAATAATTTGAAAGGTTCAATATTCCAATAAAATTTGACATTTCAATTTCTTATGACATTAATGCAGAATAGACTTAATGATAGATAGAATTTAAAAACGATTTGAAAACAGATGTCTCTGTTAGCAAAATGGCATTTATACTAAAACAATGAAAATCTCTCTTTGTATATGAAAACGTAAATTTGTATTTAAAAAAAAAAAAAGAATTTTTGGTAACCAAAGGAGAGGAGAATTATTTATTGAAACAGTTTAGTTAGTTGATTTTGATATTCCCGAGAGACAACATCAAATAAGAGTTGTCTCAAATTTATTTAAAATAGAGTTGATTTTTAGATTCCCTTGAGACAATCATCGAATAAGAGTTGTCTCAAATTCAATTCAGTATATCAGAGTAATTTGTATGATTATTATCAGTTCAACATATTTTGCCTTTTGTAAAGCCAGTGCGTGTATTATTCGCAAAGAATTACAGCGTTAAAGTGCGAGTGGTTTTACCGGTTTCTAAATTATTGATTTAGAAAAGTTGTTCCTGAAATTCTAAAAAGCGTTTTTAGAATACGAACGAGTCTACCAGAACCTAGTTGGTGAGTCCAGTCCATATTATCTATATTATTTCTCGAGAATTAATAGGCCTTTAGTAAAAATATTTCGAAAATAGATGCAGCTTATGATTAAATACATACATTGAAATTATAGTAACGTTACTTATATAAAAAATTCAACGTCAAGTGAAGACTATTTTGGAACAGACAATTTACAAGGAAATTTGCGCATTTTACATTGACAAATATCAACTATAAAAGTAGACATTTTGAACTTTTGGTTAAATTATTTAGATAGGAAATTTCTAATTATAGGTTGTTTAATATTAAGGTTTGATAGAAAGTTCTATGTTTGGTTCATGCGTTTATATTTTTTGAAAAGTTTTAATTTTGTAATTGTTATCTGATAATATATTATATAAATTTGAATTCCAAATCTCTTTGGTTCTTTTTTCATATTCATTCGCATTATATTTGATAATTTTTATGCTAGAGAAAATTTAGTATAATTAGTGACATTTGGTTAATTTCCTGACAGTAAATTTCATATATGTCATAAGAA
Organism: Galeruca laticollis; assembly: GCA_963921935.1. NCBI lineage: Eukaryota > Metazoa > Arthropoda > Insecta > Coleoptera > Chrysomelidae > Galeruca > Galeruca laticollis. The sequence continues at coordinate 257,166,890 of OY998175.1, read as the reverse complement.
TTTAATTGTCTTATAGTGTATTGGACAAACAGTTACTTTGCATTTTGAATAGTGCAATACGTAATTTGGAAAATTATTTGGAAATTTATAAAATTTGAATTCTTATTTGAAATCTTTGATCCCTCCCTGAGTTAAGAGTGAGTTAATTGATTGTATATTGATTTATCTTTAATAATATAATATTTAATATTTAGAGCCGGGCATAATAATTTGACAACTGCTGTCATAAAATTTAATAGGTTATATTTAGCGGTAGAGGTGTTTTCACATTAGTGCAGTTACTATTACAAATTGTGACGACAGCAACAAATAAAATTCATATATAAAATCATGATAAAATTGGTAAAACACATTAGATATATTATAATTGTCAACCAAAAGTGGGACAAATAATATTATTAAAGAATATAGAAGATATATATATATATATATATATATATATATATATATATATATATATATATATATATATAGGGCTGAATCAGAAGACTCCTTTTTGACTAGTTAAGCTTTCGAAAATGTTTATTTTCATCATCAGAACATCTACAATGAGTGATAAATATCATTAATGACTTATAAACCATTATAACAAACGATTTGACTTACCAAAGTGAGTTGAAAAAGAAAGACATCGTAAAAAACTTTAAAATTTCCAATGGACATACATATATGTATTTAAAATTTACATTGATTAGGAACTCCAACAATAGGCCGATAATAAAACAACCCTGCGGTAAAATCTCTCACATTATACCAACAAGGTTAGATAAAAATTAACATTACTCAACAATTACAACTCTCACTAATAACTATTGCTCTACTGACAAAACTGAATAGGAAAGCGAAACGTTTTAAATTATTTTGTATAGGTCAGGTTCTTATTAAAGTAAAAAGTGGATATGTTATTATCACGCATTAGACCAACAAACAAACAATTTTGATTTTATTCGAAGATTTAGAAACAAATAATGGATCTCTAACACACAGAGAGAGTCAAAAAATTAAAATAGAAAAGAGTTCTCCATCCAAATTGAAATGATGGAAAACAAATTGCTGGATTAAAAATTATTTAAAAGGATTCATGAATACAGGGTGGAAACCAAATGTTTATTAAATTGAGTCAAGGTGTGAAAATGTCTCACTTTTAGTAATAGATAAAAGATAAGTGTAAATCTTACTCAAACCATCCAAATCGGATTCCTTATTCAAACAATTGTCCCTGTTTTTGTAAATATGGCACATTTCAAGAAAAAGCCTTTTTCCGTAGTTTCTTTCTTTATCCAGAATTTTAGCGTTTTCAAAATTCAATAAGTGATTGTCATTGATTACATGTTCCGCCAAAGAGCAAGACAACTTTAAATTTCGACAATCGCTCTTATGAGAAGTCAACCTTCCAGATAGACATCTGGAAGTCTGACCCACATATATTTTTTCACAGGAATTACAAGGAATGCTGTAAATCAAATTAGAATTTTCATCCCTACTCAATTTAGTTTTAGTGTATAAACTATTAATAGTTGAAATATTATAAGTTGCTACTCTGACGTTGCTTACACCCCTTAAGATCTTCAACAAATTAGGGGTTAGGTTAGGTATGTAAGGTAAAGAACACACATCCACATTGTCAAGACGTTGAGATGAATCATCGTTAATAACAGCAGGCGTGCAGAAAAGAATCTTATTAAGCATTTTAGCAGGGTAAGAATTTTCGATCAAAATACCCCTCAGAAAAATGAAATCGTTCCTCTGAAAATCAGGATGGGACAATCTACTAACTCTATCCTTAAGGGTAAGAATCAAATTTGTCTTCATCCTTGGAGGGTGACACGACCAATAGCTAATGAACCTATTACTACACATAGGTTTTCTATACCATGAAGTTTTTATAATATTGTCATTACCTCTGTGAACTTTCATATCTAGAAAAGGTAAAAAACCATTTTCTTCGATTTCAGCAGTAAACTGTAAGTGCTCGTTATACGAGTTGAACAAATCCAAAGTAACTTGAACCTTATCTACAGGAAGAGCCAAAATTAAGTCATCTACATACCTTCTCACAAAAGGAACTGGAAATTCAAGTAAACCAGTGCAATGCTTAATTAAATCGTCTAATACAAAATTTACTAAAATAGGTGAAATTGTAGACCCCATTGGGGTACCGAAAACTTGTTTATAAAACTTATCGTTAAAAACAAATACATTTGAATCAAAAATGAATTGAAGTGACTTTTTAAAAGCTGCTAAAGTAAAATGACAATGTGGACGTATTTCATTCCAATGTTTTGTGATACTTTCAAGAATGACAGGTAATGGTAAATTTGTAAACAACGAAAGAACGTCAAAAATGACCAAAATGTAATTTTCAGGTATTATAAAATTATTGATAAAATTACTAAAAGTGAATGAGTCCCTAATATTATACTCATTTTCAGGATTGTAAGCGCTTGTCAAAATATCAGTCAAATATTGAGCAACGCGACCATTAGGAGAATCTATAGATGAAATTATTGGTCTCATTGATAAATTTTGTTTATGTATCTTTGGCAAAGCATAGAATCGTGGAATTATTGCATTATAAAATTTTAACTTGGGCACTATCACTTCAGGAATACAATCTGAATTGCCAAGAGAAGCGACCAACTGGTTTGCCTTCTGATGCAAGGTACAAACAGGATTTCTAGGAATGGCTTTGTAATATCTCGTATCAGATAACAATTGTTCAGAAAGTGTTATATAATCCTCCCTGTACATGGCAACAGTAACATTCCCCTTATCACTTCTAACGATATAAGCATTAGGATGATCTTTCAAACAATTTTTACATTCGAAAAAATACTTTCTTAAAAAGTGCCTATCATTATTTTGTTTGTGTGAAAAATTTGTTAAAATATTAGTGAAACGAGATCTAGTTATGTCTTTACAACCTTCATCAACATGTTGAATAATATTTTCCAAATCTGCTAAAATTTTTGATACATTAACATCACCCATAGAGGGCTCTAAACAAAATTTTGGACCTAAAGAAACTTTTTTATATTATAAGGAAAAGCTATACTGGTTAAATTTTTAAACCATTTTTCATTGAATTTAATATTATCAAAAAAATCACTTTTAACCTTCTCCAACTTTACAGTTTGAACCCTCTTAATTTTTCTAAAAATATTATTTTATTTAATTATCTGTCTATTATCAAATTCTGTGAAAATATAATTAGGTAATAAATTATGTAATTTGGACTTTATAGAGAAAATTTCTCCTTCTAACCCAGTTATGTCAGAACAAGTAACCCTAATTTCTAAATTAATTAATTTTTTCTCAACCTCAAATTGAAACTGCTGATCTTGGATCCAAGTAGGCCGGATCTTGTTCCTAGTAACCCATCAATATTTCCCAATCCTTCTGTTATGTGTCTGGGGAAACATCCATGCTGTCAACACTTTAGTAGGAAAATTTTTCTATTTCTCAACGATGCTAACCTGGTGTGAAGTTTTACCCATGTTTTCAGTAAGGAGACAGTGTGTTGACCAAATTGTCTGCACATTACTTCAAAAAACCCCATATCTATAAAAGAGAACCTCGGGTAGTGACGGTAGAGAAAAAACCAAACAACTTAGTAGGGATGCGGTCAGAAGAGGGCTGAATCAGAAGACTCCTTTTTGACTAGTTAAGCTTTCGAAAATGTTTATTTTCATCATCAGAACATCTACAATGAGTGATAAATATCATTAATGACTTATACACCATTATAACAAACGATTTGACTTACCAAAGTGAGTTGAAAAAGAAAGACATCGTAAAAAACTTTCAAAGTTCCAATGGACATACATATATGTATTTAAAATTTACATTGATTAGGAGAGCAAAACACAAAAACTCCAACAATAGGCCGATAATAAAACAGCCCTGAGGTAAAATCTCTCACATTATACCAACAAGGTTAGATAAAAATTAACATTACTCAACAATTACAACTCTCACTAATAACTATTGCTCTACTGACAAAACTGAATAGGAAAGCGAAACGTTTTAAATTATTTTGTATAGGTCAGGTTCTTATTAAAGTAAAAAGTGGATATGTTATTATCACTCATTAGACCAACAAACAAACAATTTTGATTTTATTCGAATATTTAGAAACAAATAATGGATCTCTAACACACAGAGAGAGTCAAAAAATTAAAATAGAAAACAGTTCTCCATCCAAATTGAAATGATGGAAAACAAATTGCTGGATTAAAAAATTATTTAAAAGGATTCATGAATACAGGGTGGAAACCAAATGTTTATTAAATTGAATCAAGGTGTGAAAATGTCTCACTTTTAGTAATAGACAAAAGATAGGTGTAAATCTTACTCAAACCATCCAAATCGGATTTGTTATTCAAACAATTGTCCCTGTTTTTGTAAATATGGCACATTTCAAGAAAAACCCTTTTTCCGTAGTTTCTTTCTTTATCCAGAATTTTAGCGTCTTCAAAATTCATTAAGTGATTGTCATTGATTACATGTTCCGCCAAAGAGCAAGACAACTTTACATTTCGACAATCGCTCTTATGAGAAGTCAACCTTCCAGATAGACATCTGGAAGTCTGACCCACATATATTTTTTCACGGGAATTACAAGGAATGCTGTAAATCAAATTTGAATTTTCATCCCTACTCAATTTAGTTTTAGTGTATAAACTATTAATAGTTAAAATATTATAAGTTGCTACTCTGATGTTGATAACACCCCTTAAGATCTTCAACAAATTAGGGGTTAGGTTAGGTATGTAAGGTAAAGAACCAAAACACACATCCACATTGTCAAGACGTAGAGATGAATCATCGTTAATAACGGCAGGCGTGCAGAAAAGAATCTTATTAAGCATTTTAGCAGGGTAAGAATTTTCGATCAAAATACCCCTCAGAAAAATGAAATCGTTCCTCTGAAAATCAGGATGAGACAATCTACTAACTCTATCCTTAAGGGCAAGAATCAAATTTGTCTTCATCCTTGGAGGGTGACACGACCAATAGCTAATGAACCTATTACTGCACATAGGTTTTCTATACCATGAAGTTTTTATAATATTGTCATTACCTCTGTGAACTTTCATATCTAGAAAAGGTAAAATACCATTTTCTTCGATTTCAGCAGTAAACTGTAAGTGCTCGTTGTACGAGTTGAACAAATCCAAAGTAACTTGAACCTTATCTACAGGAAGAGCCAAAATTAAGTCATCTACATACCTTTTCACAAAAGGAACTGGAAATTCAAATAAACCAGTGCAATGCTTAATTAAATCGTCTAATACAAAATTTACTAAAATAGGTGAAATTGTAGACCCCATTGGGGTACCGAAAACTTGTTTATAAAACTTATCGTTAAAAACAAATACATTTGAATCAAAAATGAATTGAAGTGACTTTTTAAAAGCTGCTAAAGTAAAATGACAATGTGGACGTATTTCATTCCAATGTTTTGTGATACTTTCAAGAGTGACAGGTAATGGTAAATTTGTAAACAACGAAACAACGTCAAAACTGACCAAAATGTAATTTTCAGGTATTATAAAATTATTGATAAAATTACTAAAAGTGAATGAGTCCCTAATATTATACTCATTTTTAGGATTGTAAGCGCTTGTCAAAATATCAGTCAAATATTGAGCAACACGACCATTAGGAGAATCTATAGATGAAATTATTGGTCTCATTGATAAATTTTGTTTATGTATCTTTGGCAAAGCATAGAATCGTGGAATTATTGCATTATAAAATTTTAACTTTGGTACTATCACTTCAGGAATACGATCTAAATTGCCAAGAGAAGCGACCAACTGGTTTGCCTTCTGCTGCAAGGTACAAACAGGATTTCTAGGAATGGTTTTGTAATATCTCATATCAGATAACAATTGTTCAGAAAGTGTTATATAATCCTCCCTGTACATGGCAACAGTAACATTCCCCTTATCACTTCTAATGATATAAACATTAGGATGATCTTTCAAAAAATTTTTACATTCGAAAATATACTTTCTTAAAAAGTGCCTATCATTATTTTGTTTGTGTGAAAAATTTGTTAAAATATTAGTGATCTAGTTATGTATTTACAACCTAAATCAACATGTTGAATAATCTTTTCCAAATCTGCTAAAATTTTTGATACATTAACATCACGCATAGAGGGCTCTAAACAAAATTTTGGACCTAAAGATAGAAACTTTTTTATATTATAAGGAAAAGCTATACTGGTTAAATTTTTAAACCATTTTTCATTGAATTTAATATTATCAAAAAAATCACTTATAATCTTCTCCAACTTTACAGTTTGAACCCTCTTAATTTTTCTAAAAATATTATTATATTTAATTATCTGTCTATTATCAAATTCTGTGAAAATATGATTAGGTAATAAATTATGTAATTTGGACTTTATAGAGAAAAGTTCTCCTTCTAACCCAGTTATGTCAGAGCAAGTAACCCTAATTTCTAAATTAATTAAGTTTTTTCTCAACCTCAAATTGAAACTGCTGATCTTGGATCCAAGTAGGCCGGAATTTTGTTTAGAGCCCTCTATGGGTGATGTTAATGTATCAAAAATTTTAGCAGATTTGGAAAATATTATTCAACATGTTGATGAAGGTTGTAAAGATCTCGTTTCACTAATATTTTAACAAATTTTTCACACAAACAAAATAATGATAGGCACTTTTTAAGAAAGTATTTTTTCGAATGTAAAAATTTTTTGAAAGATCATCCTAATGTTTATATCGTTAGAAGTGATAAGGGGAATGTTACTGTTGGCATGTACAGGGAGGATTATATAACACTTTCTGAACAATTGTTATCTGATACGAGATATTACAAAACCATTCCTAGAAATCCGGTTTGTACCTTGCAGCAGAAATCAAACCAGTTGGTAGCTTCTCTTGGCAATTCAGATTGTATTCCTGACGTGATAGTGCCCAAGTTAAAATTTTATAATGCAATAATTCCACGATTCTATGCTTTGCCAAAGATACATAAACAAAATTTATCAATGAGACCAATAATTTCATCTATAGATTCTCCTAATGGTCGTGTTGCTCAATATTTGACTGATATTTTGACAAGCGCTTACAATCCTGAAAATGAGTATAATATTAGGGACTCATTCACTTTTAATAATTTTATCAATAATTTTATAATACCTGAAAATTACATTTTGGTCAGTTTTGACGTTGTTTCGTTGTTTACAAATTTACCATTACCTGTCATTCTTGAAAGTATCACAAAACATTGGAATGAAATACGTCCACATTGTCATTTTACTTTAGCAGCTTTTAAAAAGTCACTTCAATTCATTTTTGATTCAAATGTATTTGTTTTTAACGATAAGTTTTATAAACAAGTTTTCGGTACCCCAATGGGGTCTACAATTTCACCTATTTTAGTAAATTTTGTATTAGACGATTTAATTAAGCATTGCACTGGTTTACTTGAATTTCCAGTTCCTTTTGTGAAAAGGTATGTAGATGACTTAATTTTGGCTCTTCCTGTAGATAAGGTTCAAGTTACTTTGGATTTGTTCAACTCGTATAACGAGCACTTACAGTTTACTGCTGAAATCGAAGAAAATGGTTTTTTACCTTTTCTAGATATGAAAGTTCACAGAGGTAATGACAATATTATAAAAACTTCATGGTGTAGAAAACCTATGTGTAGTAATAGGTTCATTAGTTATTGGTCGTGTCACCCTCCAAGGATGAAGACAAATTTGATTCTTGCCCTTAAGGATAGAGTTAGTAGATTGTCCCATCCTGATTTTCAGAGGAACGATTTCATTTTTCTGAGGGGTATTTTGATCGAAAATTCTTACCCTGCTAAAATGCTTAATAAGATTCTTTTCTGCACGCCTGCCGTTATTAACGATGATTCATCTCAATGTCTTGACAATGTGGATGTGTGTTTTGGTTCTTTACCTTACATACCTAACCTAACCCCTAATTTGTTGAAGATCTTAAGGGGTGTAAGCAACGTCAGAGTAGCAACAATATTTTAACTATTAATAGTTTATACACTAAAACTAAATTGAGTAGGGATGAAAATTAAAATTTAATTTACAGCATTCCTTGTAATTCCTGTGAAAAAATATATGTGGGTCAGACTTCCAGATGTCTATCTGGAAGGTTGACTTCTCATAAGAGCGATTGTCGAAATTTAAAGTTGTCTTGCTGTTTGACAATCACTTAATGAATTTTGAAGACGCTAAAATTCTGGATAAAGAAAGAAACTACGGAAAAAGGCTTTTTCTTGAAGTGTGCCATATTTACAAAAACAGGGACAATTGTTTGAATAAGAAATCCGATTTGGATGGTTTGAGTAAGATTTACACCTATCTTTTATCTATTACTAAAAGTGAGACATTTTCACACCTTGACTCAATTTAATAAACATTTGGTTTCCACCCTGTATTCATGAATCCTTTTAAATAATTTTTTAATCCAGCAATTTGTTTTCCATCATTTCAATTTGGATGGAGAACTCTTTTCTATTTTAATTTTTTGACTCTCTCTGTGTGTTAGAGATCCATTATTTGTTTCTAAATCTTCGAATAAAATCAAAACTGTTTGTTGTTGGTCTAATGCGTGATAATAACATCCACTTTTTACTTTAATAAGAACCTGACCTATACAAAATAATTTAAAACGTTTCGCTTTCCTATTCAGTTTTGTCAATAGAGCAATAGTTATTAGTGAGAGTTGTAATTGTTGAGTAATGTTAATTTTTATCTAACCTTGTTGGTATAATGTGAGAGATTTTACCTCAGGGCTGTTTTATTATCGGCATATTGTTGGAGTTTTTGGGTTTTGCTCTCCTAATCAATGTAAATTTTAAATACATATATGTATGTCCATTGGAAATTTTAAAGTTTTTTACGATGTCTTTCTTTTTCAACTCACTTTGGTAAGTCAAATCGTTTGTTATAATGGTTTATAAGTCATTAATGATATTTATCACTCATTGTAGATGTTCTGATGATGAAAATAAACATTTTCGAAAGCTTAACTAGTCAAAAATGAGTCTTCTGATTTAGCCCTCTTCTGACCGCATCCCTACTAAGTTGTTTGGTTTTTTCTCTACGGTCACTACTATATATATATATATATATATATATATATATATATATTCTATTATAGTTCTATTATTTCAGATTTTAAAGAATTTCGTTTATGCAATACTTCCGGAAAACCCTATATTGTCTAAAAAATCAATATGGTTGAAAAACCCTGTATTTGTCAGATTTGGCAGATTATTTAGTTTCTGATGACATTTACCTGTCACAATTGAAAAATGCATTCAAGGTTAAAGGAAATAGAAGTCATTATAAGGTATTTAGTTATAATAAAAGTATTCCAAATCTTTGATATTAAAAAATAACAAATTTAGCTTTTTTTAAAAAAATCAGGAGTTGAATTTGAGAATCCGAACGGGGAACATCTCATGTGAGATCTCTCCAAAAATTTTGTAGAATTAGTATTTGAACATTGTAATTAATTAATATAAGGCGTTATTCGGCATATAAAAAATAAATTCAGTGCGTGTATTTTCGAAAATTAGTGTTTGCAGTTGTACGAGTTGGCAGTTTCTTCTCTACATCCAGACTTCTGGTGAGTTCGCTCCAGAATTATTATTATATCATTGAACATCAGGCCTTGATATAAAATTAAAAGTAGATGCATCTAAGTACAGAGATTAAATATTGAATTCAATTAATAATAAAAAATGAGTATACTAATCGACTAATTACATAGTGGAAGAAATTATTAAAAAATATCGTTTATTTGACATTTTCCGAGGAACTGAGTGACAATTCTAAATTTGAAATTTTTGAAAAGAAATTAGAAACTTTTTAAATTAGATTAGGAGGTTATTTAGTTTGTAGGTTGTTCTAATGTTAATTTAGTCGTAAAAGTTACGATATCATTATTTGTTTCTAGAAGGAAAGTTAAATTTGGAATTTGTCGATTGGAGTAATTATACATAATTGTTAAAACGTATTTTCATTCGAAATTATTTAAAGCATTTTAGCCGTTGATAGAAATTAAACATATTCAATTGAATTGGAATTTTATTTGAGCAGTGATATTTAGTGTATCATAGGTGACATACAAGTCATTCATTGATTGTAGATGTCAGAAATCAATTAAGTGATATTTCATATCTTAAATACACATTCACAGGAGAGAATATAGAACCAAATTAATCATCTAAATATTTAACTCAGAAAATAATTGAAATTTTATTGAAAATTATATTAAAACGAACTGAACCCATCTGAGAATAGAGTCAAGTAATTCAAGGTAAAATAAACTCATCTTTCAATATTTTAAACAATTTTCATTATTCTGCTAGCTGGGAAATTTTGACAACAACTGTCAACTTTGAAATAGATAACATACGGTGCTTAAGCCGTGCGTACAATATTGTCACTGCAACCAGGGATTGTACAATTTTGTTTCCGCAACGTGGACAAATAAAAGTTTGTTATATTCATATATCATAAAAAGTGTGGTATATATTATATTGTACCAATATATATATATATATATATATATATATATATATATATATATATATATATATATATATATATTGAACATAATTCAAGAACACAGAAACTAAAATAATATAACTCATATCAGCATACTACACAGAATTATATAAACCAGTATCGGTTAATGAAAATATTTCCAATATACAGAAGATTTAATGCAGTATTTAAAAAAAACTGTATATGTCTTACATGTACAAAATATTCTGGAGCATATATACATCATCTCTTAAGTGTTAGAGAATTATTAGCACCTATTTTGATCAGGATACATAATATCTATTACCTTATAAAAGTAAAAAAAAATATATATATAGAAGAGATAGTTCTTCACTACTTAGATGGAAGTATAATTGAAATTCTCACTCTCACAAATATATTGAAGTTTGGAACATTTGATTGAATATCTTTAATATGATACCAAAATAATTTATTGATGAAGTAATCTATTCATAATGGAATACAATATATGAGCAATAGTAATAAGAAATTTGAATAAAACGGATAAAACTTACCTTTAAACACAGTAGTTCATTTAAGAAGCATATCGACAATCCATTGTAAGTAATAAATAACAAGTTATAAATCAAAATTCCTTAATTAAAAGAAACATCTAATCCATATTCTAAAAATATTCATTGAACATTGATAATAGTTACAATAAATAAACATGTAATAACTTAATTATTTAACATTTAGAGAGTTTTGGTTATATATATCAAATAATGTCAGAAATGTCATAAAATCATTTTATCAATTGACTGGAATAAGGTTATAAATTGAAAAAGAAGCAGAACCATAGAAATCTATATTTATTGAGTCAAGAAAGATGTGAATTTTATGGTTTGTAATTATATATTAGGAATTAGAAAATGAATCTGAAATCAAGATATTTATGATTTCGGATAGCAACGAAAAATAAAAAAAGGCGGGTTGGTTGTTGATTTTTGAATAATGATGGAAGTCGGAGATTAGAAAACTTAAATGGTTGAAGAATTTAAAAAGAGAGAATTAAGTTATTGTACAAAGAAGTGTATATATTAATTCGAAATAGCTAGTATAAGGATATTAAAATCATAATTTCTACGAAGATATATACAATATATAAAAAATACATGTTATTGGAGGCTATGGTACAAATGAAAGAGTCATTTCAAATTGAATAATTAGTTGATGTGGTACGGAATCGTAATGTAAAGTACCTGAATGAGATATTAAGCATTGATTGGGAATTCGAAGCTGGAGAATAATAGAAATTACAAACACGTGTTACCTGTAACAAGAAATCTAGAAAAAAAAACATCTCCATCTGGACGACATATGTATGCATGACATGGTTTTTTAACAGACAGAATTTCAAGAAAGGAATATTAGTGGTTGAGAGGTTAGTGTTTCTTTTTATCTTTGTTGGTACCAACATTCGGGTTAGAGATGTACATTTATAATAAAAGTAATAAGAATTAGTATCTGAAACTATTAAAAGCATTAAAAAAGAAAGGTAATAACATAGACTTGAGTACTTACCATTTATATTTAACAAATATTTTATTGTTTGACATTTCAATATTATATTAGTATTTAAGATAGTTCATCACTTACTTTAAATTTATAATACATAATTCTTGATCAATATAATATAGTTGTTGTATTAAAGGTATTCTTGAAACTATTGTTTATGTTCAGATAAATATTACTTCAACTGCTGATATGAGTGACAGTTGGAATCGATTATTCTACTGATAATTTCCATCTATTTTAATTGTGAGACAAAATCGATTGCCATATTGAAAGTTTCTATACATAGGCGCACCAATAATATAAAAAATATAATATCAGTTATTTGAATGATTCATATATATGTAAAATATTGTAGATATAGAGTTAAAATCACTTCCAGATCCCAAAGAGTTTCTCATGCTCTCCACATAAATATATAAATACATAAAAATTTTTCTTTACTTCATTACTGAGCTAGCCTTACTAGAGTTGAATATATTAAATTGATAATATAACAATTATAGTGGTATTGTCGGCAAAGTATACAACTATAACAATCCATTATAAATTTGGCGCCCAACGTGGGGCAAATTAAGATTTTTTCGTGATAAGAAGGTTTTAAAAACATTAGAATTAGATACAATTAAAATGGCAAAGAGAATGATACTTAGGGACGGAAAACAAATAGGTGTGGAAGGCAGATCAGATGAGGAACAAGAAGAAAGGAGACGTGGAATGGGAGATTCAGATGTAGAGGAACAAACCTTAATAGATAAAGAAAGTGAAGAATCAAGGGAACAGCAGGATAGTAGACAAGACAGGCAAGATAGTGCAAGCAGAGGAGATCAAATAATGGAATTTTTAATTAATTTGAATGGGAAGATAGATAATATGAGGGGAGATTTGAATGGAAAGATGGACAAGATGAATGGGAACATGAATGATTTAAATGGAAACATGAACAGGATGGAAAAGAAAATAGAAGAGGTGAAGATGGAAGGTTTGAAGGAAATTAAGAAACTTAGGGAGGAAAATGAAGAATTTAGAAAACAGATAGATAAAATTAAAATTGATATAAAAGAAGAAAATACGAATTTGAGAGTAGAACTTCAGGAACATAGAATTAAAATAAGAGAAACAATTGAAAAACAGGTAGAAGAAGAAGTTCAGGAACTAGGAAGAAGTCTAGAAGAAAATTTATCAGGAGCAATTCAAGTAGAAGTGAAGAAACAAAATGAGAATATAATTGAAGAAATACAATCTATAAAAGTACAAGGACAAACAAATGAGGAAATAATGCAAATGTATGAACAGAATTTGAATAAGAAATTTAATGACTTAAATGGAAGGATAGAAGAACAAACGGGAACGTGTAAAAAAAAGAGAGAAAGTATGGAGAAATTAGTTAACAAGGAATTGGAGGAAATGAATAGAAAATTACAAGAAACTGTTGAAGAAATTGAAGATAATCTAAAACGAAATGGAGGAGGAATGGTGTATACGGGAAACATAGAAATAGGAGTTAAATTTGATGGCAACATAAATACAATACATCCCAAAGTTTTTATTAAAATAATTAGAAGCAAAGTAAAGGGAATCAGGGACATTGTAGAGATGAAATTAATAATTATTGTAATAGGGAGGAACAGATGAATAAATTCGAGGACTTTGAGAAACTATTTTTAATGTATTTTTGGGGGGAGATACAGCAAGCTAATTTTAGGGAACGTCTCTATTTTGGGAAATTTGATTACAATAAAAGTAAAAACTTAAATAATTATGCAATGCAACTTTATAACATAGCCCAATATCTTGAAACAATTATGAAAGAAGAAGAATTAGTGTTATATGTTGGAAGACATTTTAATACAGAAGTGTTTGAAACTATAGCTTTACATGACATCAAAACGATGGACAATTTGTCAAATTACTTGCAGAGAGTGGAGAGAGGCATGCGAAATGGAAATGGAGTGAACAGATACCAAAGAGACATCAGAAATGAAACCATGAGAAATGAAAGACAGAGAGAAAATGAAAATGGACATTTTAGAAGAGATAATTATGATAGGTATGAAAATAGAAATTATATAAATAGAAATTATGAAAACAAAAGAAATTATGGAAATGTAGATCGGAATAATGGAAATGAAGAGAGAAATTATAGAAATGGAGACAGAAGTAATGGGTACAGGCAGCACGATAATAGAGGAAATTATGGAAATTTTGATAGGAGAAATTATAACAGAGATGGGAATTGGCATCAGAATGGAGATGAAAGAAGGAATAACTATAATGGGAGAAGAAATAATGGCAAAGGAAATGAAGATAGAAGAAACTATGAACAAGAAGACCAAGGAAGAAATTATGACAGAAATCATTCAGAAGAAGAAAGAAGACAAATAAATAATATAGTTGACAACCAAGAAAATTCGGGTAATGATCAGATCCAAATTTTGCTTAGATCGTCCTTGCGTGCGTAGTATTGTCTATTCCTCCAATTATCAGCATCCGAGAGAATTTATTATAGAAGAAGATTTACAATATTATGACACAGTTAAATTAATTTTTATTGAGGGGAGATTACATAATATTACATGTAAAATCTTATTAGATACGGGTTCAGAGGTTTCTATAGTAAATAAAAATATTGTTGATAACTTAAATCAGGATGATATTACGGTGGTAAATACTAATAAATTATCATTAGTGGGGGCGAACGGTAAGAAATTATATGAAACTAGTCAAACTATCATGATAAATTTGAATATAGGAGAAGAAGATATACCAGTACAATTATTGTTGGTAAAGAATTTAAAATACGATATGATTCTAGAAACAGATGAATTAAATAAACATAAAGTAATAATAGATTATGAACAAGAGTGTATAAAATGGAGAGAACAACGTATACCTTTTATTAATCAACAGGGAGTGGATATTAATAAAAAAAGAAATCAATACAGGGCAAGTAAATGAAATTGATGAAATCAATTACCATATGAATGAAGAATTATGTTTAATTAAATATAGGAGTAGATTATGTAAATTATTACAAAAGCATAAAAAATTATTTAATGAAGAAGTTTGTGTAGCATCTAAGTATGTTCATAAATTAGAAATAACACCAGAGATTAAGAATTTTAAAATTAAAACCTATCCTATACCATATCGATTAAAGGAACAAGTTTATCAAGAGATTACTAAAATGCTACACGATGGGATAATTGAAAGATCTAATTCTCAATATATTAATGCCATAACTTGTGTAAAAAAGAAATCCGGAGAGATCAGACTATGTTTAGACGCAAGAAATATTAATCAATATACCAAAAAACAATACGAAAGTCCATTAAATGTGGATGGTATATTTGGAAGAATTACAAAAGCGAATATTTTTACTAAAATAGATTTAAAACATAGCTTCTGGTTGATTCCATTAGACCAAAGAAGTAGACCATATACAGCTTTCATGGTGGATGGAGTAGTGTACCAATTTTGCGTTGTGCCTTTCGGTTTACAAAGTTCATGTGCAGCACTTGTTAGGACATTACATACTATCCTTAATCCACATGAAGATTTTACACTTCATTATATTGATGACATTCTGATATACTCTGAAACAGAAGAAAAACATCATGAACATCTTAAAATAATATTGAAGGAATTAGAAGAAGCAGGATTAAAACTCAATTTAGAAAAATGTCAATTTTATAAAAAAGAGGTAGACTATTTAGGATATGTATTAAATGACACTGGTATAACCATGAATCCCGAACGAGTTAAGGCAATACGAGAGTATAAAACACCTCATAACCATAAGGCTTTGAGGGGCTTTCTAGGCTTACTGAATTATTTTAAAAGACTAATACCATACCTTAGTAAAAAAGAAATTCCTTTGATAGAATTACTAAAGAAAGATGTAAGATGGAATTGGGATAAAAAAAGAGAAACGACATTTCAAGAATTGAAAGAAATATTTTTAAACAAATTAAAAGTGTATCATCCTCAATATGATAAAACGTTTATATTAAAGACACACGCATCTATAGAAAGGTTGGCTGGAGTATTAGTGCAGATACAAGAAGAAGGGGAGGTACCGATTAGTTTCGTATCAAGAGTAACAAAGGCGGCAGAAAAGAAATACTCTATTACTGAATTGGAAATGGCTAGTGTTGTTTTTTGTATTAGTAAGTTTAGATTTTTTTTATTAGGGGCAAAATTTATATTAGAAACAGACCATTCAGCATTAACTGCTATGCTAAAGAATCGGTATGCTAACAATCGTATACATCGATGGATACTACTTTTGCAGGAGTATGAATTTGAAATTAAATATGTACCTGGAAAACTGAACATAGTCGCAGATGCATTGAGTAGAGCCACAGAAATAGGAAACGATCAAAGAAAATTTCAAATAGGAATAAATCAATTACATCAAACGGAAGGAATATTTACTTTAGAGAGAGTGAAGGAAGATCAAAAGAATATAATAAATGAAAATATAAAAGGAATGTATAAAATTGAAGGAATATGGTAAAAGAAATTGGAGGATAGAGAGGTATATGTTATTAGTAAAGAATATACACAAGAAATTATTAAATATTTACATGAAGAGAATGGTCATATTGGTACGAGAAAATTATGGACATTATTTAGGGAGAATTATGTATCAAAAAAGGATTTGAGTATAGTCAAAGAAATATGTAAACGCTGTGAGACATGTCAATTAGCAAAGGAAAAAAATTACCATAATTATACAACGGCAAAATCAATTATTACAAATAAACCATTACAGACAGTAGCAATAGATTTTATAGGGAACTTAATAAAGGGTACTAGGGGAAATAAACATTTATTAGTGATAGTAGATATATACAGTAAATATGTTAAAACGTTTCCATGCAAACGTACAAATGCTAAAGTGGTCATGGAATGTTTAAAAACTTATATGGAAGAAATTGGAACGCCAGAAAAGATAATACTTGATCATGCGACATATTTCGAGAGTGAAAAAGTAAAACAGTTTTGTCATAGCAAGAATATAAAACTACAATTAGCATCCGAAGACCTAGTTCTAATCCTGCAGAAAGGTATATTAAGAAAATCATTAAATATTTGAGAATCATGTGTCATGAAAAACAGACTGCATGGGATGAACAAATGAATAAAATCGAAATATTTATAAATGAGTTACCACATGGAGTAACGGGAGAGAGTCCCGTATACTTAATGAAAGGAATACAACCGGAGAGACATTGGATAATAAATAGAGACTCAACTTTAACAGAAATTCTAGATAAGGTTAATAAAAAAATAATAAGAAATGCAGAAAAATATATTAAAACCCAAGAGAAGAAGAAAAAGAAGAAAACTAAATTTGAAAAGGGAGAATTAGTTATTATAAAAGCTTTAAGAACACCTAAAAAAGGAGAAGAACAGTGTGCAAAATTGTGTCTCCCATTTGAAGGTCCATACCAAGTGGATACGGAAAATGCACAAAATAGTTATAGATTAGTCTATCCTGGAACGGAAATGCTAAGGGGTATTTTTAATATTGAAGCAATATATAAATTTCATTATTAGTAAATAAAAAGGAGGAATAGATAATATTATGTTGCTAATTTATAAATAGTTAGATTTAGTGTAGATATATGATAGGTATTAGAGATATAATAATAGATTGGGAAATTAATCGTCGTATTCAAAGAACATAATGAAAGAAGGATAATATACAAATTTAGATTTGCCTCCAGAAAAAAAAGAATTAATTTTAAATTGGAAATTTAAATGTGAAGAAGATCTCAAGGTATTGAGAACTCTTAAAATTTAAATTTGAGGGGATTTGAACATAATTCAAGAACACAGAAACTAAAATAATATAACTCATATCAGCATACTACACAGAATTATATAAACCAGTATCGGTTAATGAAAATATTTCCAATATACAGAAGATTTAATGCAGTATTTAAAAAAAACTGTATATGTCTTACATGTACAAAATATTCTGGAGCATATATACATCATCTGTTAAGTGTTAGAGAATTATTAGCACCTATTTTGATCAGGATACATAATATCTATTACCTTATAAAAGTAAAAAAAAATATATATATAGAAGAGATAGTTCTTCACTACTTAGATGGAAGTATAATTGAAATTCTCACTCTCACAAATATATTGAAGTTTGGAACATTTGATTGAATATCTTTAATATGATACCAAAAGAATTTATTGATGAAGTAATCTATTCATAATGGAATACAATATATGAGCAATAGTAATAAGAAATTTGAATAAAAAGGATAAAACTTACCTTTAAACACAGTAGTTCATTTAAGAAGCATATCGACAATTAAATGGTTGAAGAATTTAAAAAGAGAGAATTAAGTTATTGTACAAAGAAGTGAGTTATTCCATATACGAGGGCAATTCAGAAACTAACCTCCGGTTGATTGAAAAAAATACACCAAGTTAAGTAAAAATATTTTAATATATACATCTTACAACTACATCTTTGCACTATTTTTCGACATAGTCTCCATAACGATTGAGGCACTTATCGTATCTCTTCACAAGCTTTGAAATTCCTTCTGCATAAAAATCACCCGCTTGTGCCTTGAGCCAGCCTGTGACCGCATCTTTGAGCTCTTCGTCGTTATCAAACCGCTGGGACCCGAGCCATTTCTTCATATGCATGAAGAGGTGATAATCGCTTGGCGCCAGATCTGGGCTGTAAGGTGGATGGTTGAAAACGTCCCACTTGAAGGACTCAAGAAGGGCTGTTGTTCTGCGAGCAGAGTGAGGACGGGCGTTATCGTGCAAAAAAACGATATCGGAAGTCAGCATACCACGGCGTTTGTTCTGTATAGCCCGTCGAATGTTTTTAGTGTTTCACAGTACACGTCTTGATTAATGGTCGTCCCACGTTCCATGAATTCAACCAACAACACCCCTTTAGCATCCCAAAACACCGTTGCCATCAGTTTTCTGGCAGAAAAATCTTGCCGGGCTTTTTTTGGTTTGGTAGGCGAATCTGAATATGCCCACATCTTTGATTGTTCTTTTGTCTCAGGGTTCACGTACTTAATCCAGGTTTCGTCACCGGTCACGATTCTGTTTAACAATGGTTCTCCTTCGTCCTCATAACGTGACAGAAAGTCTAATGCAGAGGCCATTCTTTGACTTTTGTGGTGGTCGGTAAGAATTTTGGGCACCCATCGTGCACAGAACTTACGGTAACCCAATCTTGCTGTCACTATCTCGTACAAAAGAGTCTTAGAAATCTGTGGAGAATCAGTAGACAACTCCGCCATTGTGAAACGTCGATTTTCACGAACTTTTGCATCAACTGTCTGAACGAGTTCGTCAGTCACCAAGGATGGTCTACCACTCCTCTCTTCATCATGAACGTTTTCTCGTCCACTTTTAAATAAACGTACCCATTCACGGACAACTCCTTCACTCATAACTTTTGGTCCGTACACGGCACAAAGCTCACGATGAATAGCTGCTGCAGAGTATCCTTTGGCTGTAAAAAACCTTATAACAGCACGCACTTCACATTTGGCGGGATTTTCTATTGCAGCACACATTTCAAACTGCCACAAAAACTAAACTAGCGCAGGTACGATGTTCACTCGACTACGGCTTGATGCCGACTGACCTGCTGAGCGTGTGAATGCACAGATGGCGCGCTACTCCCCCCACTACCCGCACTGTGACCAATCGGAGGTTACTTTCTGAATTGCCCTCGTATTAATTCGAAATAGCTAGTATAAGGATATTAAAATCATAATTTCTACGAAGATATATACAATATATAAAAAATACATGTTATTGGAGGCTATGGTACAAATGAAAGAGTCATTTCAAATTGAATAATTAGTTGATGTGGTACGGAATCGTAATGTAAAGTACCTGAATGAGATATTAAGCATTGATTGGGAATTCGAAGCTGGAGAATAATAGAAATTACAAACACGTGTTACCTGTAACAAGAAATCTAGAAGAAAAAAAATATCTCCATCTGGACGACATATGTATGCATGACATGGTTTTTTAACAGACAGAATTTCAAGAAAGGAATATTAGTGGTTGAGAGGTTAGTGTTTCTTTTTATCTTTGTTGGTACCAACATTCGGGTTAGAGATGTACATTTATAATAAAAGTAATAAGAATTAGTATCTGAAACTATTAAACATATTAAACGCATTAAAAAAGAAAGGTAATAACATAGACTTGAGTACTTACCATTTATATTTAACAAATATTTTATTGTTTGACATTTCAATATTATATTAGAATTTAAGATAGTTCATCACTTACTTTAAATTTATAATACATAATTCTTGATCAATATAATATAGTTGTTGTATTAAAGGTATTCTTGAAACTATTGTTTATGTTCAGATAAATATTACTTCAACTGCTGATATGAGTGACAGTTGGAATCGATTATTCTACTGATAATTTCCATCTATTTTAATTGTGAGACAAAATCGATTGCTATATTGAAAGTTTCTATACATAGGCGCACCAATAATATAAAAAATATAATATCAGTTATTTGAATGATTCATATATATGTAAAATATTGTAGATATAGAGTTAATATCACTTCCAGATCCCAAAGAGTAGTAAGAGTTTCTCATGCTCTCCACATAAATATATAAATACATAAAAAATTTTCTTTACTTCATTACTGAGCTAGCTATACTAGAGTTGAATATATTAAATTGATAATATAACAATTATAGTGGTATTGTCGGCAAAGTATACAACTATAACAATCCATTATAATATATATATATATATATATATATATATATATATATATATATGTATGTATATATTATTGTAGTTTATTTTATGTGAATTTAATTTGCCCTGTATATTTAAAAAAATTATCTTGGTTCAATAATGCCGCACAAAGCACTTACCTTTTTTTATACTTTGAAATTCTAGTTTTAGTTGTTTGCATGAGAAATCATCAACCTCAGGCTCTTGGGTTCATGGAATAAGATAAAATATTTTTAATTTATATTATAAGCGCCAAAACAAATTTTTTATTAATTAAAAAGTTTCAAACAAAAAAATGAAACTCTTACTTTTCTTTTCTCTATAAATTTTTACAGAACGGTCCTGCACATTCTGTTTCGGGATCCCTCTGCAGTTGTGATCTGTCTGATCAATGATACCAACTACCAAAATGATAAAAGAAACAATCGTCTAGAAATGAAATTCTCCAACAATGTAGTTAAATCTTTCAAATGAAAAACATTTAATACGAAATCAAAAAAACAAATACATTATTCAAATACAAATTTTTTATAAAAAGAATAACTTATCTATGATGATCTTTCACACGATACACATTCGTACAAATGAATTTATTCTAAATATATGCAAGTATGCAACTTATTATACGTTATATACTAAAGAACACAGCTTTATATTCATAAATAAATTCTCGTTAGGACACTGAATAAGAGTGGTATTCGGTGCGTTATAAAATGGAGGACAGTCATAAAACACACGTCAGTACAGTTTCAATATCTAATGTTCAATATACACACGGTAAGTTTTATTTAAAATGAAACAATTTTTAAATACCTTTCATCATCCGCTGATTATCAATAGATTTGTCAATTTATTCTACCCTCTCTTCTTTTTAGGCTGCTTCGAAAATGTCGGGATTGATTCAAGAAACCATTCGAATCAATTTAATTTCGAAGGCTTTCCATGCATAGATTCTCTTCAAAGATCGTGGAAATTATTGTTCCCACGATACGGAATATATAGACTTTCCAGGATAGTTAAAGCCAATATTCTCTACATATGGTATTACCTCTCTTCAGGAATGCTTTTTGGAGGTTAGTATCACTGTTTTCAATTTTATTTCACTTTAATTTTAACAATTCTTATATTATTTCTAAAGAACAATGTACTTCCTTTTTGATTTTTCAATACTACTCGTCAACAATTTTTTTCTATCTCCCTAAGCAACCACTTTTTTCTAAACAAGAAACCTCATTTTTCATTAGCCCTCTGTTTATTGAAATCATAAAAATATTTGTAACCAATCAAAATAACTCATAGTAGTTCAGTCAAAAGATTTCATTTTATTATTTAAGATATTAACTTTTTTAATTATAAAACATACTTTTTAACAATTCTAAACTAACAATTCATCTATTTATCTTTTGCATTTTATTAATTCTTAAAATTTTTTAGCTGTCATGGATTTTACTCTACCCAGCTGACACATACTTCCAGAAGTCAAAGATTTTATAACCCTAATGTTTTTATTTGGAATTTCACCTTTGGATATAATACAAGAAATATTTCTAGGGCTTCTAAATAGTTTAGCTAAATATAACCTATAAAATTTTTAATGACAGCAGTTGTCAAATTAATATGCCCGGCTAAATAAATATTAAATTTTATATCCTGAAAGATAAATTAATACACAATATCAATCAACTCACTCTTTTCTCAGGGAGGGATCAAAGGTTTCAAAGAATAATTCAAAATTTATAAATTTCCAAATAATTTTCCAAATCACGTATTATACTATTCAAATCGAAAGTAACTGTTTGTCCAATACACTATAAGACAATTAAATTATCTTATGACACATATGAAATTACTGTCAGAAATTAAACCAAATGTCACTTCTTGTACTAAATTTTCTATAGGATGAAATTATCAAATGTAATGAGAATGATTATGAAAAGAGAGCCAAAAGGTGATTAGAATTCAAATTCATATATTATATTATCAAATAAACACTTACAAAAATTAAAACTTTTCAAAAAATATCACAAACGAATACGCAAAAATAGAATTTTCTATCAAAACCTTAATATTATAAACAATCTAAAATTAGAAATTCTTATCTAAATACTTTAACTAAAAGTCCAAAATGACTTATATGTCAATGTAACATTCCCCAATTTCCTTGTAAATTGTCTTTTTCAAAATTTGTCTTGAGTTTAGGTAGAATGATATATCAATAATGTTACTATAATTTGATCAAATATTTAATTCATCAGATGCATCTACTTTTGTATTATTTTTACTAAAGGCCTGTTAATTCTCGAGAAATAATATATAATATGGACTGGACTCACCAAACTGGATACAGATAGACTTGTTTGTATTCTAAAAACGTTTTAGAATATCTGGAACAATTTTCTAAATGACTTATTTAGAAACTGGAACAACACTCGCACTTTACCGCTGTAATTCTCTGCGAATAATACACGCACTGGCTTTCAAAGTCAAATTGTGTTAATTTGATAATAATGCTACAAATTATTCTGATATTCTCAAATAAATTTGAGACAACTCTTATTCCCATGTTGTCTCT
This sequence comes from Galeruca laticollis, assembly GCA_963921935.1. Lineage (NCBI taxonomy): Eukaryota > Metazoa > Arthropoda > Insecta > Coleoptera > Chrysomelidae > Galeruca > Galeruca laticollis. Next base: position 257,143,440 of record OY998175.1, on the reverse strand, counting down.
CGAGATATTAAAATTCAACTCTATTTAAAAAATTCTGAGACAACTCTTATTTCGATGTTGTCTCTCGCGATGTTATGAATCAACTAACTAAACTGTTTCCATCAATAACTCTCTTCTCCTTTGGTTACCAAGAATTCTTTTTTTTTTTTTTAAATACAAATTTACGTTTTTATATACCAAGAGAGATTTTCATTATTTTTTATAAGTGCCATTTTGCCAATAGAGGCATCTGTATTCTGGTTTTTCAAATCGTTTTAAAATCTATCTGTCATTAAGTCTATTCTGCAGTAATGTCATATGAAATTGAAATGTCAAATTTTATTGGTATATTGAACCTTTCAAATTATTGATAATACAGTGTGTATCACTAGTATCACATCTAAATATGCATATTTTCTTTATTTCAATGTTTTCTTTAGAATTTAGATAGAGGAGATAGAGGATATGTATTAATATATATATATATATATATATATATATATATATATATATATATATATATATATATATTGAAAATAATTCAAGAACACAGAAACTAAAATAATATAACTCATATCAGCATACTGCACAGAATTATATAAACCAGTTTCAGTTAATGAAAATATTTCCAATATACAGAAGATTTTAATGCAGTATTTAAAAAAACTGTATATGTCTTACATGTACAAAATATTCTAGAGCATATATACATCATCTGTTAAGTGTTAGAGAATTATTAGCACCTATTTTGATCAGGATACATAATATCTATTACCTTATAAAAGTAAAAAAAAACATAAATATATATATATAGAAGAGATAGTTCTTCACTACTTAGATGGAGGTATAACTGAAATTCTCACTCTCACAAATATATTGAAGTTTGGAACATTTGATTGAATATCTTTAAAATGATACCAGAAGAATTTATTGATGAAATAATCTATTCATAATGGAATACAATATATGAGCAATAGTAATAAGAAATTTGAATAAAAAGGATAAGACTTACCTTTAAACACAGTAGTTCATTTAAGAAGCATATCGACAATCCATTGTAAGTAATAAATAACAAGTTATAAATCAAAATTCCTTAATTAAAAGAAACATGTAATCCATATTCTAAAAATATTCATTGAACATTAATAATAGTTACAATAAATAAACATGTAATAACTTAATTATTTAACATTTAGAGAGTTTTGGTTATATATATAAAACAATGTCAGAAATGTCAAAAAAAACATTTTATCAATGGACTGGAATAAGGTTATAAATTGAAAAAGAAGCAGAACCATAGAAATCTATATTTATTGAGTCAAGAAATATGTGAATTTTATGGATTGTAATTATATATTAGGAATTAGAAAATGAATCTGAAATCAACATATTTATGATTTCGGATAGCAACGAAAAATAAGAAAGGCGGGAGTTGGTTGTTGATTTTTGAATAATGAAGGAAGGTGGAGATTTAAAAAACTTAAATGGTTGAAGAATTTAAAAAGAGAAAATTAAGTTATTGTACAAAGAAATGAGTTATTTGATCTCCATATTAAAAATACACACTTAAAAAAATTATGAAAATTGAAGAAAATTCAAAGGTATTAAATTATATGACTAAGAAGAGAATTGTAGATGAGGATATGTAGCAGGAGATGAACAAGGGTCGACATTAAAAAAGGAATATAAGAAATTTGGATAAAAATAATAACAAAATAGGATAATAAGACCTCAATTAATTCGAAATAGCTAGTATAAGGCTATTAAAACAATAATTTCTACGAAGATATATACAATATATAAAAAATACATGTTATTAGAGGCTATGGTATAAATGAAAGAGTCATTTCAAATTGAAAAATCAGTTGATGTGGTGCGGAATCGTAATGTAAAGTTCCTGAATAAGACATTAAGCATTGATTGGGAATTCGAAGTTTGAGAATAATAGAAATTACAAACACGTGTTACCTGTAACAAGAAATCTAGTAAAAAACATCTCCATCTGGATGACATATGTATGTATGACATGGTTTTTTAGCAGACAGAATTTCAAGAAAGGAATATTAGTGGTTGAGAGGTTAGTGCTTCTTTTTATTTTTGTTGGTACCAACATTCGGATTAGAGATGTACATTTATAATAAAAGTAATAAGAATTAGTATCTGAAACTATTAAACATATTAAAAGCATAAAAATAAAAAAGGTAATAACATAGACTTGAGTACTTACCATTTATATTTAACAAATATTTTATTGTTTGACATTTCAATATTATATTAGTATTTAAGATAGTTCATCACTTTGTTTAAATTTATAATACATAATTCTTGAACAATATAATATATTTGTTGTATTGAAGGTATCCTTGTAACTATTGTTTATGTTCATATAAATATTACTTCAACTGATACGAGTGACAGTTGAAATCGATTATTCTACTGATAATTTCTATCTATTTTAATTGTGAGACAAAATCGATTGCTATATTGAAAGTTTCTATACATAGGCGCACCAATTAATAAAAAAAATATATAATATCAGTTATTTGAATGATTCATATATGTAAAATATTGTAGATATAGAGTTAAAATCACTTCCGGATCCCAAAGAGTAGTAAGAGTTTCTCATGCTCTCCACATAAATAAATAAATACATAAAAAAATTTCTTTACTTCATTACTGAGCTAGCTATACTAGAGTTGAATATATTAAATTGATAATATAACAATTATAGTGGTATTGTCGGCAAAGTATACAACTATAACAATCCATCATAATTTTGGCCCCGCAACGTGGGGCGAATGAATATTTTTTTCTTGATAAAAAGGTTTAAAAACAGAATTAAACAATAAAAATGGCAAAGAGGATGACCTTAAGAGATGGTAAACTAGTAGGAATAGAAAGTGGATCTGATGAAGAAAGGAGTAATGCAAGAGAAGATTTTCAGGTGCAGTACTTGGAACAAGGAAGGGACCAATCAGAAGGGGATATGACAGTAGGAGATGAGGAAGAACAAGAGAATAGGAGACAAGAGAGAAGAGAAAATACAAGTAGCAATGACCAATTAATGCAACTTTTGATTAGTATGGAAAAGAATTTGAGGGGAGATATGAATACAATGAGGGGAGATTTGAATGGGAAGATAGATAATATGAGGGGAGATTTGAATGGGAAAATGGACAAACAAAATGAGAATATGAATTGTATGGAAAAGAATATGAGGGGAGATATGAATACAATGAGGGGAGAGATTAAGGAAGATATTAATAATATTACTGGAAACATGAACAGCTTGGAAAAGAAAATAGAAGAAGGAAAAATTGAAAATTTGAAGGAGATTAAGAAAATTAGGGAGGAGAATGAGGAATTTAGAAAACAGATAGATAAAATTAAAATTGGTATAAAAGAAGAAAATACGAATTTGAGAGTAGAACTTCAGGAACATAGAATTAAAATAAGAGAAACAATTGAAAAACAGGTAGAAGAAGAAGTTCAAGAACTAGGAAGATGTTTAGAAGAAAATTTATCAGGAGCAATTCAAGTAGAAGTGAAGAAACAAAATGAGAATATAATTGAAGAAATACAGTCTATAAAAGTACAAGAACAAACAAATGAGGAAATAATGCAAATGTATGAACAGAATTTGAATAAGAAATTTAATGACTTAAATGGAAGGATAGAAGAACAAACGGGAACGTGTAAAAATAGGAGAGAAAGTATAGAGAAATTAGTTAACAAGGAATTAAAGGAAATGAACAGAAGATTACAAGAAACTATGGAAGAGATAGAAGAAACCACAAGACAAATTGAAGAACGAACAGTTTATACAGGAAATGTCAAAATAAAAGTAAAAATTGACAGAAATATGAAATTAATTGATAAAAGAGTTTTTATTAATATAGTTGGAAATAAAATGATAGGAAGTGAACATATTATGGAGAAGAAAATAATAAAGATTACTTTTAATATTATGGAGGAATTTGAGATGCAAATTGCAATGCATTTATTAGAAGAAATTGATGAGATATGGGACTGTAAAATTAAAAAAGATATGGTGGAGAACAGAAAGAAGCGACAGAAACACATAGAGAATCAAACAATAAGAGAAGAGAATAAGACGAAGTTTAGGAAAAGAAAATAAAATTGAATTATATGACAGGATTATAGGAACGAAATCTAGAAAACGAAAAGGAATTGTACATGGTAAGGGATGGATATAAAAACGATATGTAAATAAAAGTTTTATGATTAACAAATAATATTTAAAAACATATATAAATAGAAATTATATAAACAAGGTTTGATAATAGAAGAAATTATAGACATGTTGATATGAATTATGGAAATGAAAATAGAAGTTACAAATGAAAAACGAATATATGGAAATGGAGGTAAAATTGATGACAATAAGTATTTTGAGAATAGAAGAGATTTCAGAAAATTTGATAGAAGAAATAATAATGAAAATAGAAACGAAATTAGGCAACAAATAGATGGACGGGAGGAAATAATTACATTTATTAGTGATAGTAGATATATACAGTAAATAAGTTAAAACGTTTCCATGCAAACGTACAAAATGCTAAAGTTGTCATGGAATGTTTGAAAACTTATATGGAAGAAATTGGAAGGCCAGAAAAGATAATACTTGATCATGCGTAAATGCTGTCGTACATCTAAACTGAAATGAGGAGGGGCCCCATCATGCATGAACCATAAATTCCTACGAGTTTGTAGTAGCAGATCATCAAACAGGTTCCATAACTAATTTTGCAAAAACTCCAAATATCTCTGACCAGTCAAAGTACCGTCAATTAAGCATTGATTGGGAATTCGAAGTTGGAGAATAATAGAAATTACAAACACGTGTTACCTGTAACAAGAAATCTAGTAAAAAACATCTCCATCTGGATGACATGTGTATGTATGACATGGTTTTTTAGCAGACAGAATTTCAAGAAAGGAATATTAGTGGTTGAGAGGTTAGTGCTTCTTTTTATTTTTGTTGGTACCAACATTCGGATTAGAGATGTACATTTATAATAAAAGTAATAAGAATTAGTATCTGAAACTATTAAACATATTAAAAGCATAAAAATAAAAAAGGTAATAACATAGACTTGAGTACTTACCATTTATATTTAACAAATATTTTATTGTTTGACATTTCAATATTATATTAGTATTTAAGATAGTTCATCACTTTGTTTAAATTTATAATACATAATTCTTGAACAATATAATATATTTGTTGTATTGAAGGTATCCTTGTAACTATTGTTTATGTTCATATAAATATTACTTCAACTGATACGAGTGACAGTTGAAATCGATTATTCTACTGATAATTTCTATCTATTTTAATTGTGAGACAAAATCGATTGCTATATTGAAAGTTTCTATACATAGGCGCACCAATTAATAAAAAAAATATATAATATCAGTTATTTGAATGATTCATATATGTAAAATATTGTAGATATAGAGTTAAAATCACTTCCGGATCCCAAAGAGTAGTAAGAGTTTCTCATGCTCTCCACATAAATAAATAAATACATTAAAAAATTTCTTTACTTCATTACTGAGCTAGCTATACTAGAGTTGAATATATTAAATTGATAATATAACAATTATAGTGGTATTGTCGGCAAAGTATACAACTATAACAATCCATCATAATTTTGGCCCCGCAACGTGGGGCGAATGAATATTTTTTTCTTGATAAAAAGGTTTAAAAACAGAATTAAACAATAAAAATGGCAAAGAGGATGACCTTAAGAGATGGTAAACTAGTAGGAATAGAAAGTGGATCTGATGAAGAAAGGAGTAATGCAAGAGAAGATTTTCAGGTGCAGTACTTGGAACAAGGAAGGGACCAATCAGAAGGGGATATGACAGTAGGAGATGAGGAAGAACAAGAGAATAGGAGACAAGAGAGAAGAGAAAATACAAGTAGCAATGACCAATTAATGCAACTTTTGATTAGTATGGAAAAGAATTTGAGGGGAGATATGAATACAATGAGGGGAGATTTGAATGGGAAGATAGATAATATGAGGGGAGATTTGAATGGGAAAATGGACAAACAAAATGAGAATATGAATTGTATGGAAAAGAATATGAGGGGAGATATGAATACAATGAGGGGAGAGATTAAGGAAGATATTAATAATATTACTGGAAACATGAACAGCTTGGAAAAGAAAATAGAAGAAGGAAAAATTGAAAATTTGAAGGAGATTAAGAAAATTAGGGAGGAGAATGAGGAATTTAGAAAACAGATAGATAAAATTAAAATTGGTATAAAAGAAGAAAATACGAATTTGAGAGTAGAACTTCAGGAACATAGAATTAAAATAAGAGAAACAATTGAAAAACAGGTAGAAGAAGAAGTTCAAGAACTAGGAAGATGTTTAGAAGAAAATTTATCAGGAGCAATTCAAGTAGAAGTGAAGAAACAAAATGAGAATATAATTGAAGAAATACAGTCTATAAAAGTACAAGAACAAACAAATGAGGAAATAATGCAAATGTATGAACAGAATTTGAAGAAGAAATTTAATGACTTAAATGGAAGGATAGAAGAACAAACGGGAACGTGTAAAAATAGGAGAGAAAGTATAGAGAAATTAGTTAACAAGGAATTAAAGGAAATGAACAGAAGATTACAAGAAACTATGGAAGAGATAGAAGAAACCACAAGACAAATTGAAGAACGAACAGTTTATACAGGAAATGTCAAAATAAAAGTAAAAATTGACAGAAATATGAAATTAATTGATAAAAGAGTTTTTATTAATATAGTTGAAAATAAAATGATAGGAAGTGAACATATTATGGAGAAGAAAATAATAAAGATTACTTTTAATATTATGGAGGAATTTGAGATGCAAATTGCAATGCATTTATTAGAAGAAATTGATGAGATATGGGACTGTAAAATTAAAAAAGATATGGTGGAGAACAGAAAGAAGCGACAGAAACACATAGAGAATCAAACAATAAGAGAAGAGAATAAGACGAAGTTTAGGAAAAGAAAATAAAATTGAATTATATGACAGGATTATAGGAACGAAATCTAGAAAACGAAAAGGAATTGTACATGGTAAGGGATGGATATAAAAACGATATGTAAATAAAAGTTTTATGATTAACAAATAATATTCAAAAACATATATAAATAGAAATTATATAAACAAGGTTTGATAATAGAAGAAATTATAGACATGTTGATATGAATTATGGAAATGAAAATAGAAGTTACAAATGAAAAACGAATATATGGAAATATAAAAGTAAAAAAAACATAAATATATATAGAAGAGATAGTTCTTCACTACTTAGATGGAGGTATAACTGAAATTCTCACTCTCACAAATATATTGAAGTTTGGAACATTTGATTGAATATCTTTAATATGATACCAGAAGAATTTATTGATGAAATAATCTATTCATAATGGAATACAATATATGAGCAATAGTAATAAGAAATTTGAATAAAAAGGATAAGACTTACCTTTAAACACAGTAGTTCATTTAAGAAGCATATCGACAATCCATTGTAAGTAATAAATAACAAGTTATAAATCAAAATTCCTTAATTAAAAGAAACATGTAATCCATATTCTAAAAATATTCATTGAACATTAATAATAGTTACAATAAATAAACATGTAATAACTTAATTATTTAACATTTAGAGAGTTTTGGTTATATATATAAAACAATGTCAGAAATGTCAAAAAAAACATTTTATCAATGGACTGGAATAAGGTTATAAATTGAAAAAGAAGCAGAACTATAGAAATCTATATTTATTGAGTCAAGAAATATGTGAATTTTATGGATTGTAATTATATATTAGGAATTAGAAAATGAATCTGAAATCAACATATTTATGATTTCGGATAGCAACGAAAAATAAGAAAGGCGGGAGTTGGTTGTTGATTTTTGAATAATGAAGGAAGGTGGAGATTTAAAAAACTTAAATGGTTGAAGAATTTAAAAAGAGAAAATTAAGTTATTGTACAAAGAAATGAGTTATTTGATCTCCATATTAAAAATACACACTTAAAAAAATTATGAAAATTGAAGAAAATTCAAAGGTATTAAATTATATTACTAAGAAGAGAATTGTAGATGAGGATATGTAGCAGGAGATGAACAAGGGTCGACATTAAAAAAGGAATATAAGAAATTTGGATAAAAATAATAACAAAATAGGATAATAAGACCTCAATTAATTCGAAATAGCTAGTATAAGGCTATTAAAACAATAATTTCTACGAAGATATATACAATATATAAAAAATACATGTTATTGGAGGCTATGGTACAAATGAAAGAGTCATTTCAAATTGAATAATCAGTTGATGTGGTGCGGAATCGTAATGTAAAGTTCCTGAATAAGACATTAAGCATTGATTGGGAATTCGAATTTGGAGAATAATAGAAATTACAAACACGTGTTACCTGTAACAAGAAATCTAGTAAAAAACATCTCCATCTGGATGACATATGTATGTATGACATGGTTTTTTAGCAGACAGAATTTCAAGAAATGAATATTAGTGGTTGAGAGGTTAGTGCCTCTTTTTATTTTTGTTGGTACCAACATTCGGATTAGAGATATACATTTATAATAAAAGTAATAAGAATTAGTATCTGAAACTATTAAACATATTAAAAGCATAAAAATAAAAAAGGTAATAACATAGACTTGAGTACTTACCATTTATATTTAACAAATATTTTATTGTTTGACATTTCAATATTATATTAGTATTTAAGATAGTTCATCACTTTGTTTAAATTTATAATACATAATTCTTGAACAATATAATATAGTTGTTGTATTGAAGGTATCCTTGTAACTATTGTTTATGTTCATATAAATATTACTTCAACTGATACGAGTGACAGTTGGAATCGATTATTCTACTGATAATTTCTATCTATTTTAATTGTGAGACAAAATCGATTGCTATATTGAAAGTTTCTATACATAGGCGCACCAATTAATAAAAAAAAATATAATATCAGTTATTTGAATGATTCATATATGTAAAATATTGTAGATATAGAGTTAAAATCACTTCCGGATCCCAAAGAGTAGTAAGAGTTTCTCATGCTCTCCACATAAATAAATAAATACATAAAAAAATTTCTTTACTTCATTACTGAGCTAGCTATACTAGAGTTGAATACATTAAATTGATAATATAACAATTATAGTGGTATTGTCGGCAAAGTATACAACTATAACAATCCATCATAATATATATATATATATATATATATATATATATATATATATATATATATATATATATATATATTGAATCATATATCTCATATCTTAAAGCATATCAGCTGATTGAGAATGTTTAGTTTTTAAAATAAATTGAAACTGTTAATAAAAGAACACATTAAAAAACCACAATCAGAATTAAAATTCATATAAAGTCGTATTATATTAAATCATTCGTTTATAATAATTAAAAGAGTAACAATAAATATAGAGAAATTACCTTAATAATTTACTTAAAATATGAAAACGCCTAACAAGTATTGAAGAAAACATTAAATCTGCCTAATAATGGATATTTGTTTGTCACTAGGGAATCAGCTGTTTATCTGAAATTAAACAAGCTTTAGTTATTAAGTTTAATACAACTATCAGTTGAATAGTAATAATAATAATAATATTCATATTTGTTATAAAGAATTAATCATATTGAAAATATGAATACAAGATGACATAACTCTAATGATCTGTCAAAATTTGGTATCAATTTTATAGAATAGCAAAAAAGGAAATGGATCATAAGATGGTGATAGATATATATCAATATTTGGAACTATAAAATTTGGACAGTTCAAATAAAGAAATCAAGATATATATATATATATATATATATATCAGATAAAAGGATTTATGTTATAAACTTAAATGTTATTTCAAAGTTATCACAAGTAGAAAAACCAGAATTTACATTGTAATATCAAAATATTAACCATGAATTTCACCAATTGTTAAAAGACTTATTTTATTGAAATTAGTATATGTTAAAGAAAAAACAGATTTATTTAAGTGAAATTCACAATCATATGTTTTTCAAAACTCTCATAAATGCAATAAAAGTGAATTGAACTCTATAGCCCAAGAAAGAAAAGCATTGGTTGTAATATGACAGGACAATTTTGTTAAATTGTAAGGAAACAAAACTTTGTTTGGAACAGTGAACTGGAAAACAAATAGTTTATTTATTAAAAAATTGACGATCGAGGGGAGGCGTTGGGAGATTGAGCTTGGCGTCGTAGCAGAGGACAACATATCTTATATCTTAAAGCATATCAGCTGATTGAGAATGTTTAGTTTAGTTTTTAAAATAAATTGAAACTATGTTAATAAAAGAACACATTAAAAAACCACAATCAGAATTAAAATTCATATAAAGTCGTATTATATTAAATCATTCGTTTATAATAATTAAAAGAGTAACAATAAATATAGAGAAATTACCTTAATAATTTACTTAACATATGAAAACGCCTAACAAGTATTGAAGAAAACATTAAATCTGCCTAATAATGGATATTTGTTTGTCACTAGGGAATCAGCTGTTTATCTGAAATTAAACAAGCTTTAGTTATTAAGTTTAATACAACTATCAGTTGAATAGTAATAATAATAATATTCATATTTGTTATAAAGAATTAGTCATATTAAAAATATGAATACAAGATGACATAACTCTAATGATATGTCAAAATTTGGTATCAATTTTATAGAATAGCAAAAAAGGAAATGAATCATAAGATGGTGATAGATATACAGGGTGTCCCGGGACTAATGGGAAAAAAGTCAGGAGCGTATAATCTGAGCCAAAATAATGTTAGTACTTCATATAAACTTTTTCTATGGAGGCCCTCGTTTTCGAGTTATAGGCCTCCAAAGTATTAATTTTGAATTTGTTTTTTATTTTTATTTTTTGTACTAGTTATTTGATCTTTATCAAATTTACGGCAAAGCTATAATGTACGTGTATGTTTATTTTGGAAAGGTAAACAGATTTACAGTACTGCCTTGAAGCCAGGGACTGACTACTCGCAATGGTTAGTGATCCAAAAAATTTGCAGGGATGGCACACCCTGTATGAAATCATCGAAATTGACTTCTCCACACATTAAGCTAACGAAAAGGTACTCTTGTTAGAATTCGATAAAATAAGCCGTTTGGATAATATTTACAGTTTTATTAATGCACTACGTACAAATCTACCTGACTAACTTATTAATACGATGTCCAGGATTTACTTCCTTTTAATCAAAATTACGAACATAACATTATTAAACCATTAAGAAAACCTCAAAAAGCACAAGTTATAAAACATTAGACTAATACTAATTCCTAAACAACAACAAAAACTAACGTTATTCTAATAAATGTTCAATATGAGCTCCTCCCACTTCCACGCACATTCTAAGTCTACGAAGGTTGTTTCTTTGCACTTGAATGAGCAATCCCACATTATTTCTAATAACATTGCAGTGTAACACAATTCTGTCTATTAAATCTTGTCTTGTTTGCACAGGTGTTGCGTATACCTTACTTTTGAGATAACCCTAGAGAAAGAAATCCATAGGATTAACGTCTCCTGATCGCGGTGGCCATTGAAAAGGGCCTCCACGACCAATCCATCTATTAGGAAACCTTGTGTGTAAATGCTGTCGTACATCTAAACTGAAATGAGGAGGGGCCCCATCATGCATGAACCATAAATTCCTACGAGTTTGTAGTAGCAGATCATCAAACAGGTTCCATAACTAATTTTGCAAAAACTCCAAATATCTCTGACCAGTCAAAGTACCGTCAATAAAGTATATGGTTCTATCAAATGATTGCCAACTATTCCTGCCCAAATATTAACCATGAATCGATGCTGGCTCCTAGTTTGGATAATGCCATGTGGATTCACATCATCCCATAAATGCATATTATGAGAATTTATGATTCCATCTCTGGTGAAACCGGATTAGTTCGTAAAGAGAACATTACTAATAAATGTATTGTCTGCTTGTTGTTGTCGCAGAAACCACTGGCTATACTCAAGTCGTGCAGGATAATCAGCCACTGTCATATTGTGTACTTTTTTCATGTGAAAAGGATATAACAGCTGTTCTTATAGGACGCGATGAACAACTAATTTCGAGACGTTATGTTCTCTTGATACTTTTAGAAAACTCGTTGATGGTTCATTATCAACTGCATTTAACAAGTCTTGTTCAACTGCCACAGTACGTATGCTTCGTACTGGACCTTCTCCAACTTTTTTTGGCAAAAATATTCCTAAAATTAAAAATTTTGTTTTGTATACATAGAAAATTACATTTACTTATTCATACCTGTTTCTCGTAACCTGAGATCAATACACTCAAACATTCGTCTGTCTGGCAATGCTCTGTTTGCAAAATGTTCTTCATAAAGCCTTCTGGCCTCTAAACAGTTTCGAGAAGCCAGTCCATACATTAGATGCATATCTGCGTACTCGAAAAAAGCGAATTTTGCCATTGTAACTGTTAAATTAAGGACTTATGAATTATTGACAAGTACTGACTACGAACTATTCTACACAACGTTTGACAACTAATCCTATGGTAACTTGATAAACGGTAAAAACACTTATAAAAAGTTTTTACCAACTTTCGAATTAATAAGTCGTTAATGTTTTCCATCTTCTGCTATTATTTTTTTGTAGTACTGTAGGTAAATCTTGGACATCTATTAATAAGTTACGTTTACCTCGTTGTGTACTTATAAAAATGGCGAATGCGTAAATTGGTACGTAGTGCATGAATAAAACTGTAAATATTAGCCAAACGGCTTATTTTATCGAATTCCAACAAGAGTATCTTTTCGTTAGCTTAATGTGTGGGGAAGTGAATTTCGATAATTTCATACAGGGTGTGCCATCCCTGCAAAATTTTTGGATCACTAACCATTGCAAGTAGTTCGTCCCTGGCTTCAATGCACTACTGTAAATCTGTTTACCTTACCAAAATACACATACATTATATCTTTGCCGTAAATTTTATAAAGATCAAATAACTAGTACAAAAATTAAAAATAAAAACCGAATTCAAAATTAAAACTTTGGAGGCCTATAACTCGAAAACGAGGGCCTGCATAGAAAAAGTTTATATGAAGTACTAACATTATTTTAGCTCATATTATACGCTCCCGACTTTTTTCCCATTAGTCCCGGGACAATATTTGGAACTATAAAATTTGTACAGTTTCAAATAAAGAAATTAAGATATATATAGCGGATAAAAGGATTTATGTTATAAACTTAAATGTTATTTCAAAGTTATCACAAGTAGAAAAACCAGAATTTACATTGTAATATCAAAATATTAACCATGAATTTCACCAATTGTTAAAAGACTTATTTTATTGAAATTAGTATATGTTAAAGAAAAAACAGATTTATTTAAGTGAAATTCACAATCATATGTTTTTCAAAACTTTCATAAATGCAATAAAAGTGAATAGAACTCTATAGCCCAAGAAAGAATAGCATTGGTTGTAATATGACAGGACAATTTTGTTAAATTATAAGGAAACAAAACTTTGTTTGGAACAGTGAGCTGGGAAACAAATAGTTTATTTATTAAAAAATTGACGATCGAGGGGAAGCGTTGTGAGATTGAGCTTGGCGTCGTAGCAGAGGAGATGAGAATGTAAGTTTTGCAACAAATTTTAAGCTAAATTGCAACAAATATGTATAAAAGTTGAAAATTCATAATCTATATTAAACAACAAACACTTACATATGTGGATATCCAGTTTTGCCTGAGAATACCCAAGATTCTTCCGAAAATATGCAGCGTTGTCTCCAATAGGCGTATTCCTGTTACCAGACGTGGTAAAATCCAGACTTCAGGTCATTATTTTCTTATATTATTGGCCAATAATAACAAACTAATTTAAATTCAGTGACTATTCCCATTTGTAAATAATTCTTGCGTCTATATGATCGATCAAACTAACTTATGTAGTTATTCATTAGATATAAATTTGAGATTATTAAAAAAACCACATGAACGTTCTTAATTTTGTAATAAAATAATGGTTGTACTTACTTGATGAATAATAGTATAAGAAATTTGCATTTTATGTAGAGATATAATATTTCCAAAGGTATATGTAGTTGGTATATAATTTCTTCTGAACATTATAATTTCACACATAAATTCTTACTTTCCATCACCAGTCTTATAAAGTAAACGATTCTATGATAGATATAATGTCCATACAATTGGAAAGCGTCTAAGAGAAACGTTCGGTTTCATTCGCATCATTTCGTTTCTATTTGAGCATGCGCATAGAATGTTAGATGGTATAATTTATGAATGTGGTTTAATAAGGCCATAGACGTATCTATTATATATATTGAAATAAAATTTTTCTTAAAAAATTAAATTATTTAGAATCAATGTGTTTCATTTTATTTAATTAAACCGAATATCTCAATCTAAGCCTGAACTCAAAGGGTAGAACGAGTCTCATGCTCCCGAATTAATAAAATAACTGAGCTAGCCAAATAAACAACAAATTCAAATAAATAAATAACTTATCTAAATAATACATAAAAAAATACGAATATAAATAAATACAGTATTTAATCTATAAATATTATAATAAGAAAAAAATATTAAATTAATATTAAACTTAGTTTTATATATATATATATAATATATATATATATATATATATATATATAAAATACGAAAACAACTTCTTTCTCGATCGTCTATCGTTATTTAATTAGTTTTTGGGGTATCGGGATCCGGTCTGCGCATACAATAAATACAACTCTTTTCCTTTTAAATCTCTATATTTCGCAATTATTTTATTGCCATCAGGAGTTAACTAATATAATATATGGTCACATACAACTATAATGAAATGTCATGATAAAACACACTTACAGATCAGAGTATAAACGCTATCAACACACAGTTAAAGCTAAAGGCAATCACCAGCATATTACATGAAGTACTCCACCAGCAAGTGAGGTATGTACTACTTTAAAACTTGAAATTCTTAATGAAAACAAAATACCTTATCACAATAAATTAAAACGATAATTATATCTTTTGTCCTTTTTTTTTAAATTTTTCCTTTTTCTAATAAAAACTTGTTTATAATCTATACAATAGTCCAGTCAAAGTCAACGAAAAAAGAAGAAAAACAGTCAGAATGTTAAATTTTAAGGAGGTTCGAGTAGATGGTACTTAATTGGTTCACATCTATTTTGTAGTTGACCACATGTCAACCTTCATGTCTCCTTCTATAATTATTCTCATGTCGGATTATGTCAACATTATCGTAATCCAATGTATGTCCGGTGGTTTGGTGGTGATTTACCGTAGCACACACATTTTTTCCCAATCGGCAGTCGCTTCTGTGTTGTGTCAACCGTTGTCTGAGCCATTGAGACGTTTGACCAATATAACATTTGGGACAATTCGAGCAAGGAATTCTGTAAATCACATGCGAATGAAACTGAAGTGGAGTCACATCTTTTGTTTTTGTAAATATCGATCGACTACTTTTTACATTGTATTTGGCGATTTTTATATTTGGAAGCGGTTTAAAAATAGCTGTAATAGCATTTGTTAATCCTTCTGCATATGGTACCTTTTTATATGTATATTGCAGAGAACTTCCGCTCTCTCTTGGACCATCAAAAAGTCAGAATTGTATATTAGTTTTTTTAAAATATATCCTGGGTAACCGTTGTTGAGAAAAATATCGTACAATTTCTTAAGATTTTTATTTAAGAGGGTGTCATCGCTGATATGTAAGATTCTGTTTTTTATATTCATTACACTGTTAAATTTCTGACTTTTTGGATGGTTTGAAAAAGTAATTTATAAACCTGCCAGACGATGTTGGCTTAACGTACCAATCAAAAATTATGCAGTTTTCGCTATTTTGAATCAGCTTGGTATCTAAAAAAGGTATACTGCGATCGTTCTCCACTTCAAGGGTGAATTGTAGGTGTGTATTGAACTAATTAAAGATGTTTAGTGTCTCCTGAGTTTCATCAGCAGGGACGGAACAAATCAGATCATCCACATATTTTTATTAGATACGCATTTCCAAAAAATACTTAAAATTCAACAAATTAATAAAGAAAATTTCTATGACTTTAGAAACATGTTAGATCAGATGACAAAACATATTACAGCTATTAAAAGTGTAGATTTAGATCATAAAACCTTGTTAGATAGCCTCATTATTCATTTAATGCCAAACAAATTGGATAAAACTAGTCTGAGAAATTGGAAAGAAGTTGAATATAATTCAGAAAATAAAGTGGATCTACTTCAATCATTAGAACATTCTTTCAAATTAAGCCAATCATGTGTGCCACCCATTCACAATTCCAGAAAATCCGATAAGCCTTATATTGGTCCTAACCAACTCAGATCCATCCGAGTTTAGACAATTCAAATCGTAGTTCTCGACAAAATAATTCAAATTGTCTAGTCAAATGCAATTTTTGCAAGAAGAACCAGATTTTATGGCATTGACAATTACGAATAGGATTGAAGATATTAAAAAACTAAAATGATGTCAAAACTGTTTACGTACCAGGCATAATCATAACCAGTGCAGTCTGAGATCCTGTACTATTTGTAAAGCGCAGAATAAGTATCTCAAACACAATTCTCTAATTCACATTAATAAAGTTACAGACATTTCAAACGATCCTTCAAGTAGTGTTGAGGATACACCTCAACACAGTTTTAATTTAATGGTAAGGTCCCAGGAAACATACCTAATGTTGGTATTAACCAGATTGTTTCTTAACTTATTAAGAAATGTACTCTGTCTTTATTTTCTAATTCATCTAATCATAATTGTACAATTTCTTGTTTTGTTGCCCCTACTATTAGCAATAAAATCCCAACTTATCGGTTTAATACAATAATCTGGAATATCCCTGAATGCATTCAATTAGCAGATCCAAGTTTTTCTGTTTCTGGAAGTATTGATATACTGATAGGGGCGAACCAATTTTGGGATTTCATTCTTGATGGTAAAATTAGACTCCACTCTGATGTCAAAAGAGGACAAAGAATGTGAAGACATATTTAACAAAACGACCTATAGAAGTAAACAAGGTCAATTCGTGGTCCAGTTTCCATTTAAACATTATCTTTGCCTCTTAGGTGACAGCAAAACTACTGTTATAAAAAGGTTTCATTCGCTTGAAAAACGATTTAGTAGTTATGAACATTTTAAGCAACTATATTTCGAGTTTATGACCAGAATTGATGAGAGTGAGAGTCCAAACTTTGTTTCCTATTTTTTGCCACATCATGGCGAGTTAAAAGAATCTAGTTTAACTACCAAATTAAGGACCGTATTTGATGCAAGCTGTGCTAGTTCCACTGGATGGTCGTTAAATGATTTACAGTATGTTGGACCTAAAGTTCAAAATGATATCATAGACCTCCTACTCCGCTTTAGATCTTATACATACGTGGTCTCGGCTGATGTTTCTAAAATGTTTAGATGTATATTAATGGATCCAATACATAGACCACTCCAACAAATTAATTGGCGTGAAAATCCAAAATCAGAGTTTTCAATTTATCAATTAAATACTGTTTCGTATGGAACCACGTCTGCCCCCTATTTGTCTATTACTTGTATAAGAAAACTCGCTGAGCTGAGAAAACTCGTATCCTGAGCATGTGAAATTATTTTAAAGGATATTTACGTAGACGATCTTTTGACAGGATCCAATGATCAACATGAACTTATAAATTTATGTAGACAAATATATTCTATTTTAGAATCAGCTCATTTTATCCTTAGAAAATGGATTTCCAATAGCACGCATATTTTATCTTATTTACAATATTCGAATATTTCCAATGCAGTATTAAATATAGGTCAAAATGAAAGCTGTAAAACCCTAGGAATTCAGTGGACGCCTATAACTGACACTTTACAATATAATACTGAACAATTCACATACAATGACAAAATTACTATTACTAAAAGGTATATACTGTCTACTATTGCCCTAATTTATGACCCTTTGGGTCTTGTAAGTCCAGTTATAATCACTTCGAAGATCATTATTCAACGTCTGTGGAGCCTGAAAATATCCTGGGATAGTACTATTCATCGCGATCTTGAAAGATCATTTTTAAAATTCTATAATAGTTTAAGTCAACTTCAAAACTCAAATATTCTTACTTCACTACTAGGAGCACAATTAGTCGACCTTGTTAAAAGGGCACTTTCACTACAAGTTTCGATATTCATGTGGTGGTACTCACAAGTGGTTCTTAGTTGGATTAGGACAGAACCTAGTTTGTTACAAGTTTTTGTCTCGAATAGAGTATCTAAAATTCAATCCTTAACTAATCTAGTTGATTGGAGATACATTAACACAAAGGAGAATCCTGCAGATCTAGCCTCTCGTGGTGTTCCTGTAGAGATCCTACTCGATTCCATTTTGTGGTGGACAGGACCTGAATTCCTTAAAATTTCTGGTTCTAATTTTCCGACGATAGATCAATTAATACCCACTGATCGACTACCCGAGATAAAAAAGTAAACTGCTATCCTACGATTTAATTGTAATCTTAAAAGGAAAAAGGATAATGAACCTCTAGCCAGTGGCACAATTTCCGCACATGAAATAGATGCAGTCAACATTTCGCTACTTCGTCTTGCTCAATTTGAAAGTTTCAATTCGGAGATCACAGTGTTATCTAGAAATTCATTGTTAGATAAGAAGCATAGGCTCCCTTCCTTAACTCCCTTTATAGATGACAAAGGTCTCATGCGCGTAGGAGGTCGCCTAAAAAATACATACTTGAGCTATATATGACGTTAAGCACCCTATTTTATTAGATTCAAGTCATTCATATACTAAATTAATTTTTGAGCACAAAAGGTACTTCTACGTCCAGGTCCTCAATTAGACATTTTTATTGGCCTATCAAAGGCCGAAATCTAGCAAAGAAAACTGTTAAGAACTGTTTAACATGCTTTCGATTTAATCCTACCCCACTAGTTTCGCCTATGTCCAATTTGCCAGAGAGCCGCTTAAAATTTAAATTCCCTTTTGAGGTAACCGATATTGACTAAATGCAGGTCCCTTTCTAATTCTGAATAAACAGGGGAAAGAAGCGAGATTATTTAAGTGTTATTTATGCATTTTTGTATGCTTTTGTACTAAAGCTGTACATTTGGAAATCATATCTAATTTAACTACTGAGAAATTCTCAGCTTGCCTATCACGTTTTACATCTCGAAGTGGCCTCCCTGCTACTATTTGGTCCGATAACGGCAGTACATTTGTAGGAGCTAGAAATGAGTTAAAAGAATTAGGTAAATTTTTAAGAATAAACAAAGATTTAGTTAATGAAATTAACTGTCTCGACCCTTACTTCGTGGAATCTGTTCATATTAGTGTTTTAAATGAAACTCACGGTTTCTAGTTAATTCCACAATATAATAAAAGTTATTGAAAATTCTAAAAAATTGACAATTGTTTCGATAAATCAATATCATCGTCAGAATGACAGAAGTTACATTTTATTTGATGCCTACCTGATGTTTAGTAGTTATTTTTGGCTAGACCAAGAAGTGACCTAACTTCTGATTGACTTAATATATGTTTATAGAAAAAAGAAGAAGATGTGATATTACAATTATTGAAGCTTAGATATTATTAGCCCTATGGTGATATCCTGGATATCATTTTTCCAATTAAGATTAGTATAACTGTGCAATGATATAGAAAACCAGGAAAACTATATCTGCTGATCTTTACAATTATTACTTAAGAAGACAGTTTATTAGTGGAGAACTCCCTAGATTAAACTGTTCGTTGACAACTTCATATTATGGGTTTCTTAAATGTCTTCTAATTTCCAATTCTTCAAGGAAATCCAGTTCTTGTGTCTTTTCACAAATATGCAGGACTAGTTTTGTGTTAGGTGTCAATGAATGATTGGTGTCAAGTAGATATTTCCTAAACAAGCTGATGAAATAAAAACTTATAAAACCATCACATATGCAGGAAATATTTCTAATATTTCAAAGATAATATCTTCAGCAACGAATACAACAATTTCTTTTAAAACTGAAAGTAACGTTAGTACAAAATTGTTAAATGTAAAAACAAAAATACCACTATTAAAGAAGTCAGGTATATATAAACTCAAATGTCCAGAATGTAATGCTGTCTATTTGGGTCAGACCCTTAGGAATTTTGAAATCCGATACAGTGAACACTTACGAGCATACAGGTTAAAACAACCAGATAAATCCCACTACGCAAAACATCTACTTTACTTTACAGTTGGAATCATCTTTTCGAACAGAGGTTATACTTTCTATGTTATTGTGTTTGATTTTCAGTGCTTTTTTAAGATTTCTGGTTAATCTGTCCTCCTGAGATTCATAAACTAAATGTATGTTGTCTAAGATGCTTTTAATTTTTGGTGATTGCTTTTTCTAAAAGCGTTTTCTAGAAAGGGAGAAAACTATCAATGGGTAGAATAAATAAAATTTCGTTTTATATGTAGCACATTTGTATTATGGTTTTTGAGTTCTCAGAGAGTACAGCTGTGTTGGCACGTTTGACGTGTGGGGGTGAAAATTTTGGGCTACATGATCGGTGAGTTTGCAAAGGAAGCATTCCGTTCTATCTATGGAGAGATATATTCTGTTCTGCCATCGAAGGGTAGTATAATTGATGTTTGTATATAAGTTATCCATACTCTTGTCTTCTGAAACTTAGTTTGTGTGACTATTCATCACCTGGGATGCCTGCTTTTAAATTAGATATGGGGGAAGCTAGTGGATATACTGCATCATTACCGTTTTTAGGTGGGCACATAAAATGATGTTTCTTCAACAGTTGCTTAACTTACTAAATTAAAAGTTAATAATCTTTCACTGATACACAGAGCGTGTGTACTCGTTCAGTACCTCGACTTGAATCCTGAAAGTATTTTGTTTATGCTTTGTAGTATTTCAAGGCTTCAAGTACTGCAAGCAGCTTTTTTGTTTATATTGATCAGTGACGATTGCAGAACTATTGTTTTCTTGTTAGAATACCTTTGATTTGATTACATCTGTGAAGATATAGATTATAGTTGAGGCCCGTATATTTGACATCAGATCATAGTATTTTAGCTGAAATATATGGTCGCCCAAAGAGTGATTTGCTAATGAAAGTGACTTGCTAATGAAATGTTGACTGTAGGTATTTGATCTATCTAATCAGGAGTTTCGTGATTAACTGTTACAGAAAATTTAAAGTGATTAATATAAAAATTAGACCAACATTTCATAGAGTGGTACATATCTGTTTTGGGTGTTTGGAATTGTCAATGTCAGAACATACTGCTGTTATGATGGTACTACTAAGAATGTACCAGGAGCTGGTCAGTAAAACACAAAATATGTATTAATCGTCCAAATATACTATGACAATTTATCAAAATATTTAAAATGAATTTTTAGAAATCGGCTTCAGTATTTGTCACTAATTTTCATTGATTTCTTTACACATTCGAAAACGGAAGCCTCAAAGTAGTGATCTGAATTTTGGATGAAGAAATCCATCTGTTTTTATTGATTTGCTCTCGCAAACCCCCCCCCCCCAATATCGCTTGTGTAACGTTATTTATTTATATTGTGACTTCTTCTGGCAAGAGTTCCAAATGCACAACAAGGCAACATCGCCTTAATTTTGAACCGCTTGATTGAGAATTGGATTGAATGTAACCATGATTATAATTAGACAAATATACAGTTGAGGGAAGTTAATCTTATACCAAAAGCCAAAAGTAACATTTTTTTAACTGATGCTAATTATCATGGCTGATTACAGAGGTCTATACGTTTTTTGTTCTTGCATATAATCCGGATTTGGGGACATAACATCGGAATAACTTTTTTGTTAGTTTTGGGGTTATGTACAGAAGGCACAACTTTTTCAGTTTTTTTGCCTTTAGCCACATCAAGTACTCTTACTCATCAATTTTAGAATTGCATTTATGTCAGGATCATTCACATTAAACCCTTTGGAACATACATTTTTCTGCTGGGAATTTGGACCTAATCCGGGAAATCTCAAGGCAAGATTAATCAAGACTCACCCATTTAAGGCAAGATCTATCAAACATCCACGTTTCAATTAACAATATTTCTATAAAAAAACTATTGGCACCAGGTAGGCCACTGGCATTTAATTTTTTTATTACTTGCCTCTATTTCTTGCTTTTTGTTTCCACTCAATAATGCCTTTTTACTGTCACTCATTACTTTCTCAATGGGTACCTTCTTATTCTTTCAGACAATACATTTTCAATTGTTTCTTGATCTGGTAGCAGGGAATATTATTATTATTATTATTTCAATCTTCTCAGGCTTCATTCCTGGTGTTTGCATTTAGCGAGGTACGGGTGGGCATGTACAAATAAATTGGTATTTAATGCCAGTGTTTTGAGACTTCTATGTAGTTCCTTTCGGATCACACCAGTGGCGGACAAGACAACGGGTACAATGGTCACTTTGTTGAGATTCCACAGGTATGTCTGGTTTGTTGCAGGGGATCCTCCGGTCTGTTATGATGGATCGGTCGTAGTAAACTGTGATATGATCTTTCTGTACTACTGCAGCTGGTTGATATTCGTAGTATGATATTTTATTGTTGCTTTCTATTATTCCCCAATTGTGGCATATTTCTTGATTATGGCGGTGTAAGTAAGCATTCTGTGATAACATGCCTCCTTAATGTGTTGGATGGTTTCCGGCTGCTCCTTGCATTTCCTACATCTGTCACACTTGGTTCTTTGGCAATGTATTTCTGTTAATTTTTTGTGTGTATCACCTGATCCTGTATGGCTATAATGGAGGAGGTGATAATCTTATATCCGGTTTGGAGGCATGTGATTGGACGATATTTGGAGGGGTCCTCGGATGTTTTGCCCTTTGGTAGTAAGTATGTAATACCCTTAGTGAGAAAAAGGGGCTAGCTGTTTGTACCAAAAATTGTGAATCTTATCACTTCCTGGGCTTTTCCAACTGTGGGTATCTCGGGTTACTTCTGCGACAATAGTTTCTGTATAGCTGGTTCTTCCATTTGCGTTATGCTGCTGATCTCTTCTATTTCTTTGCGTAACCAGTTTGAATTCGTTTGGCACTCTTTATTCTGTTTCCATATCTGAGACCAGTACGATATTATTTGATCCTGATTGGGTGGGTTTTCTATTACCGTTTCAGTGTTTTCTCCTCCCGTTTCTTCTTTCAGTGTTCTACAGAACTTATTTTCAGTAGTAATAACCCAAGGACATTGATAATTGTTCGAAAATTTTTTATAACAAATTTCGAAAGCTTGTTGCTTGGAAACAGACCGACGCCGCAGGCGGAGGTCTGTTGCCTATAAGCAACAAGCTTCAGAAAGTTGTTATAAAATTTTTGAGCATTTATCAATGTTCGAGGGTTATTCGGATAGAAATTTTTTTGCTAATTATAGAAAAGAAGTACAGAGCTTCTATAATTTCATTAATATTCTCGTCAGTATTATGACCAAATCGTGACATTTTGAAATATTAAATATTTGAAACGTCAGAATCGAAATAAATAATCAAATTGTATCCATAGCAACGTGATAGAGTGAAAACAGCCCATGGGATCTGTTTTCAGTATAATGTTGTTCTGATTGGTTGTGTTCAATCAAATGACCTCAAAATTAACTGATTTCATTGGATTTTTACTACAGCAAAAAATTTTCGTTGTTATTGAATTCTCTGTTCTGTTGTTCCCTCTTGTCGCTTTTTGAGTACCTTCTGAGTCTTGCACTGAACATAGTCAGTTTTTGTTGGAGTATGTCAAGAAAGTCGTTGGGTACAGTATTCGGTACATCTCCTATACTTCTCGAATATTACTTTTCCGCCCAACCCCAAAAAAAGTTGGAATTTTGAAAAATTTTTTTGAACTTTTTTCCTCCAGTTTTTTACTGGGAGTTCCATTATTGAATTCTCTTGATCTTGCTATTTCTGCTCGTTTTATCTCAATTTTTCTCATTAGTCTTTTCTTCCATGGCGGTATGTCTGTATTGCCTGCTTCCCTTCGGTTTTGCTCGTGTAATTTGGTTCAATTGGCTTCCGTAGCGATGAATGCTGCGCAGTAGATAAGATCGTGGAGCTCATTGTAGGAATCAATATCTAGTAGGGGTGGTAGTACTTGCTTGTTCATAATATTGACTATTTGGGCAAACTTTTTTGATGTTTTCTGTTTTGGTAGCCATGGTCTTTTTGTAGGGTCCATACCTCCAAACTTTTATTGCGCAGTTCTGAATAGTGTCTTTAGCTGTTCAGCAAGCTCGATTATCACTTTGTTCTTCTTGTGAAACGGGCCTTCTTGTGTCCAATCTTTCCGTTGTTTCAGTGTTGTTTATTTCAGGTTGTGTGACAGGTTCTGTATCCTCCATTATTAGTTCTGAGCATGTGTTTATGGCTTCCGTGTTTCCAGACCCAAGGTTTGATTGACTGGGTTTTAGTTGACTAGGGTTTAGTTGTCTAGGATTTAGTTTACCAGGGTTTATTTGGTTTTGATCAGTATCATTTGATTGATCAGTATCATTTGATTGATCAGTATCATTTGATTGACTAGATTGCATACGAGGGTCTGTTCTTGTTAATCCATGATCAGATTTAACCATATCTTCCAAGTGTAAAGATTCTCTTACTTCATATCGTAGTTGTTGGAGTATTTCATGTGATAGAAGGTGCCTTTGTACAATTGCTCTCCTTTGAACTGCAACTCTCTGTTCTGTGACAGGAATGTCGGGAAATTTTCTAGTGAAAGCTTCATGTAATTTTCTGCGAAAGGCTGTTGTATCTGTCTCGAGTTTAGTGATGCAGTAGTAAGTGCGCATGATATACATGTTGATTTCTTGTACCCATTTCATGCGTACTCTAGTTCGTCCTGCTAGAGTGGTCTCAGGTAATATGGGGTTAGCATTTTCCCTCCGAGAAACACATCTAGTAGTCACAGCACTTGTCGATGGGATTTGGCTGTTTTCTTCTATTGAGGCATATTGGGTTTCAGGCATCCTGCCTTTGGTCTGCCTTATTGTTCTTGTTGTTATCACTATTAATCAACCAATTATTATTATTATTTTCGCGCTGTCTCAGCTTTCGCTGGTAACCATTTGGCCTGATCACTAAGGCTGGGGCAGCCTGGTGAAAAACAATTCAGTTCCTCTCACTCAGGCTCCGTTCAGGAATTTGGGTGTTATATGGCAAGTCTGAAGTATAACTGCCTTCTGCGCATATCCCATGATGTTATGTGATAATCCAATGTCCTGAAGATTTTTAGGCAGATTTTTCGAAATAATCCCTTCTGCCGAAATGACCAGTGGGATTGTTGAAACTATAGTCAGCTGCCAGATATTCTTAAGCTCAACCGCCAGGTTTTCGTACTTAGTAACTTTTTCTCTCTCAGTTCTACTGACGTTATGGGAAAGCGGCACGGCTATGTCCATGATGGTTCCAGTCCTTTTCTCCTTGTCGATGATGATAATGTCCGGTCTGTTGTCGTCTACTGTCCTATCCGTTGTTATAGGCCTGTCCCAATATAGTACCGCATTATCTGCTTCTAAGACGGCTTGAGGCTGGTATTTGTAATACAGTGGACATGTTTGAAGAAGTCCGTTCTTGAGGGCCAGCTGTTGGTGGATGATTTTGGCTACTTGGTTATGACGTCCTAGGTATGCGTTATTTGCAAGCGATCTACAGCCTGCAATTATTTGCTCTATAGATTCGCCCACCGCACCACATCTCCGGTACCTGTCCTCGACCTCCAGGCGTAGGCAGTGTTTTTCGTAGTTACGGGTTCTAATATCTCTGTCCTGGATGGCCATGAGAAATCCCTGTTTCAGCGTAGAGGAATCCGGCGCCGAGCCATTATAGAGAGTGTGGCTTATCGACGTTTTCCGCTTCTAGGCTTCGTGGAAATTTGCCATGTAAGGTTTGTTCCATCCATGAGGCTTGATCTTCCTGCCTTGAGCTTATTTCGAACTCGAGATTGCGGTGTTGCAGGTTCAACGGTGTATACCCTCGGTCCTCTTGTGCTGCTATCCTCATCAGAGTGTCTTCGGATGTAAGTAATTGTAGCCGCATGTTCTTCTCTTGAGTTCTGCATAGCTTGTAGATGTTTACCATTCCCCGACCACCGCTTGCTCGAGGCTGATAGAGCCTCTTAATCGATGCAGTGGTGTGCAGGCATCGGAATTTGGTCATCAATCGCCTGGTTAGCCTATCGAGTTCATTAAGGTCTGTGTCAGACCATTTCAGGATCCCAAAGGTGTAGGTTAAGACAGGAACTGCCCAGGTGTTCAGAGCGGTGATCTGGTTCTTAGCAGAAAGCTTGGTATTTAGGACTTTGAGTACCGTCGGAGAACATATTCTTAAGGTGCGTGTGGTCGATTCGTTGGTTCTGAGGCATTCCTAAATACTTGTATGTATCTTCGGGATGCAAGCTCATGATATCCTGAAATTGGTCTTCTTGTCTATCTACAACGCCCCTCTTTATGTTGATAATAGCACATTTGTCAAGTCCAAACGACATGCCAATGTCCCCGCTGAAGATAGAGGGTTCAAAGCCAAGCAGAACCACACTGGAAAATACCTCTGGTTATCTTGACTTTACCAGCCATGTTGTTGTTGACAAGGATATTAGTTCTCCAGGTGCTCAGGAGGTTTTGAAGCACCGCTCTTACTTTTGGGCAAATCTTGTAGATCTCCAGCACTTTCATCAGCCAGTCATGGGGAACTGAATAGAATGCCTTGCGGTAGTCAGTGTAGCACACTTTGAGATCTCTCTTCCTAGTCTGGACCTGTTTTATAACCACTGCATCTATGGAGAGTTGATGTTTGCATCCGGCTGATCGTCGAATACAACCCTTCTGCTCTTCCTCCAGTAAGTTATTTGAAGCGCAGTGTTCGTATATTCGGTTGTTGAGAAGTGATGTGAAGAGGTTGTACACTACCGACATGCACGTGACTGGTCTGTAGTTGCTCGGAATAGCAACGTCACCTTTCTTGAACAGCAAGTAGGTGTTTCCCTCTGTCAGAAATTTGGGGAATTTCGATGGATCGTCTAATGCTTCCGTAAAACAGCGAGCAAGGCTTGGAAAACATGCTGGTAGGTTTTTGATCCAGAAGTTGTGTAGTCCATCCGGTCCTGGCGCCTTCCAATTGCTGGTCCTCCTGATAGTCTAGGAAATATCTACTGTTATGTGATGCACAGATATTTCCTCAACCCCCGATGTGCCTTGTTCAACATCTTTTATCCATTCGGAATATCTGTTGTAGTTTACTGATTCTGACCATATAGAGCTCCAGTAGTTGCGGAATTCATCTGTGTTAGCTGGGACTACTGCATCTCCTTGATTTTCTTAACGTGCTTCCAAATTTCTGAAGAATTTCTTTCTGTCCGCTGCAAAGTCTGCATTCTGTTGTTTCTTCTTAGAAAGCTCATATTGTTATTATTATTATTATATATGTTCAGATATGTTAAAAATCTGCCGCATATTATCATACCCTGGACACACACACATATGATATGTGATACTGTGATTAACTCGCCGCAATGGGAACAAATCGGAGGATCTTGCCCTTCTAGAAGGAACGCATGCATTAATGCTGTATGTCCAAATCTCAATCTATGGATCTTCACTCTTGTCAGCCCTGGGAAATGCTCCTGGAGGTCTCCAAGGCCCACCATATGGTTTAATTAACTTTAGGTTGTTGTTCAATTGATCCCATTCCTGTTGCCATATTCCTTTCAATAGTAATTTATATTCCCCTTTTATGCCATCTGCCCTCAAGACGTTAACTTCGACGGTCCTTTTCTCAGCAGCGTCACGAGCTGCTGTATCTGCGTTTTCGTTGCCTACTATTCCGACATGGCTTGGTACCCAAATGAATTTAACTTTTTTGCCGATATTATGGATGTGATGTATAGAAAATAATATCGTTTTAATTAGTGGATCATCCAAAAAAGGATTCGAAATCGATTCAAGGACGCTGAGAGAGTCACTGACGATTATGTTTTCTTGATCTATTGTTGCTATACCACAAAACTGGAGTGCCCGCCAAATAGCATAGAGTTCAGCTGTAAATATGGATGCGTAAGGGGACAGGGACCAAGAGTATGTTTGATCGCCGATAGACAGAGCACTGCCGGTGCCGGTCGATGTTTTAGATCCGTCTGTATATAAAATTGTTGAATGAGGAAATTCATGTAAAATGTCCAAAAAGTGCTGACGATAGACTAATGGGACAGTGCAATGTTTAGGAAAGGCAGTCAGATCTAAACGGATAGAAATTTTTGGCAACTTTACGGAAAGAATGGACAAGTCATGCCATTCCAGTGGTGGCAGAGTTTCACGTGCTCTGATTCCTGCTGGCCTTGTAATAGTAAGTCTATCAGCATATCCGTCGTATTCTACTAACAAAATCGAAAGATTTCGATGGTTCGGTTGTGCTCGTTTTCTGGAGATGTAACTTGCTAGTAGTTTCTGGCGGTGTAATCGTAAATACAAATACTCACAATGGGTGTTGTATGAAATGCACCTATTGAGTACCTCATACCAGCATGATGTATGGGATCTAGTAAACTCAGCGTTGATTTCCGTGCCGATGAATAAACTATAGACCCATAGTCTATCTTAGCGAGTACAAGAGATCGGTAAACATCTAATAAGGTATCTGCATCAGCTCCCCAGCTGGTGCTGGAAAGACATTTTATTATATTCATCGTCTGTTTACACCGCACTACCAAATTCTCTACATGTTTGCGCCAAGTTAGCTTTGAATCAAAAATGAGTCCGAGGAATTTAATAGATTCTTTGCATTCAATTAATGAGTTATTAATGTATAACATAGGATCATAGTGAGGCCTACGAAGTCTGCAGAAGTGAACGCAACTCTTTTTTTCTCTGGAGAACTTATATCCCACTCCCCTAGCATTTCGAACAATCTGGTCTATCGATCGTTGTAGCTTACGGGTAGCGGATCCAACGGTAGGTGCAGAAGCAACTATCGTCAAACATTCACATATAAACAAATTCCGACTGTCGGGTCGACCAAGGTAGCCATGTGGTTGACTGCGATAACGAAGATTGTTACACTCAAAGTAGAACCTTGCGGGATTCCATTTTCTAAGAGTTTGAGCGAGGACAGCGTGTGGCCCACGCTCTGAAAGTTCTTTCAGATAGGAAGGAAGTTATAAACAGAGGTAAGTTACCCCGGAATCCCCAGTCATGAAGTTTTCTCATAATTCCGTACCTACATGTCATGTCGTAAGCCTTTTTGAGGTCAAAAAACACAGCGACAGTGTGTTCGCGTTTCTTGAAAGATTCTTGTATGGTATGTTCGAGATATAAGTGTTGATCTGTAGTTGAGCGATGCTTTCGGAATCCTGCCTGGTGTTCATCTAAAAGTCACTGTGATTCAAGCAACCAGACTAGTCTATTGCTCACAATTTTTTCCAGAATCTTTCCCATGCTGCATGTGAGACTAATGGGCCTATAATTAGCGGGAATTAAAGGATCCTTCTTTCAAAATGGGGACGGTTATAGCCTCTTGCCACTGGGGTGGGTAGATATTTGACTGCCATATTGTATAAGGTGAGTAGTGCTGCTTTGAAATCAGATGGTAGATGAATGATTATTTCATACCATATTGAATCGGGTCCTGGGGATGATTGCTTAGATTAGAACAAGAAAGAGCATATTCTAATTCGATTAAAGTAAAGAGAGAGTTATAATAGAGTTGTTCAAGTGAAGAAAAGTCAAGAGGCAGTTCTTGTTCGTAATTTTGGTTGCTGCTTGCAGCACAGTAATAGGTTGCCATGCACTCTGAGATTATTTGTGGGCAATCGGATATCTCGCCAGTTTCTGTGCGCAGATATTTGAGCGGTGGTGAAATATTCATTCCAGAAACCGCCTTGACTTTACGCCATACCTCTGATATAGTTGTACTTGGAGATATCGATGACACAAATGTACTCCAAGATGTTCGCTTACTCTGTACAACAATGCGGCGAGCTGTTGCTCTTGCGTTTTTGAATATGATCAAATTTTCAAGTGATGGGTATCTCTTGAATCTATTGAAGGCCTTTTTCTTTGCCTGTATGGCATCCTTCACTAAGGGGTTCCACCAAGGAACCATACGTCTATCGGGTAGCTGTGTTCTAGTTAGAATTGCCATTTCAGCTGCTCTTTTGATATTACGAGTGATCTTGTCTACCTCTAGAAAAACATTATCAGATTCCTCGGGAAGCTCAAGATGTTCGAATGCGTGCCAGTCTGCTTTATCTACAAGCCACTTAGGCGGTAAATGTAGTCGACTTCTTGGAATGTCCGTTGATATTACGATAGGGAAGTGATCGCTATTATGTAGATCATGCCGCACTCTCCATGACAAACGAGGGACAATTCTTGGTGATGCAAACGATAGGTCAATAGCACTGATGTCTCTGGATCTTGCGTTAAAATAAGTCATCGCGACAGAATTCAATAGAGCTAAATCGTTTCTATCTAGCAATTGTTCAATAATTAGTCCACGAGCGTCTCGTCGGAGAGAACCCCAGAGGGGGTTGTGGGAATTCATGTCTCCTACTAGTATAAACGGGATGGGCAATCGCGATATGAGGTTTTCCAAGTCTTCTTTTCGCCAGTCAGCATTGGATAGACTTAGACAGCATATAGTCATTGTAACGGGGGCCAGAATTTGAACAGCAACCGCTTGTAAGGCGGTATTCAAATACAGTGAGGCATGAGGTATGTCATTCCTAATTAGCGCAGTCACGCCACCCTTTGCTCGAATAGCGGGATTTGTATCCTTCCGATATATTTCGTACCCTCGGATGAAGTACGGTTGGTTAGGTTTAAAATGTGTCTCCTGTAGACATAGGCAAATTGGATCTATTTCAGCTATGAGTAACTTGAGATCACAATAATGGAAAATACAACCATTGCAATTCCATTGAATTATCGAATTCATAAGAGTTGGGTCAGACATAGAGTTGATAGAGTTGATGATTTAAAAATATATAAATAAAATAAATAAAAATCGATAGAAATTCTAAAATGGTGGTATACGTATGTATATGTGACACATACAAATAAATAGTTGTATAAACTATAAGTAAGCAAATAAATAAAATAACCGAATATTTATGTATCAGTAAAGATCTCTATCACTTATTTTATCATCATTTTGACCTTCGCTTTTCTCGGTCAACCTTTTTTCCGTTTTCGAGTTCCACTCGTCTCTGAATTACCTTCGGATTCGGTTGTATCCTCAGCATCAACATCGGTTCTCTTTTTGTTACTTAAAGGGGGAGCCGGTGTACGAAAAGGGGTTGCAGACACAGGAAGAAGTGTGATATCATCTGATGTTTTTTATTTTCCCATAACATCCGTTAGAGCTTGCAGTAATACAGGTGTTAATTGTTTGACCAATATGTCGATATCAATTTTCTGTTGTTTGGCTGCTGCTTGTGCAAATGATATACCAACAGTCGGCGTGTCAATAACAACTTTTCTTTTCGTTTCGCGGTAAGAAATTTTTTCTGTTACTCTTACTTGCTGGATAGCAGACTCTTTTTTGAAAACTGGGCACTGATTGGATCTTGCTGAGTGATTACCATTACAATTTACACACTCTATTGGTTACTCACATGCTCTGCCTTCGTGGGGGGGTTTACCACATACGCAGACTTGGTTTTGTTGGCAATTCAGGGATGTATGTCCAAACTTATATTCTGACATTCAGAGAATGAAATGCTATTTTAATTGTCTTTGGGAGTATTGGATTATCGAAAGTTAATACTCCTTGTTGTTTTAATTCCTTCAATATTTCTTCAATAATACAGTTCAAAAAATCGGGGCAATACACAACAACTTTAGAGTAATTGAGGGTTTTATGGGGGATTACTTCTACCTCCATGTCATCTAATTTTTTAATCTGAAGTATCCTGTTACTTTGCGCAGCAGAGACCGTTTCTAGCAGAAGCCCTTCCTTGGTATTCTTTATCATCTTCAATGACCCACAAATACCAAATAAAGTTTTCTGTATTAAAAAAGGGTTGTCTTTGAAAAAATCACCCTCTTTTCTTTTTATGGCAAAAAACCGGGGATATACCACCCTTTCCTGGTTCATGTTGTTGCCGCCAATGGGGGAGGACGGCATCTCCTTTGTTTTGGAAGAACTAGTTTTACTCATTTCAAGTCCCACAAGCAGGGAAGAATTAAAGGTCCGCTTTGGCAGTGCTCCCATACCAAAGTAAGGCTAAATACAAGTAAGTGTCGCCTAGTACTCACAGGGAATCGTTCACAACCAACTCCGTATGGCCATGCAGCCCTCGGCACGATTTCTTCCACCTTGGCTTACGTAGAGCAGATTAGATTCTGGATTTTTTATCGCTGGTTTACTCCATCGGGCCTCTTCTGTCTGGGTTACCATACCATAGCCGAAGGTTCCAGTTTTTCGGCGCCGGAAACTCGCCTCCCGTCCCCCATGTCTGGTCAGGACTTGCCAGTGTGTTCGGATGTAACTTGGGCATGTTGGATCTTCTATTGGCATTTGTTGGTGCTATCACATCGGCATAGATAGCCCCACTGACCATTTCTGAGATGTTTTTTAGTTTCACTCCTCCCTTCCCGTCATTGCGGCCCGAGGAGGGAGGAAGTTACTCCACTCCACCAACGACAAGGTCTTACAGCTCCTAGGAGGGATTATTATTATTATTATTTTTTTTTATTTAGCAGCTTTCGATTGCAAGGATCATTTAGCTGCAGATACACATTTAAATATTGTTATAGATATTCAAGAGGCCCAGATATAAAAGAGCTTTTTTGATATTTTCTTCATTACTAAATATATTAGTTATTGCGTATTCTATTCCGATATTGTGTCTCAGCTGAGAATAAGTTGGGCATGAGAAGATATGATTAATAGTTAGTCTGGTATTGCAATGATCGCACTTGGGTCGGTGGACTCCAGCTAAGAGATAGGCATGTGTGAGCCTCGAGTGTCCGATTCTCAGGCGGCAAGTGATAACTTGTTCTCTTCTATTCAAGGATATTGGATAAGTCCATTTTTTTAT
This sequence comes from Galeruca laticollis, assembly GCA_963921935.1. Classification (NCBI taxonomy): domain Eukaryota; kingdom Metazoa; phylum Arthropoda; class Insecta; order Coleoptera; family Chrysomelidae; genus Galeruca; species Galeruca laticollis. Next base: position 257,110,221 of record OY998175.1, on the reverse strand, counting down.
TTCCGGTTTTACGGGATTCAACTGGGTGTTTTGCTCCGACCATCGATCTTGCCATGATTTGTTAATTATTTCTTTAATAGCTGTAAGAATGTCCTGATATGGGACAGGGATGCCATCATCTACTGGGGAGAGAGTTGCATGTTTTGCTGCTATGTCTGCCTTCTCATTGCCGCGAATGTTACAGTGACTGGGGGTCCATAAGAGAGTACATTTCTTTCCTACTGACGACAAGTGGGAAACTAGCTCCAATATTCTTAAGCTATAAGGGGATTTTGTAAATTTGTTTTCTAGTGATTGGATGGCACTCAAAGAGTCTGAACAAATAACGCAGGATTTTGAGTAGGAAAAGGAGAAGAATAGAAGAGCTTGCCATATAGCATACAGTTCCGCGGTGAAAATTGAGCAGTAAGGGTTCAAGGTCCAACAATATTCATTTTCCTCTATTACCATTGCTGCACCTACTCCGTTTCTGGTTTTTGATCCATCCGTATAAATGGTAAGGCTGTTTTGGTAAAGGTCTAATTCGGTTCTGAACAGAGCTCTGAATGATAAGGCTGATGTCTCATCCCTTTTCCACAAGGATAGGCTGATGTTTATATGTGGATTGGTGAGTTGCCAAGGAGGAGCTGCAGGAATGTTTTCGCTCATTATTGTGTATATATCAATTGAGTATTTCTCGCAGGCTTCATGGAAGCTAATTCTTGCTGGTCTGGTTACTGTAGGTCTGTTGGAGAATTCATTATCGGCTAAAAAAATTGCATGGTTAATATGTGTTGGACGGGATATAATTTGGGATGCGTAGGTGATAGTTTGGAAATCTCTTCTCAGATCTAAGGGCAGGATGGAAGTATCGCATAGAACTGCAGTTAGAGGGCTAGTTCGGAAAGTCCCTGTACTTAGTCTGAGAGCTGATAATTGAAGACTATTTAATTGATTTAGTCTCGAAGGTCTACAGGAATTGTATGCGATCGCCCCGTAGTCTAGTCGACTCTGTATGAGTGACCTGTAGAGGTTCAACAGGATTTCCCTGTCTGCTCCCCATCTTATATTTGCCATACATCGGATAATATTCAAGGCTCTCTGGCATTTTGCCACTAATTGACTGATATGTTCTTTCCAGTGGAGTTTCTTATCAAAAACAACGCCCAGGAATTTGATACAGTCTTTGGCGTTGATTTGGTGTCCATATATGTTAAGTTCAGGTTCTGGATATTCTAATCTTAGCCTACAGAAGTGGACATAATTGGTTTTTTCCCTTGAGAATAGAAGACCCCGTTGTTTCGATGACTGGGCCAAAGAGTCGATTTCAATATTAAGATTTTCGTTTATAACGTCCATAGATTTGTGTCTGGAGAGGACAATCAGGTCGTCTACATAGAGGATTTTCTCAACATGGGTTTCTTTTCGATCAAGAAGGAAATTTATGGCAACTGCAAAAAGAGATACGCTGAGAACAGAGCCTTGTGGTATTCCATTTTCGAGTATTTTAATGGGTGACTCTATGGATCCTAAACGAACAAGGAAAGATCGATCATCTAAAAAATTTTGTAAAAGATTCGGCATTTTACCTCTCAGCCCCCAGAGGTGTAGTTGTTTCATGATAGAATATCGCCATGTTCGGTCATATGCTTTCTGAAGGTCAAAACTAACTACTACCAAATGTTCTCTATTAAGGAAAGCGGTTTAAATTACATTCTCTAGGTAAACTAGAGCGTCGGTTGTAGAGTGTTTGTTCCGACATCCGACTTGCGATTCTGATAAAAGGTAGTTAGATTCCATCCACCAGGTGAGTCTATTATTAACGATCTTCTCAAAAACTTATCCCATGCAGCTTGTTAGTGAAATCGGGCGGAAGTTGTTTGGGTCTAAAGAGAATTTTCCTTGTTTTAACACTGGGATGACTGTGGCAATTTTCCATTGTTTCGGATATATTCCTGATTCCCATATAGCGTTGAACAACTTTAAGAGTTTATGTTTCTCTTGCACAGGTAAGTTTTGGAGCATGCAATATAATATATTGTCTTGGCCTGCCGCAGCTTCCGAGCTGTTTTCGAGGGCAAACTCTAGCTCGTCTATTGTTATATTGCAATTGTAGTTGAGACTGAGTTGCGTATTGAAATTAAGAACACTATTTTCCTCATGTGTTTTCGTATTCAAAAATTGGGGGTCATAATTGCTTGATTTACTTATCTGAGCGAAATGTTCGGCGAATGTTTCACAGATCTCAACTGGGTCTGTTATCATTCTATCATCGCATGTGATAGCTTCTGGGATATCGAAAGTGTTTTTGCCGGCGATTATTCTGATCTTCCTCCAAATATCTCCAAGTCCGATCTCAGGTGTTATTGACGATATGTATTCTTCCCACGAGGCCTTTTTTGATTGGGTGATGATCCTTCTTGCAAAGGCTCTAGCTTTTTTGAAAATAATCAGGTTGTCAAGAGTTGGATGTTTGTTGAATTTGTTGTACGCTTTTTTCCTTTTTGATATTGCCTCTTTGATGTCGTCGTTCCACCAAGGAACTGGTCGATGAGATTTGGTTGGCTTTGACATTGGAATGCTAGCTTTGGCAGCACTTATCACAGCATTGGTGAGGATATCTACAGCAATTTCATTATCATCTGGGAGGTTGGGGATATTTATTAATTTGGAATATTTTTCCCAGTTAGCTTTTTTTGGTAGCCATCTCTCTTTCATCGAGTATGTTCTCACGAGACTATCCGCGTGAATGATGATTGGGAAATGGTCGCTTGAATGGAGATCGTTCAAAGTATCCCATGTTAATCTCGGAGCAAGGTGAGGAGAGCATAAACTGAGATCGATCGCAGAAGTTTCGCCAGATCGTGTTTCAAAATGAGTAGCTTTACCGGAGTTCAAAAGTATCAAGTTGTTCTCATCTATCACATATTCCATTCTTCGGCCCCTAATGTCCATTATGCGACTTCCCCAAGAAGGTGAGTGGGCGTTGAAATCTCCCAGGATCAAAAATGGGCGAGGAAGTTGATCGATGATACTCTGGATATCATGGGGTAGCCAATTTCCGTCAGGTAAGTACAGGTTGCAGATAGTAACCTTGAATGGAAGCTGAATCTGGACTGCAATCACTTGAAGATCTGTGGCTACTCTTACTTTTTTTGCAGGTATATTTTCACGGACGAAGGTGGCAACACCTCCTCTGGTTCTATGGATGGGCTGAACATCTTTGCGGAAGCACTGATAACCTCTAAGGTGGAAGGGGGCATTGGGTTTCAGATGGGATTCTTGAAGCGCTAAAACGAGGGGGGAGATTTGGTTTTTTATTATTTGTATTTCACTGAGCTTGTGGATGAGGCCGTTACAGTTCCATTGTAGGAATGAATTATATTTGTTGGGTGTGAATTTTAATAGGTTAAATAAGTTAATAAAATGTAATATTATGTGAATAAAATTGATAAATATGTAAAAGGAATAGAAAAGTATATACCTATATATATATACTTGTAGAAATATAATATGATTTATTATCTGGTGGTCTGTTTTAATTCAGATATCTGATCTGTATCTGTCTGGGAATTAGGAGGGTCGCGAATGGGAATTTCTTTTCTAGGTTTGCCTTTCGGCCAACCTCTTTTTGATCTCTTTCTAGGTTTATCCTGCTGTTCAGAAAAAGTCGAAGTCTGAACTATCAGATCTGTCCCGCTTAGATGCCTGGGATACGGGACGGCTGAAAGGGTATTCTGATGTTGTTCCTGATAGTGGGAGGGGGGGGGTCGTTTAATATTAGACGATGTGGATAGGGATGGGAAAATGTTATTTTTGAGGGCATCGATCAAGAGTGGGAGAAGTTCTTTGACGATATTATGTGAGATGGGGTCTGAACGAGACGTGGTAGCTTGGGCATAAGACGTATTTGGTTTTGGGGTGTGTACAATGACTTTTCTTCTAGCTTCACTATAGGGAATATTATCTTTGACTTTCATTTCTTGAATTGCAATCTCCTGTTTGAACACTGGACAATCTTTTGATCTAGCAGAATGGGGCCCTTCGCAATTGACACATTTGATGGGCTGTGAGCATGGGGTTCCAGTGTGAAGAGCTTTTCCGCATACACAGACTTGGTCTTTTGTGCATCTTATAGCAGTGTGGCCAAAAAGTTGGCATCTAAAGCATCTTAATGGAGATGGGATGAAAGGCCGAATCTTTAAACAGTAAAAGGCAACAACTTTGACTTCTTTTGGAAGCGTCATCTTTCAGTTCTTCTAATATTTCTTGTTCCGTACAGTTGAGTAGGTCTCTACAATTTACAACACCCTTAGAGAAATTGAGCCTCGCATGAGCGGAGACTTCTACGTCGTGGTCTAGGAATTTCGTCATTCTTGATATCTGTTTCGATTGAGCTGCAGATGCCGTTTCAATGAGTAAACCTTCTTTAATCTTTCTCAAATCTTTCACTTGTCCAACTTGACCATAGATATATTTTTGAATTAAGAAGGGATTTGTTGAAGCAAAATCTCCCTCTTTCCTCTTCACGACCAAGAACCGATATTGTGGTATCGTCCCCTGGCTCGTGTCTTTGTTGCCTCTGTTTTGAGAGGGGGGCACCTCTTTTGGGGGAATTTGGTTTGAATTGGCCATTTAATTCCCACGAGAAGGGAAGAAATACTAGGTCAACTGCGGCAGTGCTCCCTTACCGCAGTAAGGCTGGTGTACAGGTGAGGTTCGCCAGGTGCTCACAAGGAATCGTTAGCGGCTAACTACGTGTAGTCATTCATCTCTCGGCACGATATCTTCCACCTTAGATTACGAATTTTTAAAGGTTATTCCTGGTTTTTTTATCGCTGGTTTACTCCATCGGGACTCTTCTGTCTGGGTTACCATACCATAGCCGAGGGTTCCAGTTTTTCGGCGCCGGAAACTCGCCGCTCGTCCCCCATGTCTGGTCAGGACTTGCCAGTGTGTTCGGATGTAACTTGGGCATGTTGGATCTTCTACTGGCATTTGTTGGAGCTATCACGTCGGCATAGATAGCCCCATCAGTGCCCCACTGACCATTTCTGAGCTGTTTTTTAGTTTCACTCCTCCCTTCCCGTCCTTGCGGCTCGAGGAGGGAGGAAGTTACTCAGCCACTCCACCAACGACAAGGTCTTACAGCTCCTAGGAGGGTATTATTATTATTATTATTATTATTATTATTATTATTATTACATTTTAGCAAGGGCAGACGGACACGTCCTTATGCCCAAAAACTAAACAATACAAAAGAACCAACAGTAGACTTTATCCTACTCGTAATTAACAAGTGCACACACAAAAATACATATCAAAGACAATAATGATATAAAAACAATCAAATATTAGTAGTTTAAGACCATCCAGTCAAATCTATTTTCGAATGAGTTAAAGGCGTAAAAACAATATCAACATCCAAATCATTTCAAGTGTCAAATATTGTATTTGATAAAATATTCTGTTCTTGCCTATCCCGATTTACAGTTATATTATCTAAATTTCCGAAATTGAACTTTAATATCTTGAAAGTGGTTTGATGTCGACGAAGTTTGAAGGAAGTTAAACTGACCATAGACAGTCTTTCTTTATAGGAAGATCTTCTCGGACCAAAAGGATATATGTTCCAACCATCTAAATCTAACTCTGTGGACTCTGACTTGTTTTGTAATTATAGGCTCTCCATACTTGTCGTTTATTTCCTTGTTCGTACATCTTCACCACATATCTTCTACTTTTATTCTTCCATAAATTTTTCTAAGAACTTCTCTATCCCAAATTTCCAATTCATTCATCTATAAATATTTCTACAGACGTTTCTCTCCCAAAATTTCCAATTCTTTCCCCAATTATATAGTCATTGTATAGTTGTTTCATACACATGTGTTTTGTCTTCTCCTGAAATGTTTTTTTACCCTCAATATTCTTGTTAGGCATCGGACAGACTTATTCGCTATCATTATCATTTTATCTACTCCATTTTATTCTCAACTTTTATTCTCTTCTAATTCTAGTTCTTAAACATATAATCCTTCTATCCATTTTCAAATCTATTTTGCATTTTCATATATATTTCAAATATTATATTTCAACTAATGAAAGGTAATTAGCTTCACTAATTGAACAAATATAACATATATTTTATTCTATTTCCATGACATTAAGTAATGTTCATTACATAATTGTAATTCTTGTGTCCAATGCAATCATAACATTTGTCCTTATTACAGGTACATCAAAAGGATTAATATTTGAAACTGAAATTACTTTGGAAGGAGAAAAGTTTTTCACCTCAAGTTTCTCATCAAGTTTGGAACAATATTGGCGTCAGGTATGATTAAAACTTGTTTATTGTTGCTATTAATTTCACTTAATCATCTTTATAATTTTGTGTCATAAATTACCATTTCATCATTTTGTTACAAGCTGCCAAATTATTTACCCCTATACGGAAATAGAGATGAGGATGGCTTGGTAAATCAAATAATTATATATTATTTTTAGTTGTTTCAAGAAAATTATAGAATCAACAATTCAATTACAATGGTATATTCTTCAATGAGCGTATAATAATAGCCATTATACGCAAGTAGAAGTCTATACTTTCTCCACCACTGTACAAAGAAAAAATCGCTCTTTGAAAAAATACTTGAACAGATTCAGCCTTTTGTGAAGGGGGGAGGGGCTGCATGCCAATCCGATGTGTCCGGATGGCCTCACCTGGATTTTTTTGTAAATGTTTAATGCTTAAAAACGCATATCCTTGGAATTTTTAGAACCTCAGAATCACCTGAAATTATTGTATACAGCTAATAAATTTAAATATTCCATGAACAAAATCAAAAAATCAAGTTATTTTATTCAGACACGCTTACATCATTTGGAACTTGTCTTTGTTTATTAGAAATATATATATATATATATATATATATATATATATATATATATATATATATATATATATATATATATATAACTTTTAATTAACTGAAACCGTGTTTTTAAAAACTAACTTTATTTCTAACACAAACTAATACAACAATTTCAAATACAAGACTAATATTTTTATTATAAACATGAATTTAAATAACCTCGTAACAAACACAAACTAAGCAATTCTACAATAACATAAATACTTAATCAGCACAATATACTGTCCACCTAATGGCAATGGCGTAGGTGACACCTCCCCCTTTAGAAGGAAGCTTCTCCTGGAAGCTGGATCCCATCTTCCGTTGACTCCTGATGACTCTTACTTGTCCTTCCTGAATGTTTCCTCTTGTACATGATCCACATGAAGGCCACTATCAATGCTGTATAAAGAAGAATAGTCCAAATACTGGGAATGTGCAAATTATGGTTTTCCGTGAATATTGGCGTTACCAGTTGATTTGAAATATCCTTTATTTTTAAACTTTTTAAATCAATCTTCATTGGAGAAACGTGTAATTGATTTAATTTTAAATTTAATTAATTTATTACAAAAGGTTGTCCAAAAGTTTTTGTTGAAATATTAACTCTTGATTTCTAAATATAATTTTACATGCTGAATTTTCAATTAAATAAATGCCTTTAAGAGTTGCTTACATTTTATGATTAATTTTTCTTCTACTGGAAATATTGCCAAAAATTGATTTATCTCCGGAATAATTTCAATGTGATTCATAATTATTTCAATTTTTGTATATTGACAAAATTTAGAATTTCCTGCTAGCAATATGTTTTCTTCGCACCCATAATTATTATTGTCTTGCAAATGGTTAGGACATTGAAAAATATTGCCGCGAGTGCAAATGTCATTTAGAGGTTTAATGACATTATTTGATTTTAGTAAAAATTTTGAATTAGGTATTAATGTTACGTATTCTGATTCAATTTCTGTAGGTATAGGTAACATATAAAAAAGATTAAATAAAATATCATAATTAATAGGTATCGATAAAAAATATTGTATTTGATTATTTTCTACTTTACAAACTACGTCTATGACGGCTTCAAATTCTAAAATGTTTTTATGTTTTAATTCGAAAGGTAATTCCGTTTGATAGTAATAATGCATTTTTTGCAACTCTACAAATAAGTCGTCAGATTTTATAATACTTGGATGTAATATTTTAAGTTTACAGAAGGTTAATGAATTTTCTACCGTTTCTAAAACGTCTAAAATTACATTGAATGTGATAAGAAGTTCGTTGAATAGCTGTTTCAAATAAATAATATTTTCTGCATTTGCTTGAAAATCTAAAATATCTCTTATCTCAAATATTTTCGTTTTTAATATTTTTCATTATACTGGATGTCCTGAATTGTCTTATTAAAATTATCAATTATTTGGTGACTAACAGAATATTGCATTTTTATTTGATTTTGCAAGCTTTCTTGGTTTTGTTTTAAATGTTCCATAATTGAATTAATTCTTTCTCCATCTTCAGGGTCCACGTTTCCCGTAATTGTTTTTACTATTGATCCAAGACCGTTAATTAACCCTCTCTTTGGTCTATCTAAGGTTGAATGAATATTAATGTTATCAAATTTATCATCTATACTATTCTTAGTGTACTCTATTATATTTACAATATTTTCTGTTTCAGTTAGAAAAAATGTATTATTAGACATATTATATTTAACGTGATTATATTGTATACTTAACTTATTATATTCTACTAATAGTGGACTTAAATTATAAAAATGAACGAAAGTATGACTGGATTTCTGCAGCTTGGCATATCCAAGATTTATGGGAAGTATTCCCAAGTTATGGGTAACATCTTTTATTTTGACTGTTGCGTCTCTGACGGTGACGAACCTGAAATGAATTTATATGGAGTCTTTTTAGGACGTTTTATGTTTGAAAGATGAATATTTTCTGAAGTATTTTTGTGTCTAGCAGCGATTTTTGCTGTTTTTAGTCGGATATTTTTGCTTTTAATTTCTTCACTTTTATATTTATTTTTGGTTTTACCTTGTGCCTGTTTATTACGTACATACACTTGAGTGGGTATTGTATCTGGTAATTCTTCACGGCTTTTATTGGCTTTAGATATTACTTTTGATTTATTTTCCTGTAATTTCTGATTTAAATTCGAGTATAAAATTTTCATTTTATCTTTATGATTTTGTATATAATTATTAACTACTTTTCGATCTAATTCTATATTGAAGGGTGTATTACTATCTATGTGTCCGGTAATTATTTCGTAAGGTTTCAATTTTGTTGCAGAATGAACGCTATTATTATAGGCTAATAATGCATAGAGTATTTTATTTTCAATAGTCTCATTTTTAAAATCTTTTTGATTATTCAAAAGTTTGATGTGTTCAATAATCGTAGAGTGGAATCTTTCGGCAATTCCATTCGATTCTGGATGTTGGGAACTTATAAAATGAATTTTAATTTTATGTGTTTCTAATAATTCCTTTACAACAGAATTTTTCAACTCAGTTCCATTATCCGAAATTATTTGTTCTGGTATACAATGGTGTGTAAAATATTTAATTAGACTATGAGCTACTTCTATTCCTTGTCTAGATTTTAATTCATACATTTGACCATATTTGGAAAATGAATCTATTATCGTAAGAAATTTACTATTTTCTAAGGTTATCATGTCTAAATGCAAAATTTGGAAAGGTTTAGTAGCTGTTGGAGTAACATTTAGAAATGGTTTTATTGGTTTTCTATCATATTTGCTTAACTGGCAAACTTCGCATTTGTTTATATAAGTTTGTATAGATGCTCTTTGATTAGGCCAATAATACAAAGCTTTTAATTGATTTTCAGTTTCATCTAGACCTCTATGATTAGTCTTACCCTCGTGGTAATTTTGAAAAACTTCTTTAACTTCATTTAAAGGAACGTCTATTAATTTTTTATTACATTTAACAAAGTCAATTTGAGAATCTTGAAAGTGATTTTGTAGAATAACACTGAATTTTTCATAAATTGGGTCCTCGAAATAAATAAAATATTTAGTTTTAGGTACTATGTATTCTTTCACGAAATTAATCACATCTTGCTCAAAATTATTTTTTGATAATTGTACAATAATTCTTTGTTTATTTTCATACAGTTTTATAATAGTGGGTATGGCTGGTTCGAATTTTACTTCTGTAAATATTAATTGATTTTTACCAATATTTATCGCTGAATCTGAAATTGGTATACCGATTACAGGATTCTCTTCATCTGTATGAACTGTGATGTCTTCGTCATCATCCTCATTATTGTTACTTTCATTATCCGTTTCAACTATTAGAGATCTATTATCATCGGGAGATGATGAGAGCTTTTTATTAAATTTATCCATATAAACTAATAAATTTTTAGAACATTGGGGTTCTTGTAATTCAGTTTCATTAACATTTATTTGAATTCGGGACAAACAATCGCTATTGGTATTTAAAGCACCTTTTTTGTATACGATATCATAATCATATTCTTCAAGTTTCAAGCGCCATCTGACAAGCTTTGAACTTGGATCTTTAAGTGAGAATAACCATTGAAGTGGTTTATGGTCTGTAACTATTGTAAATTTTCTGCCAAAAAGATACGGGCGGAAGCATTTCGCTGCCCAAACTATGGCAAGAAGTTCTTTCTCGATTACAGAATAGTTGCATTCTGAATCATTCAAGGTTCTGCTGGCGTAAGCCACCGGTAAATCAGAGCCTATTTTGCCTTGACTTGAAACAGCACCTAAAGCATAATTGCTGGCGTCTGTGGTAAGGTTAAAGGGTTTTGTAAAATCTGGATATTGAAGTATTGGTTCATTTATCAACAGATTTTTACACATTTCAAAACATTCGACATAATCTGAATCATTTACATTGATAATTGCAACTTTTTTCAATCTAATAGTTAATGGTTTTGTCAATTTTGAAAAATCTTTTATAAATTTTCGATAATACCCTAGGAGTCCTAGGAATCGTTTTAATTGTTTTGAATTTTTTGGTATCGGAAATTTTTGAATTGCTAAAACTTTATCTGGGTTCGGTTTTACACCTTCTGGCGTGACAATATGTCCCAGATATGCAACTTCTTTTCGCAAGAATTCGCATTTATCAATTTGTAATTTAAAATTAGAATATCTTAATCTATTGAATACTTCTTTTAAATTTGTGATGTGTTCTTGTAAGCTGGTACTGAACACAATTATATCAGCAAGGTACACCAAACATTTCTCGTCCTGTATACCTCTTAGGATATTGTCCATGGCCCTTTGAAAGGTTGCAGGAGCCCCTTTCAGACCCATGGGCATGCGCACATATTCATAGTGCCCATTTTCAATATTAAAGGCTGTTTTTGGAATATCCTCCTCAGCCATCTCGATCTGATGGAAACCAGAAGCGAGATCTAATGTTGTAAAATATTGACAAAGTCTAAGCTTATCTAGTAACGTTGTAATATCTGGCAATGGATATCGATCTCCAATTGTGATCTCATTCAGTTTTCGATAATCAACAACGAGTCGATACTTTGGCTTTTGAGAAGCATCTAGCTTCTTTGGAATTATCCAGATATTGCTCGACCACGGAGAGCTGGACGGCCTAATAATATTATCATTTAACATTTTTTGAATTTCCGTTCGGTGAACCTCAGGGTATCTGTATGACTTTGAATAAATAGGTATTTCATTAGAAGTTTTAATATGATGTTTTATTTTACTTGCGAAGGTAAGCTGATTTCCTTCAACATGAAAAATATCACTATACTCTTGAACTAATTTTAATACAGATTGTTTCTCTTCGGAATTCATATGTTCAGTTCTAACTTTCGAAACATCAAATTTAACATTTTCAGAATAAATATTATTAAAATTTGGGTTGAGAGTTTGTTCGTATTCATCGAATGTCTCAACACTAATAGAAGGGCTTAAGTCTACTCGAAAGTTGGATTCTGAAGGATTTAAAATTGTTCATAAAGCTATATTATTTTCAACTTTTGTTAAACATTCCGGGATTTCTAGTTTCCCAATTCGTGTATATGGTATAATTACATTACCATTTTTTACATTTTCAATATTTAATTTAATTACTTGTTCACAACGTGGATGCACTACTATACAATTCGTGGATCCAGTTTTAATGTCAAAGTAATTCATTTTAATTTGACTATAAGGAGTGATAAGCAAATTATTATTTAAGTCAATAATTGCATCAAGTATTTTTAAATTATCTAATCCTAACAAACAATCAAAATGATCGTGAAATTTTAAAACGCAATATTCTAAATTAAGCGGTTTCCTATAATTAAACATTTTTGGGACTGGAATAAAAGTGCAGAAATTCTGTTGACTGCTACCAAAGGCAGATTTTACATGGAATGGTTTTTTGACATAAGATTTTTTGAAATATTTTCCAGCTACAGCTGGTGTCACAAAGGATCTTGAACTACCAGTATCAATTAAAACTTTTAGATTTTGTTCTGGGAAAATTATATAGGGTAACACACTTTCTGAATTATTTAAGTTTAATAATTCGATAATGTTTGATTTGGTTCCGAGGCTGGTGTCTCTAAAAAATTATCGGATTCATCATTAGTCGGAATCGTCTATATTATGGAGTTCTTCCGAGATAAAATTTCTAGGTTGATTAGGGTTGTGTTGGAACCTATTTTGATAATTTTGGGGTTGGGGTCTAAGTGTGTTTCTGGTAGACATACTCATTGGAGTTGGATTTGAAAATTTTTGATTTGGATTAGGTTTAAAAACGTTATGACCGTTATTAGAAAAACTTGTATTATTCCTATTAGAAGAATTATAAGAAGTTGATGGACGATTTTGGGGGTTTAATGCGGGATTTCGATTAGTATGTTGATAATTCTGCAAGGAATTTGGCGTAGGAGGTGGCTGTCTATGTGCCACATTATTTTGGAAATTGGTTTTATTTTTATACGAATAATTTTGCGTATTTAAATTTGAAAAAATATTTTTTGGATGATTATTCTGGGTCATATAAACTTGAAAATCATTTGTAAGAACATTTAAAGCAATATTTAAATTTTCTGGATTTTTCGTACGCATTAATGTACCTAAAGGTTCTTTTAAACCGCGTAGCAATACTCTGAGTGCCAAATTTTTAAAGTAATTTCCTAAAATTAAATGTTCATTCACATTGGAATGTGTGATGAGATAAGAAATTTGAAGATTTAATAAATGTTGAATTCTATTATAAAATTCGAAAGGCGTTTCATTACCTTGTTTCATTTCTGAAAGTTCTATATTTAATGTGTAAATATCTCTTTTATCAGCATAAGTATGAAAAGTGCATCTTTTAGATTTTCCCAAGTTCTTATCGTACAAGAAGAAATGTTTATAGCTGCTTCACCTTTTATTTTTGCTAAGATGCTGGACATCAAATATTCATTTTGAAAATCCCCTACATCTACAGCATTATAAAACTTACTAACTAATTTCTCTGAAATTTCAATAAACCTAGGAAGTAATGCATTGTTTCCATCAAATTCGGGTATCATATCCAGATATTATTTTTTTAAAATAGGTAATTGTGGAGTAGCCATTTTTTTAAAATAATTTATGGGAAAAAGTTTTGGTGATGCTAAAGTTAATTTTATTTTAGTGTTAAGAGAGTTTGAGCCTGAATTTGAATTATTTGAATCAGAATTTGAGTCAGAATCGTCAGATAATCAATATTCCCTCTATATGACATAAAAACACTTACAGTAATAGAACGAAGATCCTTTCCATTGGCTCGGACTGCACAGGAACAACCAATCTCCTCTTGATTCTTCCGGTTTCTCGCACAACACAGATCTTCTAGTTGAGTTACTCAGTTCGCCCAACTAAGAGTTCTAATAATTAAAATTCACTTGTTCGAATAGTCAATAAATCGTAGAAACGAACCGAATGTTACATGCTTTAACTTTCGATTGACTATCCTACTGACTGCGCCACTTAACTTTTAATTAACTGAAACCGTGTTTTTAAAAACTAACTTTATTTCTAACACAAACCAATACAACAATTTCAAATACAAGACTAATATTTTTATTATAAACATGAATTTAAATAACCTCGTAACAAATACAAACTAAGCAATTCTACAATAACAAATACTTAATCAGCACAATATACTGTCCACCTAAGGGCAATGGCGTAGGTTATATATATATATATATATATATATATATATATATATATATATATATATATATATATATATATATATATATATATAACAAGATGTACGAATAGTGCGTGACATATGAACAATAAGCAACGAATAGATTAGTGGGTATTGCACGCAAATAGAAGAAGGGGCTACTGAAAAGAGTGGTAACCGCAGACATGCATGTTTCTAGCTCATTAGCCGTACCGATGACGGCTAATGAGCTAGAAACATGCATGTCTGCGGTTACCACTCTTTTCAGTAGCCCCTTCTTCTATTTGCGTGCAATACCCACTAATCTATTCGTTGCTTATATATATATATATATATATATATATTCAATTCTTTTAATTGTAATTGCCCCGCGTTAGGTGACAATTGTTATATTTTCAAACCTTTGAATATAATTTCCCACGAATATTTCAATTCTTTATATATAATTGCCCTACGATATGTAAATAAATTATACTATCTTGTCGCAGCGACAATTATTGTGCATACCACTTAAGTACGTATTGAATTTCAAATTTGACAGTAATTGTCAAATTAAATATGCCCGGCGCCAATAAATATTAATATAAAGATGAATTTTATCTACAATCAACTTATTACTCCTATCCAGGGTGAGATCATAATTGTTCAAAATTAATTCTTCAAATTTATTTGTTTTTTTAAGATATTTCCAAATTAAATGTTTCACTATTATCAAACTCTCAAATAACTGTTAATTCAATATTATAAAAGGCCATTTCATAATTTTATGACATTTACTAATTTACTGTCACTAAAAATGTCAACCAAATGTCACTGATTAAATTGAAAATTTTATGAATATAAAAAAAAATAAGTTCAATGAGATTGGATACTGAATGAATACTACAGATAGTTAGAATCAAAATTATATATTATACTATCAGATACGCAAAATTAACAAAATTGTTATTCCCAGAAATTATGATAAGAGAACAACAGTCATAACCTCTACAAAACTTAAAATTGGAATACAACTATGCTAAAATTTAACCTAATGAATTATTATCAAAAGTTCAAATAATAATTTACACTTGACGTGTATCAATGTCAAATACCGAAACTTCTGCTTAAAATGGTCTATTCACTTGATGTTGTAAATGATAGGTATCAATAAATTTGGTATATTTCAAATTTTCTTATATATAGATGCATCTTTAAACTGTATTGAATTTAAGGCCTGATATTTCTCGAGAAATAAATTTAAAACTGGAGAGGACTCACCCAATGGATCAGGAAATCTCGTACTTATTCTAACGTATTTAGAATACTGGAACTTTCTAAATACATACGATTTAGAAAAACTGGAACCACATACACTTTTACGATACAATTCTTTTCCGAATTATGTACGCACTGAATTTATTATATATGTTATTTATCTGATTGTATTATATGCAATTTATGCAATCTACCAAAAACATTCGAGAACAACTCTTATTTTGATGTTGTCTCTTCAAAGGATAAAAAGCTACTGACTAAATTTTTACAAAATAAATCATTCTTCTTTCTGTTGGTTACCGATTTTTTCTTGTTTTTTTAAAAAAATTACTAATCTATAATTTTCAATAACCAAGTGAGATTTTGAAATTCTTTTATTACATTTGCAATCTTGCTAGCAGAGACCTCTATATTTTATAATTTCAAATATTTTCTATCATTAGATATATTCTACTCAAATGTCATCGAAATTATGAAATGTCATGTTTGATATTTCTACTGAATCTTTCAAAATTTAGGAATTTACGTAGAGTACAGTGTGTATCGAGAGTATGACAACTAAATTAAATAAATTTCCTTATGTTTTACTTATTCTTTAAATTTCAAATAGAGGATGTGTATTAATATATATATTTATATATATATATATATATATATATAATTCAAAATGGATAAAAGTGAGTGTTCAGAATGTAAACAAACATTTCAATCAACTAAAAAAGTGCGATATCCGTGCACACCTTGCGACTCTTGTAAAAGGCTAATATGCAATAGCTGTTCTGGATGTTCAGCATCAGAAATAAAATGTTTACCTCTAAAAACTAGAATATTATAATTTAATTGCGTAAAATGCAGAAATTACGAATATGTTGATATTCTTATGAACACAATAAAAGATACAGATCAAATAATTAATGATAAAAATAAGATTATTAAGATGCTTAAAGAAAAGTTAAAAGAAATGGAAAAGAAATGGAAAATAATTGCACAAAACAAAGTCAGCAGAAATTTTATGTAGATGCAGTAATAACGAACGAAGAAACCAATAATGAAAGAAAAAATAACTATCCAAACCTTATAATCAAACCTAAAATAAAGCAAGATAGTAGAAGAACAAAATTTGAACTAAATATATACCCTGCTGAAGTGGTAGTGACACAAGTAAAAGAAACAAAAGATGGATCCATAATCGTTTCATGTCAAACAAAGAAGGACATAGATACTTTGGAAACAGCTGTAAAACAAAAGTTAGATGAGAAATATGAAATCGAGTTAACAAAAATGAGACAACCCAGAATTAAAATTGTAAATTTCACACAGAATATGTCTGCCGATGAAGTGATTAAAAGAATCGTTAACAAAATGACATAGAAGATAATATTAAAACAACATACATCAGGAAAACAAGAAAAGGTTGTAGTACAATTTATTGTGTTTGTTCCCCAACAGCCTTTCAACAGATCATGGTGATAAAAAACTTTGTATCGGATGGGAAAGACTTCCAATTTATGAAGATCTAGATGTGCCAAGGTGTTTTAAATGTCAAAGTTTCTACCATAAAATAAATGTTGCGACAATAGACTAGCTTGCCCAATTTGTAAGGAGGAACATGAAGAAAATAACTGCCCAAAACAGACGAAATGTTGTATAAACTGTGTCACTTCCAATGAAAAATATTAAACGACATTATGCCAGTGATTTGTTTTGTCCTAGTTTGGAGCACCAGAAACGAATTCTTCAAAGAAAAACTACCTATACCCTAGAATGGTCATAGTAGACGAAACTTGTAGGAAGAAATCTTGGTGGATACATCGATACTCCAAACAGCAAGTACCACGCCAGTAGTATTTTTAGAATCTTTCATCTTAATATCAGAAGTATTAAAAAAAAGTTGATGAACTTTTAGATAAAAATATAAAATGGAACCAACATGTAGCATATTTAACAAAGCTAATTAGATAACTAATGTACACATTTTATCAGTTAAGAGATATCTTGAGTAAAAATATATTGATTTCGGTATACAAATCCCTAGTGGAATCACTTTTGAGATATGGAATACTAGTTTGGGGAGCACTATATGAAAATCCATTAAAAACCTTGTCTACAATACAAAATTATATACTGAAAATTATGTACAAAAAAGGTGACGATACTCAACCAGACTACTTTATGGAAGAGATATATTATGTAACATAAGGTCGCTGTACTTTCATACATTAGTAATATTTATGCATAAAAAAGAAAATCTAAAAAATCATATCTCGCATAATATTGTGACTCGTAGCATGACGAGCAGATTGCTGAGGGTACCTGAATCTAATAAAAATGTACATGCAAGATTTGATTCAACATCTAGCCCCAAAGGCCTACTGGCCTTTGAGTATTAGAAATATTAAAATCTACAAAAAATTTTCAATGCAATGTAAGATGTTTATAAATGACAACTATGTTTTATTTGTAAAACTAATTGATTAATATACTTACTTTACAGTTATTTATAATTACCAAATTGTTTAATACAGTATAGGACAGATATTATCATATTTGTTGAATTAAAAAAAAAACCGGTGCATATTTATACATTTCATTATAGTGGTAGGTATTGCCAGCGAAGTGATTTTTAGTGTTTTATATTAGGTATATTAAGAAACATATATAAATTTATTGGTAATTTTAGTAAGAACTGTCGTTGACACACAATAAATATGAGATGATAGAATAAGTATTTATATTATGAAAATGTGTGTATAAATAAATATATACAATATAACATTTTTTCTTCAATAATCAAATAAATTACTCACTTTGTCTAAGTTGTCATGATTAATTAAAATATATATATATATATATATATATATATATATATATATATATATATATATATATATAACAAAACCAAGACACAGCTTAGATTATAAAGTGAAACTTCCTTTTCTTCACTTTAGCAAACCTATCAACTACTTTGTTTGGGTCGACTTTCTTCGCAATCCCTCTGTGAATGTTCAACAGAGCTAGAGCTACAAGTCTATCCTCCCTCATTGTTGTTCGCATACATTTCTTCAATCTCCGAAGGGTCGAGAATGATATCTCACTAGAAGCTGTGCTAACCGACAGATTTGAAACAATTTTTATGAATTCATGTATTGCAGGATACACTTCTTTATCGCACTTGGTGAGAGCCTCAATGCCTGTATCAGTAAGGTCTTCATTTTTTGTTATCTGTTGTTGGTTTAACCATTTGCCTTGTCATAGGGTAATTTCTTTGCAAAAAACAATTCCATTAAGATTCATGTTTTCTATAGCAAACTGAAATTTAGAAAACAAGGTTTTAACCGATTCCCCATGTCTTTAAAGGTCATTTGAACAAATGAAGTTGGTATCAGGATCAACCGTTCAAGAAGTTCCATGATGTCATCGCGGAATCTATCTTTGATATCTTGAAGTATTGTGTCTAGGATGGGGATATAAATTGTTGCTATGTAAAATTTCTCTTGCTCGCCAATGTTAGGGTTGGATCGGTTTTTTTGCCTTCGAACAATGCGAGACAAACACAAATCCATATCAATATATTCTGCTAAACCTGTTGTTACGAAATATAGTTTGTGGAAAAACTCTTCACACTTTGTTCTTATTTGTTCCAAGGTAGATCAAGTGGGTCTTATGGCATCAGTGGTTTCTTTTTGGTCAATAACCTTTTTTTGAAGTAGCCGACTTAGTGGAAGAGCGATAGCTAATATTTCTGCTAGAGATGCTAAGGAAACCAGGAAACCACTAGTGCTTTTACTCATAGAAGGTGTTTTGTAGCTGCTTCGGTTTCTTTCCAAGTGCTTATAACTTCTAGAACTTCGTGGATTTTGTTTGGCAGAGCACTATAAGTTGTCTGCCTAGTTTTTGTTTTAATATAGAATTCCTCTTCGGGCTTCCTGTAATAAAGGCAATAACTGTTTTCACGGTATCGACTGCATTTCTAACATCTTGAATCTTAGAGGCTTTGATCAACGTTAAATTCCTGGCATGGTTTAAGCAAGAACAGTGTATTGCATTGATAGCATGACGTTGCACATCATTTACTCCTCCCTTTTCCTAAGACACGATCGTGCTGCAACCATCAGGGGTTATACCCACACAGTTTTCTACATTCAAATTATTTTTCTTAAACAACTCAAGTGCAGTACTTCCTAACACTTTATCAGCCAAGGATGGTTCAGTTGCATAGTTGATATTGTTTGGGCTGTTCTTCTTCTTCAACAGCTTTAATGGTGTTTCGAGGATCCACAAAATCAAGGAACCCTTCTTAAACATTTCCTTTGTAACAATTGAGAGTAGAAAATGTTAATTGTGACTCATGAGCAGAAATAATATGCTATAGTATTTTGCAGCTTTAATTCTATCTATTATAACGCCTCGAATTTCATTTCCATAACAGTTGATTAATTCCTTCGTTTTAGGCTTGAATTTCCTGCCATCATCACGGTGGCCTCGTGGGATTTTTTGTTTTTCCAAAAACAAAACACATTTGACGATTGAAGACAACATTTTTCTAAATTTACTGTGTCGACCCTTACTTTGTGGAATCTACTCATATTACTGTTTTAAATGAAACTGACTGGAATTATCTAGAAACAGTTAGTTTAATTTAAAACAACATTTTTCTATTTTCTTCCGCTTGCTTGAGGTGGCCTTTATCTTGCATATTTATTAGACAAAGTTGAGGAGACTGCCCTCTTATTTTTTTCGACTCAACAGATTCACATTAAATGATCCCACTCGATGTACTGTCGCCTTCAAAAGCTTTAATCATAAATAGTTAATAATTGGTATGTAGCTAGGTTGAAAAGTGGTTGAAATTCATTTGTTTAGTAACATCTATTTTGTGATTATACTATACTTGTGAGAAAATAATGTTTTTGACCTAATTTCCTCAGTATATTAATATGAGAAGATTAATGTTATTCTACTCAATTATTCTACAAAATATTTAAGATATAAATTAAGAATAAATGCTTTCAAGGTAAGTGTTGACGGTTTAGCCTATTTGAATATACTGTGGTGGCCATGACCCGCCAGTGCGCCACACTTAAATTTCGCACAAAGGTAATACATAGATTTTTTTATGTTTCCCGTAATTTGGACCTAATAATAAACGAATCTTATTCCTTTTTGTGCAACTGGGGCAACGTTGGTCATTGGGGCTGGGCACACTAAGGGTTAAATAACAAAAAAACAATTCCCAAAGGGGGCTGCAGCCCTCTCCTGGATCCGCCCTTGATTACAACATAAACAGCTAAACAAAACGGATTTTATATATGCATAATAAATAGGTGCCTATAGTTTAAATTTATTTTCTGACAAAATTAATTGTGACATTAGTACAGTTAGTAATATTTACTACTGATAGTGTTGACTCTTGATCAAAATTGACTGCATCTAAAGAATGAGTATTTGATGATGTTTGTTGAATATTATTAAGAGTGCTTGGATTCTGCTCTACTGATTGGAGTATTTTGTTTGCCATATTCATTTTGTATGTCATAGAATTATCCACGTAGCCTTCTGCTACCGACGTGCTCTTCCAACCCCCGTGTCAGTTAAGAGCAGTAATATCTCCATCTGCATCAACCAGCAAGGTGGCAGAAGACCTACGGACCGGTGTATACATTTGCATTCTTAAATTTAAGGAGAGCTATTTGTTTTCCCATATATTCAAATTATTTATTTCTTGTGGAGTAAATATTTTGGATTTCTACAGTTGATAGATGTCTCCTTTTAGTTTGAGAGAAGCACGTATTTTTGAATATTTTTCTATATTTATTCCATTATTTAAGGTTAGCGTGCACCTTAGTATTGAGTTTGTCTTTCACAAGGAGGAGGATTTATAGTTTTCAGAAAGTTTTGTAAAATAGGCCAAGACAACGTTTTTTGAAAAACAAGTTACTTTATTAATATTTCTTCATTCCATGATTCCTTGATTGTAGTGTTTTCTTTTGATTTTTTGGGTAATCAATTAATAAATTTGCTTTTGCAGTTTCCACAATTTCCGGCGACGTAGAGAGTTCATCATTATTGTCACTTTCACTAAATTGATTTTAAAAAAGAAACTATAGAAACTTATAATGCGAGATATCAGCAATTAATATTTGACGTTTTAAATTGTGACTTGTTTAGGGGTTGTTATGCAATGTGCGACTTTATGTTTGTAACGTAATCTGATTCTGACGATCTGCCCGATTCTGCTTTTATACTGTTTAGGTATTATGTCGATTCCTTACCTCAGTGGTATCTCTACTTCTGTTCCTTTTTTGTTTTATCTTTTATTGTTAGTATTTCTTTTTTCGATTTTGTAAACTCGTTTTCGCTCTATCTTTTATTTAGGTATATTTCCTTAGAGTAATACTATACAATAGGGAGGACTATTCATTCAAAACACGTTTATTTCTGCTGCCAACAATCCTAAACGCCAGTAGTAAAGTAATGAATAAATTACAAAAAGTGGGGATGGTATTGTGGATACATGGCCTTGATAATTTCGGCTGTTTTTCTGACAAACTTGGCACTGACCAACCATGCTAATCCAAAAACATTAAATTAATTGATTTAAAATTTTAGTTTCCCACTAAAAGTCTTGAAAATACATAAAAACGAATAAACTAAATTTTTACTCGCTGCTCATAATGGCGGTCGTATAAACAAAACACGTTTTACAATATTTATTACAATACTTCAATGTTTCGCAATTATCGTCGGGCACACTCTGATGATATTAGCATCTCTCTTTATATGGTTATTAAACAAGGACAAAACTACTAAATAGGTTACCCCAGACACATAAGGCAGGTACTGAAATTTTGAGCAATGTTGCCACTTTTACTTACAACAAATAAGTACTTGTTTAAAATTTATATAATAATATGCCTTTATTAAATAAAATTCAAGCATTTTTAATTACTTTTAAAAGCAGCGACTTAAATGCATAAATTAGTATGACTTTTTTTATCTGCATAACTTATTAACAAATTTTCAATAAAATTTCGAATTTTATTTTTCTTGCAACTAAAGGGAATTT
Organism: Galeruca laticollis; assembly: GCA_963921935.1. Lineage (NCBI taxonomy): Eukaryota > Metazoa > Arthropoda > Insecta > Coleoptera > Chrysomelidae > Galeruca > Galeruca laticollis. The sequence goes on along the minus strand of OY998175.1, from coordinate 257,087,795 downwards.
GTAAATATGGCGAAGCAGTGGAAATGTCTTCAAGTGAGCTTAGAATGTGACTCAACGTTTGGGGCATCAAAAATCTAAACATACATACCTATTTTCTGTGTTAATCTGAGTATACAGGGTGTCCCAAGATTTTTTTACAGGCTGTAACTCAGGTTTTTGGGACCTACAGTAATTTCATCCGAGGTATACAGGGTATCTGTGACGTCATCATAGAAGCAGGGACGTCATCGCACTGAAAAAAATTCAAAGGAAGGGGGGATCAAACTTAGCTCAAATGAAAGGGCTTTTTATTTCAAATTCAACGGTGTATCACAGTGAGGGTACTCAAGTAGATAATTATACCAAATTTTCAATTTATTGTTTATTTGCAACAATAACCAATGATCGTTTAAATGCTGCAATTATCATGTCCAGATTCACTTCAGATAGGCATAGTTTTACTTTTTAACTAGTTTTTATAAAAGCTAAAGAAAACAGTTGGCGTTGGAATTCTACCTTAATCACTTTTTGATTGTTATTAGTAAAATCTAATGCACCATTTTAAAACAATACATAGTGTGAAAACTCCGACGTTAAAATGCCATTCATATTCACACCGAATGAATATGTAGATATTTTGCTAATCTATGGTGAGTTTAGGATGAATTCTCGAAATGCTCAGGCCTTATACCAGGAGCGTTTTCCCGAAAGAAGAACACCTTCTCATATGACTTTTGCTATGGTTGAAGAGAAGATGCGGCAAGGTTCATTTCCAAATTCAAAGCATAGTAATCATAACAAACCAATGCAGACCGAACAGAATGTGGTGAATGTTTTAGCATATATAGCAGTTAATCCCCGTGTGTTCATCCGAACCATTCTGCAGAAATTGGTGTTTCTTCAAGTTGAATCCATAGAAATTTAGAAACCCACCATTTAAATTGCATTTGACTCTTGAGTTGCGACCCACCGATCTGGATCGGAGATTAACCTTTATCGCCATCATGCAATTTATGATGCAAGACACTCCCAATGTGTTGAGTAAAATTTTGCGAAGTGATGAAGCGCGTTTCCATAATAATGGCGTCGCGAATCGCCATAACTCTCATTATTGGTCAGTGGAAAATCCGCGGCGGGTAAGGGAAACTCGGTTTCAAACCAGATGAGGAGTTAATGTTTGGTGTGTATTATTCAGTGGTCGGTTAGTAGGCTCATATTTTTTTGAAGGGTATCTCAATGGTCAGACATATTTAAATTTTCTAGAAAATGACCTACCTGCGTTACTGGAGAATATTCCTTTGAATGACAGAAGAGATATGATAGAGTAGCAAGATGGCGCACCCCCACATAATAGCGGTATTGTAGTAAATTATCTTAATGCTAGATTTCCAAACAAATTGGAATTCATGGACCATTTCAATGTCCTGGATCGCCGGTGCTGTCACCCCTAGATTTTTTTGTATGGGGATACTTAATTGAGCTTGTTTATAATGAAAATCGATTTAAAACATAAAATTAGACAAGCTTGTAATAACCTTATGCAAAAGATGATTCATGCGGCATGTACAGACGGTTCGATGCTTGTGTTGTTGCAGATGGAGGCTATTTTGAACATCTTTTATAAAATCATTGTAAAGTCGAAATGTTCTGGTTATTGCTGCAAATAAACATTAAACTGAAAATTTGGTATAATTATCCACTTGAGTACCCTCACAGTGATACACTGTTGAATTTAAAATAAAAAGCTCTTTTATTTGAGCTAAGTTTGATCCCCCGCTTCCATTGAATTTTTTCCATTGCGATGACGTCCCTGCTTCTATGATGACGTCACAGATGCCCTGTATACCTTGGATGAAATTACTGTAGGTCCCAAAAACATTGACCAATTTTCAAATAAACCTATTCGTTAATTCCTGAGTTAACGCTCTTTAAAAAAATCATAATATTTATGTCGCCAACAATTATTGTATTTTCTGTTATTATGTGATCTACATATACATCTTTGTATTTTCGGGTGGTCAATAAACATATATTCCATCTATTCATGCATTCCATCTTCCAGTCTACAATTCCCTGTACTCCCATACCGTTCTCAATCTCGTTCCTTCAGGTATTCGTCGGTCTGTCCATTCTTCTCGGCCATAGTAGAATATATTGTGTTACTTTTCTAAATATTTCTGTTGAACTTCTTATGTGCTTTTGAAGCCTTTAGCGCAATATTGAACTAAGCTCAAATTGTTTAAATTGAGATAAATGGAAAATAAAAAAAATCCCAATGACACAAGACCAATTGGACAGGCTTATTTCAGTAACATGTTTTCATAAAACCCAAAATAAAAAATTAGATACAAAAGTAATACAGTAGAACCTCGAATATCCGGGCCTGCCGGGACCGGACTTTTGCCGGATAATCGAAAACACGGATAATCCAAAAACTTCATTTTTATTTCTTTAATCATTTATTTACACAAATGCATATCAAAAGAATAAAAGAAACGTGATACATACATGTAACAAAAAAACAAAAGTTTTAATATTTAAACATAATACAACATATATGAACAGTAATAACTAAAAACGTTAATAAAATCACTTACAAAAAAAATCAGTATTTTTTTTGTTTTTCGGCTTCGTAAATTCTATTCCTTATAATTTCCTTCATTTTTCTAAGTTGAAGTAGATTAATGTTATCAGTTTCAGGTTGTTCTTCAAAGTAATGGATAAGTACATTTACTGCATCTCCTGCTTCTCTATGACTTGTTTTGATGATGACATTATTTTCATCGTCATCACTACTGTTGTCAGAACTTTCTGCAGAGGTCTGGTTATTTAGATAATCTTCGTCAATAATATTCTGATACCCTTTTTCGTCGTGATCACATTCTATCCATTCCTGTATTTTTGCGTTATCTATTTCTTCCAAGCCTTTGATTTGTGAGGCTATAGATGCGATGTCTTCGATTGATAACTCATTTTCATCTTCAGTACAATCTTCTTCATCTGCTGTTAAGGGCATAATTTTATCAAATGCTCTTTTAATGTTAGTCTCTTTCACTTCACTCCAAGCGCGAGTTACAGCATAAATTGCTTCTTTCAAATTCAGACATTTCCAAAATCCCATAAAGTCACATTCTCCCAACAATTGGAGCATAAGGTCTTTCCTATAAAGCCTCTTCATGGTCTCTATAACACCTTGGTCCATGGGCTGGGCAATAGATGTCACATTAGGAGGAAAATATGCTACGAATATGTTCCCATCTGCTGATTTTAGTTGCTATACATCAGGATGCGATGGAGCATTATCCAGTAACAGTACAGCCTTGGCTGGAAGATTATTTTCTTGCAAATAAGTTCTAACTTGTGGTATAAATTTTTCAAAAAACCACTCGGTCCATCCAAGCAGCCTTTTGATTATAATAATCAACTGGCAGTGTTTTTACATTTTTAAAAGCCCTCGGATTTTTTGATTTTCCTATGACAGCTAGCCTAAGCTTATGGCTTCCTGATGCATTAGCACAGCATAACACTGTTAAACGGTCTTTACTTACCTTGAAACCTAAATAAAAAAATAACTTAAAAAAAAACAATCAGTACAATTCAAAAATAAAGCTAACCTGGTGCACTAGTTTCTGAGCCTGCAGCAAGTGTTCTCTTCGGCATTGCTTTCCAATAAAGTCCAGTTTCGTCGCCATTATACACTTGCTCGGGTTTTAGGTCATGCTCCGTTATAAGATTTTCCAAATCATAGCAAAATTCAACCGTAGCTATATCATCGGCACTTAATTTCTCCCCTTGAATAGCTAATTGTCGTATTCCATGACGTTTTTTAAATCTGTATAGCCAACCGTAAGAAGCAGAGAAGTTTCCTTTAATTTTCAATTGCTCGTGAAACTTTTGTGCTTGCCTAGCACACATCGATCCTGATATTGGAACCCCTTCCGATCTTTTTTGTAAGAACCACTTGGTCATAGCATCATCAAGTTTAGGAAAAGTAGATCCTTTTAGAGACTTCCTGTCAGAAATAGCTTTTGCACTATCAGCTTTAGCTACAAAGCTCTGTAACTTGGCTTTATTCTTCACAATGTCGCGAACCGTTTGTTTTCCAATGTTATATGTTTTAGCCAATAGAGCAACATCTTTCTTTTTTTCAAATTGTTTTAAAATTTCCATTTTTTGTTCTAAAGATAATACATTGCGTTTACGCTTTTCGTTAGCACCGGTACGCTGCATTTTGTGCGTGTTTAACGAGTCGGGTTGATACTGTTAATAGTTGACGAAAATAATAAGTAAACACGTATGTAAACCTCTGGCCAACAGACACGGATAATCCGCGCACGGATGACCAATTTAACATGCCGCACGGAGAATCCGCCGCCCGGATAAAGCGCGCACGGATAATCGGGGTTCTACTGTAGAATGCTTTGAGATGTACAAAATACCAAAGTAACATTTTGGCATCAAATCAAAAACAAAAAAATAAAAAAAAATTCTGGTAAATTTGTGAATTTTCTTAAATAAATGTTTTAATGTACGATTTAGAGACAAATGTTAAATACAAAAGTTGTAGAACGTGTTAAGGTCTATGAAAAAGCTCATTCTGACGATGATATTGATTTATCGAAACAATTGTCAATTTTTTAGAATTTTCAATAACTTGTATTATATTGTGGAATTAACTAGAGACCTCGAGTTTCATTTAAAAACACTAATATGAGCATATTCCACGAAGTAAGGGTCGAGACAGTCAACTACATTAATCCCTTTATGTGTTGAATTTTAAACAATTTTACTTTAAAAGTTTAACATGTACATCATTGTATAAGTTGGATGTTTTTATGGATACATTTTTGTAATAACTGACGAGTAAACACTGATGATGAGTTAACAGTCGAAAGCGCTCTGCTACGATTTTTAAAATTAAAGTATTTTACACTAAATACAATTTTTTTTTCATTTTTCAATTATATTAACACGTGTACACAGGAGGTTTTTATATAATATTGAAAGACTGGGGGTTCAATATGCGGAAGAAAGACGAAACTGAATATAAAAAAGTTGTGGTGAAGACAATGTGGAATATCGTTGCAAAAAACTGCAAGAAATGTACCACGTTCAATATAATGTAAGTTTCGATTCATTCAAAGACATCTTTCAAAACTGCCGAAGATGCTAGAAATGCGAAGCGCAGAATTCTTCAATGTTGAGTTACGTCACTAATACTCATCTATGGAATGAAAGGTTAGGATTCAAATAATCCATATTTTTACAAACATAACACGTTTTACCCATTGTATTAGCACTAATATGTTACTTAAACAGTATATAAACACTCAAAAATATTTCACTTCAACAAATTTATTCAAAATTCCTACTCAATAATTGGTAAACAACAGCAGACATGTTACCGCAAACGAATACGATGTTGTCTAGCTTATATTTTTTCATACATTTTTTGACAAAATTATTTCGTTGATCATGAAAATACTTTTGTCTAGATTCATTGTGAAAAATATTTCTCACTTACCAAATTTAATGAAGACTAGAACCAGATTCTTATTGATTTTTAAGAATATTATGATGTATAAATCAATCTTTGTGAAATGTGACTACTGTAAGTTGGCTTCAACTATATTCATACATGCTAGGTCCATCTTTTTTATTCGTCCAAGCTACACAATTTAGATTTGAGCTAACGATTTGTCATAAATGTATAGCTAGAAAACTACAATATATTTTTGAAAAATTATAGTTGAATTCAGGACCTTAAAAAGTATGAAGTTTTATGAAAATCTGGAATGGTTTATGTTAGATTTTGCACGAATTACTCTATTTCAACCAATATTTATTCATTAAATATTATTAATACATCAAAAACATATTGACACTCATTATATACATAAACATAAAAGCGACCTTCAAACATAAATTTCATATTCTGAATTTAGTGACATGAAGAGCGCCAAATTTGAATTATTTACTGAACAGTTTAAAATTGGGTACAGAATAGATGCCCCTCCTAAGATGTAATGTTATAGATGAGAAGGTGTGTGGGTTAATGACGCATTCCACTGCGACCCAGATGTGTGAATTGTGGCTCAGACCTTGTTAGAGTTCGCTGTACAGACCAAACCTTTTGATAAATAGGATGGTCATACTATTAGAGACTTTTTTAAAGTCCGTGGGCTCCAGTCGGGTAAATCCGAAGGTCTGGAATCTGAGTTTTTCCAGTGGGGTACAGAGAATGTGCTCTGCAGTTTCGTCTTTCATGTAACAGAATCGACAGTTTTTGTTGCAGACCCATCCTTCTCAAGTGTGTTCTTAGACGACAGTGTCCTGTCACAATGCGTAAATCAGACCTACGCCATTATAAGACCTGTTAGGAGGCTTTCTTCAAGGAGTTTACCATAAACACCTTCGAGTGGGTGAGACCGGGTGTGTATCTCCAGAACCTAAGCCTTTTACACTGGGCCCAATCTCAGATACCGCTTTTTGCGGTGCTGATTGCAATGCCAACGACGGGATTTGGTCCAATGAAAGCAGAATGATAGAAGAGTGAGATAAGAAGGAAATGTGTGCTAGTTTACGGTCGCGGCATAAGAGGCAGTTCTTTAGGTTGCGGAAGTATTTATAGGAAATGAATTTGAGAGAAGAAGAACGCGGGCTCTCAAAGAATTATCTAGAATGGGTTTTATGTGTTGTCAGACTGTTTGTTTTAAGATGTTATAAGGTTGCCAAAAGGAGGATATATGAGTAGAAGGTTGCATAATTCGTAGGTGTGGTATTAATGTATGTATAATTAATTAAATTACTCAGGTAGGATTTTAAATCCGAACAGTCGGTATGAGTGTCGTCGGGTCTTTTCAGTGACCCCAACTTCACGTCCTCCCAGATCTCTCGAGGTAATCTTGTGGATTATAGTACTAGAAGGTATGTCTGATATATTCAGACAGAACCTTCTCCAAGACTCTCTTTATGCTTCTCTGATGGCTTTGTTGTACTCTGTTAGAGAACTGCGATATTTGTCCCATTCGCCTGACTTTTTGGACCGGTACCTCTATTGTCTTTTCTTTCCCTTAGTGGGCAGTTATCTTGGTAGGCGGATATGAAGGCTGTTTGGAGTTGATTACTATCCACTTCATGCTCTGCACTATTTCTAATGGGACTGCACTATTTCTAAGGGACTAGAGATGTGGTTGACCCACTCCAGTCTGCACTTTTAGGGTCGCGAAATTGGGGTAGAGTTAATCGGTTTGTCCTCGTGTCAAAACGGAACATGAGGGCTCGGTTAAAATTCTCCAGTTAACAATCTCCGCACTAATGAATGCCCTTCCTAATCCACGTAATACATACATTTTTCGTGAAATTAATGTAATCCAATCGAAGTAGTGTTAATTAATTTTAAGCCAGCCCGATATACTCCTTATTGAATTTTATTTTTAAGATATTTGATATTGGGAAAGGCACCGAAACGCCAATAAACAATTTGGAATTTCACAGACATCCTGGACAAGATAAATACGTCGTAATCGTCACAACGCCTTCGAGGTTTTATTATTTCACTGGCTCAGTCAATTCCGAAGACAAACCTATTTTACAACAAGTGTTTAATAAGTATTTAAATATTCCCGAAAAGAACACTTTTATGGAATGTAAAAGTAACAGCAACCTGTCTAAATTGCAGCTGTGGTCCGAAAATTTAAATACTCCAGACTCTTTTGCTTGGATAACTGAAGAAGGTATAACTTTTAGTCAGGTAAGAATATATATATATATATATATATATATTTTTCATTTATATTTCTTGGGAATTTTTGGTCCTGGATTAATTAAATATTAGATGATTTTTAAATGTTTATTGTAATACATTAACGTTTCGGTCGTTTTTGACCTTCATCAGAATATAAAACACTAAAATAGAAATAGGTTCTTAAAATCCTAGTGTATACATTGTAAAACTATGACATACCTGTGGATTACATTCCAGCGAGTGTGTTAATATGTGATGTGGCACTCGCTGGAATGTAATCCACAGGTATGTCATAGTTTTACAATGTATACACTAGGATTTTAAGAACCTATTTCTATTTTAGTGTTTTATATTCTGATGAAGGTCAAAAACGACCGAAACGTTAATGTATTACAATAAACATTTAAAAATCATCTAATATTTAATTAATCCAGGACCAAAAATTCCCAAGAAATATAAATGAAAAAAATATAAACTTTAAGGTCCAAGAAAAAAACTCGAATTTTCTAAATATATATATATATATATATATTAATAAAAAATATTTGTTTTATACTCAAGCAGGTAATTCTTGAGTTTAGTGACTTTTCCGAAAAATGTCGGAATTTTTATTTTCGGTATGAACTCTCATATTACATCATAACTAACGATGGACCGTCGGGGAATTTGATTTCCACTCCCCAATAAAAAGTTATGGGATTTTGATGATCGTGCGATAAAGTAGAGCATTTTAGAACATTTTCACGCTTATGCTGGAGTTGCGAGGCGGGGGAATTGGTCATAACTTTTTAAACTCATTAAAAAAACTCCACTTCTTTCTGTCAGTATCCAGCTTTTTAGCTTCCATACATGCTTTACCTTTCCGCTGTAATACTTCCCCTATTACCTCATTTCAAGTATTCCTAGGACTACCTCTCTTTTTATTCTTTGAATTTTTTGCTTTCTATATTCTTTTAGTTAATCTAGTCTCCTCCATATGCTACAAACGCCCCCACCAGCCCAGTTGTCTTACCTCAATGTACTCCAAAGTTGACTGTATTTCCAGTTCGTCTTTTACTATTGTGTTTCTTCTCTTATCCTAGTAGTTATACTAAGTTTGTCCTGGCTCGGTGGCGCTGGTCACTACGACGACAGGGTGTCGTAGGTGGCGCTGGTGTCGTTGGCAAGTGATTCAAATCGCTGGTTGGCTGGGGAAGGTCACGATACAGGACCGACCACGGAGTGTCGACATGTCAAAAAGGCGGAAGAGGGCGCTGGGGAGGGTGACGATACAGGGTATCGCCATAAATATCACGTGGTATCGACATAAAGATCAATATACGGGGTGTCGAAATGTCAAAAAGGCGGATGAGAGCGCTGTGAAGGGTGAAGATACGGGGTATCGCCATAAAGAGCACGGGGTGTGTCGGCATAAAGATGCTAAAAAGGCGCACTCTGCTACTATTGGACGAATGTTTCATCGAACAAACGGTGTTAGGTACGCCACTACGACGTTCGATATACAGGATGTCGACATAAAGATGCCATAAGGGCACTCGGTTATTATTGGTCGGATTGAAGTCGAACAAACGGTATTAGGTACGCCACTACGAAGTTCAATATACAGGGTGTCGACATAAAGATGTCATAAGGGCACTCTGCTATTATTGGACGGATTTTCATTGAACAAACGGCATTAGGTATGTTACTACGACGTTCGATCAATATACAGAATGTCGACATAAAGATACCATAAGGGCACTCTGCTACAAACGATGTTATGTTAGGTACGTCACTACGACGTTCTAACAATATACAGGGTGTCGACATAAAGATGGTAGGTACGTCACTACGAAGTTCAATATACAGTGTGTCGACATAAATATGTCATAAGGGCACTCTGCTATTATTGGATGGATTTTCATCGAACAAACGGCATTAGGTACATCACTATGATGTTCGATCAATATACAGGATGTCGACATAAAGATGCCATAAGGGCACTCTGTTATTATTGGTCGGATTGAAGTCGAACAAACGATATTATGTTAGGTACGTTACTACGACGTTCTAACAATATACAGGGTGTCGACATAAAGATGTCAAAAAGGCATTCTGCTATTATTGGATGGATTTCCATCGAACAAACGGCATTAGGTACGTCACTACGACGTTCAATCACTCCTCTTATTCGTCCTAAATACATAATTTCAGCCGCTTGTATTTTGCTGTTTTGTGTCCTATTAAGTATCCAAGATTCACATCCATGTGTTAACACTGGTCTGTAAACATATGTAAATACCTTTAATTTAGTTGTACTTGAGATTTCTTTTTTATTAAAAAACTTTTTATTTTTAGAATAATATTAAATTAATTGGTTTTTGAACTCTTCGATATATTTCTGCTTCTTGTGTTCCACCCTGATCTAACTCTACTCCAAGATATTGAAATTATTCCATTTCTTCTATACTCTGATCTTCAATATATATTTTTATATTTTCGGTTTTATCACCAATCACCTTAGCTTTATTCTCATTCATGCTTATTTTCATACTATACGCCTTTAATGTTTCAATCCATATCTTTAGGTCTTGTTGTAGTTTCCTCTCACTTTGCACAAATATAACAATGTCGTCTGCATAGGCATTTGTTATTTCAACTTTTTGCAAGTTTTTATTTCCTACTATATATTCCCCACATTTATTATTTGGTTTCTTTATTCTCTCATCCATAACAAATGGAAAGAAAATGGCTTAATCCTCCGCCCTGTCTAAGTCCACAATTAGTTGTGAACGCCTCTGATCTTCTATTATGGCTTATAACAGTATTTATATTATTATCATATATTTTTGTACAATTCTTATTGTTTTGTTATCTACCCCTCTTTTTTCCAATATTTTCCACATTCTTTTCCTTGATACCATACCAAATACCTTTTCTAAATCTATGAATACGCAATATATATTTCTCTTCTCTTGTATACATTTCTAAGTCATCTTGTATGCTCCCTCCACCTCTAAACCCATTTTGCGCATCGTCATTATGTGTTTTCCACGACTTTTCAAAATTTTCGTTCTAATATCTGTTATAGTATTTTCATGCTTGTACAGAGCAATGTTAGTCCCCTGTAGTCACTACATTCCCGTCTATCACCTTTTTTGTATATAGGTACAATTGATGCAATTTGCCATTATTTCGGTATCTGTTCTTCTTTCCAGCATTTAATGTATATATTTAGTAATAACTCTTCTCCACTTTCACCCATGTTTTTGATCATTTCTCCAGTTATCTTATCGCATCCTGGTGCTTTACCATTTTTTAACTTTTTAATTATTTCTGTGAATTCATATATGCATATTGCTTCATAGTTGTCATCCTGTATTGTTTGTATTTTTTCTTTATTGATTTAGTTGTGCTTTCTCCGTTATCTAATAGTTCTAGAAAATATTCCTTCCATTCTTCCATTATTTTTGTATAGTCTGTTAACATTTCTCCTTTAATGTTTTTAATATTATTTATATTTATGTTTTTTCAATCCTCCATAATTTTAGCACACTATTTTTGGTTACATTTGCTATCCTGCTCTATTTTTTCTCCAAATTGGTCTCCATTGATCTTCTTATGCATTTTTTACTAATTCTTCGTTTTTTTCTCTCGGTTTTATATTTTTCATAATCTACAGTATTCCTAGACCCTAGATAATTTCTCCACATGGTTTTCTTTATTATAATTTGGTTTCTAATTTCGTCAGGGTTACTATTAGTTTTTTGTAATCGTTGCTTTATCTGTTAATTGCTGGTGAGCATTATTTTGTATCTTAATCAGGTTATTCGTATCTGTTTCCCATTTCCATTACTCAGATTCAATGTACAATTTCCTGTAGTCAAAAATTAATCAAACATTTCATTTTCCGAATTTTATTAACGATAATATACTCTATAATTGAAATAACGCATTGGCGATAAAATACAAAATTGTCATTTTTATTCACCCATTGTTTGCTGTTTATAGTTTTGCCAGAATAAAAATAATTACTTCACTCACCTTTAACACTGGAAATATGAAGAGGTTTCTGTTGGGAACATTGCCAACTCACATCAGAACTATTCTATGTCCACTATCAATTTACTGTTCCTCCTGTTTTCAGGTCAGAAATACTGTAACTCCATTTATACGATTTGAGATACAATACATGTAGCACGTAACATACCTCTGTATCAGTCGATATGCCACTAATGGAGATCCAAAATTTATTTACTAAGCGGTAAAAGCAAACTTTTGCAGATGTGGGATAGAGCTTCATTTGGTATAAGAAACGAAAAATTGCATTTTTTGAAGATAGAATAGTTCTTAATTAAGGCAACAAATTATTGTTCTTTAATTGTAAATAAATTCAACTGTGCGTCATTCATTTGGGAATGTATCGTTAATTTCGAAAGAGATATGTAAAGCTAAATATCTCAAAAATGGTAAAATACTGATATAACACTAATTCAAGAAAATTGGTTTAAAATCAAGCCTTTAAAAAAAAATTTTCAGAGTGTTCCGATCAAAATAACAAATTTAATATCAACTGGTATAATCGGAATAATATGTTAAATTGACTCATATCAAAAAATCCGCTAATACCAAATTTGATGAATTTTCCTGTTACAATTTTTGGCCGGTAATAGTAAAAAGCCTCGTAGAAACAACTATTTGTTTGACTGATTTAAAAATTGTATTCTCAGTTTTGTTGACGTGAACATTAGCTAATTATTATAATTTTCCAGATCAACATTGCTACAGATAATATAGAATCAATTAGTTTGAAGACCAACCTTATTTCGTACCCAAAGTCTATTTACGAAGATTCAGTGCTTAAAAAGTTTCCCATCGCAATGGCACTAACTCAGTTTCACATCCTTCTAGCTTATACAGATTCCGTAAAAGGAGTTTGTCTATTAAACCAAGAAATTGTTTACGAAGACAATTACAATGAAGCATTCGGTAGACTTATTAATCTAATCAAGGACGTTAGAACAGGAGATATTTGGGCTGTAACGGAAAACTCTGTATTCCGTTTTAAAGTTACTAGAGAAGAGCGTAACATTTGGCAAATATTTTGCTATAAAGGTGAATTTGAATTAGCGAAAAAGTATTCCAAAAGTAATATACAATGGTACAACCACGTTTTGATTAAAGAAGCTGATAAATTATTCAGTGATAGAAAATACGAACTTAGTGCCCAGAGATATGCAGAAACTGAATGCAAACTTGAAGAGGTGTGTTTGAAATTTATAGAAGCTGGACAACAGGACTCATTGAAACTGTTTTTAAGGTTAGTATTGGATTATTAACATAATTTGGGTTAAAAACAAGTAATTGTAGTTATAATAATGTTTACTTAGATTTTAGATTATTCACAAGTTTATTCTAATTTATGTTCTCTAATACAACACTCTTTATATAAAAACTCATATAAGTGTTTTAAGTGAAACTCACTGTTTCTAGCTAATTCCACAATACAATTAGCTAAAAACAGAGAGTTTCATTTAAAACACTAATATGAGTAGATTCCACGAAGTAAGGGTCGAGACAGTTAATTTCATTAAAAACTCATATAAATTTAATTTATCTTGAAACTGATGCTATTTAATACTACTGTACTCCTTAACTTTATAATGTTGTTGATAGTGTTTTTAGATGCAGTGGGATGTAAAAGAAATAGTGAAGTTTTATTTTAATTTGTATGTGAAAATTTCGACACTTCTATTATTAATTTTACAAAACATCTTTCTTCTTACCACCCGCATTATGTAGTAAAAGAGGGGTCATGTATTGACCACCCACGTTATCTCGATGATGTCGGTCTGTCTGCCTGTGGAGATTTAGGCAAAAATTTATAAAGATTAAATTAATCAGCAGATCAAAATACACAACTTTTGTTTCAAACATTTTAGTCTAAAATTATCTGTTTACTTTTTTAACCATTTCACTGCTTACGACGTCTGACGGCGTCATTCAGCTACTAAAATTCAGTGCGCACGATGATCTCTAATGTTGTTATATTTGCGACATTGCTATGTATAACATAAATCGTATATCATTTTTGTCAGTTGTCATTGAAGATTGTTCTTGAATAACATATACAGTTACCACGTGTATTATATTTGTTTAATTAATAATGTGAATCTTAATACTGATTAGAAGTGATTTATTATAAGGCCTTCAGCCATGTCTATTTCTACACATACACAACAAAGAATTGGCGACGAGGTAGGAAAATTAATACAAATCGATCCTACAAAATACAAATTTTACTACAAGTAGGGCAAGCGACACCATTTCAATTATTACTTCGACAAGCACAATACAAATCAAGGCAAAAGAACTACTACATACACTATATCTACATTTGCAATAGAAACATTTGACCCAAAGCAAAATAAATGGGCTTTTAGTTTCTGAAAGACTTAAACTGCACTATTTACTACACACATGGGCTCCAATGCATACAACACACTATATGATAAATTGGCACCTGAAGTTTCGTACGACAAAGACTACTTTATAGTGATCGCCTCAGTTTAACAAATAAAATAGATATGTTTGTTTTGAAATTGACTGTCTCGACCCTTACTTCGTGGAATATGCTCATATTAGTGTTTTTAAATGAAACTCAAGGTCTCTAGTTAATTCCACAATATAATACAAGTTATTGAAAATTCTAAAAAATTGACAATTGTTTCGATAAATCAATATCATCGTCAGAATGACAGAAGTTACATTTCATTTTATGCCTACCTGATGTTTAGTAGTTATATTTTTGGCTAGACTAAGAAGTAACCTAACTTGTGATTGGCTTAATATATGTTTATAGAAAAAAGAAGAAGATGTGATATTACAAATATTGAAGCTTAGATATTATTAGCCCTATGGTGATATCCTGGATATCATTTTTCCAATTAAGATCAGTATAACTGTGCAATGATATAGAAAACCAGGAAAACTATATCTGCTGATCTTTACAATTATCACTTAATAAGACAGTTTATTAGTGGAGAATTCCCTAGATTTAACTGTTCATTGACAACTTCATATTGTGGGTTTCTTAAATGTCTTCTAATTTCCAGTTCTTCAAGGAAATCCAGTTCTTGTTTCTTTTCACAAATATGCAGCACTTCTAGTTCTGTGTTAGGTGTCAATGAATGATTGGTGTCAAGTAGATGTTTTGCGTAGTGAGATTTATCTGGTTGAGCACTTACGAGCTTACAGATTAAAACAACCAGATAAATCTCACTACGCAAAACATCTACTTGACACCAATCATTCATTGACACCTAACACAGAACTAGAAGTGCTGCATATTTGTGAAAAGAAACAAGAACTGGATTTCCTTGAAGAACTGGAAATTAGAAGACATTTAAGAAACCCACAATATGAAGTTGTCAATGAACAGTTAAATCTAGGGAATTCTCCACTAATAAACTGTCTTATTAAGTGATAATTGTAAAGATCAGCAGATATAGTTTTCCTGGTTTTCTATATCATTGCACAGTTATACTGATCTTAATTGACAAATGATATCCAGGATATCACCATAGGGCTAATAATATCTAAGCTTCAATATTTGTAATATCACATCTTCTTCTTTTTTCTATAAACATATATTAAGCCAATCACAAGTTAGGTTACTTCTTGGTCTAGCCAAAAATATAACTACTAAACATCAGGTAGGCATAAAATGAAATGTAACTTCTGTCATTCTGACGATGATATTGATTTATCGAAACAATTGTCAATTTTTTAGAATTTTCAATAACTTGTATTATATTGTGGAATTAACTAGAGACCTTGAGTTTCATTTAAAAACACTAATGTTTGTTTTGATTTTTTCTTGTCCCAAACATCTATGCAGTTGAGTCGCTGCTTTTAAAATTAATTAACAATACTTGAATTTTATTTAATAAAGGCATATTCTTATATAAATTTTAAAGGATTATTTGTTGTAACCTTAGATACCTTTATGGTTATAACTAAAAGTGGCAACATTGATCAAAATTTCAGTAACTGTTTTATGTGTCAATGGTAACCTATTTATTAGTTGTGTCCTTGTTTAATTATCATACCAAGAGATGCAAATATCGCCAGAGTGTTCTTGTCAATAATTTCGGATACGCTGTAGTATTGTAGTAAATAATGTCAAACGTGGTTTGTTCATACGAACGCCATTACGACTAGAGAGTAAATATTTAGTTCTTTCGTTTTAATGTATTTTTCAAGACAAAATAAACTTTTAAGTTAATTAATTTAATGTTTTTGGATTATCATGATTCAGAAGAACAGCCGAAATTACCAAGACCCATGTATCTATAATACCAACCCTACTTTTTGTAATTCATTCATTATTTCACTACTGTCGTTTAGGATTGTAAGCCGCAAAAATAAATGTGTTTACGAATGAATAGCCCTCTCTATTGTATATTATCTAAGGTCATTACAATGGATGAATTTTTGTATCCTGTTCCTTTGGAAATCGCAGAAACATTTAGATTTCAATCCAGAAGGCAAGATGAGTGAATTTTTACATGCTCTACAAAAATTGGCCATAAACTGTAAGTTTGGAAACATTTTAAGCTTCCGGGAGTGGTGACAGTAGTATATGGGACACTTGGCGACCGTTTTAGGAGGGGGGTGTGCTGGGAGACGTGACGTCATGAGAAGTGGGGGCGTGACGCCATAGGGGGGGGGTCGTAACGTCATGAGTGGTGGGGGCGTGACGTCATGAGAGGGGGGGTGTGACGTCATGAGTGGCGGGGTGTGGTGTCATCCGTCACGTACGTCATCTGTCAACAGTCACATGCGTCAACTGTCACGTCTGTCAACTGTCACATGTGTCATCTGTCATATGCGCCATCTGTCAACTGTTACATGTGTCATCTGTCATATGTGTCACCAGTCATCCGTCACGTACGTCAACTGCCACGTGTGTTGTGTTCTGTGACGTGTGTCAAGTATGTGTCGTCTGTCAAGTGTTAAGTGACGTATGTCTTCTGTCGTATGATCTGGGACGTGTGTCTTCTGTCGTGTATCAGCTGTCGTCAATACTGTCAAACTACATTGTCCGCCAACTGTCGTCAATACTGTTAACCTACATTACACGCCATCAGTCGTCAATACTGTCAACCTACATTGTCCACCATCAGTCGTCAAGACTATCAACATACATTGCCAGTCGTCAATAATGTCAACCTACATTACACGCCATCTGTCGTCAATATTGTCAACCTACATTGTCCACCATCAGTTGTCAAGACGATCAACATACATTGCCAGCCGCCAGTCGTCAATACTGTCAAACTAGATTGTCCGCCATCAGTCGTCGATACTGTCAACCTACATTACACGCCATCTGTTGTCAATACAGTCAACCTACATTACCAGCGTCAAAAAGGTTAACCTACATTGTCTACCATCTGTCGTCAACACTATCAACATATCAAATGTCTGTCGTTAATAGTGTCAACCTACATTGTCCGCCATCTGTCGTTGGTACAGGCAACCTACATTGTCAAATGTCTGTCGTTGATACAGTCAACGTCTTCGGCAACAAAAAGGTTCTTATACTCGATAGTCGAAATTGTGTAAAGTGACGTCATCGGTTATCTACCGATTTAAAGTGAACTCCATGAGCGTATCATAGTTTAAGGGTGCGAATACTGAAATATCTGGAATTTCAATTTTTAACATTTGAAATAATAACTTATCACAAGTTGTTCATACGTAAGTTAAAACAAAATAAAAAAATGTTTAAAAGTCAATTCCAACTTACTACTACTAAAACTAAAAAAAAGTTGTTTGTCAAGACCAAAATAAATTACCAATAAGTATAGGTATGTTGCGAGGTCACTTGTAAAATGACTGACTAACTGGAAGCGGTATCACTCCCTGACGACTCCTCAGAATCATCGCTTTCTCCTCCTATATCGATAATGAGTGGTTCCGTCATTACTTCTACACGTATGTCTAAATCCCAAAACTTTATTTCTTCTTTTAATACGTGTTGAATACATTTACGCCAACTCTCAGCAGTAACGGTATGCAGCGCCTCGTCAAACAGTTTCTCAACGTCAGCCATTTTGAATGTACTGTTTTTTCTCGCAACATAATTTTTCACTTGGGCCCAAACCAGCTCGATGGGGTTTAACTCACAGTGGTAGGGAGGAAGTCTAACAACTGAGACGTTGAAATCTTTCGCCATTTCATCGACAACGTACTTAATATAACTGCTTTTATGTTTCCGTACGAGAGATAATAATTCAACTTTTAGCATTGCCTCGTTGTGCGGAATGCTTTTACTCTCTAACCAATCAATTATAACCCTCTTGCGGCTAGCTGAAGTAGGTATTTGCTCCAGTCGACGAGAGTGGTATGAAGCATTATCCATAACTATCACTGAACCAGGAGTTACCTTTGTTAAAATTGATCTAACCATGTTTCAAACCGGTTACCATCCATCTCTTCATGGTAATCGACAGTTTTTTTGGACTGAAAACTTAGTAATCCACCTTCTACAAATCCTTCCTCGCTGCCAATGTGAGTGATAATCAGTCGACGTCCTTTCCCAGAGGGAGCTTTTAAACCGGAAGAGAAGCCCTCCATAAAGGCTTGTCGATTGCTTCGTATATTCATGTCTTGCCACACTTTTGACACAGTGTGGCCTTCATTTAACCATGTTTCGTCAAGATAATATATGTGCCGTCCTTCGTTACGAAACTGTCGTATCTGTTTTAAATAATTTCTCCTCCATTCCACAATGTCATTTCGTTCAATTAAGGCACTGTTTCTACTTCTTGTTTGGTAACGAAAATTCATTAATTTTAAAGTTCGTCTCAAAACTTTATCACTGATGTTTGGTAAAGTATCATCAGCTTCTATTACCTTGCTCAATTTAGCTACCGAGGGGATTTCATTCCTAAAATAAAAAGAATGTATTTCCCTACGTATAGCATTCCGTGTTTGGTCGTCCAAAACAATTTTCTTTCTTCCCCTACTTTCCGGTTTACAGTTTTCACCTCGTTCTCTTGTCAAAGATCCGTCCCGCGATTTCTTTAGAATATTGTATATAGTACTCTCAGAAACTTTAGTTAAATAACTGCACTTAATCACAGCGTCACTAACACCCAACTGTTTGTCCATGGCACGCAGTCCTTCGTACACATTTAATATGAGGACTTTTTCTTCCCGAATTAAATTGTTACGACGCTGTTTTTTATCGCCAACACCGCTACACTCCGCCATTATTGTCACTAAATATACCGATATAAATATTACAATAAATACCAATAATAACCGATTTATCACACAAAACCACAACACAAATACTGATGTTACGTTCATGAAGAGAATAAACACCTCACATAACTGTTTACTATCACTGTCTCATTCGCGTAGCTCGATCTATCTATCTCGTTCTCAAAGCCGGAACATTGAAGCGACTCTCCAACATTGTCAAATCGGCGAGTTTTTCACAACAAACTTTGCGTTCAAGAAATATACATAAACACTTTATTTCACATTTCAAGTAAACTAATTATTATTAGTCTGCTTGAAATTTGAAATAAATATATTAAATTGGTATTGACTTAATTACATTGCATCTTTTGTACCTGAAATATTGACACAATGGATTTGAAGTGTATTTATAAAATACAGCATTTCTCTCTAGAATACATATGGCAACTGCGCTTTAACCAAAGTGTTGATTAGATAGCTCTGACTCACTTTACACAATTTCGACTATCGACTATAATAATAATAAAAATGTTTTGGAACCAGAGGTAGGTATCAGTACAGTATTGATAATCGTGTGGGTAACAGCCAACGATGTGTGCAGAATGTTCTTTAAATGAACTGAGTAATAAATTTATAAAGAAATTTAATGTGTATATGTCTACTTATCAGTTAAAATTTGTAAAACTTGATAATAAATTTGGAGGATCTTTAGAAATGGAAAGAAACCCATTACGAGCAATACTAGAAAAAACAACGGTAAAAGAACAAGCAAATTACTTAAAAGGTGATAAAATTAGAATTGTTGCTCCGAAGTTCAATAACCCTATTTCTACGAAAACATCTGCTAATATTAATTTTGAAAATTTACTGGACCGTATTGAAGACGTTGTTTCCTCAGATCAAAACATAGACATACACGGTACAACTTTTGACATACAAATATTGAAGATACCCTAAGTATATAAGAAACTATTTGTGGAAGAACGTCACAAGAGTTTGGTCTATAGTAGTAACACTTAACAACTATGGCCAACGTGGACACATTCAACCCAAAAAGTAAGACCTAACAGAACGATGTTACGTATTTCATCAGTCAACCACGACAGGAGTCTGTATAAGAAGAAGATGTAGTTCTAATGTATGGAAAGACAGTCAATGTTTAAAGAGAAAAAAGGATCATTCTCGAAAAGATCTTGGTGGTGACAGGTCAAGATCGTGCAGAGAAACTTTATAAATTTGAAATTTATCAAGTCATCCAAAAAGTTTTTACCTAAATATCAACTAGAAATTAAAGTAATTAAGTCAAATTATTATAATTTAGTTGTAGTTTGCACGCAGTGGCTATTACACAACAAATAGTTGGGGGGCATTAGTTCCGCATGGAAGTAAAGCAGGGCGAGCCGGGAGGCTCGCCCATTATAGATGTAGGACAAAATATAACCCAAGAAGGTCAAGGCATAAGGAAACCATTAAATCTATTTTATAATATTAATGATACTGGTCCATTTAAAGTACTCAGTGAACATAAATAAAAAAACGTGGGCAACCTCCATCCAGTAGAAATGGGAAGGATCCTTCACAAACAAAAAATCAATGGAAATCAGCATATCGAAAAAAAGGTAGAAACAGAGTAGCAATTACTTTTAGAACACATACATGCAAATGATTTTAACAATAATGAAGAGATTAAAAAGCAAGGATATGAAACATTCATACCAGCTTCATTATTGACTTATAAGGGAGTAGTGAAAGGGGTAGGTGTCAACTTACCTGAGGAGGAGATTATAAACAGAGCTAATGAAGAATCAGACAATATTTACAAAGTTGTAGAAGTCCGTAGAATAAATCGTAGAGTAGTGGACAAGGTTTCCCAATCTGTTATGTATGTACCAACTGGTTCGTATATCTTTACTTTTCATGGAAAGAATCTCCCAAGGTACGTCAATCTGTATTCAAACAAATTAGAAGTAAGAACATATATTAGACCAATTATATTATGCTTAAAATGCTACAGGTTTAACAATGCGACAAAACAATGCAATGGAAAAGCTAGATGTCATAAATGCGGAAACGAAAATCATGAAGTAGAAAATTGTGAAATTAAAAATAAATATTGTCTGTATTGTAGGAAAGAACATAATATACAGGATCTCTTAAAAAATGTGGAAGAATGTGAGGAGCTAGTTAGGCAAAAAGAATCTGAGTTGATGAGCTACCAGAATCTGTCCTACTATGATGCTAATCAAATGGTCCCCAGAAATCAAGAGACTAGACCAAACAACAGACAGGTAGAGCCAAATTACATTAATTTCCCTCCCTTAAAATCCAAACAAAAACCTAATGAAACAGTGAGTATTTCCCAAAAATCCCTATTTTCCCCTTGTCCCTCCAAAAAAAAAGAATTATAATTTAGTTGCTAATAATCCCAAAAGACCAAGGCAAAATGACTTGACATATGATAAAGCGGCTCACAGTAGCTGTTTGGTTAAAAATCAACTCCTTCCTGCTTCTCCAACTGTCAACAGTCAAAACTATATCCAATCTCTACATAGAACCCCTAACTCCATAACTAATCAAGGTAATTCGCAAAACCTCTACGACAATAACTCTCCATCAATGCTATCAGTCCATTCCCAAAATTTAAATGATATCGTAAATATATCAGATTATTTCAAAGATATTAACACGCCATTAGAAGAATTAATTAGTTATTCCCAAATAATTCAAGAGAGTATTAGAAATAGAGGAGAAGGTACCTCCACAGGGACTGTGGAGAAAATTCCAGGCCCACGCGAATCTGATGAAGAGATGTTTTAAGCTTTTATCGCTCATTAAAATGCAGTATCCTTGTAGATCATAGCTAAGCATTACTCTTGTTTCTTAAATTCAAGCTATTACATTGGAATATACGCAGTGTAAATTCAAATAAACACAATCTTGAATACCTAATGCACCATCTAGATCCTGAGGTAGCTATTCTACAAGAGACTTTTCTTAAAAATAACATGTCTCGGAAAGTATACAAATATATTAGAACTGTCTGTGGATATGGTGTACACACTAGATGTAAATTGAGTGAATGAAAACAACGAGTACTCAGTGTGTATGTGTTTATTAATCTCCAGCTAAGCGCTTTAGGCTATAAATATATTACTTTTAGAATAGATTCCTCTGAAGGACACAATGGCATTGCCATTATTGCAAAAAGGAATATTTTACCTAAGTCTTATAATCCAAACACTTTAAACAAACCTTACAGTACAATTATTCAGGCAATATCAAAAAATTTACTATGGGGGAATATTGGTAACGATCATAATGGCAATGTCATTGTTGATAGCATATTGAATCATAGCTTTATCTGTCTTAATGATGGGTCACCTACAAGGATTAGCCTCCCAGGACAGAATAAAAGTGTAACGGACTTTACCTTTTGCACAGAAGAATTGGGACTTAAATGTTCCTGGGTAACCTTACCAACAGACAAGGGTAGTAGTGATCATTTCCCTATCATTTTAAATTTTTCAGTAAATAATAATGTATCTAAGATCAATAATTATGCAATATCGGTTACGGACTCATTTAACTTTAAACTAGCAGATTGGGGTAAATATAACTGGATGTCAGAAATTATGATAAATCAGATAAATAATGTAACTTATGAAAATATTATTAAAGTTATTAAAGACACCACAGAAATGTGTGTACCAAGGAAAAAGGTCAGGGGCAGTAAAAATAAGGAGCAACCTACCATATGGAGGGATGCTGAATGCACTAAGTTAATTAAAGAAAGAAAAGCCGCTATCCAAAAATATCTTAATGACAGTACAGAAGAAAACTACATCAATATGAACCTACATGTAGCCAGAACAAAAAATGTCCTTAAATCTAAAAAGAAAAACAGTTTCATCCAATTTTGTAGCAATATTAATAGAGAAAGTGACATTAAATTTATTTTGGAACACTGTTAGGAAATTCAATAATAAAAAGCAATCCTTTATGTTACATAATTTTATTAAAGAGAACCTTGATAACTTTGTTAATTATATAACTACTCCTGATATTCCTATTGAACAACAATACTATTTTACAAATACAGAAAATAAAAATTTAACTTATTTTAAACGAAATATAAACTTATTGCTAGCTTATTTATCCAAAAGTCTTGATGAATAGCTTCTTCCAATACTTGAAAACATGATTCACATGTAGGAATTACGTGTTCCAAACATAAGTAATCCTGACATCTATATTTTGTTTTTCGGTTCTTCTTCCAAGAACAAATCTTACAACGACCTATTGTATTTGTCCCTGATATGGTACTTGTTTCGGGAATGGGTATATTGCATATTTCCTGAATACGAAATTCGATCGTTCTTGGTAAATTTTCCACTGTAACCCTCACCTTGATGTAAGGGTCGATCAGGGCCGCGCCAAGCTATTCGGCCGCCCGTGTGCAAACCATAATTTGCCGCCCCTTTTTAATATTTTAAGTAAAATTTAACATTTAAAAAATCGTCACTCCTTACCCCCTTTAGCTAAAAATTGATACATGGGTAAGGTAATAAATAAAATTAAAATAACATAAATGCTAATAATTATATTTAATTTCGATATTAGACATAATATACTTACATGACATTTTAAACATGTGTAATATATGTAACTTTTAAAGTAAACATACAACATAAAGCAGAAATCAGTGAACAATCAGACTAAAAAATCGAGAGATCTATCATCAAATTCGTCATTTTGAGGATTAACTTGTACGGACGAGCCCGTCAGACTGAGATCATTTTTGTAAAGTTAATCGTTATTTAGCGGTGAATATTTGACTGTATTTCTACTTTGGTGAGAGATGATTATTAAAAAAGTAAAAATCAAAATCACAGAAAGTACCAAAACAAATAAAAAATGTTTATAATAGTTAACAAGGAAAAAATAAATTATTGAAAACATGCTTTCCTGCCTTTTTTCGGCAAAATCTTTAATTAACTCGTCGAAGGGAATAGAATCCATAATGTCACTTTCTATGGACATAATTGCTAAGTGGCTAAGTCTTTCTTGTGCCATACTCGATCTTAAAAATGTTTTTATCAACTTAAGTTTTGAAAAGGACCTTTCCCCCGATGCAATGGATACTGGTAGTGTTAAAAAAATTCAAATAGCCACTGCTTGGAAACGTCGAAATTAATTGATTTTCTAAAATGTATTGAAGAATCACTTGAGGGTCTAAATCATTTTCCTCTGGCTCTGGCATGTGACATTTTAAACAATTAATTTCATCAAATAAGTCATTTGCGTCAATATACGATTCTTTACGTGATTCGTCTTTCAAATATAATGCTAAATTTTCACAAGATTTCTTTAATTCTTCTAGAGTTAAGCTAAATATTTTATAAACAAATCCAAAAATATTGTTGAATCTGTCCAATCCCTTAAATCTTTCATCAAGAGATGATAAGGTTGTATCTAATATAGAAAAAAATACGTTCACTTTGTAATGAAATTTAGGGTCGATTATTGGTTCGTCGTTACTTTCATAATCAAACTGTTTTTTCTGCCAGTTCTCTGACGTCAACAAGAATTTGATTAAATCCTTTATCACTTCTTAAGTCTGTTAAAGATGTTTTTATTTTTGTTTAGGCTCTCTAAACAAACTTTAAGATTCATACTTTGATTCTGCATTGATTTACTAAGAGAATTAATTTTAAATAATATTATACCAAATTACTACAGAGTATAAAAAAATGTAATTCTGAATTTTTGTTGCTAACGATCAAGCTAGGTGTGATGTGGTAAAATCTTTTGAAGGCGTGGATGCTTCTATTACTTTGAAAAGAGCATCATAAACTTGCCTAATCTGATATCTCAAAGGTTTGATAGCGTCTATTCTACTGGACCAGCATGTATCAGATAGTGGTTTTAATGTTAAATCTTTTTTTTTTAATAGGTTAATGGCTTTGGCTGAGCGCAATTAGCCAAACTATGTAGGTGTCTGATTATTTAATTAAAAAATTTGTATAATTTTTCTGCAGGATTGAGCACAGTATACATATTTATTTGTGTTAGTATTGTTTATTCTAGTTCAACAATTTTTTTCATTTTCTTTTATTTTTCAAATATTTTTTTTTTCATAATTTGTTTTTTTTTTATTTTCTTTTTAAATCATTTTTTTTCTCATAATTTGTTTTTTATTATTTTTTCTTAATATTTTCTTTTTGGATTTTTTTCTATTTTAATAATTGTTAGTAATTACATATACAATGTTGTGTTTGCATAATTGCTTACAAATTTTACAATTTAAGTTTACGATTTATTATGTGTTGGTACAGTATGTAAAGAGTGTTTATACTTTCTGAAAAAATAATACAATTTAGGTCTATTGGAAGGGTTATATTTGCACTTATTAGTTGATTATATAATTTCCTAATATTTTGGGTATGTAACGGACGCTCAAGTAGGATGTGTGTACCTATATCCCCACAGGAACAATTTGGGTTATCAATCATTTTTAGTCGATGTTTATATACAGGAGTAAGTGCATGATTTGCAGGCACTCGATTTATTGTAACTATAAAATTTCTGTTCACCTCTTTGTAGAACCAACTTTGTTTAGGGATCCTATCCTGATGTTTCTTAAAGTTTAATCCAGTTGTAGATTCATTATAGAGTTTTTGCCAGTTTTCTTTAATTTCTTTTTGTGATTTGAATATGTGGTGGTAATTTAAGTTGGAGTTTTTCTCCTGTTTTTGTGGCTTCCTTTGGGAATTTATCAGCTGTTTCGTTACCAGTTATACCAACATGAGCTTTTATCCATACATATATGACTATTTTGTTATTTGTGTGAATTTCGGGGTATAATTTCAAAATGTTTGCTTCAATATGATTTAATGTTCTCTTTATGTTCATATTTTTTAATCTGTCCACTGCGCATTTACGATCTGTAAATATTACATATCTATTTTTATCTGTATTCGATATGTATTCCATTGCTTGTAAAATTGCTGTTATTTCTGCTGTATATATAGAAGCCTCCTTTGGTAAAGTATATTTGGAATAATGTTTTTTGTTTATGTGGTAGAACGCGCAGCCTGTTTGTTCATTTGCTTTTGAACCATCCGTAAATATATATTCTTAATTTGGCCAGTATTTGTTTTTGAATTTATTGAATTTGGTTTGAGTCAGGTTTGGTATTTCGTCTTGAATTTCGAAATAATATGTTGGTATTTTGTGGGCGTAGAGATTTTCAGGTAGGTATGTAAAGTTAGGTACTTTCGCTTTTGTATGTAATTTGTGTTAGTAGCTAGATATTTCCATAAGACTTTCCACTATAACTGGGTTTTTTTTAGTACCTTTATTTATAGGTGAGGACCTGAACTGTTAATGATTGTAACCTGTTGAGATATGATGCTTCCTTTGCTATTATTTTAGTAATAAACATATTACTGAGTAATTGTCTTCTTAGTTTAAGAGGTGGTATTATTGCTTCCGCTTGCATAATATTTATAGGGGTGGATCTGTTATATCCTAGGCATATTCTCAAACATTTATTCTGTTGGACTTCAATTTTGTTTAAGTGTGTTTCAGCTGCTGTTCCGTATAGATGACTTCCATAGTCTATAATTGACCTTACCATTGTTTTATAAAAGAGTCATGCCGTATTTGATCCGCTCCCCATTTTGTATTGCAGAGAGCTCTTAATATATTCATTGAATTTACAGTTCTTTTGATTACTTGGTGTATACAGTCTTTCCATAAAAGTTTCTTGTCTAACAGTAATCCAAGGTATTTGATGGTATTTGTTATGGGAAAGGTGTATTTACCTAGGGTTATCAGATTTTGCGGACAACTTCTAGTTCTGGAAAAGATACATACTTCGGTCTTGGTTTCTGATATAGACAGCCCAATATTATCAAGCCATTTTTGGATTGGACTAAATTCCGCGTTAATAATTCTTGTACATATTTCAACTGATTTTTCTGTGGTGTATAACACAATATCGTCGGCGTATTGTACTATTTTAGATTTTGGTGATATGATTTTTTCAATATTCATTGTATAGAGGGTGAATAGGATTGGACTGAGAATGCTGCCTTGTGGTAAGCCGTCTCTGGAAATTCTTGGATCTGAAATGTGTGTGTTGGTTAATTTTTCAGGAGACTGATCTATTTGAATATGCGTTCTTAATGAAATTTGCCATATGAGTTGGTAATCCTATGTTGATGAGTTTTTCCTCCAGTAAATTCAATTGGACATTATCGAAAGCTGATACTACATCTATAAATGTAGCTAAAGTGTGGTGTTTTTGTGAATAACCCAGATAAATATCGTTTACTAATATTGTTAGAGGTTCTTGGGTGGACCTACCTTTTCTAAATGCATATTGTGAGTCAGGCAAAATTTTGTCACTCTCTAACCAATGTTAGAGTCTGTTCTTAATCATGCTTTCCAAAGTTTTAAAGACGCATGATGAAAGTGATATAGGTCTCTATGATTCTGGAGTATCATCTCTTTTACCTGGTTTTTTTATGGGTAAAACGATGTAGTCTTTCCATTTTTCGGGGAAAGGTATCTTGTTTGTCTAGATAGAGTTGAACAGTTCTAGCAGAGCTTTTTTATGTTCTATCGGCATTTTATAAATCATTATATATGAAATATTGTCCTTACCGGGGGCGGTATTTTTGGTTTGTTTCAAACTTTGTTCTAGTTCCCACATATTCAATATTGAGAGTAGAAATGTATTGTTTCGTTGTACTGTAGTTATTTGGTGTATAGATTTGTTGTCAACCCCAAGGGGAGAGATTTTCGTATGAAATTCATTTACCCAGTCCGCTTCCGGGTCTATTGGTGTTTTATTTGATTGTTTTCTATTTTTAAATCGATTTACTTTATCCCAGACTTCTTTAATTGGTGTTCCTCGATTAAGACTCTGACAATAATTTCTCCAGCTCTTCCTTTTGGTTTCTTTAAAAATCCTTTTTGTCACTGCATTTAGTCTTTTTTATTCTATCAAGTTGTTAAGGTTTGGCGATCGTTTGTAGTGGGAAAATGCTTCTTTTCTTGCTAGAGCTGCTATGTTGCAAGTTTCATTCCACCATTGCTTTGAGCAGTGATTGCGTTTTTTGTTTCTTGAAAAGTGTTTTGGGATAGCGTTCTCTGCTGCTTTGTTTATATTTTCGATGACACCATCATATGTTGTTTTCGGTTCTGTCAACTGTAATACAGAAGAGTATAATTCCCAGTTTGCATCTTTGAGTCTCCATATGTTGTGGGTTGTTAGTGAGTTTTCTGGTAGCGGATTGTTACATTCTAGTTTGACGTCTATTGGGAAGTGATCTGAACCATATGGCTCATCTAAGGTAGACCATGTAATTTCTTGAGTTAGATCTTGGGTGCTAAAGGTTAGGTCTATAACTGATTTTCTAGTTCTGACTAGTGTGGGAGATGTATCATTTAATATAATTAAATTACAGTGTTATATGGCTTCCAATAGTACCTTACCGTATATGTCGTCACATTCATTATTCCATGCCAAGTTATGGGCATTGAAGTCGCCCCCAATTAAAAATGATTTTGGGATTTGGTCGAAAAATTGTATCCACTGTTGCAGTATACGAGTTCGCGATTTAACATATATAGAGACTATATATATTGTTTTCCCAATTTCGGGTATATCGACTGATATACATATATATTCAAAACTAATTGTGGTATGTATTGGTATCTCTTGATACCGTAGATTTGACTTTACCAAGATAGCCCCTCCACCATAGCCGGTCACAGCGGATATTGTTAAAAACCAATGAACCCATAGTACGTACTTCCCTGGGCGGTACCATGTCTCGGATAATAAGGTAACAGTGTAGTTTCCCTTATCTAGTAGGTATTCTAAATTCGTTTTATTCGAGACTGCCGAACGGCAGTTCCATTGCAAAATATTTATGTGGTTTAGATCTGAGAAAGTGATGACATATTTACATCTAGTGTTGATTTAACTAAATTTTCCAGTTCTTTCTTATTTACATTTATGTTTTTTGATTCTAATAAAATTGTAACAATTTGTATAACTAATTGAAATATTGAATTTATTGTGCTCAAATCTGCAGATGGTGATTCCAATTGAGAATTGATATTTTTGGTATAATTTGGATTTTCTAATATTCCACCACAAGGCATTGGGTGTCTTGGGAAGGATATAATTTCTTTGTGTAATTTTAAAATTGGGTCAGGACTGTTTGGCCTTTACCTTTTGTGAGCTCGAGGGTTGGATTGGTAGTACTAAAATTTGTTGTTGGAGTTAAATTGATGATATTGGATGGGGTTGGATCGATTGTAGGTTGACTGGAATTTAGGGGGGGGGAAGATTTGGGGCAATATATATTCATAGTTTGTGAATTTGTCACATTTGAGTTACTGTTTGTAACACTTGCATAAGAATTACTACCTATCTGTTTGTTTGCATCATGGTAACCTGTTGACATAGACTCTTTAATTAAGTTCTGTCTATTAAATTCCGGGCACGCTTCTAAGTTACTTGTAAAATGGTCACCCGAACAATTGAAACATTTTGGTGTAAGTTCAGTATCTTTGCAATCTTTAGTGTTATGAGATTCTCTGCATTTGCCACACCTTGGCTTGCCCTTACACTGGTTTCCAGTATACCCGTATCTTAAGCAGTTAAAACAAAGCAAACATTTTTATTTTATTTTTAATATAATCTTCCGAGAATTCCGTTGAAATATCCCTGACTACGCCCTGTCTAATAACCATAAATTTAGGTATGTATATTTCCAAATTGTTTTTAATAAAAATTTGATCATTTTTTCTGGATAATAATAATAATCTTTAAACTTAATTCTTATTCTATTTCTGCCAATTGAGTTGATGCTAGAAATTTTATCATCAATTTCCGCGAAATTAGATAATACAATATCTCCTATTCTTAGCGCATTTATTTAACCTACCGTTTGAATACATTTGAATTGTTTTCTGAATAAACATGAAAAGGCCCTAAACCATTTTGTTGATATAAATAATCCACCTTATATTTTGCGACCTCTTTTTCAGAAGTATTAATTGAGGTAATTACTGTTTTAGTTTTTTGTGTATTTGTTTCGATTATTTCAGAATGTTTATTTATGATACTTATCTGGTCTTTTTCCTCGAATCCTAAAAATTCGTCTACAAGTTTGTAGTTTCTGCGTTACTTAATTCCATATCAATATCTTTATTTTTATTTTCGGGGGGCCTTCCCCCACTAGTCCCACTCGTAGATTATATTTTATTTTTCACTTAATCAGAGAAATAAATTTCACTAATCACTTAATATATTTTGATTGTAAATAGTTTTTGTTTAGACTATAGAGATAACACCGATTTTGCTAATTAGCTTTTAATTACGCTCTCTAGGAAGGTCCAAAACAAACTGTAATGTTAAATCTGAAATGTACGTTTTCAAAATTGATCATCTTTTCGTTGATGCAGAAAAAAACAAATAGATTTCTTGAACAATATCAAAGAATCCTGATACTTCAAAAGAAATCTTAGCAGCATCATTAACGACTAAATTTAGCGAGTGCGCTGAACAAGGAACAAAACATGCTCGCGGGTTTATATTTAAGATTCGAGTCTGTAAGCCACTATGTACTCTCCGCGCATATTTGCGCCATTATCGTATCCTTGACCGCGCAAATCGTGTATACTTAAATTCAGTTTTAGCAACAAATCTGTCACATAGTTACATAAACCAGCACCAGTAGAATCAGTAATAGGACAAAACTGAATGAAATGTTCACGTATTTCAATTCTTTTCGTTAACTCATTTAATACAACAAACCTCAAAATTACACTTAATTGCTCTGTATGACTCACATCTGGTGTACAGTCGAGAATTATAGAATGATATTTTTATTTTCTTACTAGATCTAAAATAGTATTTTTAATTTTTAAACCGATTAAATCGATCAATTTATTTTGAATTTTATCACCTAAATAGTTTCTCGTTACGATATCATTGCTTTGATTTTTATGTGTGCGACGAACATGCTCCTCCATTACAGAATCAAATTTTGTGAACGTTTCTATTAATTTTAAGAAATTTCCATTATTATTCTCATACAATTTGCTAGATGAACCACGTAAACCTAGACATTGGCGACATAAAACTGTATTGCTGAAATTATTCTTTCAATTATACGATCCCAGTATTTTTTTTCTACATCCAATAAACGTAATTGACTCTGATTCATAGCAACTGCCTTAGATACCATAGTTGACAAATTTAACCAAGATCCGATATTGTTTTTATGAGAGTTACTCTTTTCGTGTCTGCTTAGTACTAGTGACAAATGTTTCCAATCAGAACACCCTTCCCTATTAGACAAGCTAGTTAAAGAGTTTCCAAAAAGTTTACAGCAGAAACAGTAAACCGAATCTCTTGATATAAAGTACATAAGCCACTCTCTTTTAACTTTCTCTCCATTGGTGAGGTTCCGATAAAAATAGCTAGGAGAAAACTTGGCCGTGTGAATCTGCTGGATAAATCCAGTTCGTTACTTGACGGGGTCCTTTTTCCGTTAACAATCTTGCATCAGTAGATGTAATTATTTCAGGCCATTCTCCAGGATCATCAGATATTACGATGGAATTGGTACATCTACATCTGATGCTGATGCGAAGGCTAGATTTTCAATATTATGTTCCTGGCTAACATTTGTCTCACTATCAGAAACAAACGAGGTATTTGAAGAGCAACTATGGCGAGCATCATTGCCTATATTCTCAAGCTCAGGAAAACCACTTGTTTGTTTTTCTGACGGCTTCAGATATTCTTTCAAAGAATCGGCTAATTTTTCCTTCGCTTCCATTTTCTGCTGTCTTTGCTGGTGATATTGGTAACCTGATAGTCGTTTTCTTTTTCTGTCCTTAAACAGAAAATTTCATATTCAAATCAAAGGTGATAATTAGGTAATTAATCATATTAGTGTTGTCACAGGGCTGTATTAATACTTTGATAGTTACTTACCATTTTTACAATTAAATGAATTCACAAACTTTTAAATCTCCACTACGCTACTAACTTAATTGAAAATATACATAAACTGGTTCTTGTTTAAAGAATAAATCGAAATGACCATTTCTGCAAAATCAACACAAAGGACCAGGCAGCCGGCTTATGGAGAAATGGGCTTCCGTGAAATTTCATGAATTGTTAGTATATTGTAGTTGACGACTTTCTGAACAATAGTGTCCATGGGCCCAACTCAATCCTATGACTAGTTTCAGAGATACAGGGTGTTGAAGTTGGAAAATAGCCATTTTTTAAAAGCATGTATTTCTTATTTTCTTCAATGTATCAAGAATTTTTTCCTGTGATAGTGTTCTAATGACACTAAATATCAGTCCCTCATGAGAGAAAGTTCCATTTGCTACAGGGATACTCAAAAATTCAAAAAACGGAACGTTGACTTGAAATATAATTAAACTTTCAGGAATTTCAATATCTGGCTGAATTTGCTTCTGGTTGGTTTATAATAATAAGATATGCAAACATTTTTTACAGGGCGAGTCAGAAAGTTGATCGCCCCTGTATCATATATTTAATAAAATTTTATATACTTTGTACTGCATGTTAGTAGGTGACCTTAAGTCATTTTGAAATATATATAATTTATATATGATATACAGGCCTATTCAAAAGATATGTATGGAAGAAAATCCGAGAATCGATTTTTTTATATCGTTGTTTAGCTCAAACTGTAGAATAGTGGCATCATTATTTCGGACGTCGTAAAAATATGGTCCATTAATTGCTAGGATGTATCCATCGGGAGCGACTACCAATTCAGGTTTTACCATATGCTGCATTTATAATAACAGTACGATTGTCTTAGTACTCGAAAATTGGAACTTTTTTCTATTTTGGTATACGTACAGTCTATATATACTATAGCTTTGGGAACGCCAGGCTGAGAATTATAAAGGTTGTTGGTAAATCCCGAGACATGTCTTTCTATAAAGTTTTCTCTGGTGATTGCATCAAATCCTATATTATATGGTCCAAACCGTTGCATTAAACACAACCGTACCTTATTTATAATTGAACTAGTTGTTTGTCGAGAAGGATAATGAAATATTATTTTCAAAAAATTATCTGATAAGCCATGTCGCATTTTCAGGAGGAAAGTCGAAAGTGTTTTCTTGTAATAACTATACGATTTCAGTCATGCTCAAATAAATTACAGGTCTCATATAATTCATTGAAACTATTTTTTGAAATCGATGTTAATGATTTGAATTCATCGTCTGTGAAATCATCCATATGTTCATAGTTTCGACCGTGATTCGTGGTTGCAGTTGTTCGAAGGCACTGGAAAAATTGAAACAGATCGTTTATCACGTATGGTCGGTTGAGAGAACGTAATCCACCATGCAACATGTTCAAAAAAGGCCGTCTTCATTAAAATGATGTTGACATATATGTACATAGTCAGGAACAACTATGTTCGAAATAATAAATATATTAACCCTACATTCAATAGAGAGTCTCCGAATATTATCATTAGCATTACATATCATGCAAGTATGTGATTTAGCCGGGAAAAGTACATTAATCCTGAGATGATTTGGATCATTTTCAATTGCTCTGATTTCTGACAATATACCTTGTGAACAATTGAAACATACCCTGCTATCTTCATCAATATTCAAAGGGGGTCCTCCACGATCTTCACGTCTCAAAATTGCGAGTTCTTGCACTAAAAGGTTTTCTTCGTGATAAAGACGATTCGTTTGTTGTCTATTATAATTTCTGCTACACACATAGCAATTTGCTCTATTCGCGAAAGCCATAATAAACACTTTCCAAACATAAACTTAAACCAACAAAAGTATTTATGAAAAACTGTTTAGAATAATGCTAACATCAATAGTTCATGACACAATTGGTACATCTTAATGATACAATTATAAACTAATAATTTATTTTTGACAGATACGTCTAAATACCAACAATTTGTTATTACAGACCACTATGACTTTTGATTGTATAAGGTTTTTCAGAATGAATTCATGTTATTTTGATTGACTGGCTTTTAAAAAAGTCATGAAAATTGAGGGAGGGACTTTACATATTCTTATTTTGAGAAATACAGGGTGTTGATGTTTTTAAGTTGAAGAGTTTGATGATAATGGGTTACCTGTTGATGACGTAATTTGTATTCGGTATAATATAACGAAAAACATCAAATTAAGATGACAAATAAAATCGTGAAAAAAGTTTGAGGGCAGTGCAAAGGTGTTTTCTCAGTCGATGTAGGGCCTGTATACGCGAAGGAGGTCGCCGTTTCGAACGTGTACTATAATGATTGTAAATGATTATAATGTCATTGAAAATATTAGTAACCTACAATAAGTAATTAAATAAAAACCGTCGATTGATACTTTGTTCCCTGTTCCCTTTTGGATATAAATGGCAATATCTTTTTTTACGATTACAAATCTCTTGTGTTATACAATTTTGAAATCACCATAAAATAGACAATTTATTGATGTAGTGTGCAGCAGTAGCCCAGTAAATTTTGTTTTCACTACGATGGGCTAAACTTCTACTCCCAAACTTCTAATAAAAACATTTCTGAAATGTTCGGAGTATTTTCGTAACGTAGAAGTTAGAATAATTATTCAACAATATTTGATCGAGTAAATGAATTACAAAAGTGTAAAATTGTACCAACAGCACAAAAAAACTACTGAGTGGGGCAAAAATTCATAATTTTTATAAAAATTAAATGTCTCGAAAACAGTGAGACTTTTATACGGAGGATTTTTTCATAGCAGGTATGGCACACTTTGCTCTACATTCTCCTTCAGTTTGACGTGGTCTTTACGGAACACCCGTATATGAAGAAAATAATGATAGGCTTGTCATCATATTGTTGGGATAAAAAAACTGATCATAGCACGTTGACAAAACTTCTACATCCGACGAACAAACTAAAAGTAAGGGTAATATGAAAGTATCACAGAAATTCACGCAGGAAATATTTAATTACAGGGAGATTTCCAAAAAAAAATCGATTCTCGGATTTTCTTCCATACATATCTTTTGAATAGCCCTGTATATCATATATAAATTATATATATATATATATATATATATATATATATATATATATATATATATATATATTCAAAATGACTTTATGTCACCTACTAACATGCAGTACAAAGTATATAAAATTTTATTAAATATATGATACAGGGGTGATCAACTTTCTGACTCGCCCTGTAAAAAATGTTTGCATATCTCATTATTATAAATCAACCAGAAGCAAATACAGCCAGATATTGAAATTCCTGAAAGTTGAATTATATTTCAAGTCAACGTTCCGTTTATTGAATTTTTGAGTATCCCTGTAGCAAATGAAACTTTCTCTCATGAGGGACTGATATTTAGTGTCATTAGAACACTATCACAGGAAAACATTCTTGGTACATTGAAGAAAATAAGAAACACATGCTTTTAAAAAATGGCTATTTTCCAACTTCAACACCCTGTATCTCTGAAACTAGTCATAGGGTTGAGTTGGGCCCATGGACACTATTGTTCAGAAAGTCGTCAACTACAATATACTATAATCAAGTACCGACAAAGCAACACGTGCCGTCGGCGTCATAAAAAGATCATCACTTCGAGCAGCGATGGCGTTAGAGAAAAGAGAGACGGTTAGTCAAGTGTCTGATCTAGCTGTTTTGCCGCCCCTTGACTTGGCCGCCTGTGTGTTTTGCACACATTCGCCACATAGTCGGCGCGGCCCTGGGGTCGATAAGATTGAACGCAAACTTCTCAAGAAAATCTCTTCTGATTACGTTATTTTGCGAATTATTCGCTGAATATATAATGAATGAATTTATGCTTGCAATATTTAGCAGGCTATAAAAAATAACCACAGGCCATCTATTGGTATACCTAGCTGTATTATATGAGGCAGAAAGTTTGTCGACCGTGTCGACTCCACTCTTAGTTCGGTTGAAGCAACAAATGAATTCTGGTTTTCCCGTTTCGTTATCAATTTCATCATCATAATCATGCATAGTTGAAATAAGTAGCACGTTTTTAATTTTTTTTAGGGACATATGCCTTTATATCGACACTAAAACTGTCGCCCGGTCTCCGAAACAGGTGCGCCACTACTCGAAGGTTAAAAACAGCTCTACGAAAACAATTTTGTATATGGTTTACATGATAAAATAATTCAAAGTAGATTGTTAGAAACTCGCAATTTAACTTTAGAAAAAGCAGCAGGTATGGAAGTGTCCGAAAGAAATGCTAATCAGCTACATAAAAATAGTAGTACTCGTTACTCCTAAAAATAAATTTAAAAATAATGTTAATAAAAATTGCAATACAAATTATAATAATAACAATATTCAAAATAAAAATGCAAATGACAATAGTAGTAGAGGACAAACATGTTTTCGTTGTGGTTGTGCTGATAATTTAGCAAATAATTGTAATAAACCTAATCTTTATTGTAAATTTCGTAAAATTAGGGGACACTTACAGATGGCCTGTACTAAAGCGAGTAAGGCTTTCAATACAAATGAAGTTGAGGAATTACAAAATACTTACAACATACAAGTAATTCTCAACTTTGAGTTAGAAGGGGATAATTTAATTAATAGGGATAAATACATTTTGAAATTACAAATTATTAAAAAATGTATTACTATGGAAGTTGATAGCAGCGCTGCTGTTAGTTTAGTTAATTTTACACAATACAAAAACTTGTTTATGGATCATAAATTACAACATCCAAATTTAAAGTTAGTTTCTTACTGCAAAACTCAATTAAAAGTTTTAGGTTTTATAAGAGTTACAATTAATTACTAGCTCTGATGTTTCTAAATTAATTTCAAGAAACAAACATATTTTTGAACCCGGTGTTGGTACTATAAAGTGTGTTCAGGCTTCATTTTATTTAAAAGAGAATGTAAAACCTGTATTTGTAAAAGCTCGTACAGTACCTTTTGCTTTACTGCCCGCGGTTGAAAAAGAAATTGACTCTTTGGTGCAACAAGGCATTATGGAAAAAGTAGACTCTTATAATTGGGCTGCACCAGTGGTACCTGTATTAAGCAACATAATCAAATTCGTTTGTGCGGCGACTACAAAGTCACTCTTAACCCTAATATTTTAATTGGTGACCATCCATTACCAACCGTGGGTGAGTTATTTTCCAAGATGGCTGGTTGTACTAAATTTACAAAAATCGATTTAAGTAAAGATTATTTACACCTTGAAGTTAAGCCAGAAATGAGACATTTATTAACGTTAAAAGGTTTGTATCGCCCAACCAGATTGATGTTTGGCATCGCGAGTGCACCAGCAATCTGGCAAAGGCAGATGGAACAAATTCTGCAAGGTATTCCAGGCTGCTCTGTATTTTTGGATGATATTAAAATTACGGGACCTGATTTACAAACGCATTTAGAAATGCTCGACTTATTTAAAAAATTGAGTGAGCATAATTTAAAAGTGAATATAGATAAAAGTTTATTTTTATCCGACGAAATTGGATACTGTGGTTAAAAAATAAATAAAAATTGAATTCAAAAAGTTACAAGTAAAATTGACGCAATTAGTAAAATTCCGATTCCGGAAAATAAAACGCAAGTCCGCGCGTCATAAACTACTGACGAAGGTTTTTGAAGAATGCGAGTAAGATTTTATATCCGTTAAATAACCTTTTAAAAGACGACGTGCCTTTTAGGTGGACCAGGGAACGTCAAAATGCTTTTGATGCCCCGAAAATACAAATACAGTCGGATCAAAATTTTATGACATTACGACCCGAACTTACCTCTTATTTTAGCTACGAACGCATCATCCCTGGCGGTGGGGGCGGTATGCCACGTTTTCCCAGATGGTTCGGAAAGTCCAATTCAATTTGCCAGTCAAACATTAACAAAGACTCGGCAAAAGTATTTTC
Organism: Galeruca laticollis; assembly: GCA_963921935.1. NCBI lineage: Eukaryota > Metazoa > Arthropoda > Insecta > Coleoptera > Chrysomelidae > Galeruca > Galeruca laticollis. The sequence goes on along the minus strand of OY998175.1, from coordinate 257,049,818 downwards.
AAATTGATAAAGAGGCTTACAATTTAATATTCGGCGTTAAAAAGTATTATCAATACCTTTGCGGTATTAAATTTACATTATTCACAGACCATAAACCGTTAATACATATATTTTCTCTGTCAAAAAGTTTTCCTTTATTAAGCGTCACCAGAATGCAGCATTATGCGGTATTTTTACAAGCTTTTCAATACGAGATTAAATACAGGAACACACGGAAATGCAGACGCACTTCCAAAGACCTAACGATTTTTGACGAACCTGACGTTTTTTAGATTAGTCAAATCGAGACTTTACCAGTTACTGTTGACATCTAAGCAAGAGCTACGGCTCGAGACATAACACTAAATAAGTTGTATGGATTACGCACTGGTAAAATAATTCCTAGAAACGGTCGTTTTAACATTGATCAAACTGAATTTACTTTACAATCAGGTTGTATCATGCGAGGGCAAAGAGTTTTAATTCCTGTTTCTTAACGAGGTTAAATACTAGCCGAATTTCATTCCGCCCATTTTGCTATCGTTAAAATGAAAGGATTATCTCGTAGCTACTGCTGGTGGCCCGGTATAGATCCGAGTATTGAAAATATTGTTAAGACTGTAATTGGTTCAAAAACAACATAGAAAAGGCAGAAATTCATGTTTGGGAAAAAGCAGATTATCCTTTTGAACGTGTTCACGCTGATTACGCAGGTCCTTTTAATGGCGGTTGTTAGTTTATTCTAGTTGACTCTTTTTCAAAGTGGCCTGAAATTTGTTTTGTTGATTATTTTTTTGACGTTTCTCGAAACCAATAGAAGTTTTCAATTTCAGTAATTCATATACGTTCTAGCCAATCAAAACATTATTATAGTGGGAATAATCTACTTACATTATTCCAGCGAGAATAATTCAATGTACATTGTTTTTATTGAATGACAACCACATGACAACAGATTTTTTTGATTTGACGCGTCTGTCATAAATGTTCAAGAAATTCGTATAATGAATCCCAAACGCTTTAGTGAATCATCAGTCGATGATATAAATAATATAATCAGTAGTAATATCACAAAACTTCAATGGATCCTAATTTGAATAACTCATTCTGTTTATATTGAGTCGAGTGACATAAATTTGTTGAAATAAAAATATAAAATCTTAGAAATGATTTTGATTGTAACGTCAAAAAATAATCTATCGAATACCACACGAGAGTTCGATAAATTAGATAATAATTTTCCAGGTATTTTCTCAAACTTGTTGCCATTGGGCAATAGCCACTCGAGTCCTTCGGGCTTTCGGATCTATTACCTGGCAACAAGTTTTCTAAAATCTGTCGAATTATTTTCAATTTATTCTCACTCTCTTGTGATATTACTACTGAGAATACAACCACAGACACAACCACTGAACTTTGTCGAAATATTTTCGCTACATTTGGATTACCAAAAGTTTTCGTTAGTGACAACGGTTCAAATTTTACTTCTTTTAAATTTAAATAATTTTTACAGGAAAACTGTATTTTGCACAAATTAACAGCTCCATATCATCCCGCGACTAACGGACAAGCCGAGAGGTTTGTGCAAATTTTAAAGAAAAGTATTATTAAGTAAAGCGACAATAAAAATTTTAATTTTCGCAAACTACTTATAGAATATCCTAAAATGTACATGCAGCATGTAGCTACAAATAAAAGTCCCTCAGAGTTAATGTTTGGTAGACAGATCCGTTCCAGACTGCCGGACTCAAAAAAATATAGTAAATATAGGGAAAAAGTACCGTTCATTTTCAATAAAAAGTAGAGTATCGGTTCGCGACAACTTTCAAGATAAATGGAAATTCGGTAGAATTAAAAATAGGATAGGTAAATTACATTACGAAATAAAACTCGATGATGGAAGAGTGTGGCGTAGGCACATCGATCAAATTCGCTAAATAGGGTAGAATACACCCAAATAACGATACTTCCGGACGACTTACCTGTTAACTTACCCGAAAACGAATTACATATTAATTTACCCAAAAACGAATTACCTGTTGATTTAGTTAGATATAACATACCTTGATTCACCCGATTTGGACTACAATTTCTAAAACAGATTCAGATAAAATACAAAAGAACAAAAATTCCATTCCAGAACTAACGCCAAGTACAACTTCTGAAAATGTTCCAAATAAAACATCTTTAAGGCGTTCTCAGAGAATTACAGTTGTGATTAATTCTATTATTTTTTTTATTATTATTTTTTACTTAAATAAATAAGGTTGGAGGGTGTGGCCTTTAACTTAGGATCGTCTCCATTTACGCGAATTCTTTCCAATATTTAAGATTCAAATTTTTCCCTTAAAACCTTTCCTTGCGGGTTCCATAAATAAAGATGTTTAACAAAACAAGGTACTATTTATTGTATAAACCAAAGACACAATTTCTGTGCATCAATTGCTCAAAATACAATATTTCTTACAATTTTATGAGACTGGCTTACACGCCGTAGACATCATTTATGCTCACTGTCAGTGTCAATTTTTTTTTTTAAAGAAAGGCACCGATCGCGGTTCACGGTCGAGAAACGTCGATTCACCGCTGGCGGAAATAAAATAAAATTAATCATAACTGTTTGAAATCCGAACATATTACCCGGCCTTGAGTTCGAAACTATAAAAAAACAAAAAGGAGGAAAGTAAAGTCAAACTGTAATTATCTATTTGGAGTAAAAGACACAATTTTGAAATAGGACGTGTCAATTCACCATGGATAGTTTTAATTTTTACGGCTCGGACCCATTCGCACCAGGGAGAATTTCTACAATTCTGGCTCTAGGCCATTGCAAAGGAAGTACACCATCCTCTTTGAGCAGAACAAGATCATTTATTTCTAAATTTTTCCGAGGGAGCAACCACTTGGGTCGATTTTGTAGGGTATTCAAGTATTCCACAGACCATCTTTTCCAGAAATTCTGTTGAATACTGGAGCATTTTTGATAAAAACTTAAGCGATTTTCAGTGATATGGGTAATTCTGGGTTCCAATTAAAAAATGGCCAGGAGTTAAACATTCCAAATCGGAGGGATCATTTGAGATGAGACACAGTGGGCGCGAATTCAGAATTGCCTCGATTTGGGTCAAAACCGTGGTCAATTCCTCAAAGGTCAAATTCGAATTTCCAATTTGGCGTTTGAAATTACTTTTAGCCACCTTTATTGGGGACTCCCAAACACCGCCCCATTGGGGGCTGAGAGGGGGTATGAATTTCCAACAGACCTTTTAAAATACGAGTAAAGTTCTCAAAGTTCATTATGTGATCCCGAAAAATTTATAGCGTTGTCGCTAAAAATAATGGATGGGTTACATCTTCGAGATATGAAGCGTCTTAGGCCCGGTACAGTCTCGATTCAAGCAGAGCTCAAGGTTGAACCTGGTTCAAATTTCAAAGCTCGGTTGTACAAAGCTAGTTCAAGGCAAAATTTGGTTCACTGGCTGTCAAATTTGGGCGCTTAAACCGAATTCTATCATCATAACATAACCTAAACGTTTGTACTATTTTTGTCCTAATCGTTGTGGTATCAATATTTGACTATTGGCATTTTTGTGCTAAATAAAAATAATGGCTCACCAACTACCTGAAAATCTTGTGGAACTAACAGATGATGAAGACTTTGTTGAAGCAGTAGAAGTATTAATAAACGCTAGAAGACGTTCAAAGAAGTATAGAAATAGAATGGATCATTTTCTAGAATGGAATGATGAAGAATTTGTTATAAATCAGGTTGAAGCACAAATCTCGTCTCCAACAGATTGGTGAATGCGTTTATTTCACTTTGTATATCCATTTGTAACTGATATCATTTTAGGAATCATGCTGTAACTACTGAACAAATGGTGCTCGTAACTTTGAGATATTTTGCAACTGGAAACTTTCTCCAGGCAGTTCGAGCTTTTGTTGGCATAGAGAAAGGAACAGCAAGTCGTATTGTTTGGAAGGTAACCAGAGCTTTTGCAGGGCTTTATCACCAGTATATTCGAATGTCTGAAACACAACCGGAACTTAGAAGTACCTCTCAAATCATATCTCATATCAGTTAGTACCTCCTAAAATTTGGCAGATGAAAATATATCGACATCTGAACAGCAAAATGATGTAAGCTCTGACGTAAAACGAAAAAGTTTGACACAAACCACTGATACCTTGGTCAGCTGAACCAAAACCGGAAGAGAAACGATCAAAAATTGATTTTTTGAAACGATAGATTAATTATATTACCTAACGGAAACAATCCCCTGGATTATTTTAATTTACTACTAGATAATAAATTTTATAAAATGATTCCCTAGGGAAGTTTTCCTGAATTATGGAAGTTAGAACAACTCGGTGGAAAGAGGTGACTGAAGATCTTAAAACTTTTTTGCATAATTTTTACGTATGGTTACAATTCAATTGAGTCACAGGCAAGATTACTGGAAAAGATCCACTTTCTAGCATCCCAATATTTGCTCCAAATATGAGGCATGACACAGCTTTTTTACTGATTTTTAGACGCCTTCATTTTGCGAGAAAGTCTGCTCCCAACTATTATCCCGTTAATTTACCCTTGGATGAATATATAGAAAATATTTGTGCTAAAAATATTTTCTATTGTGGCTAAAATAAAATCTCCGTTGAAAAGGATATATAATAAATAGGTATGTGGAAAGCCAGATGATATAAATATGTAAATTGACGTTAAAGATTTTTAATTACATGTATGTGAAAACGTCGCTGTTGATTTTTATAATTTATTTCTCTTCTTGTTTCTATGAGATCTCGCCGGACAACCAATAATTTGTTATTATCTCCGTTTTTTGCAGTAGTTCTAGCGTCGATCTACACTTGAAAACGCACCGACAAATCTGTCACTCAAACACATCGTCTGACGGATGCTTGTCAGATATAATGAACTGTAATCTACATCGTTTGCCATTTGAAAACGTTCGCGGGATTGATACAACGAACGCAACTAATATGTCAGTTTTAACGAGGTTGGGTTAAAAGACCGGGAAGTTATAATGTTTGTGGTCGCCACAGGTAACAGCTGATAAATGTCATTTTTAAGCATGTAAAATTGCCTAAAATCTACAGGTATAAACTGTCCAACTTAAATTGACACAGGTAACAGCTGATAAATGTCATTTTTAAGCATGTAAAAGACTTTCATAAAATTCCCTATAATATACAGGTATAAACTTTTTTAATTCATGTAAATGATTGAACTTATCGGCTTTTATTTTTAGTGGTTGATGGTATAGTTGAGGAATAATAATCAGGTTCTCTTGATGTTTTTTTATCCGCCTTGGAAATTTTACCCAATTTTCATCATAATTTATCTTATAGTCAATAAAGCCATCTATTCTGTAGGCCAGGTATTGCCAGGACAAGGAATAGTTAGTTAAAACAAAATTTTTTTGGAAAAAATCGTAGGAGATATAATGAACTTTGTAAACATTAGTGTAGATGGATTGATTTACCTTAGCCAGTTCTTTTTATCTGTCTTTTTCTACACGATCCATATTTTTTCTTGTAATATGAGTTTGATATCCAATGCAGTTGTCACATTGATCTTTCCTAAAACAAAACACACAAATTTAAGTAGCATAAAAAACTATCTTACAGTTGTCTTACTTTGATCGAACAAGAGACAGATTTTGTTTATTAAATTCATTCCTAAACGTGGTATCGTATAGCACACCAAACTTTTACTCCGTGCATTGTTTATTATAAAATCTGTATAGATCATTAAAATTTGGCTTAACACTCAATTAGGAGTAGCGCCGCTCTTACGAGCTTTCTAAATTCTTTTGTAAGGGTGGATCAGTCTCCATTTACTTTTTCATATTTTTTGTACTATTTGTAGCCATTGCTTCCTGTCCTGAGTTTTTTCTTCCCAGTGTCTAATTCCCATAGTCTTGAGATCACCTAGTACCTCCTGCAACCAAGTTATCCTTGGTCTTCCCCTTCCCTCTTATTATAGGGCTTCCACTCTACCATTGAGTATATTATTGCTCTCTTACCTGCTCTCCATATGTGTCCCAACTATTTTAATCTTTACTGCTTAGTTTTTCTTACTGTCTTTTCGTATCTCTTGGTATAGTTCCATATTTGTTTTTCTTCTATATTCGTCACCTATTTTTTGGTTCTAATATTGTTCTTAGTATTTTTCGTTCCTGTATTTAGTCATAGTTGATGTTTCTGCCCCATTCATCATCACTGGTCTAATTATTGTATTGCATATTCCTATTTTCGTGCGCTTGGAAATTATTTTATTTTTTAATAATTTTTTGTTAGCATGGAATGCTGTTTGTTACTACGATTCTTTTCCTTATCTCAGTTTCTCTGTATCCATCACAGATATTTAACTTTGTCCACTTCTTCAAATTCATACATTCCAATTTTGACATTTTTGTGTTCACAATTCATTTTGAGTGTTAATAATTTGGTTTTATGTGTATTTATCACCAGTCCTATTTTATTTCCTTCTCTTATTGTCTCTTCCACCATTTCTTCCATTACCATTCTGTTTTTAGTCACTAGTGCTACGTCGTCGGCATACGCTATTATTTGTCCTCTTCTAGCTTTTAAATTTCCTTTACATATTTTTTTCAACGTACATTCTAGTGCCAAATTGAATAGTGTTGCCGACAGTGTTTTATTAGCTGGTTTGCAGGCTACTTCCAAATTATTTTTTTTTCAACTATGGAAACTCCACTCCCCATTAGCAAGAATCCCAAGAAACATTTTTTACAATTAGTTTCCGCATTTTTTCTTTGTTTAGATGGAGTACATAATATACATTTCTCGGCTTACTTGTAATATTTCAAAACATCAAAAGTTAGTATTACTTTAGAAAAGCAAGTAGGTTATCAAATATTGCTAGTCCGGTGAATTTTAACAGGTGATGCATCAACATATCCCGTTATATAAATCTGTTTTCCCTTCCAATCGAAATCTTTCTTCCTCGGAAAAAATTTGGCAATAAAACTTTTTGAATTTTTTGAAATATTGCAATTACAAGCATGACCTATTTTTCTTGATTTTTTCAACTCCGTCTTTTTTTGTTTCCTTGTTTAATTTCGTTGTAGTATAATTTTCTACTTTCATTCTTTTAAGTTTATTTTTATTAGGATCTCAATTAGAGATATTTACCCTTTGGACCTTTTTCTTTTTTAGCAATTATCGTTTCTTCTTGGTCATCCGATATTTGCTAACTTTTTATACCAAAAAACGCATAGTGACAAAATTTCCACTTTTGCACTTTAACCATCGATTTTTTAATTATACAAGTTGGCAATCCATTTCTCATGAAATAATACAGAGGCTGCCTAAAAATTAACATACTGCCCGGTCTTAATATAGAAGAAGTATAATCCTACAAATATATTATGCTAGATCTTCATTGTATATAAATAAAGGAAATGTTGATGACAACGACACGAAAGTCTAAATCAATTTCTCATTTAATTATACATTATTAGAAAATTTAAAACTATTTCTTTTTAGGTATAAGATGAATACATTAAAACCGCAAGATAAAACTCAAATAACAATGATAGTATTGTGGGTAATGGAACTGTATTTGATAAAACTAGAAGAAGGACGTTTATTGGGTTTGGAACAGTCTGCAGGTCACGCGGAATTACAAAAGGAGTTTGACAAATTTTTAGCGTTGGACGAAGTATCTAATTGCATTAAAAATAACAAAAGCACCGTGTACAACTTACTGAGCAGCCATGGTGACAAAACAAACCTTTTAAAGCTCACCATAGTCAATAAAGATTTTGAACAGGTAATTATAGATATTATAACAATTAAAAATGTGATTGTATTCCATTGTTGTTTCATTCATTCTCTACATATATACCAATTACGTCACTGCTTTGTTCGTTTTTCTTCCCAACCCTTCTATTAAAGTCTCCCATTATTATTAATGTCTTTAGCACCCTCTATTCTTTCACTTAGTTTTTCCCAAAATTATTTTTTTTTCTCTCGCTCGTGCATCCTCATCCTCAATTTAATTTCAAGTATTCTTTCTGTGATTCATGTCCAGTTTTCAATATATATTAATACAGTTCCCTTATTTTCAAATTTTAAAGAATTTCATTTTAATATTATCATATGCAATACTTTTGAACAACCCAGTATTATCTATGTAATCAATATGTTTGAAAAACCCAATATATGTAAGATTTGGCACTATTTAATTTCCGATGACATTTACAAGTCACAATTGAAAAAGATATTTAAAATTAAAAAGATGTCACTGTGGGTATTTTACTGATAAATAAAAGAAATCCAAATCTCTCTTTAGCGTAAAAATAACATTTTTTTTAAAAGAGAAAATTGTGTAACCACAGTGTGATGTGGTTATTTTATTTAGAAAAAATAGTTAGTTGAATTTGAGTATCCGAACGGAGAACATCTCGTTCAAGATTTGTCCAAAGAATTGTAAATTAGTATATAGTAATTTGAATATTGTAATTAATTGGTATTAAGTTTTATTCGGTACACCCAATATAAATTCAGTGCGTGTGTTTTTTTTGGCAAGTTATTCATCATTTGAGGATAGTGAAAGATCCTGAATTCTAAATTGCATTTGGAATTGTACGAGTTTGGTGTATTTTCCCATCCATATGGTGAGTCCATTCCAGATTTAAATAATGCATTATTTCATCTAAATTATCAGGCGTTTAAACCAAAATTAACAATAGATGCATCTCAACATAAATTAAGAGGCATAAGTATACGCATCGAACAAACAGAAGAAAATATAACAAAAATTTAGGACTGTGATCGAGCATTTGACATTTGCCAATCCAGATGACAATTAAAAATAATTTGAAGAATTCGGTAAACTTAAATAGATATTAAGTATTCTTGTTCGTAATTTATTTAATTTTAATTTGTATTTGATAAGTTTTTGTTATGTGTTAAAAAAGAGGAAAACTAGGATTTGTTTTAGGATTTGGTAATTGTATATACACTTTTGAATTTTAACTTACTGTGAATTCGTTTATAATATATTTGAGGAAATTTGATCAAAATTAAATTTATTTACTCAGTAAAAATTTTCGTTCTGACAGTGACATTTGGTTGATTTTTAGCGACAGATAATTTCATTGAAATATAGTAAGTGTCATAAAGCAATTAAATAGCCTGTATAATCTAGAATCAACAGTTACATGGTACTACTGGTTAGAAAATCGGGAACAAGAATTATAATTAATATTTAATTTGGACAAAACTTAAAAATTATAAAAAATTTTAGTTTGTTAACGCATTGAACCCACCATTTGATAAGAGAAATTAGAATATTTCTACATTAAATTTATCTTTCAATAAAATAAAAAATTTTAATGCCGGAAATTAGTGTCAGTGTAAATTTTGAAACATATAACATACGGTGCATTAAGCCGTATGTACAATATCTTATGTTCTTTCTTTATTACATATCTGATTCCCTCTTTTGCTCTACTGTTTGTGTTTACTCCAATAAATATTAACAAATATCCCTTTTAAAGTTCAATTTCGCTTTGACCATTCTTTTTGGTCTCTGTTGTTTCATATATATTCAAAGTTTCTTTTTCATATTCTTTTATTAGTTCATCTTCCTGCTAGTCCTCTTTCATTCCATATAGCATTCCACATCCTTTCCTTTTCTATATTTTTATTCTTAATAAATTTTCCTTTTGAATATGTTTTCAATACCAGTGTTTTTAAATGAAACTCAAGGTCTCTAGTTAATTCCACAATATAATACAAGTTATTGAAAATTCTAAAAAATTGACAATTGTTTCGATAAATCAATATCATCGTCAGAATTGATTTATCGAAACAATTGTCAATTTTTTAGAATTTTCAATAACTTGTATTATATTGTGGAATTAACTAGAGACCTTGAGTTTCATTTAAAAACACTAATATGAGCATATTCCACGAAGTAAGGGTCGAGACAGTCAATTTCATTTTCAATACCTTTTATTTCTTTTTTGTAAGGTATCATATATTCTGATTCATTTTCATTGTCATATCTGTTTCCATGGCCATTTTTATCTTTTTCCTCTTGAGTTACTCCTTGAGTTGTTAGTTTTTTGTCTGCTTAATTTTCTTATTAGTTTGTCTAGTGTGTTTGCTTATGGAGATATTTCCTGTACTTTTCTTGTTTCGAGTCTCTATTTCCTCCTTCATATAATTCATTATTTATAATTTATTTGTTGTATTTAATGTGTACTTTATAACCATTCTCTCTAGCTATATGTAATTGGGGGTACAGTTACTCTATTTCTTCAAATATTTCCTTTGGATTGTCTCGTCGATCCATATATTTGAATCTTTTAGCTTCTTAATTTGTCTAAGTATCTCTATTTCGATATCATCTTCTAGATTAAACTTGAAGTCTAATGCATTTATTACTTGCCCTATTTTCTCTATTGTATGTTCGTTTCTCTCTCTCTCTCTCCTCTATTCCATTTATTATTAGTTTTTTTCTTTTATTTTCTCATTCTAGAAATGCAATTTCTTGATTGTACTCTTGTTTATTTATGGATATTCTTGTGCCGATAAAATGTATTTGTTAAAAATTTACTGTTTCGACCCTTACTCTGTAAAATCTACTCATATTACTTTTTAAACGAAACTAACTGTTTCTAAATAATTCCACAGTATACTGGAAAAATGGTAAAAATTCTAAAAAATTGATAATTGTTTCGATATTACTATCATCGTCAGAATGACAGAAGTTACATTTCATGTGAAGCCCACCTGATGTTTAATAATTATTTTTGGCTAGACCAAGCAGTGACCTGCCTTGTGATTGACTACATATATATGAGTGGGAAAAAGAAAGATAATATGATATTACAAATATTAAAGCTTAGATATTATTAGCCCTATGGAGAAATCCTGGATATATTTTACCCATTTAAGATTAAATGTGCAATGATATAGAAAATCAGGAAAACTATATCTGCTGGTCTTTACAATTATCACTTAAGAAGAGAGTTTAAAAGTGGAGATGATGACTTGATATTGTGGGTTTCTTAAGTGTCTTCTGATTTCCAATTATTCCAGGAAATTCAGTTTTTGTTTCTTATCACAAATATGTAGTACTTCTGGTTCTGTGTTAGGTGTCAATGAATGTTTAGTGTCAAATAGATGTTTTGCGTCATGGGATTTCTCCGGTTCTTTTAATCTGTATGCTCGTAAGTGTTCACTGTAACTAATTTCAAAATGTCTAAGGTCTAAGGGTTTGACCCAAATAGACAGCATTACATTCTGGACATTTAAGTTTATATATACCAGACTTCTTTAATGGGGATATTTTTGTTTTTACATTTAACAATTTTTTACTTACAAAACTTTCTGTTTTAAAAGAAATTGTTGTATTTGTTGCTAAAGATATTATCTTTAAAATATTATATTTCCTGTATATGTGATGGTTTTGTAATTTTTTATTTCTTTAGTTTGTTTAGGAAATATTAGTTGTAATGCCACTTTTTCCTGTTTTTTATTAACCCATTGGTGCCAACTTTTAAAAATTTGAAATCTCACCATTTTTTTTTCAAGTAACTTCTGTAATTTGAATATAAAAATATGTACAGAAGTTTTGAAAATATAGGCCGTCCTAAGAATAGGACGCTGGTCCTTTAAAGTAACAATATTGTTCAAGACTATTTCAATGAATAAAATAAAGATTATCTTATAAACTTTTTTTTATTGAAACGAACAAACATTTTAAAGGAAACAGAACATTTTTTTCTTATTGGACGTAAAATTTAAAAAAAATCATTTAGTATGGTAAGGAATAAAACATTGTTTGCATAGTGTTACTGGACATTTTATGCAAAATGTTAATGGTTTTGACTTGCAATTTTGTCCTTGGCATCTTCTTTGTTGTCCCCGTGACTCCATAAAATGGCCTTTACAATCATATCGGACGTCAACGAAAACTTTAGAAGCCGACGATGCAGAGGGACGCGGACGGTTTAGTTCCACGTTTTATGTAAGCCACTGCAATATTTCGTCTAAAGGTGAGTAACGGCATATCTGAGTTATTTACCCTTCGGTAAATTATCCAACCATTTACAATGTACATATCTAAAAGATGTGTAAATAGGACCCAATACCACTTTTTCGCTCTTATTTGAACCGCATATTTGCCTACATTCCAATCATGCTGGTCTACACCACCCATATGTGTATTATATTTCTTCAAGACAGACGGTTGTGGAATCTACTTTTTCTTCTTTGCTTTTCTATCCCATCTAGTGGCCTGATGTAGTGGTTCAACGTTTTCATGATTGGTTGCGATTGTTACACATTTGTTATCGTTCCATTTCAAAATAGTATTTCACCCGTAGTATCGAATCGATAATCAAAATCTCCACGGGCTTCTTTCCCGAGAGTCTTGGAATCCTTTATAGGACATTTTGATAGCTTATTTTCTCTCAAGGTACCCGTTGCCCGAAATCCTTGCTGTTGCAAATATAGTAACAAATCTCTACTAGTGAACCGGTTGTCTAAATAAGCACAATGGCTTGAGTCAAGCAGATTCACAACTAACCTAGAACCCAAAGTTAGGTCTCCATTTTTTGGTTCATTTGTAGAAGTTTGAGCACCGCAATACAAATCAAATTTGAGAAACAATATCCATTAGACCCGCACAAAGCGCAGAACTTGTAACCGAAGCGGATCGGTTTTCCACAAATGAACTGTTTTAGTCCGTACCTGCCAAAATATTTTACAATCATTTCGTCCACACACAGTGTTTAATGGTCACATCTTGAAACCTCTATCATTTTTATTATTAGTTGCCAGATCGTTATCATTGAAGTGTAAATATTTTTTAATTTTGAGGTATTTATTTCGCGACATGCATATTTCACAATATTCACCCTCAGGTCTTCATCTTCACTCCAATAATTTTTTTCAGGTGGTATTTTGTGATAGCATGACAATAATAGAATTCCCATAAAGGCTTTTATTTCTTCTGAGGACAAAATAAAACCCCTGTCATTTTTTACAGCTGTGGCATATCGTACAGTTTCCTTATTAATATGATCAAAAATTTATTCCGTAAACATCATTTCAAAAAGTTCAACTGGTGTTTTACCACTAAGTGCATTTTTCATTTCCTCAAACTGGGTAAAACTTTATCCGCCGACTGGTCACATTTTTTTGGAACCAGGAGAGTTGCGTTTAGAAGTAGATGACTGTTCTGGAACTTGTGAAAGGGTAGCGTGTTCTTGTTCTGCCTCGCTACCTTCTGATGTACTAATTGAAGCTCGCCTGGAACATCATTTACGTCAACAACGCCCAGAAGGTTATCATCGGCCTCATCCTCGTCAGTAAGATAGTCTGTTTCAGGTGGAAGAACAACAATATCCGCAGATACAATATCATCCATGAATTGTGAATATTTGATGATATCATCAAGTTCATCTAGGGCTAAAGCCTTTTCATACCGACTCATAACTGATGTTTATAACTCAAAAAAATAGTAAAACACTAAACTACGCGCGGAAACAGACAGAAACTAACATCAAAACAATCGGCGCTTGACAACTACTATTCACAATAAGATCGTCCGCGTTATTCATTAGGAATTCATTAGGAGACTGCAATACTTTCATAGTATGGTACCATATTATAATATTGTGTTATTCTAATATGATAGTACATGGTCGAAAGTAAGAAAAGAGACTGACAGAAAATACAGCTGATTGTAAAATTGCTATTGGTAAATACCAGCGTCCTAAAAATAGGACAGGTAAAATTGGAGGGGTAAAAAAATACATGATTTGCGAAACATGTAAGAAAAATATATCTGTATCATTGAAAATACTTTTCTGAAGCTACCAGCAGATTTGAAGAAATATTTTATTTTGGATATGAAAATTCAGAATACAATAAGTGATGTATGCCTTAAAAAAAGTAAAGTATTTTTAAAATATGATAACATTTTTAATTCAAGTTTTATGAGCTCTGAAAAAAATTGACTATATATTCAAACATTCTTAGTTACTATATTCGTTGAAAACCTACCACAATATGTGCCGAACAAACATAAAAAAATAAAATATGTACTGTCCTATAAATATGACTGTGGAACTTAATGGGTTAAGTAATTTATTTATTCTATGTAATGGATAACCGGTGAATGTTGCTATTTGTTTAATTGTATTAATTTCTCTATCAAAATTATATTTGTTCATTGGAACTGAAAATGCTCTGTGTATCATTTAATTATATGCTGCTAATTTACGTGACATGGGATGATTGGAATTATACGGAATAGGCACATCAGTGTGTGTTGGTTTCATGTAAATTGAATAATCAAGTACATTATTAACTCTGTGAATTTTTAAATCAAGAAAATTGATTAAGTTATTTTCTTCAACTTCTAATGTAAATTTAATTTTTGGGTGTAAATTATTATGGTTGAAAAATTCATCTAATTCTCATTCACTACCTGTAAATCAAGCTAATATGTCATCTACTTATCTAAGATATTTTTTGAAATGTTACATTCAAAGATTTTTCTTTCTAAACTGTCCATAAAAAGGTTTGCCAAAATTGGTGATATAGGGCTTGCCATTGGTAAACCTGCATTTTGAATATATACCTTATTGTCAAGAGTGAAAAATGTACTTTATTTCGTAAATCTGTTTTTTAAAAACTACAAACTAACTATACCGACAATATTCGTTCGGTTCTAACTACTGAATGACTAATTCTTGAAAGAAAATGAATTTATATATAAATCTAAATATACAACGTAAGCAAACTACAATATCATATTATTATAACAGATCTGCGGGAGAGGGTGATATAATTCCTCCCCCTGAAGATTCGGCTTCTGAGGGCTGAAGGTCAAGGAAGGCGAACATTTTCAGTGTCTCCACCACAATGGTTGTCCTCGGTTTCTTGGGTTTCTTTCTTGCACTTGATTGTTCTGTACACTAAATACACAATGAACACTATTGAAAGTTTTGGTAATGAGAGGGTGATCGATGGCAACTGTCTCTAAACTGGGTTGGTTCTGGATGATTCTGGATCTGAGTGTATGACGTTAGTTACAGTTCGCTGACCCATGGTTCATGCATGGTATTAACCTTCGAGCTTCCGGCATAACTCACGACCGCTGATCCATGTTTGTACAACAAATGATGATTCTGCAGAATTGCACATTTTTAGTCTATAGCTGCATTTATTTTAGTATATAAGTTCGATTAATTGAATGTATTGGATATAGTGTATTTTTGTGTTTAAGTTGTGTAGTTGTATTGTTAATAAAGTATCTTTTTAAAAAGTGACTTTTCGGGCAGCAACCCTTAATTGGCGCAGTCAGTAGTATAGTGGAAGAGCCCTTAGTGATCCTCTTCGTTTTTTAACGTTTATCCACTTCAAGAACCTTTGGGAAACGTTGAAGTTCGTCCAAAAGTGCCAAAAGAAGAATAAAAGTAAGTGAAGTGTATCCATAATTATTAGAAGAAAAAAAAATCAATTTAAGTTAAGAAGAAATACCTTTGGAAAACCAAGTGAAGTTCATCCAAAAGCTTTAGAATTAAAGAAGCAAGAAAAAAAAACGACACTAGTAACCGGAATGCACCTCAGCATCATCGTTAGCCTGTAAGCAATTATAATTTTTCCTTTTTATTACCTATATGTCAGAAACACCTCAAGCAAACACTCCTCATACCTCTCAATCAGTATTACGTCCATCAATCCTAAATTTAAACACACCTAGACTCATAATTACCCCACCTCAAATCAACATTATGCCTGAATTTAATCCAAAACATCTAGACATCCTATCCCCATACGATGGAAATCCCAACGAGCTGTATAACTTCATTAATACCGCTACTCTACTCTTAAGCCATTTCTGGGACAATAACAACATCCAAAGTTTTCAAAACCACCTCCTATTCCAAGGAATCCTAAGTAAACTAACAGGAAGAGCTAAGGAAGTCATCTCAGTCTACGGATGTACAGATTGGGAACATACCAAAGAAACTTTGATCCAAAACTTCGCCGACCAACGTAATGAGAATTCTCTCACAAGAGACTTAGTAAATTTACGTCAAGGACCCAATGAATCTCCACAGCAGTATTACGAGAAAGTAATGGGTCTGCTAAATACAATATCTAACTACATAGAACTCCACAACGGCGATATCAACATAAAAGCAAGTAAGAAGAGCTTTTTCCAGAAACAAGCCCTAACAACTTTCCTAGCAGGACTTCGGGAACCCTTAGGTTCCACTATCAGAGCAATGAGACCAAGCAATCTATCTACGGCAATACAGTACATCCAGGAAGAAAACAATATAAGGTATCTCCAGAAAGCAGTAAACCCTCAACCAACAACCAGCAGGCATATCAGCGCAATCCAACAATATAAATCACCAGCTCCTCTTATGTCTTCACAAGGGCAGCCATCAACGTTTAGACCACAATGGCAACCATCAACTTTCAGACCACAATGGCAACTACCACATCCCCGACCGCAATGGCAGCCACAACCTCAACAGTCTGGATTTAGACCACCGGCGCAACAAAACAATTTCATCCCACAAGGCCAGAAAGTATTCCCTGGACCGTCAAGGTTTCAACAGTTCAGCAGGCCTCAACAACAGAACACCTGGAGTAATAAACCTGGAATATCTCAGCCACATAAACCTACACCAATGAGCATTAGCACTGGAGCTACGACTCAGAACCGAAACTGGAGATCTCAACAGCAAAATCCACCAAGATTCACATCTGAAGAATTATTTAATATTGAACATGCTAACGAAGCATATGGTTATGATACCAACGAATTTGATGATGAAACAGCTTACGATTATTACCACCAAGGAAACCAGTTTTGCGAGACAACAGAATCGTATGAAGAAAAATTTCAAAATGACTACGAAGAACAATCGACAAATTTTTGGGAAAATGCCGAAAACAACAACGCGACGTAATAGAGCTTAATTCTTACCAAGGTAAAAGGGAACTACCCTATATAACCATCTCCAACCCTCCTCTTAAACTACTTATCGACACTGGTGCTACCAAATCTTTCCTCAATCCCGACATCGCCTCGAAATATTTCCATGATAAAATCAAACATGAACCTTTTATAGTAACCTCCATTTTCCAAAATCATTCTCAAGATTATTGTGCCGACATACCTATATTTTCCGAATTCCAAAAAAACGGAAATTTCAAATTCTACCTCTTCAAATTCCACAAAACCTTTGATGGCCTAATAGGCCTTGATAATCTCAAGCTTCTAAAAGCAAAACTCAATTTTCCTGATTCTGAACTCGTCACAGAAAATTCTGTTCTACCTATTCAATATTATGAAAGTATCAAAACCCAATTTTACTCCATCCAACTCGAACCACAGACAATTACTCAAGTCCGAGTACCCGTTAAAGAAACACATGGAACTATCATACTTCCGAAACAAGAGATACAAGGAGCTTTCCTTAACGAAAGTCTAACTACAGCAGCCAATGGTCTAGCATGGACAGAACTCATCAATGCCACAGACGAACCAATACAGATAGCACTAACAGATCCAGTAATAAGTTCGGGGATCCACTTACCCGATTACCATCTTTACACAGCCGACATTATACCTCAGGAATACCAGAAGACAGATGTCGAACATCTACTTAGAACCGATCATCTCAATCCAGAAGAAGAAGAGCACATTAAACGATTGTGCAAAAAGTTTTCAGATGTCTTCCATCATCCAGAGTCACCCCTCGCCTTCACCAATCAAATCAAGCATAACATCAGAACAAGAGATGAAGTTCCCACTTACACCAAATCATACCGCTATCCTCATATTCATAAAGAAGAGGTCCAAAAACAAATAGCATCAATGTTAGACCAAGGAATCATTCGACCAAGCCAATCACCATGGTCATCGCCTATATGGGTCGTCCCCAAGAAACCCGACGCCTCGGGAAAGATTAAATGGCGAATAGTGGTAGACTACCGTAAAGTTAACGAGAAGACAATAGACGATAGGTATCCAATCCCAAACATCACAGATATCTTAGACAAACTAGGAAGATGTCAATATTTCTCTACCCTCGACCTAGCTAGTGGATTCCACCAGATTGAAATGGCAGAAGAAGACATCCCTAAAACTGCATTTAACGTCCAGAACGGCCACTATGAATACCTCAGAATGCCATTTGGGCTCAAGAACGCCCCTGCAACATTTCAAAGAGTAATGGACAATGTTCTCAAAGGATTGCAAGGAGAAATATGTCTTGTATATATGGATGACATAATCGTTTTTTCTACGTCCCTGCATGAACATCTTGTCAACCTCACGAGAATCTTCAAAAGGCTTAGAGAAACGAGATTTAAGATACAGGTAGACAAATGTGAATTTCTGAAAAAGGAAGTTAGCTTCTTAGGTCACATTGTGACTCCAGAAGGAACTAAGCCGAATCCTGACAAAATCAAAGCTATTGTCGACTACCCAATTCCGAAAACAGCCAAAGAAATCAGAGGATTTCTGGGATTAATGGGCTACTATAGAAAATTCATCAAAGACTTTGCTCGAATAACGAAACCTTTAACTTCATGCTTGAAGAAAGATGCTAAAATAGAACACACACCAGTATTCCTAGAATGTATCAAGACCTGTAAAAACCTCTTAACCAATGAACCACTGCTTCAATATCCAGACTTCACGAAGCCATTCAACCTCACCACAGATGCTAGCAACTTCGCCATTGGAGCCGTACTTTCTCAAGGTCCCATTGGCAACGACAAGCCAATTGCATACGCGTCCAGAACTCTAAACGAAACAGAAATTAAATACTCAACTATAGAAAAAGAAATGCTAGCAATAATATGGGCTACTAAATACTTTCGCCCGTATCTTTTTGGAAGGAAATTCAAGATTCTATCAGACCATCAACCCCTCAAATGGTTGTTCTCGCTGAAGGACCCAAATTCTAAATTAGTAAGATGGCGACTGAAATTGGAAGAGTTCGACTATGAAGTTGCATATAAAAAAGGTAAATCTAATACTAACGCCGACGCCCTTTCTAGAGTTGAGATCAACGCACATGAACTTGACAAACAACTTCAAGAAGAAATAAGTGAATTAGATAACGAAGACACGGCAGAAATTTTTCGCACGACAGACCATCTAAATCCCAAAGAACTCCAAATAATTAAGGAATTACTAGAAGAAGGAGAGAAGCAACACTCTTCGTCAAACAATCTAAACATGGAAGAACTCCCAACTATAGAAGACTTACTTCAAGAAAGAGAAGACGATTCCGATTCAAATGCAACAAGACATACAGCTCAAGAAAACCCTATCCTAGGAATTCCCATAAGCGAGAGACCACTAAATCACTACAACAATCAAGTGATATTCAAACTAGTTAACCATAGTCCAGCTCCACCAGTTAGCGAAGTAACTTTTGTTAATAAGAAAAGGATTTATATTCAAGTTGGCAAAAACAATCTAAAAGGAGACTTTTTCAATTTCTTCAAAGACTATCTCGATCCCAAGAAAAAATATGCTCTGTACTTCGAAAATGATGATCTCTATCCACTTCTCTGTAACATAGTACGAGAAACATTCAAGAACACGGCCTACGATTTAGTAAAATGCAATCAAGTTTTAGAAGATGTTAATAGCTCCCAAAGACAAAAGGACATTATACATCAATACCATGAAGGAAAGACCAACCACAGAGGTATAAATGAAACCGAAAACCAAATTCGGAAACTATACTATTGGCCTACATTGAAGAAAGATGTTGAAGAAATTATCAATTTGTGTGATACTTGTCTAGCCAGCAAATACGACAGAAATCCTCCAAAACCAAAATTCATGATAACACCAACGCCAACAAAACCTTTGGAAATAATTCATCTCGATACCTTCCAAGCAAATGGTCAAAAGTTTCTGACTATCGTCGATGCATTTTCCAAGTATGGACAAGCCTATCCGATAGAAGGATCTAATTCTATCAACGTTCTAAATGCTCTCCTCATCTATGTAACACATCATGGAATGCCACACATGATGGTAGCTGACAGTGGTACCGAGTTCAAGAATGGACTTATGCAAGAGTTTGTAGACACCCATAAGATTATAATTCATTACACAACTGCGGATAGCCCGCAGTCGAATGGAATAGTTGAACGCTTCCACTCCACAATACTCGAACATCTCAGAATCCTCAGAACAAAGAAGAAAACTTTAAGCATTAAGGAACAAATGCTATATGCCATCCTGGGTTACAACAGTTCTGTTCACTCTGTAACTAAACAAAAACCAATAGATGTCCTGAATGGTCATTTCGGCGCTCAAGACCCTTTTGACATGGACATCGATAGAGCTTTGTTAAACAACTACACACAAGGCCATCGGGAAAAAACGAAAGAAATATATAAAGAAATCAACAAGAGAATCCAAGACATCAAAGAAAAAGCCATAGAAAAAAGGAATGAGAAACGACAAACTCCTATATCCTACAAACCTTCTACCAAAATTTATACCAAAAAGATGGTCAAAAGAAATAAATTACTTCCAAGATTTTCTCCTAAAATCATTACAAAAGACAACGAGGTCACTGTTGACACTCAAAATACAACTATACACAAGAAAAATGTCAAACACCAGCCAAACAAATCTAATGTGAACCCTATATTGCAGATGTACATACATCATGGCCCAAGAAGTTCTGATCCAGGATCTCAAGGACAACCCAGGAATTCTACCCCTCAAGCTGGGACTAGCAAGAATTCGAACTAGTAAACACGACTTTATCCACTATTTTCCCCTGAGACCATTAGCTGAAGAAATAAATGCACTCGAAAACCAATATCGAACAGTAACATCAGAAATTCAAGAAGGACTAACACAACCTTACTTCGATCAGCTTCAAAATTTCGACCAGAGTCTGCAGTACCTACTAATCGCTGCTAAGCAGAAACTCCACAGCATCTATCCAGAATATAAACTGAAGAGAGGATTAATTAATGGTTTGGGAAGCATAATCAAAGTAATATCAGGCAATTTGGATCAAGAAGATGCCGAAAGATACGACAAGGCCATCGCCTCACTTGAGAAAAATCAAAACAACATTATATCAGAAATTGACAGGCATACGAGTCTAAACAAACTAATCATGGCAAACTATAATACTACAGTGACACTCATTACACACAACCAAGAAAACATTGCTTTTGAGATAAACAAAATCAGCACTGATATGAACAAATTTGTATTTGACTTCAATAACTACATGGAAGTACGAAACATATTAGACCAGCTCAACCTAACTCTTCAGACTATCTTACAGCTTCTCACGGACTTAGAAACGGCCATCACATTTGCAAGATTAAATATCATCCATAGCAGCCTAATCAACCCAGAAGAATTGAAATGGGCCGTAGAGAAAATGCATGAACATCACTCATCCGAACAATTGGCATACGTTCAAGAAGATTTCACGAAATACTTCAACATTCTAAGAGTTGACGGTTATTACACCAATCACACATTGGTATTTGTCATCCACTTTCCAGTCTTCTATCCCGATCCGTTCTCATATTTTCATCTATTTTCAACTCCCACATATAACCAAACAATAATCATTCCACCTGGTCCTTACCTAGCCTCTAATGAAAACCTTTACCAATATATGGAAACACCCTGTGAACCAATGGGCGTAGAATACCTATGTGTAGAACAGCTACTTCAAGAAAGCTATGATTGTGTTAACGAAATCCTGAAGCTCACCAACGAAGAAGCCCGATGCGAACATCTACCTATCTCAATTAACTCCACATTCATTCAAGAGATGTCAGAAGCCCATTATATAGCAGTTTTTCCCCAGGCTACAAAGATTTCTACACAGTGTTCCTCTTCAAAAATTATGGTGCTTCAAGGAACATACCTCATCGAACTTCCTCCAGGATGTCGCTTCAGAACAAATATGGAAGCATTTGAAAACACAAAATCGGTAATACGAGAAGAAGCTTTAACCCTACCAAGAATCAAAACCTCCTCACAGACTCAGATAGCCAAGACCAAACCGTTAACAATCAAGAAAATCCCGCTGGACCAACTCCACCTCCTTACCAGGGAAGAAGAACGACTACAATCAATATCTACCAATCAGCAAAAAACAGACCCCACACACTTCTGGATGACTCCAATCTACATCATCATAACCATTTGTATAATACTGGGATTATATAAACTTCGAGGACGTCAACGTAAAACTCCAGAAGAACCAGAGGTTCATCAGGATGTGCCATCATCACCATCAGTTTTGTTCGTCCCTTACAAAACTTCTTCAGGGGATGGAGAAGTTACAGTTCGCTGACCCATGGTTCATGCATGGTATTAACCTTCGAGCTTCCGGCATAACTCACGACCGCTGATCCATGTTTGTACAACAAATGATGATTCTGCAGAATTGCACATTTTTAGTCTATAGCTGCATTTATTTTAGTATATAAGTTCGATTAATTGAATGTATTGGATATAGTGTATTTTTGTGTTTAAGTTGTGTAGTTGTATTGTTAATAAAGTATCTTTTTAAAAAGTGACTTTTCGGGCAGCAACCCTTAATTCGTTTGTCTAAATCTAAAGGGGGTAAACTGATGTTGAAATCTTGAATTGTCTTAGATCGATTAAGATTGACTACTATTGTGGAAAATAGAATCGGCTGGCTTCCTGTTTCTATTTCTTCTTTGTTGGTTATGTGTACTGCGTCCGCGTTAACTTGGCAGAAAGCAGGAATGTTGATTAAGTGTGTGCCAATTAAGTTGACGACTTCTTCTTGTTGGTGGCATTTCAGATTTAGATTGGTTTTTTGTGATAAAAACGCTATCCATTGATTAGATACATCTAGTCTCTTGAATAATGGTTGGGAGGCAAATATCGCCACTTGATGACAGGTGGGTGCCGCTTTTAGGTCCAATATTTGAATTTCACATGGACCTTCATCATTGACCCCTACTAGATCGGTTTCACCGCAAATGTATTCTTGTGTAGTTATTTTCGTGCATGAGTCGCTCGGATATGCGAAGTACAATTTATTTCTTAAAACGAATTTATTTTGAGGTACGATTATTTTTGGTTGATTCTCTTTCAAAATAGGTATTGGATATAAATGAAATGAATTTTATTGGATACATTACGAGAATATGTAATATGTATGTGATTTTATTTTTCAGAATGAAACTAGATACTTTAATAAGGTTTTCATGAATCGGAATTGAATTTAAATTTAATTTGACAGGCATTTGATCTGCATCAAGATCTTGATATACGGTTTCTAGAAGTACCAATAAATGTTGTGTTTTTATTATACTAGGGTGCATAATACCAATCTTTGCAAAGGAAATTGAATTTTCTACATCTTGCAATATAGAGTTTAATATTTCATATATGTTTAATATTTGATTGAATACGTATTTGATGAAAATAGTACTGTTATTATATTAATTTTGAATGAATTTACTTATGGTATTAATTTTGTACTCTAATAATCTCTCATTTTTATTTATTTGTTGAGTGGTTAATTTGAAATCATCGATTAAAGAAACAGCTAATGTATTTTGTGTTTTGATTGTTTGTGCTAAAGAATTTTGATTTTGTTGAAGTTCCTTAATAAGTCTCTCGTAACGTTCGCCATCGTTAGCGTCCAAATTTCCGCTAATAGCTTTAAAAAAACTGAACCGAGCCCATTGATTAGGCCACGTTTTGTCCTCCGTTGATGAGGTAATAATTCACTTAATTGAGTTTCTATTTGTGTTTCGATAAAGTTAAAAAGGTTCTTTATTGAGTTTATCATTCCCTGTTAACAATGGATATCGAAAATAAAATATATATACAATATATATAAAAACAGCCGATGTCCTGGCAATCTTCACATCCACTCACTCTTCTTTCCGGTGTGTCCTCACGGCTCCTTGCTATTAGCATTATCCGTTTATTTTGTTTGATGTACAACTTTGACCCTAATATAGATTTTCACTCCTATGATCTTTTGACTTGGGTTTTCCCAGAAAAACAGCTGAAAAACTTGGGTTTCGAATAGATACGAGGTAGTAAGTTTCGAGAAACCAACTTGGCAGACGTTGATTTGATGATGTATAGTTAATGCATTTTTGTGGGGTATGGTGTCGCAGTGTAATTATCGCTAAACCTTTACCCCCTTTGAAAATTAATGTGGTTTGGACAGCTACAACCTAGTTATGTAATTAACGATCCATGCAGAAGCCTACACCCATTATCTCGGATGCCTTCTGCGCGACTTGCGGCTTTGAGTTTGTTTTGAAGATCTTGTGGCAGACAGTAGGTATAAAAAATCCCAATGGCACAGGACCAATTGGACAGGCTTCTTTCAGTAACATGTTTGCATAAAACTCAAAATAAAAAATTAGATACAAAACTAATAGAATGTTTTGAGATGTACAAAAAACCAAAGTAACATTCTGGCATCAAATCAAAAACAAAAAAATAAAAAATTAATTCTGGTAAATTTGTGAATTTTCTTAAATAAATGTTTTAATGTACGATTTAGAGAAAAATGTTGAATACAAAAGTTGTAGAACGTGTTAAGGTCTATAAAAAAGCTCAGTAACTTTTTTGCGTTAAATGAAAAACAAAGGAAATACGATTTTTTTTCAACTTTGACAGGCCGCCATTTTGTTTTTACTGGGACGATTTGGCTCATTAACGAACTCGTCCAAGATTTTGGCCTAAACGATTTTTGTAGCGAGTTTGGTTTCGATCCGTCAAAAAATATGCCCTCTATCGTGCTTACAAATTCCGTTATAACACATACATACATATATATATATATATATATATATATATATATATATATATATATATATATATATGTATATGTATATATATATATATATATATACATCATAAAGAAGCCAAATAGAGAACTGGAAGTACGAATATATTGTTGCTCACTTCACCCCGATCCCGGCAATAGTCTCAATTTTCAATTATCTTTTAAATAAACATATACGTTATTTTTACATTTTACTATCATTTTTACGACCTTTTAAATGTGAGTTAATGTTGCGTCCCTTGTATAGTTTACTTTCAAACTGCTGTTAATTTCTCTATCAATGTGACGTCCTGCAGTGTTGCCATATTTACTAAATAATTGACAAAGACACAATAACGGTGAACCTTATCGAAAAAGTAAGATGTAAATAACATCATACTTTCTCAGATAATGATTCTTTTTTGGATACGTTTACTTTTACTGCGGAGTAATTCTCAAATACTTTTAGATATTTTTAAAGTTACGTTCTCAGTTATCTCGTTCCAAAAAGTTCTATTACTTCATTAATATATTTAAGTTTTATTTACTGGGTATTTTATTATGTTATGAATTTTTTTTTATTCTACTTTTTATTCACTTAAAAAGCTAGCTATTCAAAGAAATTTCACTTGAAAACGCGAATTATGTCTATAGGTATGATATTATGTCCTTTTCAGGAAATGCTGTAGCTTTCGAATCGCTCATGAAAACAGTGCTTTTATTAAGCGTTACTCATAACATAATGTCGTATCTAATGATAAATTTTTTCTGAGGTACCTTTTTCTTTATGGGGAGGAGTTTATAATAGTAAATAAATCCCATCTTCAACGTCGCTTTATTAGGTATTATTAAACCTCCTCTTGGTTGTGCTGAAAAACCATATAGCGTTCTTACAAGGAAGATGCTGATCGTGTATATAAAAGTCGAATACGATATGTGTAACGATTTCGTCGAAATCATACAGCCGGAAGAACAAGATCATTTACGAAGTATATGTAATTAGATTTTTCGTAGGCTGATTATTAAGGGTACTTACACACGGGATACCTTTAAAATAGTATAATAACTATTTTATGACGTCTTATTGCCTGATAAAAATCATGTATTATAGCTTGTGGAAAAAGATTTAAGAGTCTGACAAAAAAAATCGATCATTTTCTAATACCCTAATACAAGTACTACTGATAGAAACTAACACTCTCTTTGCATCACTTTGATGTGTACAGGGTGGCCCATTTTCGAGATGGTTTTTAGGGTATCTCAGAAATCATCAGAGTTAGAGAGAAACTGATACAGTATAACCTCAAGCCAATTTTTTGGTGAAATTTAACGGTGGATACAGAAACTACAACTTTTTTGTTTTCGAGATATAGGTCAAAATTGAATTTTTCAAAATTTCTAAAATTCTGATATGTATTTCATTTAATTTGAAAGATACAAAAAAAAACGTAATTTTTCCTCCATGGCTATCGAGATATGACATAAACTTGTATTGTTTAAATGAAATATATAGTTGGGTTTGAATTCATTGAATTGCTTATATTTTATGGTTTCCAAAAATAGTTTAATATACTTCTTTTCAAAAACAAGTGAATAATAGGTATTTTGTCTCTGAGTTCCATATACGAGTTCCATATACTACTTTTTTCACGACTCATGCAAGATGTAGAGAAAATAAACGGTTTTAAAGATTAAATCTAACTTTTCCGCATCTGTGGCCCTGAACAATATTCTATCATAAAATTGTTACTTGTATACACTTCGGGGGATGTATCGTGCTAACAAACCGAAATTTCTCCAAAAATAACCAAAAATGTAGTATATCTGAATTTATAGGACCCCCTTTACTCGCTCTAGTCAGCCGAAAAACAATAGGGTACATCTGTGAGACACCTTGAACAATATTCAATCATAAAATTGATCAATCGTATACTCTCTGGAGGCTGTATCGTGCTAAAAAACTGAAAATTCTCCTAAAACAAAGAAAAGTTGGTACTTCAAGTACCATAGCACCCGTTGTACTGGCTTTAGTGAGCTGAATATTAATAGGGTTCATCTTTGAAACGCTCTGAATAATATCCAATCATATAATTGCTCACTTGTATATGCTCCGGAGGCTTTATCGTGCTAACAAACTGAAACTTCTCCAAAAATGACAAAAATATCGTATATTAAATTACTGTAGCACCTGTTGTATTGGCTTTGGTGAGCTGAAAATCAATAGGGTTCATATGTGAGATGTTCTGAATAAAATTCAATCATAAAATTGGTGACTTGTTGAACTCCTGAAGCTGTATCGTGCTAACAAACTGAAATATCTCAAAAAATGACAAAATGTCGTACTTCAAGTACCATAGCACCCGTAGTACGGGCTCTGGTGAGCTGAAAATCAATAGGGTTCATCTGTGACATGTCCTTAACAATATTCAATCATAAAATTGGTGACTTATTGCACTCCGGAGGCTGTATCGTGCTAACAAGACATGTAAGAAAAAGTGGCCGACGACAACGACGACGACGACATACACACAGGATTTTTTTTCTAGAAACCATTTTTTCGTATTGTTGTTAAGTAATCTGGCCGACGACGACATAACACACAGGATATTTTTTTTCTAAAAACCGTTTTTTTGTGTTGTTGATGGAAAACGTGCAAATAACTCAAAAAAAATTACAAAATTACTTTTTTTGGGGTAAACCAATACTTTTCTCGCATAATTTAGTAATACCTACTGGTAGTCTTTGGCAATAAATTGGGAAACACATTTTGATAATCGTGGAAATTCATAAATGAACGAGCTTGTTTGAGTTGTTATGTGTTAAAGTATGGATGTTGAAGAATTACAACTGCTTAATTATTGAAGTATCAAATGCTGCAGTGGTCGATTTACTACAAGAAAATTAGAGAAAGTTCTGAGCAACAGCTTGATGCATAATAAACATTTTTGGAATATTATTTACCTATAGATTAATTTGCCACTTCTGTCACGATTTTGACATCAGAAAAGTTGATTTCTACTCTCGGTCTTAAAAAAAATTCATTATTTTACAAATGCCAAGATTTGAAAGTTTTATGAAGTGGGATATGATGT
Organism: Galeruca laticollis; assembly: GCA_963921935.1. NCBI lineage: Eukaryota > Metazoa > Arthropoda > Insecta > Coleoptera > Chrysomelidae > Galeruca > Galeruca laticollis. The sequence continues at coordinate 257,021,869 of OY998175.1, read as the reverse complement.
ACGCATTCATCGACTGAAGCCGACAAAATTTAGAAGCTGCATCTGAATTATATTTGCAAAGGTACTCCCATCGTTTTCAACCTAATCCAACTATTTTCACAAGATTCGAAAACATTTAAAAACGTTTGAATATTTATTGTGAAATAATATTAATATTAAAATTAAAAAATAAAGTTATATTGAGTGTTATGTGTTATAACAAAATGACAAATTCATATATTTGATACTGTAGCCGCCAGGCTCCTGTGAATATATTCAAAATAAAATAAAGGTCGTGTCGGCAAAAAAAAGTATAGCCGGAGATGTGAGCTTTTTACGAGAGATCATATGTGTTCGTCCGATGTCCGATTATCGCAGTCCATACGAACAGAATTATTTACAGATACTATTAAACTATTTCAAAGCCTACTTGTCAAATGTTTTCCGCCTTTGTTTATTTATTCCATAATTATACAGAATGCCTTTTATTCATTTGTTTTCGAAAAGAAATAACTATATATTCTTGAAAAGCTTAAAAAATCAGCAACTTAATAGAATTAAAGCCAATTATATATTCTATTTTAAAAAATACAAGTTTAGTCTATCGCGTTTCCACCGTTCAATTTGTCTCAAAAAAAATTGGCCTGAGAGTATAGTATCAGTTTCTCTCTAATACCGCTGGAGGCCCTAAAAAACCATCGAAAATGGGCCAACCTGTACAAGTAATAGGACGCGACCCAAAACTGACTTACAAAGTTTTCCTTTTTTTTTCATATTGCACGATTAAGACGTTCATTACTGTTTATTTGACACTAAACTACCCATGCTGTTATAGAAGTATTGGTAATTTGCGGTTCAATTTTTCGTACATACGCCTTTTATATAACACATCAGCTAACTAACCATAAATCGTAAATAAAGTTCATACATAATATACTTACCAGCCTTACGGGTTCAGGCTGATATTCAAACTTTTTACAAATCACCACTACTAATACGGATGTAACATTCGCCTAAGTTGTAATTATACTATACTCCCGCAAACTAAAGAAATGACTTTAGTTTAAAATGTATTGTTATCAATACCAGACACTACGTTGCCAAATCTACTGGACGTCAGAATGTTACGAAATTGTAATTTTTTGTATATTAAAGTATATTCTGGGGCGCCACCAGCAGAAATTCGTTGAGCTAAAACTATACCTTTTTCGTACATTTTCTATCAACTTTGCGTCCATTTGACCTTGGTTAATACTTAAATATAGACGTATCTGCAAAATATGGCAGTTTCACACCCGTAGCTAACCATAGTACTTTAGGTGGTCTATCTTTTCCATATGTTCTATGGGACAAATATTCATCAGAAATTGCCAAAAACGGAAGATGTAGTCTTGCGTCCGATATACGGACGTAAGTTTACAGAGGATGCAGGATTAAATGCAAAAGTCATTCTATCGGATGCAGAAATGATAGTAAGATGTATATATATATATATATATATATATATATATATATATATATATATATGTATATATATATATATATATATATATATATATATATACTATACATCTTACTATCATTTCTGCATCCTTTCAAAACTCATACATTTTAGCGTCCACGAGAAAGAAGCCAAATAGAGAACTGGAAGTACGAATATATTGTTGCTCACTTCACCCCGATCCCGGCAATAGTCTCAATTTTCAATTATCTTTTAAATAAACATATACGTTATTTTTACATTTTACTATCATTTTTACGACCTTTTAAATGTGAGTTAATGTTGCGTCCCTTGTATAGTTTACTTTCAAACTGCTGTTAATTTCTCTATCAATGTGACGTCCTGCAGTGTTGCCATATTTACTAAATAATTGACAAAGACACAATAACGGTGAACTTTGCGTCCATTTGACCTTGGTTAATACTTAAATATAGAAGTATCTGCAAAAGATGGCAGTTTGACAACCGTGGGTAACCATAGTACTTTAGGTGGTCTATCTTTTCCATTTGTTCTATGGGACGAATGTTCATCAGAAATTGCCAAAAACGAAAGATGTAGTCTTGCGTCCGATATACGGGCGTAAGTTTACAGAGGACGCAGGATTAAATGCAAAAGTCATTCCATCGGATGCAGAAATGATAGTAAGATGTATATATATTAACATAGAGTGAAACCTGCAACACCCTGTATACAGAATTATTAATAATAGACTATATATTTCAAGTAATTAAAATTTTGGAATTTGAATTTTTTTTTAAAATGATCTAAAAAGGAGACAATCTGTACTATTTACTAATCAATAGACAAAGCATATAAAGGATCTAACTGTATGATTACAGAGAAGAATTCAAATAAGTTTTATAAGAATATAGGTGACATAAAAACAACTTCCATATTTAAAAGAGAGAATTTTAAAACGTTTGTTGCATATGAATGAAATAATAATAACCCATTATTCTTATTGTCAAAGTAAATTAATATTGTGATTTGTTTTAAAGAAGTGAATATTAGGGCTTGAAGGAAGTTTTAAATAAGATTGTATAAGTACTTAAAATATGTAAATGTAGGAATTAAAATGAAAAACATTAACTCTATGGAATATGACATTTGTTGAACGATTTGACATTTTGAATAAATAATTTAGAAAACAAGAACTGTCATTTAGTAAATTTATTGAAATACAAATTAAGGGAGAAATATATGAGTTATAATCGTTTAAGAGGCTCAAAACAGAATGTTTTAAAATGATGGATGGACAATCCACTATTCGAAATGAAATCTTTCAAATAAGAATTTTGATAACCAATTTTGATTGGTGGAATGCTTTTAAGATATTTTTATCAGCGACAAGTAGGTTGCTAATAATAATAAAAAATTGAATGGGAACAGTTTGTTGATTATACAGTCTATTGACTAGGTACTTTCTTTTTGGGTAGAAATTTTGAAGAAGCAACATCTTTTGGAGAAAAATTTTGAAACTTTAAAAAAAACAATAATTTGGCATTCTAAATCAAAGAAAGAAATACATTATACTTAAAAGCTAGAGTAATATATTTAAGCAAGCAGAAGTACACATTATAGGAGATTGGTAATTATATTTGAATACTAACCATAAAATTTATAGATGTAATTAAGTAAAATATTGTATGGTGGAACGGTGTCTCCACCATACCTTTTAGAAAGCTTTGGATTATGTGATTCGATTAAAATGTATTGATGTGGACGAAATATAGCACTATTTCTGGATATTGTGCAAGCTGGACAAATGGTATGGTATTTTCCAAGAGGTAACCTAAAACAAAATAAGAAACATTTATTGATGTGCATTAATTGAACTATACAGTGAAAAAAGGTATTTAAAACTATTTAACTATATAAAATGAAGGTAGAGTAAACTTACCCATTTAGTGCAAAGAATTGAACTTTGATGTTAAACAGACGCTTAAGAGTTTCATTGTCCGCCATTTTTCTATCATAGACGTTTATATAACGGATTTCGTATTATAAGATTTGTGTTAAAGTTGCCTATTTTGATTTATATATAGAAATTGTACTTCATTTGAGTGGATGACTTTATTTGAATGAATGATCACAATAGATAATAGGTTTTCATTAATTTATGTCATGTAAAAGAATAATGTATTTGTTCCTATAGCATTAAATAACGTTTTTCTATTTGAAGAACATTGTGAAATTATTTTCTTGAGATTTTTCATTTCTCTATGGTGATTGCTCTATCTAGTTTAAACATTTGGTAGCTTTAAACTGACATCTATGAACCGTGGAGAGGTTCAGCATTAAACACAGGACCGTCTTTAGAATTTCTTTGGAAACAATAATAAAGCAAGTATATTTTGATAAACAAAATTTTTATTAAAAGATAGGAATGTTATTTGAATTTCGGCGCTCATATTAGAAATTGAAATTGTTTTGTTGGTTTTTCTACATCTGAACCCTACTCTGAGATCAGAGAGTTTCTCATGCAAAGAAATAATTATTTTACAAATAAAATCTTAAATATTACAATATACCGGGAAAATAAAAATTAAATATCAACAAAACTAAACTAAAATAATAATTCATAGTATTTAAACTTTTTAAACATTCTCTCTCTCCCCATTCTATCCAGTTTAACATGTCGGCCCAACGTAGGGCAAATTAGGGAAAGTATATTTGTCTTGAAACATTAAAATTACACACCTAACATATCAGTATAATATATATATATATATATATATATATATATATATATATATATATATATATATATATATATATATACCCTTTGGAACGGAGGGTGATTTTGGCATCTAGGAACACCAAAACGAAAAACTGCTTTGAAATTTTTCCGAAGTCGCGTCATGCTACTCTCTAGAATAGCCCTATTTCATTCTGAAATAAGCCTAAAATTATCTGAGATGTTGTTGATAAATTCTTTGATAGTGGGTATATTCGCCTTGTCATGTAACCAAGAAGTTTTAGGTAATTTGGGATAGACCGAATTATGATTTAATGCCATTATGAGACACTTGTTCTGTATCACCTGCAGGGAGTGAAAATTGTGTTTAGTACCCGTGTAGTATATGGGTGCTGCGTAAGTGAGTATGGGTCCTATGATTTGTGTGTATATTAAAATTTTGTTTTGGCTTGTGAGTTTACTGTGTTTACATATGAGTGGGTATAGTCGACACATTGCAATCTTAGCCTTTTTTTTGTATTTGCTGTGAAATGTGCGCATTTGCCGAAGTATTTCCTTGCATTGTAATAATACCCTAAATATTTTAGGGTATTATTAAGGGCAATGTAATGCCCATTTACGCAAAGCTGAGATGCCGATTCGGCTTTTCTAGCTATTCTTCTGAGTAATAAATACTCTGTTTTTGGAGGGTTAATAGCTAGTTTGTGTTCTTTGAAATAGGGTGTAATTTTGGTGTTAATATGGGTTTGTACAGTGTTGAGTGCTTGTTCTAGATTCTTTGCTGTTGCTACAAAACAAGTATCGTCAGCGTACATTGCCGTTAATAATTTAGGGGATGTTGGGAGATCATGGACGAAAAGGGAGTATAACAAAGGTGATAATACAGAGCCCTGTGGTACTCCAGCCCTTATTTTATATGGTCCTGCCGTGTGGTCATATATTTTTGAATAAAATTTTCTGTTAGACAGATATGAATGCATGATTTTTGTTAAATAGTCAGGAACTTTTAATTTCATTAGTTTGTAAATAAGCCCCTCGAGCCATACGGAATCAAAAGCTTTTTGGACATCAATTGTGACCATAATCGATTTGTGTTTGCTTTGAAATCCTTCTCGAATATAGTTAATGACTCTGATTATTTGGGCCACTGTACTGTGTCCACTTCTGAAACCGTATTGCTCGGGGGGAATGATGTGATTTTTATCTACGAATGATTGTAATATTTTTAGTAATATTCTGTAAATCACCTTTGCTAAATTGTTTAGAAGGGAAATTGGCCTATAGCTATCCACATAACTAGGTTGTTTGTTAGCTTTGACGATTGGTATGATGTTGGAGATCTTGAGCATATCAGAATAATAACCAGTTTTAATAATGTAATTTGTTATGTAAGTTAACTGGACGATAGCTTTTTTTGGAAGATTCTTTAATAATATATTGTGTATACCGTCTATGCCGGGGGCTGTTTTGTTTTTTAATTTTTGTATCGTGTTGTATATTTCTGTGTAAGTTGCTAGGTCTTTTGTGTTTGGTGTGTTTATTGAATGTAAATGTTGGTGAACTGTGTGAATTATGTCATGATGCTGTTGTGTATGAGGTGAGTTGTTTATGAAATTTTTTGGAAGTACTCCCCAAATCTCTGCGATCTCGGTCATGTTTGTTATTGTGTGTCCATTATCAATAATTTTATTTATGTCACAATTTGATTCTCTAAACCTTCTGGCAGTTTTCCAAAGAGAATTGTCCTCCGGTTTGAGACCTTCTAGAAACTTTGTCCAGTCATTATTCTTGTGTTCTATTATTAGTTGATTAATTTTATTTTGATGTGCTCTTAATAATTGGTGATGTTCTTGTTGTCTGGTAGTTTGCCATAATTTACATATTTTATTTTTTTCTTGTATTAATTGCGTTATATTATTGGGTAAGTTTTTTTGATTTAATTGTTTCTTTATTAATGTGGTTGAATTATTTCTAGCTTTTATTATTATGTTTTGTAAATTATTAATTGTGTTTATGCGATGATTTTGATTTTCTATTATATCCGTTATTTTTAATTTGCTGTTAATAAAACTTCTGAATTTTACCCAACTAGTTGTTTTGTAGTGGGTGTTTTGTGGTGTTTGTGAGTGATGGGATATTTTGAGGTATATAAGGACGGGGTCATGGTCGGAATTAAAGTCTGTAAGGGTTTTTATTTTTGTGAGGTTATTAATGTTTTTGCCTATTGCTATGTCTATGGTACTGGGGGAATGATTTGTGTAGGGGAAGTGTGTCGGTGTGTCTGTGTAAAAAATATTACAATTCGAATGATCGCAGAACTTCTGCAGAGTACTTCCGTTTGTGTTGGGGTGTTTAGTGTAGTGTTAATAGTATTTAAGTTGGTTGGTAGTTCTTCGATTTTGACTTTATTAATTTTAATCAAGTCGATTGGTTTTGAGGTTTTGGTCTTTAATTTTTGAAATTCGATGTTAATAGAATTTAAATCATAGTAATATAATATTGAATTATTTTTGCGTTGCCGAGTTTAACTGGAAGAAGGCCAGGATTATCTTGGAGATTCCGATTATCTTGGAGATTCCGGAGAGTTATAGTTTCTTGGAATCCGATAATTCCCGGTAATCTGAAATAATAACATGTAATTAAGAGTCAAAAGAATATAATCTTTTTAGTGGTCGTTTAACATTGTCCATATGCACTTTACCACGTTTTGCAGTTGTTACGGTTTTACGTTTCGTGTTCTGTCTTTTCTTTCTTTTGATAAATATGGTTTGATTTGGTGCGAATATTTTTGGATCTTCGCGGTTTTTGTTGATTTTCTCAAAATGTTTGATTTTTTGGTCGATTAGATCTGAATTAATTTTCGCATACAATAGTTTTGATCGATCTTTATGTTGATTGACGTAATCGTTTATTAGTAATTTGTCAATTTCTAAATTGAATGGATCGTTATCTGAGATATGCTCGTTGACAATATCGATTGGTTTTAATTTTACTGCAGTGTGAATAGAATTATCATATGCCAGAATAGCATTCACAACTTTATTTTTTATTGGGGTATTAGATAATCCTTGTGAATTTAGTAATCTTAAATGTTCTATTATTGTCGAGTGGAAACGCTCGACAATACCGTTCGATCGTGGGTGATCCGGTGAACAAAAATGTAGTTTGACTTTATGGAGGCTTAGAAGTTCGGTTACAACCGTATTTTTAAATTCGGTGCCGTTGTCACAAATTATTTGGTTGGGTATACCGTGATGGGAGAAAAATTTGATGAGATTATTAGCTATTTCTGTTCCTGATAAGGCTTCTAAATAGTAGGCTTGAGCATACTTTGAAAAACTATCAACAATCGTTAAAAATATTGAATTTTCGAATGTGAATGAGTCGATCTGTACTATTTCGAAGGGTTTAGTCGCTGTTGGTGTTAAATTCATTTGGATCTTGACTGGATGTCGGTCATATTTGCATTGCTGGAATATTTCACATTCATTGATATAAGTTTGGATTGATTTTTTCATATCGGGCCAGTAATATTTTTGTTTGATTTTATGAAGGGTTTCATTTAAGCCACGATGATTAGATTTGCTTTCATGATAGTTTTTGATCGTTTCCAATATATCTTGTTTGTCTATTACATCGATTAGTTTACTTGTATATTTTTTAAGTTTTATAGAAGATGATTTAAAATATTGCTGTACACAAACCGAAAGTGGTTCATACAGAGTTGGATCTTCGAAATATAAATAATAAGAGACATCTGGAACAATATATTCTTTAATGAAGTTTATCGCTTCGTTATTAAAGCTGTTTTTAAATAGCTGAATGTAATAACGTTGCTTATTTCCAAAAAGAATTTTTATTTCAGGTTTTGACGGAGAATGCGTTACTGAATCTATGAAAATTTGGTTTATGCCATAGTTAACTGCACATTCGGTAATTGGGATACCTACTACAGGATTTTCATCGAAATTCGAATGTACCGTGTTTTCGTCAGGGTCGTATTCAGTTTGTTGTTCGTGATTGTCATGAAATGTGTCGTCAATATTTACGATCATAGACAAATTATCGTAGTCTTGTCTTACACTAAAAAGACTAGGTTTTGCAGGTTGATTACTCGTCGAAGGTTGAGGTGTATTGAGACTACTGTCAGTTTGACGGACTGGGTTGGGTTGGCTATAGTAATTGCTAGTTTCGCCTAAGATTTCGTCCACGTTTTTCCAAAAGGAATCGTCGTTCCAAAATGGTTGTGATTCCTTAGTATGGATTTCAATTCGTGAGAGGCAATTTGCGTTACTGTTCGATTTTCCGGATCGATAAATTGTTTGATAATCATACTCTTCGAGTTTTATTTTCCAACGTGTTTCGAATTTGGTTCTTTCAGTGAATTTAACCAGACTAATGGTTTGTGGTCCGTGATAATATTAAATCGTCTACCATATAAGTACGGTCTGAAGTACTTGGTTGCCCATACTATGGCTAAAAGCTCCTTCTCTATTGTTGAGTATGTTTGTTCAGAATCGTTCAAAGTATGTGATGCGTATGCTAGGGGGACATCTTGACCTATCGGGCCTTGAGATAGGATGGCTCCTAAAGCTACATTTGATGCATCTGTTGTAAGATTTAATTGTTTCGAGAAATCGGGATACTGTAGGCTCGTTTATCAATAAATTCTTACAAGTCTCGAAGCAGGTAATGTATTCGTCATTTAATTCGATTTTCGCCCCCTTTTTAAGGCACTTTGTTAGGGGTTTTGTAATTTTGGCAAAGTTCTTAATGAATCGTCGATAATATCCGAGTAGACCAAAGAAGGCTTTGATTTGTTTTGGTGTTTTCGGTATAGCGTATATTTTGTCTGGATTTGGTTTAACACCGTTAGGTGTTACTATGTGGCCCAAGTAAGCAACTTCCTTTCTTAAAAATTCTGATTTGTGCAGCCGGACCTTGAAATTTGCTTCTCTAAGTCGTTGAAACACTGTTCGCAGGCGTTCCAAGTGCTCCTAAATGGAAGTCGAAAATATTATGATATCATCGAGGTAAACCAAACACATTTCGTTTTGAATACCTCGTAGTATGTTATTTGCGATTCTTTGAAAGGTGGCAGGTGCCGTTTTGAGACCATAAGGCATATGGAGAAATTCGTAATGTCCGTTTTCTGTATTGAATGCTGTTTTTTCGATATCTTTTTCTTCCATCTCGATCTGATGAAAGCCGCTAGCTAGAACTATTCTCGAAAAATATTGACAATTTCTTAATTTCGCTAAAACATCGTGTATATTGGGCAGAGGATAACGATCATCTACTGTTTTTTCATTAAGTTTTCTGTAGTCGATAACTATTCTCCATTTTTGTTTTCCGCTGGCATCTTTCTTCTTACTTACCACCCATATGGGCGTGAACATGGCGAATTTGATTGGCGAATTATATTAGAGTCCAACATGTTTTGTATCTGATTAGCGACCTCTTGTCTATGTATAAAAGGATACCTGAAAGTTTTCGTGTAGACCGGTATTTCATCAGTCTTTCGTATTTGATGTCGAATTTTACTAGTAAATGTCAATGGTTCGTTTTCTTTATAAAAAATGTCGTTATATTCATTACAAAGCTCGAGGATTTTTCGTTTTTCCTCTTCGTTAATGTGCTAGGTTCGAATTTTTTTATAAGGAATAATTATATCTCCTTGAGAAACGCTAGTTTTTATTTTTATTACTTGTTGTGTTATAGGAGCTACTGTAACGAGATTTAAATCATGGGACGTCTTATGATAACATAATTTTATTTTAGTAAAAGGTGTAATAAGATACCCTGTTTTGAAATCAACACTAGCTTTAAGTAACTTAAGATTATCTAGACCTATAAGGCCGTTAAAACGTTGTGAAATTTAAAAAGGAAAAATTACAAATTTGTTGGGTTTGGCAATTTGAATATTTTTGAGGCTTGTATGTCAGCGCGATATTTATGGGAAGATTGCTGAAATATCATTGTAACTACAAACGGATCATTACTGATTGCATTTGGGTACAATTTAAAAGCAATTTTGGGGTCTATGAAGGACTTACTCGACTCGATTAAGAATTTTAGATAATGTTCATGTAGAACTACATAGGGCAGTTCGCTAGATTTAACATTGTTAAGTGAAATAATTTCGGGGCTGAAACAACTGGGTTTACTTTGTAAGGTATGTTCCGAGGCACTTATTGAAAATTTACGCCATCGTCGAGTGGCTCTGTTGTATCACCATTATTTTTATCATCGGGGTATGGTAACTGATAGGAATGGTCATGATCGTCTTGTGATTCTACATTATAGAGTTCTTCAGATATGCAACTGGGACGATTATTTGGAGGTCTATTATTTGTAGTTGGGAATTGTCTGTTGAACTGATTGGGTTGATTTGTATTTCTATTATTATTTGGATTGGGTCTGAACACATTGGTATTCGAATTTGGTTGTCTAAAGACTTGAGAGTTCCTAGGAAAATTGTGTTGTATTTGTCGGGGTTGTATTGGTATAGGTTGAGAAGGAAAGTTATTTGTTTGTCTAGTAGACAAGTGATTCGGAGTATGCGAATTAAATGAAGATTGATTGGGTGTTTGCTTTGATCGATGATTCGATCTGTTACTATTATTGGCAAATTGTCTAGGGAAATTTCCATTAGATGAATTTTGAAGATAATGGGCATTTTCTTCTTGTATAACGTATTGCATAGCTTCCGTTAAAGAAGCGGGCTTCATACATAAGATGGTGCTTACTAAGGGTTCTCTTAACCCGGAGAGAAATGTTTTGAGGGCTAAATTTTGATATAGAGTATTTTTAAGAAATCTAGCGCCTCTGTATTTTCGTGGCTACAAATTAAATGTAGAGTATGTAAGCATCTATCATAGAACGATTGAGAAGACTCGTTCGAATTTTGTTTGAGCATTACGAGATCTTTATTCAAGCAAACTTCGTCTCTTTGGTCTGAGAAATTACTAGTCAGAATGTTCTTTAATTCGACCCATGTGGTACAAGAGGGGATATTTATTATAGTTTTAGCGTTTCCTTCAATTTTTGATAATATAGGATCCAACAAATAAATATTCTGAAAGTTATTGTGGTTTTCCCTATCTTCGAAATGAGCAATAATGGATTCACTTACAGAAATAAATCTGTTTTAAGTCTTTAGGGTTACCATCAAATTCTGGAATGCAGTTAATATATTCCCATTTAAATTGTGCTTGTGCCATTTCTGATTCTAATTGATCGTTATTTGCAATTGGTTGCGTTATAAGGTTTAAATGACTACTACTTTGGTTATTTACTCTTAAGATATTTGATTTTTTAGATTTATGCTTAAATTTTGTTTTGTCTTTCGAATTTGATGCAGTAGAAAGAGAACACTCAGTTTGAATTTCGTCCAAAAGATTATTTGAATTCATAAATTGTACTTACAAAATAATAAATGCGACTTTGTTCATGCTTTTCTTGACTATATGGAGTAGGTAATCCTTGCAGAATTTAGGCGAAGTGGGTCCTAATTCTCGGAATTCGGAATGGTCTGGAACAGGTCTCCAATAGACTGATGAATGATTCCAAAACTGGTACTTCACTGAACACAGGCCAGTTTTGTTCACTTTAAACTTGTTTGCAAAGTTCGATTTGTCGGTAAATCGTTAAAACGAATATCAGACGTTCAATACGCACGACCCGAACAATCCTACTGACTGCGCCAAAAATGTACTTTATTTCGTAAATCTGTTTTTTAAAAACTACAAACTAACTATACCGACAATATTCGTTCGGTTCCAACTGCTGACTGACTAATTCTTGAAAGAAAATGAATTTATATATAAATCTAAATATACAACGTAAGCAAACTACAATCTGCGGACGAGGGTGATATAATTAGTGAAATAATTCTGATTAATACGTACATTAATTAAATTAAATATATCTGATATTATTCCTGGATTAATATTTTTATCTTCTAGTAATATTCTTACAAGTGTTAAACATTCTTTAGGAGGAATTTTAGTGAACATATTGGTAGCCTTAAATGATATGAGTTTAGAGTGATCTTGTAAGTTGAATGTTTTAAATTTTTTTATTAGTTCTATTGAAGTTTTAATTTTTGTATTTAGATATATATCCGTAATTACTTAGTATATTGTTAAGTTCTTTTGCTAATATATTATTAGGAGTATTAACATAAGAAACTGCAGGTCTAATTAATTTCGATATTTTATGTAATTTAATGGTTCCATATAATTGTGGAGATTGAGAATTTTTATTTAAAACGTTTTTCCTTTCATAATCACTTAAAAGATAATTTGAATTATGAACAATATCTCTTACATTATTACAAAACTTTTTTGTTGCGTCTGCTCCAAGAATTTCTACATCACTAGATTCTATAAAGTTATTAATTTTTGACTTATAATCTTCAGTTTTTAATATAACAGTGGCATTCTCTTTGTCAGATTTTGTAATTGCTAGGTTATTAATTTCTACTTTCTTTTTGATTGAATTTAAAACTGAAATCTCATTTTTTGTTTGAAGTTTAACCTTTGACGTTTCAATATTTTTTATTAAAGGTCTTCTCTCACTATACCGTACCATGCTATGACCAAAACGGTACCGACACATGCATATCTTTCCCTATACTACTGGGACCGTACCGTGCCATGACCGATCCGATCCAGTATCTTTTGGAGAATATTTTGCAGGCGACGGAACGCTCCGCGCTTGGCACTCAACGTGATAAGACCGATTAGTGCAGCTAGCAGTACGCGTTGAAATAAAGTCAGGCGGAAATGGTGATCGAAGTTCTCTTCATTATCAACGAGTTGTCGATATAGTGTCTAGTATTCTCCTTTAGATTTTAGTGTTTTCAAAATATCGCTAATATAATACCGACTAGACGAATGTTTCTTTCTTTCAGATTCTTCTTCCTCGTCTAAGAGAAGGACATAACTAATATCTATTGTTATATTTACTAAGAGCCATTTTCAGTCACATAGTGGAAGAAATAATAATTTTTGAAAAAAGAATATAAATTACGTCGCGTTGTTTGCAAATCGGTATTAAGAGTTACTGCTCCTCACTCGCGTTATGTCACGTCTCGACTCCGTCCTCTTTTATATTTTTTGCGCTAGACGACAGACACTCATACCTAAAATTTCGTCTTTTTCCTCTCCCCGCAATTCTATATTTTTTAATTAATTGAAAAGTATATTATCTACGGGCAAATTATGCATACATTTGCCATATAATTCATATATGATCTTCCAGTTGCAGCATCAATGATAAGTTTCCATGTATTTATTAAAAAGATATTCAGTTTTAAAAAATAAAAGTTGTAACTTTTGTAAAAATATTTCTAAAGTTGAACGTTGGTCATGTGTGGTTTCGACATTTCGTAAAGAGAATCAAGGTCGAATCGGGGCGTTATTCTTGACGTCGTTCCCAACGTCATGCATACGCAAACCTGTGAATACTCTATTTGCGAATAGTTCCTAAAATGATATTCTCGAGCACCGTTACTAAAATCATCGAATTGTATCGTCCTCACAACAGCGTCAATTGACGATACAATACAAATGTCATTTGGTTATGTCAAATGTAAGGGTGCAACCATTTAACCCAGTCGACACATCGGTAGAAATGGACCCGCATGCGCTTTGCATTTAATAATGCATGATTGAGAAGTTTGGGTTGTTTACAAAATTACAAATAATAAATTAAAATATTCAACGAGACTGTTTACATTTTTTCTACGCCCACATGTATATTATCCATTTTCTGCACAATGTATGAAAATGTAGGCCATTTCGGTTAACTGAACGCATATGATTTCATTTACATCCTAGAATGTATATGAAATCCACCAATCAGCATTTGCATTTAGTACCCGTCAACTCTTCTTTTTTTCAATTTCAATGTAACGTCAAGATAACTTGTCAAAATATTTCTTTAGTTTCTAAGAAAAATATTTTAGTAAAATGAGTGATTCCAGTGATGAATTAAAAATCAATAAATATTACTCCATCAGATATTCGTTATGCCGCAAAGGAGACGTATAACACACATCATTACCCCAAAAATCAAAAAGTAAATATGAATTTTGTTACAACAAGTTCATGGATTGAACTCTGGTAAACGAAGTTAAAAATATTATCAGAACATGTTATCACTGCTTATATGAATGAAATATCGAGTAAAAACAAGCTCTCAACCCTTTGGACAACATATTCTATGTAAAGAACAATGATAAATATTGAAAGTAACATTGACATTTCAAGTTACTCTAAATTTCGCTGCTTTCATATAAGTTTGTGATGGATCAGTCTGTTAACGTACGTCTCTACTGTATGCAGAAGAGAATATAGTTGGTTCAATCCCCGCTTCATGCGTTAATTTTTATTGCTGATATTTGTATTATAAATAGTAATTTTCCTAAAATTTTAGTTAGTGTTCAATTTTGGAATTTATGGAGGACGTCCTCGTCAAAAATTGAAAATTTTAAAGATTAATCATGTTAAAGATTTAGAAAATAAATTTCAATTTAATTGATAAACAAACCCAGATCCTTTGTAATTTCTTGTATGTTTTATGAGGTCTCCAAAAAATATATTCTGCTTAGACCACCAGATATAGAACAATTTTTTGTTAATTACCAAAAAGAAAAATGTTCGAAGAAAGTAGTCGGAATTAACAAAATTGGTAATCAGACAAAAATAATTGCTGAATTTTTAAAATTACCAGATGCGAATTTATATACGTTTACGCCTTAAATAGTAAAACATTTCATGAAAAATATTGATCATACATTTGAATAAATCTTCTTGTTCGGGATTTAAACCAAAATTGTTCACCAAATACGTTATAGTATATTGTACAATGAGCATTAAATGACGTAGGTATATGAAATTTTGTAGTACGACCGTAGCGAGTAATACAAAATTTCATATACCTACGAGTTGGAAATGGGTCATTTTATGCAAATTGTACACTATCCTCTTTCTACGACCATCATAAACAAAACTGTAATATTTGACATATACGCAATGGGAGAATAGGGGTCGCTATGTCGCAACCTTAATACAGTCTACTTCTCATTCAGTTTCCCTTACTCTAACATTTTTTATTTTATTTTTGTACATGTACCTACCTACGTCCTGAAACAAATAACTTTCAAAATTTAAAAAATTTTACAACTCGGAAATAAAAATACTTTATGCAGAAAAAATCGTTATAATTCACCTGCGGAAAAAGTTATCAATTATCGTGTCTCTTTAAAGGAGTTATATCACCTCCTGCATCTACCAGGATAGTGACCGATTTCCTTCTAAAGCAATGACTAGTTTACATATCTGGATCAGCATGTCAATGTCAAATCATCCTCACTATCGCGACCCATTTTCGATTATAAATTTTTTTTACAAAGGAATTTTGTAAACACCCATGTGAAATGTAAAATTATTAGATAGACATGAACAAACAGGACTCGATCATACATTATAATATATATGTCCAAAAAATTCCTTAATATAATGACAGTCTAGTAGCTCATGATAGTCGTGAGAAATGAAATAGGTATTTTGATACAGTTAGCCCATGGGAAATGAAAACCTCTATTATAATGTGGTAGGCTCCTTAATCGAAGACGCACTTGAAATGTAAATTTTTCTATATGGTCGTAGAAAAAATATTTCATATTTTTATGATAAATTTGAATCAGAAGGAACAAAAATTGTACGATTCATTTTATGATGTTTTATTTGTGACTCTAGTTCTAATATCTATAGTAAGAAGTAAATACATTTATTTAAGACTGATTCCAACTTTTTTTACTAGGGCAAAGGGAAAGTAAAAAAAAATGGAACTGTTTCAAATACAATGTAGCTATAACATTTTCTTGCGGAATCTCCCGCGAGCTCGAATTATTTTCCATACATTTTTTCGCAAATTTTTTCAAGAAAATTCGCACTTTTAAAGCTCTATAAGTGAAAATATTTCAGGTATTTAATTGTCATCTAGATGTAGCTTATTATGCAATACTTATGCATTCAATAGAAACACAACCATATACTAAGATCAGGAAATAAAATGCAGAAAGAAAAGAAACAACTGTTTTAACTGGCTTCAAATTAAAATAAATAAAACAAATAGGTATAACTAACTTAACCAAAAACTACAAAACTAGATTAATTAAAATTATTTGCTATTTCTTCTCTAAGTCTAGTTCCTTCATTCTCCATTTCTTAAATATTTTGGATGTTATTTACTATTGCATTGACTTCATGCAGAAATAATTGTCCTCTTCTTTATAATTTGCCTCATCATCGTTAAACATTGAACAAATGTTGCGTAGAAGACAGGCAGGTTGAACAACATGGGGAATTAAATTTGTACGATTTATGTCTAAATATTTTAATCTTCTGAATCTTCCAAATAACAGACAAAATGCTTTTTCAATAACCTGTCTGGCTTTAGCAAGTTGGGTATTGATGTGCTATACACCAATCATATACTGGATATGCTTTATCTCCGATTATGAAAGAGCCTGGTTTTAAATAAACATCTTTTGTCTTATGATGTTTTCAACTATACAAGAAGTTACTAAAAAACGTTGCAAAGCATCACAAAATATCTGGTTTAACCAAGAATGCCTTAAAAATGAAGTAATACCAAATTATGTAAATATAAAATGCTATAATAAAACACCTCCAGCACAAACAGCTATAAATTGTGCTTATAGAATCTGGCTTAAAAAATAATGTAAAATATGGTTTAAAATAAGAGACTGCGTACACATCTACATAAAAGATGTACATTCTGAACTCACGTTCCAACTACATCCAGTAGAATTTCATTGTTCAGATGACAAAATCAGAGAAAGTGTCAGCATGATGAAGCACAAGAAATTTAAGAGCCAAAAGCACAAAGTAAAAAAACTTGAATGCAGACACATAGAGTTCAATACTCTAAACATCATAAGTAAGTACTTACATACCAACAGACAGCACCATGATTTGAAAACCGTTCAGACACTAATTTTACAAATAGTGAAATGGAATTTTTAGACAAATGCTTAAAATACAGCATATCACCAAAATTTACGAATAATATTAGACAAATATTAGCTACAGAATCAGGAATAGTTTTAATGTCTAATTTAAACAATTTTTCTTATGATAAATTACAAATTGCCAATTTAATCTAAAAATATTGAGCCGTCAAAGGTTAAACGTCAAACAAAAAATGACATTTCAGTTTTAAATTCCATTAAAAAGAAAGTAGAAAATAATAACCTTACGATTACAAAATCTGACAAAGGAAATGCCACTGTTATATTAAAAACAGAAAATTATAAACCTAAAATAAATAACTTTATAGAATCTAGTGATCTACAAATTCTTAGAGCAGACCCAACAAAAAAGTTTTCTAATAATGTAAGAGAGATTTTTAATAACTCAAATTATATTTTAAGTGATTATGAAAAGATAATATGCATCATAAATTAAAATCCTCAATTTCCACAATTATATGGAAATGTTAAATTACATAAAATATCGAAACCAATTAGTCCTGTAGTTTCCTATGTTAATACTCCTAATAATAAATTAGCTAAAAAACTTAACAATATATTTAATAATAACGGATATATATCTAAATACAGAAATTAAAACTTCAATGGAACTAATAAAAAAATTAAAAACATTCAACTTACAAGATAACTCTAAACTAATTTCATTTGATGTTAGCAATATGTTCACTAAAATTCCTCCAAAAGAATGCCTAATACGCGTAAGAAAAGTACTAGAAGTTAAAAATATTAATTCAGGAATGATAACGGATATACTTAATTTATTTGATGCATGTATTAATCAGAATTATTCCACATTTGACAATAAGGTATATATTCAAATAGAAGGTTTACTGATGGGAAGCCCTATATCACTAATTTTGTCAAACATTTTTATGGACAGTTTAAAAAGAAAAATCTTTGAATGAAACATTTCAAGAAACATCTTATTTTGGTATAGATATCTAGATGACATATTAGCTTGTATTATAGATAGTGAATGACAATTAGATATATTTTCCAAACATAATAATAATTAACACCCAAAAATTAAATTTAGATTAGAAGTTGAAGAAAATAACTCAATCAATTTTCTTAATTTAAAAATTCAAAGAGAATGTACTTAATTATTCAATTTATAGAAAACTAACACAAACTGATATGACTACTCCATATAATTCCAATCATCCCATGTCACATAAATTAACAGAATATAATTCAATGATACATAAAGCATTTTCAGTTCCTATGAACAAATATAATTTTGATAGAGAAATTAATACAAATTGCAACATCCAACGGTTATCCATTACATATGATAAATAAATTAATTAATAAAAAAGAGGTAAAAGTGGCATAACAACTAATATTTCCTAATCAAACTAAAGAAATAAAAAATTGCAAAACCATCACATATGCTGGTAATATTCCAAAGATAATATTTTTAGCAACAAATACAACAATTTCTTCAAAAACAGAAAGTAATGTGAGTACAAAATTGTTAAATGTAAAAACAAAAATATCCCCATCAAAGAAGTCTGGTATATATAAACTCAAATGTCCAGAATGTAATGCTACCTTAGAAATTTTGGAATTACATACTGTGAACACTTATGAGCATACAGATTAAAACAATCAGAGTAATTACACTACGCAAAACATCTACGTGACACAAACATTCATTGACACCTAACATGAAACTAAAAGTACTACATATTTGTGATAAGAAACAGGATCTGGATTTCCTTGAAGAGTTAGAAATTAGAAGACACTTAAGAGACCTACAATATGAAGTCGTCAAAGGACTGTATAATAGTGTGTATGTCCATTTGCAAATAACATTTTGTATTTTTTCTTAGTTTCACTTAGTATTAAAACTTCTAATCCAGTTTCTTCACACTCGTTTTCCAGTTCTATTTCTTTACCATGTAGGCTTTCTTATATTCCATGTTCCTAAACTCCAAGTTTTAGCTTTATATTTTGTTTTTTATTTAATTTTTCACTTTTTCTAGTGTTCGTGTATTTCTATATTCAGTATTCTTTTCCTTTTTCATTGCCTGTTTTCTAAGTCGTATGGTTTCCTTAACGTTCGTATCTAGTTTTTTGTTTTCCATTTAGTTATTTTACGAATTGGTACTGATTTTATTCATAAATAATGTTGAATTAAGTAGTATATACAACCAACTCGACTGCCTTACATCTTCATTTTTACATTTCGATTATGTTACAAATCGGTAAAATAAGATTGAGATACGACAACGCTATTTTCGAACTCTCGATAAAAAAATTATTATTCGACTTTAGTTTTGATTTCGATGTAGTTTATCATAGAAAATTATATTTTTTTCCAGATAATTCAGCAACACATATTCAAGAACAACTTTCACGACGCCTTGGAGGTTCTAAAAAGTCAAAAAAATTATGCTCTGTATTATCAGTTCACCCCCATTTTGATGCAGGTGATTCCAAAACATATGGTAAAAGTTATTATAGAACAGGGAAAGAGATTAGCACCTCTAAAACTGCTGCCCTCTATGGTCACTTGTAATAGTGAATTGCACGCCAAAGAAATAATGCATTACTTAGAATTTTGTATATATAAATTGAAGAATACTGATAAAGCTATTCATAACTTCTTGATATCGTTATACGCCAAGTACGATTCGGATATGCTCATGAAATATTTGAACTCGCAAGGACCAGAACTTTCTTTGGTAAGTTTAATTTCGGAATTGAACATTATTTTGCCAGTACGTTGTTACATAAACTGAAAACAATCATTTATTACTGTAACCATCCATGTCCTAAATTAAATCATATATTATGGGGCCAAAAATAACTCGATTGAACCTAACTCACATTAAAGGCGTCTTTACACGACGCTAGTAACTCGTACGGGTCAGTACTGCAGGCGATTGTTTCACGGGGATAATGGTGTCAATACGCTAAAATTGGTTATTAACTTGTTTACTCTACTCGGTTCACTCGAGTTTTGTCTCTTCTTTTCCAAACTGTTTGATCAAAAAGATTTTAAAGTGTTATTCGAAAAATTTATGGAAATAATCGAATCTGAAGAAAACATGCCAAATGAATATGGGTAAGAAAATAGCTGGCTAGAAGATACATGCGTGGGACTTCAAGTATGCTTCTTATGGAGTTGACGCTAGAGGGCATTCCTAAATATTGAAATTATATGCGAATGCCTCCAGATTTGTTAATTGATAGTCCAGTCAAACTGTCGCTCAACACGGGTTGAATTAACATTAAATTATGTAGTTTGGGGATTGTTAGGGATCGATAGGGGGTGCATTCTAAGCGTTTAATTCGATATCTCGAGAATGGTTAGTGTTAGGCAAAGAATTGTAGAGGCTTTTCTTTTCTAAATTAATTTTACTAACTTTTATCCAAAACTTTCTTTTTTAACATCAATATTTTTCAAAGTGATTACTTCCGAAAGGCAAACATTTACCTCTTTTTTCTCCCTATTTTCCCTTTTTCGCTATTTCCTCCTTAACCGGTTACTTTTATGAAATTTTCCCCATTATCAAAGTTGTAGATTTTTTAATTACGAACAACTTTTGTTTAAAATTTCCTTCTCTACTACCAATACCTTCGGTGGTATAGCTTACTATAACTATCCAATGTCTAGCAATGCCGCTGTTAAGAAGAAGCCATCCCAACAGCCACACTCCCGAAAATCAGCAGAAGAAGAAGAAGAAGGCCCTGTTTTATTATTTGTTATAATAAGCTGTACATTATAAAATAAGTTAAATATTAACAATTAGAAAATTTAATCTAATATTGTAAATGTGTTTGAAATATATTTATTAAAATAATAATTCAACACAATTTACAATTAGAAAGAAAAATAATATAAGAATCCTAAAAGAAAAGAAAATGGTAACAATATTATTATGTAGTGTTTGATCACTTAGCCGTGGCGCTGAGTCCACGTAGGCTGAATTGTGTTTGCTTGATGTTCATCTACTGTGGCCGGATGGTATAGAATCCAGTCAGGTCTCCGTTCAGAGTATGCTTCGTACGCCATCTACGCGCGGGGCTCCTAAGTATCCTCCATGTAATGCTGGTCGCTGACTAGAACAGGCGTATTGTAATGTTCGACCGCTACAGCCTCGCCCTCTGGCGTCGAGGTCGTCTCGGAGAGGCGTCAGAAATAGTGGCGGGAGAAGTTATATCTGATTTGCGGGGCCGTCCTCTCCTTCTAATCTCCCGCACGGGCTTATGTTCGTCTTCCGAGTTTTCAGAGGACTGATAGGGAGTTAGGTCGCTAGTATGATAAATCCCTATTGGAATGGAGTCTTCATTCGGCTCGGCAACTTCGTAGCTAGTAGGTCCGTGTTTTCGGAGTATGACGTAAGGTCCGTCGCGTCGTGGGGCCAATTTCGTTGAGTACCCTTTTGCGGTGTTACTGAGGAAATGTGATTTGACTAACACTTTGTCGCCAGGTGCGTAATCCGGCCCATGACGCCTATGTTTATTTACATATGCTTGGTACTTCTTTTGTCGTTCTTCGGTAAGCTCCTTGGCCAGGCGGAGAGATATAGATAAATTTTGTAGTATTGGTGTGATTTCCGCTACAAAATTTTCGTTACGTACAATAATGCTAAGATCGTCTGTGACGTCTTGTATAGTTCGCAGCTCTCTCCCGAAGGTCAGATATGCCGCCGTTTGTCCAGTACTTTCACATCGGGCTGTGTTGATGGCGAATCTTATAGAAGTTAAATGCCGGGACCATGAGAGGTGCTCTTTGCCAACTAGTATACCTAATTGTGTTTTTAAGTCACGATTCTTACTTTCCACTATATTTGATTCAGCGTGATACACAGGAACTAGGGCATGTTTAATGCCTAGACAAAACGTGAGTTTTTGCATTATGGCGGACACGAATTGTGTCCCGTTGTTGCTTATTAACCGCCGTGGTACCCCATAACGGAGAAATATTTCATCGATTAATACTCGTGCGCAATTAACTGCCGTAGCGTCTGCTAGCGAAAATAGTTCAACCCAGCGGCTAGTGGTATCTTCAATTATGTAAATCCACCTTTTGCCGTCTTCACTCAACGGTAGTGGTCCGAATAGATCGACTGCGATAACTTCAAACCTTTGGTTCGAGACTACTGTTTGTAATAATCCCGCAGGCTTCCTGTTATCGACTTTATACCTCTGGCATTCTAAGCAGGTAGATACATGCTTGACGATGTCCTGACGCATTCCTGTCCAAAAGTTACGCCTAGCGACTCGATTTAACGTTATATCTACGCCGTAATGTCCGGCGGTAGGGTCGTCGTGGTAGGCTCGCAAAATTTTTGGACGCTCCTCTTTTGGCACAACTAATCTAGCGTTTTCATCCTCCTGTTCCTGGGTATATCGATAAAGTACTCCCATATGCATGAAATATCCTCGTTTGATCCATTTAGCGTTTCTCTCGTCGTCTGCGGCGTTCTCGAGGGCCGCAATGATCGGAGCCAATTCAGGATCCTCTGTTTGTTTATGACGCATCTCTTTTTCACTTCGCTTAGGGATGTCAAATTGTACATTGCAAATCTGACACTCATCGTTAGGTTTCTGGCATGGGGGTCGAGATAGGAAATCTGCTACTACATTTGTTTTCCCGGGTGAATATTGGATTTGGAGGTCGTATGGCTGTAATCTCAGGGCCCATAGTGCTAGGCGTCCTGTTGGAGTTTTCAGGCTCATTAACCACTTAAGGGGTTGGTGGTCGGTTATCAGTATTGCCTCTGAACCTTCAATGTATCCCCGAAATTCATCTACCGCGAACACTAGCGCAAGCGCTTCTCGCTCCGTAGTGCTATAATTCCGTTCCGCTGAGGTCAGTAAGCGACTACTGTATTCTATCGGGTGCTCGTTTTCTCTCTCCCCCTGGACCAAAACCGCTCCTATTGCGTATGCACTGGCGTCCGTCTTGATAATAAATGGTTTGGAGATGTCTGCTTGTTTTAGTATGGGCGAGGATACCAGTTTCTCTTTCAAATTTCCGAAGGCCTGCTCTTCTTCTGATTCCCACTTCCACACTGCTTTCTTCTTGGTTAGATTCGTTAGTGGTCTGGCAATCTGCACGAAGTTAGGTATAAATCGCTTGTACCAGGAGCAAGGAGTATGAAAGACAAAAGCTGTTTGATATTTTTTGGAGCTGGTATATTGGATATAGCCGACGTTTTTTCCGGGTCGGTCGTAATGCCATCCTCAGTTATCATATGTCCAAGATACCTTACTGTGGAACAGCCAAAATTGCATTTTTTTTCTCTTTACTCTCAGTCGGTACGTCCGTAAATGTTCAAAGGTTCTTCCCAAATCACGGAGATGTTGGTCGAATGTCGGTGACCTGATAATGAGGTCATCGAGATAAACTAAGACGGTGACTTCTTTTAGGGTAGATTTGAATCTGTCCATTAGGCGCTGAAAACTACTGGGGGCGTTTCGTAATCCAATCTATAGATTCCAAAAGGCGTTATAAATCCTGTTTTATCTTTGTCACTGTCGTGAATTTGTATTTGCCAATAGCACGACTGGAGGTCGAGGCACGGCATGAACGGGCAGCCCTTAGCGGCGTGAAGCAAATCGTCGATCCGTGGTAGTGGATATTTATCGGGTACTGTGATGGCATTAAGCTTACGGTAGTCGACACATACTCGTAGGTCGTTGTCCTTTTTGGGTACGAGGACCACGGGAGATAACCATGGCGTATCACTTTCCTCAATTACGCCTTTCTCTAGCATGTCATCGAGCTTTTGCCTTAATATGTTTTGACGGGCAGGACTCATCCGATATGGGGCGTTAGCTACGGGCGCGTGTTCACCTGTGGATTGCGACGTTCAGCATACAGAGTTGGTGGTCCATCCTCGGCGAAGACATCGGAGTATGCCTGGAGGGCTTTATTGAAGGTGTCTCGTTGTTGATTGCTAAGCCCAGGAGTTTCGTCGGGTCTCAGACAAATATCTATTTGGTTTAATTCCAGTCTGCGTCGTTTTCTGGGATCCCGCTTCTTCGGTGGTGACCAAGTAGCTGGTAGAGAGTCTTTAAAAATATCGTAGATCGCACCAGGTGAATATTGGTCGTCGTCGTCGTCAAGTGTATAAGTCGGTTGCGGTGGCGTGAGGATCTTTATGAGTGGGCCAGCGTCATCAGGCTGGGTGACAAGGGCTTCATCATCCATTGGCAATGGTGAAGCAAAGAATTCAAAAAATGGCGATTCTTGCCCCTCCTCGACATTCACTGCTAGCATTATATTTCTGGCAGTATCGGACTGTGTTTCTCGTTGTGGATGGCCATTTCGGATATATTCGGGTGTTTTACACTGTTGAATATTGAGGAAGTTGAATATCTTCTCG
The DNA here is from genome assembly GCA_963921935.1 of Galeruca laticollis. Lineage (NCBI taxonomy): Eukaryota > Metazoa > Arthropoda > Insecta > Coleoptera > Chrysomelidae > Galeruca > Galeruca laticollis. The sequence goes on along the minus strand of OY998175.1, from coordinate 256,997,258 downwards.
GGTTCATCTGCGAAGCACCATGCACGCTGATGAAGGTTCAGAACTAGGGCGGCTTTTTCGAGGAAGTCGATGCCTAACAAGGTGCGGTTGTCCTCTGCGTCGGGTAGTATTACAAAGTCTATCGGGAATGTGCGATCACCGACTTCTATTTGGGTTGTAGTGGACAGCACTTCTTTGGGTGTACAACGCCCGTCTGTGAGTGTGACGTCTATTAACTGTGTTTTAAAGTCTCAAGTCTGCCGTTGCGCTAGCTATGCTCGTTCTAGCAGCTGTGTCTATATGAGCAAGGCCGTTAACCCCATTTATTTTTACTTGTATAGTGAGCACTTGGGTTGTGAGCTCGGTTAACGTACTCAGACTGTAGAAGTGGGCCGAATGGGCTGATATGTCAAGACGAGGTTTTTTTGAAAAATCCGGGCAGTTGTTTCGGAAATATCCTTGTTTGCCGCACCCGTAACAGGAGATTTTTCCCGGTTCCGATTTGCGATGGGTTTCTGTGCTAATTTCTTTAGCGGCTTGGCGTTTTCGGCATTCGTTTATTGAATGTCCTCTAAAACGGCAGTAGTTGCATCTTGGCTTCTTGCTCGCATCTGGTCTCGGTATACTGGGAGGTCCTGTAGTCACTGTTTCCTCCAGTCGAATGTGTTCAATTTTCCTGGCTAGTTCCAGTAAATTGTCGAAAGAGCGTATCGACTCTCTTGGGATTTGTTTGCGTATATGGATTGAAAGCAATCCGTAAACCATGTCGAGTTTTGAACTCTCGTTGTGACGGTTTGGCGGTAATTGTGCCAATAGTGCTCTCTTTCTGCATATGAAATCGTCGATTGGGACGTTAGGCTCTTGGCGTTGGTCAAATATGTCGAGATACACTTGATAGGCTGGTTTAGCGGGCGAGAATGCTTTTCGGATTAGTCGCGTGGCGTCATCCCAGTTGGTCGCTTGGTTTTCCACACCGCGCCACCATAGTGAAGCGTCGTTGGTGAGGAGTAGCGGTAAACCTCGAATTGCGTCGGCGTCATTTATTTTCACAATCTCCTTGTATATTGAGATGGTGGCTATGAACGTGTCGACGGTGTCGTGACATCTTTTGCCATCGAATCTTGCGGTGCAGCGGCTGAAACTGCCTGTGTTGGGCGTCGTCGGCGTGGCGTTCGAGGAAGAGATTTTCTCCAGCAGTTGTCGAAACTGCTCCTCATTGAAAGCAATGGCCATATTGCCCTGTAGTCTTTGACTCCTACGAGGAATGATTATGTAGAAATTTTCTGAAAATTGACAAAACAATGCAGGAGTTGCGAAAGTTTTATCGAATTTTCTAGGAATTAAATTTCCAATTCTTCTCGTGCTTTACGTTGAGCGCCAGTTTTGTAAATGTGTTTAAAATATATTTATTAAAATAATAATTCAACACTATAAATTTACAATTAGAAAGAAAAATAATATAAGAATCCTAAAAGAAAAGAAAATGGTAACAATATTATTATGAAGCGTTTAATCACTTAGCCGTGGCGCTGAGTCCACGTAGGCTGAAATGTGTTTGCTTGATGTTCATCTACTGTGGCCGGATAGTATAGAATCCAGTCAGGTCTCCGTTCAGAGTATGCTTCGTACGCCGTCTACGCGCGGGGCTCCTAAGTATCCTCCATGTAATGCTGGTCGCTGACTAGACTGGGGTACAGGCGTATTGTAATGTTCGACCGCTACAATATTCTAATTAGAAAATATAATCAAAATTGAAAACATTAATTAATTATTGAAATTTGAATTATATAATGTCATTGTGATGTTATATCATGACATCCCCCCATTGCCCCATTGGTTTATCCACCCGTTGACTTCAATATCGTTCAGTGCAATATCCGCTGGGGGTATGTTATTATTTGTTGTAGTTTATTTGTCAGTAATTGTCTAGAGTTTTGTCTGATTTGTAGTATGCAGTCGTTTATTATGTGTTTCTAGTTTTCAATTACGTCGCACTGTGTACAACGTCCATTTGTTTCGCTTAATTTAAAGTGTTTGTAATATTCATTTATATGTCCATGTCCTGTTATAAGTTGTGTAGTTTTCCATGTCAACGTTGGTTCTGTAAGTCTAACTGTTTTTATTAGTTCATAGTTTTTCTACCTTACCTGTTATTGTTCCGTTTCTCTTGCCATGCCGAAATTAGACGTATGTCTTTTTCTTATGTCAGTCTTCGTAATAACAGTTATGATGTCGTCCGGGTTATCGTGAGCTAATTTATCTAATTTGTCTGCTTCTTTAATACCTATATTAGTCCTTTGTTGTTTTTCTTAATTTTTATTATGGTTAAGTCTTTGTTGTTTACTGTTTTGTAATTGTTGTATTGTATTTTCAGAGTCTGTGTTAAATGTTATGTTTGTGTTGATATATCTTTGAATTACTGTTTTAAATGTTTCTAGAAACAGTTAATTTAATTTAAAACAGAAATATGAGTAAATTCCACGAAGTAGGGGTCGAGACAGTAAATTTCATATCTTTGAATGTTATTTAAAATTAATTCCGTTCCTATTTTAAGAGTTAATATTTCTAATTTATTTATGTGTAAAGTTCTGTTTAATTTGTATTTTTTTCTTATCGACTCGTCATTTGTTGTAATATAAATTCCTATTGTGTTGTCTCCTTCTTTGTTACTTTCTGTTCAAATCTCTTTAATATATTTTCACAAGACATTAAATGACAACACAACCTGCAACCTTTTTGAGCTGATTATTTGACATATATGCAAGTTGTCATAAATGCCATTTAGTAATGTAGTTTAGATATAGGAAAAACCTGTGATTAATGCAGTTAGTGCGTTCTATTAGCGAGTGAAAAAATCGGATTATCGTGTGTATGCAAAAAGTCAATTAGTTTTTTTTAGTAATGTCAGTTACACTTTTGTAAAATATAGCTACAGTTTTTAACTTATTCATATAAATATATGTATATTATGGTAAATACTTGTATATTCTGTTAAATATAAGTATTTAAACATCTTCACGATTAGTTGATAGACACACAGACTCTTCAGCAAGAGTTTAGTATAATTTGCATCAACCTTGCAAAAGCTGTATTGTTCAGATCCTAAAAACCAAAGGATCTGATCACTGAACGCTGCCAGAGCCAATAACCATCATTCATACATAAAGGGTGAACGCTTATACATAAATCAAAAAGCATACACAATCGAACAACTACAGGACCAACAAAATCAATTGAATAAACGTGGGAATAGCGCTCCTTCTACACCCACTACAAATCAAGCAATAAAAACCCCCGAGCTCCATGAAGGCACTGCCGGTTTGAGGATTGAAGTCATCAACGATAAAATAGAGAAAATAAAACCGAAGGTGGGGAATCAAAATCAAGGGAATACAGACAATACTCCTAAGAAAGTAAACGTTACAACTCTAACGAGAATAAAAATAGGTAAAAAAACTTTTTAAGTTAAACGGTTTTATGTTAAACATACATTGCAATGTTTAAGATAAATGTACTAAAAACCAAAAAATAATAAAATAGATATAGTCGTGGGAATTATAAACATATGCATAGACTAGACTAAAATAAAACCGTGGGGCACGTCAATTGTCTACAATCGTTGATTAAAATTTTTGTTTTGTAATGTTACACTATAATTAGGCAGTTGTTCAACCGACAATTGACGTGCCCCACGGTTTTATTTTAGTCTAGTCTATGCATATGTTTATAATTCCCACGACTGTATCTATTTTATTATTTTTTAGTTTTTAGTACATTTATCTTAAACATTGCAATGTATGTTTAACATAAAACCGTTTAACTTAAAAAGTTTTTTTACCTATTTTTATTTTTTGGTTTTTATTTCACATTCTGTTTAATTCATTTAGTGCTTCATTATTGCAAGGTTTCTTGCCCGTTAGTTTATTGCAGTCCAACTCTTTGGTAGCGGCGGCCATCTTAGATTTCAATTTTGCATAGTAAATTGTATTCTACTTGTTGAGACCTTTCATTTGATACCCATGTTGATGGGATTGATAAAACCTACGTTATCCGCCATTTTGTAGAGGCCGTTATCTTGGATTTTAATTTTATATAGTATATTGTATTCTGCTTGTTGAGCCCTTTCATTTGATACCCATGTTGATGGGATTGATAAAACCTACGTTATCTGCCATTTTGTAGCGGCCGCCATCTTGGATTTCAATTTTTTATAGTATATTGTATTCTGCTTGTTGAGCCCTTTCATTTGATACCCATATTGATGGGATTAATAAAACATAAATTATCCGCCATTTTGTAGCGGCGGCCATCTTGAATTTATAATGATAATGAATAAACATAATTGTATTGTCACCAAAATCCAAAGTGTATACAAAATTTCAGATTAATCGGTTGACAGGAAGAGGGTGAAATTTGAATTACTAAATTTGACCCAAGAATAAAACAAACGGGGTGAGCTAAATAAAACCGTTTAAAAACAAGAGCAGGCTCTTCTTCTAACCAAAAAAATCACTGATGTGTATACATGTATTTATGTGTTTATTTTAGTTTGTTTTAACTGAAATTTTATCATTACTGTATTGTACATATTATTTTATTTTACTCTATTACTCGAACAACTAGTGTATGTTCTGTGTCTTGAGCCTACATTGATTTCTCTTTGTTTTTTTTTGAATTTGTTAATAACGTTTCAATTACTTGAAAATGGACCAATATATAAGAGATTTTAATTTTCCAAGTATTGACACATATTGTTTGACAGATTTAGGCCAATGTAATCAGTTGTTTGTGATTAATAAGCATAATGATAATTTTACAATTTTCCATAATAATATTCGAAGCATATCAAAAAATTTGGATGATCTAAAAGTATCACTCTCTGATATCCTGGGTTTTGATTGTATCGTTTTGACGGAAACATGGAAAATTATCGATACGAATCTATATAATATAGCAGGTTACAACTTAATTTATAATGAGGGCGATTTATAACAAAATGATGGGCTGGTAGTGAGGTCCGTGAAGTTAGCCCCCAAAGTTTTCACGATTTAACTAAATTTAGAGTCTTTGGTTAGTGCCTCGTTAGTGCCTCTTAGTGCTTCTATAAATTTCGTTAGTGCTTCCGTGGTTTGGTAGATATTTAATATTCATTTATTTCAAGGTCAGCCCCAAAAGTGTTTGGGATCAACTCCAAATTATCGTCATTCGTTAGTGCTTCATTAGTGCTTCAACTATTTTCGTTAGTGCTTTATTGGTTTTCGAGATATTTGACTTTCTATTTTCAAGGTCAGCCCCCAAAGTGTTTACGATAAATTCCAAATTAGTGTCTTTCGTTAGTGCACTTAGTGCTTCAATAATTTTCGCTAGTACTCTATTGGTTTTCGAGATATTCCATGTTCTTTTTTTGAGGTCAGCCCCCAAAGTATTCACGATTAGATTAAATTTAGTATTATTCGTTAGTGCTCTTTAGTGCTTCAATTATTTTCGTTAGTGCTTTATTGCTTTTCGAGATATTTGACTTTATATTTTCAATGTCTGCCCCCAAAGTGTTTACGATTAATTCCAAATTAGTGTCATTCGTTAGTGCTTCGTTAGTGCACTTTAGTGCTTCAATAATTTCCGCTAGTACTCTATTGGTTTTCGAGATATTCCATGTTCTTTTTTTGAGGTCAGCCCCCAAAGTATTCACGATTAGATTAAATTTAGTATTATTCGTTAGTGCTCTTTAGTGCATCAATTATTTTTGCTAGTGCTTTATTGGTTTTCGAGATATTTGACTTTCTATTTTCTAGGTCAGCCCCCTAAGTGTTTACGATTAATTCCAAATTAGTGTCTTTCGTTAGTGCACTTTAGTGCTTCAATAATTTTCGCTAGTACTCTATTGGTTTTCGAGATATTCCATGTTCTTTTTTGAGGTCAGCCCCCAAAGTATTGACGATTAGATTAAATTTAGTATTATTCGTTAGTGCTCTTTATTGCTTCAATTATTTTCGTTAGTGCTTTATTGGTTTTCGAGATATTTGACTTTATATTTTCAATGTCTGCCCCCAAAGTGTTTACGATTAATTCCAAATTAGTGTCATTCGTTAGTGCACTTTAGTGCTTCAATAATTTTCGCTAGTACTCTATTGGTTTTCGAGATATTCCATGTTCTTTTTTTGAGGTCAGCCCCCAAAGTATTCACGATTAGATTAAATTTAGTATTATTCGTTAGTGCTTCGTTAGTGCACTTTAGTGCATCAATTATTTTTGCTAGTGCTTTATTGGTTTTCGAGATATTTGACTTTATATTTTCAAGGTGAGCCCCCAAAGTATTTACGATTAATTCCAAATTAGTGGCATTCGTTAGTGCTTCGAAAGTGCACTTTAGTGCTTCAATAATTTTCGCTAGTACTTTATTGGTTTTCCAGATATTTCATGTTCTTTTTTTGATGTCAACCCCCAAAGTATTTACGATTAATTTCCAAATTAGTGGCATTCGTTAGTGCACTTTAGTGCTTCAATAATTTTCGCTAGTACTTTATTGGTTTTCCAGATATTTCACGTTCTTTTTTTGAGGTCAGCCCACCAAAGTATTCAGGATTCGATTAAATTAAGTGTCATTCGTTTGAGCTTCGTTAGTGCTCTTTAGTGCTTCAATAATTTTCGCTAGTACTTTATGGGTTTTCCAGATATTTCATGTTCTTTTTTTGAGGTTAGCCCCCAAAGTATTCACGATTCGATTAAATTTAGTGTCATTCGTTAGTGCTTCGTTAGTGCTTTATTGGTTTTCCAGATATTTCACGTTCTTTTTATGAGGTCAGCCCACCAAAGTATTCAGGATTCGATTAAATTAAGTGTCATTCCTTAAAGCTTCGTTAGTGCTCATTAGTGCTTCAGTAATTTTCGTTAGTACTATCTGGATTTTCAAGACATTTGATATTAATTTATTCACTCCCGCGAAGTTAGCCCCCAAAATGTTCATGATTTAGTTACAGTTAGTGTGATTCGTTAGTGCTTCTTAGTGCTTCCACAAATTTCGTTACTGCTTTCTTTGTTTTCAAGTTATTTGCTATTTTTTATTTTAATATAAGCTTCTAAAATTGTTTACGGTTGATTCCAAATTACTGAAATGCATTCGTTAGTGCTATTTAGTACTCCATTAATTATATTCCTAAATGCTTTTTTTTTTAGTAAATCACTGAGTTTTCCAGGAGCGAATATGTGCCATTAATTTCATTTGTACAAGGTGCCCAGTTTATGTGTGTTTTCATGTACCAGCTTCCTTATTATAAAAGATAAAAAGATGGGGTTCGCAGCTTACTGCTTTATTTTTTATGAAACTTACATTGCCGTTAACTAAATTTTCAATAGCCCTTTCAGTTTACGACTTACGGGGCAATTTTGAAAATTTGTCATTTGTGACGCCATCCTATATTTCCGAATAATTCTACCAAAACAAAGCATCAATATCGTATACAGGGTATTTTTTTACATCGGTAGAAATGTAGCAGTCTTTAAATAAATATTACTCGTTGTTTTCAAATGGACCTCCCTGTATATTAGTATGTTAGTTGACAGATAACTTAACCTCTTTAAATATGCAATTTTACAGGGTTGACATTATATGTGGAAACGGTCTCATACCTCGGAACTGGCTTTAAAAAATTACAAAATTTACTACTTGGGAGTTTTTAGGGATGCCCGAATCAATGGTAATATTTGCAATGTTACCAAGTTAACCGCTGTACACTTTAAGAATTAATATGTTTATTTTGTTAGAATGTTAGTATTATTCTTCCAATTGTATGCAAGTTCCGTTAATCTTCGGTGAGCGGTTCGATCCGTTGGATTGTCAAAATGTCGTTCGTTTAAAAAACCAAACAATAAAGTATTAAGTTGTCTTCGTAGCAACCTTGGTTTCTTTAATTTCTTTTTATGTTTTATTATTACTTATGTAAAAACTTAAATATAATATGATGATGCAATCATTACATGAGAACGTCTAAATATAATTAAGTGTAATACATGGTTGAATTCAGAGCTTGAAGAGATTTCAAATAAAAAATTAAAAATTCAGATCCGTATATAAACAATTAAAATTGAGAATAGTTCCACAAAAATGAAACGTTGTAAGGAAATTCAAAAAACTCTACAATATGAAGCGAATAAAGTTGCCTCAAAAAGGTTCTGTTTGTTTTTATGTATACTAACAATACCTAAGTATATATTGTTACTAACCATTTTGTTATTGGTGGTTTATTGATGGCTATAAAAAACTATATTTTCCTTTTTCTGGGTGATGTTGCCTACATATTATGTGCAACCGACAGCAAAATGTGTTGAATTTAAAGCATTTATATATTTCGGTACTATGAGAAGCTACAGATAGTAATTCCATTTTTTATTACAAGCAATAGCTTGCACATTTTTGCCATCATAATAATTTAATTCTGTCCAGCTGTCAATACCCCTTATAAGTATTGTTAAATTTTATAAATTTAGGTAGGTAAATATCATAAATACTTTTTTAAATGTGTCGATAAAATAACTGTATTTAAAGATATTTTGTCTGTGTCGCAGTTTGTTAAATTCTGCCAGGAAACGAAGTTTATGAACAAATTGTGTATAAATGCCATAGAAGTTATAGAAATTGATAATTCATTTTATTTTCGGATTTGTTGGTCCGGCTAAAAGAACTTACTTTATTATTGGAGTGCTTAGTGTTAAATTAGTGTGTTCAATATTTTTGAAACTTGGATTACTTAAAACCATTATAAGGTAAGCAATATTTTTAACTAATCGTGCATACGAAAATATTTAAAACTTACTAAGCTTCTTTCTACTTAAAGTTCAGGGAACCCAAAATGGGAGAAATTCTTAATAATTTTGATATAAGTGTACTTCTAACTAATTAAATGGGGCGAAACATTGTGATTTTATATTGTTTTTGTATATCTAAATACTTATAAAATTCAAAATATGATAATAATTACCTTCACTATTAAATAACTAAATGTAGCTATCTAATCATTTCATTATTTTTAAATTAATAGTGCAAAGATAATGGCAATAATGTCATTATGTTATATTGCTTACTTTGATTAAATAATAGATGCATTTTTTCTGTGGCAAAAATATATTAATATTTGTCTTTCTATTTCGCCCCATTTGACTTCCATAAGTCCACAAGCGACCAACTGTAAGACTCTCATTTATTGACTTGTGATTAAACCATATCATGTGTTAAAATTAAATTTAATTATTATAGAAATTGATTAATTCAGAGCAGTGTTAAAAATTTTAAATTAAATGTGCAAAGTTATATGTACCGGGGGACTTCGTATAAACTATCATCTCGCGTAACATTTTGATCTTTTAACGCACGGGAAATATAAAACAAGCGACATACTGTGGAACATGTTTTCTTGTCAAAGCTGTATTGTAATCTCCGGTAGCTTTGCATATGAGGAAGGGCGACTAAAACTATTTTCTAAAATGGAATGCCCTGTATTTTACTGGCTAAATTGGAAGTTCTTCTTTTTCTTACTTCAAATATACCATTCAAGTTGAAATTTGATTCAGGCGTTTTTGCGTTATTGAAGTTAATAAAAAAACTTTTTGTCGCCTCCCCGGTATATAAAAAGCTACCAGAAATTACAATGCAGATTAGGCAAAAAAATCCCCTGTTTGTCGGCTTTCTTATATTTCTCGTATGATAAACATTCAAAAGTTACGGGGGTTGCTAGTTTATACGATATCACCTGGTATACACAGAGGATCATGAGCGTGGGCAGGAATTAAGGCAGGAAACGGGAGGAGGAAGGCAGAATCACGCGCGGACTCAAGATTTCGTGAAGTCGTCTTGTGAAAAAAGATTTTTAGTAGCTGCACTGATTTTTTTTTTCTTTTATGTAAAGAAATATATAAAAAAACATGATTTTCTATTAAATAATTATTAGATGTTGTATGTCGTACTGACCGTAGGTCAATGAAGTTTTAATTGGATATTTTGTTTTAGATGCCCCGCCAAGCCAAATATGATCACGAATTACTAACTTGTGCATTTTTAAACTATGAGCATGAAATTGTTAAAAATATAAATAAAAGCAATGCGCCCGTTTGACTAAGCTCCAAATTGGACAACAAAATATCAAAAAAAGCAGTTTATACTCATGTGAGAAAATGCCAAGTGTGCAAAGTAGCTCTAAATCTAGATAATAATAGCCAAAATGAACAGAATATTCAAAGTGAGGTATCAGAATCTACAGACGAAGAATCATTTACTTTGAACTGCTACGAGTGGTCTTCTTTTATCGGTATTACTAATCTACAGTTATTTTCAAATTGGACTACGGATTTTTTTAAATATCTAGATACGTTTGTTAACGAAGACTGTATCTGGGCCACTAAAAGATGCAAAATAAGACAAAATGGAAAATACTTTTTTTTGGACAATAGTTTTGATCGATCTTTATGTTGATTGATGTAATCGTTTATTAGTAATTTGTCAATTTCTAAATTGAATGGATCGTTATCTGAGATATGTCCGTTGACAATATCAATTGGTTTTAATTTTACTGCGGAGTGAATAGAATTATTATATGCCAGAATAGCATTCACTATTTTATTTTTTATTGGGGTATTAGAGAATCCTTGTGAATTTAGTAACCTTAAATGTTCTATTATTGTCGAGTGGAAACGTTCGACAATACCGTTCGATTGTGGGTGATCCGGTGAACAAAAATGTAGTTTAACTTTATGGAGGCTTAGAAGTTCGGTTACAACAGTATTTTTAAATTCGGTGCCGTTGTCACAAATTATTTGGTTGGGTATACCATGATGGGAGAAAAATTTGATGAGATTATTAGCTATTTCTGTTCCTGATAAGGCTTCTAAATAGTAGGCTTGAGCATACTTTGAAAAACTATCTACAATCGTTAAAAATTTTGAATTTTCGAATGTGAATGAGTCGATGTGCACTATTTCGAAGGGTTTAGTCCCTGTTGGTGTTAAATTCATTTGGATCTTGACTGGATGTCGGTCATATTTGCATTGCTGACATATTTCACATTCATTGATGTAAGTTTGGATTGATTTTTTCATATCGGGCCAGTAATATTTTTCTTTGATTTTTTGAAGCGTTTCGTTGATGCCGCGGTGATTAGATTTGCTTTCATGGTAGTTTTTGATCGTTTCCAATATATCTTGTTTGTCTATTACATCGATTAGTTTACTTGTACATTTTTTCAGTTTTATAGAAGAAGATTTAAAATATTGCTGTAAACAAACCGAAAGTGGTTCATACAGAGTTGGATCTTCGAAATATAAATAATAAGAGACATCTGGGACAATATATTCTTTAATGAAGTTTATCGCATCGTTATTAAAGTCGTTTTTAGATAACTGAATGTAATAACGTTGCTTATTTCCAAAAAGAAATTTTATTTTAGGTTTTGCCGGAGAATGCATTACTGAGTCTATGAAAATTTGGTTTTTGCCATAGTTAACTGCACATTCGGTAATTGGTATACCTACTACAGGGCTTTCGTCGAAATTCGAATGTACAGTGTTATTTTCGTCAGGGTCGTCTTCAGTTTGTTGTTCGTGATTGTCATGAAATGTATCGTCAATATTTACGATCATAGACAAGTTATCATAGTCTTGTCTTACACTAATAACACTAGGTTCTGCAGGTTTATTGCGCGTCGAAGGTTGAGGTGTATTGAGACTACTGTCAGTTTGACGGTCTGGGTTGGGTTGACTATAGTAATTGCTGGATTCGCCTAAGATTTCGTCCACGTTTTTCCAAAAAGAATCGTCGTTCCAAAATGGTTGTGATTCTTTAGTATGGATCTCAATTCGTGAGAGGCAATCTGCGTTACTGTTCGATTTCCCGGATCGATAAATTATCTGATAATCAAACTCTTCGAGTTTTATTTTCCAACGTACGAGTTTAGAATTCGGTTCTTTTAGTGAATTTAACCAGACTAATGGTTTGTGGTCCGTTATAATATTAAATCTTCTACCATATAGGTAAGGTCTGAAGTACTTGGTTGCCCATACTATAGCTAAAAGCTCCTTCTCTATTGTTGAGTATGATTGTTCAGAATCATTCAAAGTACGTGATGCGTATGCTATGGGGAGATCCTGACCTATAGGGCCTTGAGATAGGATTGCTCCTAAAGCTACATTTGATGCATCTGTTGTAAGATTAAATGGTTTCGAGAAATCGGGATATTGTAGAATAGGCTCGTTTATCAGTAAATTTTTACAAGTCTCGAAGCAGGTGATGTACTCGTCATTTAAATCAATTTTCGCCCCCTTTTTAAGGCACTTTGTTAAGGGTTTTGTAATTTTGGCAAAGTTCTTAATGAACCGTCGATAATATCCGAGTAGACCAAGGAAGGCTTTGATTTGTTTTGGTGTTTTTGGTATTGGGAAGTTGCGTATGGCGTATATTTTGTTCGGGTTTGGTTTAACACCGTCAGGTGTTACTATGTGGCCCAAGTAAGCAACTTCCTTCCTCAAAAATTCTGATTTGTCCAGCTGGACCTTGAAATTTGCTTCTCTAAGTCGTTGAAATACTGTTCGCAGGCGTTCCAAGTGTTCCTGAAGGGAAGTCGAAAATATTATGATATCATCGAGGTAAACCAAACACATTTCGTTTTAAATACCTCGTAGTATGTTATCTGCGACTCTTTGAAAGGTGGCAGGTGCCGATTTGAGACCATAAGGCATACGGAGAAATTCGTAATGTCCGTTTTCTGTATTAAATGCTGTTTTTTCGATATCTTTTTCTTCCATCTCGATCTGATGGAAGCCGCTAGCTAGATCTATAGTCGAAAAATATTGACAATTTCCTAATTTCGCTAATACATCGTGTATATTGGGCAGAGGATAACGATCGTCTATTGTTTTTTCATTAAGTTTTCTGTAGTCGATAACTACTCTCCATTTTTGTTTGCCGCTGGCATCTTTCTTCTTACTTACCACCCAGATTGGCGAATTATATTAGAGTCCAGCATGTTTTGTATCTGATTAGCGACCTCTTGTCTATGTATAAAAGGATATCTGTAAGTTTTCGTGTAGACCGGTATTTCATCAGTCGTTCGTATTTGATGTCGAATTTTACTAGTAAATGTCAATGGTTCGTTTTCTTTATAAAAAATGTTATATTCATTACAAAGCTCGAGGATTTTTCGTTTTTCCTCTTCGTTCATGTGTTCGGTTCGAATTTTTGGCATTACTAAATTTTTATCAGAATATTCAAAGTTGTTAATTTCAAAATTATTGTTTTCTAAGTAATTTTCATGAAAACTTTCAACTGAAACCGGTTCTCAAAAATCTAAAATTAAAGACTTCGTAGATTTGTTTAAAATTGTAGTTAAAGCATAACCGTCTTTTGCTGTACTAAGACTTTGTGGAATTTCACAGTCGTCAATTTTTTTATAAGGAATAATTATATCTCCCTGAGAAACACTAGTTTTTATTTTTATTACTTGTTGTGTTCTAGGAGCTACTGTAACGAGATTTAAATCATGCGACGTTTTATGATAACACAATTTTATTTTAGTATAAGGTGTAATAAGATACCCTGTTTTGAAATCAACACTAGCTTGAAGTAACTTAAGATTATCTGGACCTATAAGGCCGTTAAAAACGTTGTGAAATTTAAAAAGGAAAAATTCCAAATTTGTTGGGTTTGGCAATTTGAATATTTTTGAGGCTTTTATGTCAGCGCGATATTTGTGGGAAGATTGCTGAAATACCGTTGTGACTACAAAAGGGTCACTATTGATTGCATTTGGGTATAATTTAAAAGCAATTTTGGGGTCTATGAAAGACCTACTCGAACCGGAGTCGATTAAGAATTTTAGATTATGTTCAGGTAGAACTACATAGGGCAGTTCGCTAGATTTAACATTGTTAAGTGAAATAATTTCGGGGCTGAAACAAGTGGATTTATTTTGTGAGGTATGTTCCGAGGCACTTACTGAAAATTTACGCCATCGTCGAGTGGCTCTGTTGTATCACCATTATTTTTATCATCGGGGTATGGTAACTGATAGGAATGGTCATCATCGTCTTGTGATTCTACATTATAGAGTTCTTCAGATATAAAATTGGGCCGATTATTTGGAGGTCTATTATTTGTAGTCGAGAATTGTCTGTTGAACTGATTGGGCTGATTTGTATTTCTAGTTGACATCGACATGGGCGATGGTTTAGGGAATCTATTATTATTTGGATTGGGTCTGAACACATTGGTATTCGAATTTGGTTGTCTAAAGACTTGAGAGTTCCTAGGAAAATTGTGTTGTATTTGTCGGGGTTGTATTGGTATAGGTTGAGAAGGAAAGTTATTCGTTTGTCTGGTAAACAAGTGATTCGGAGTATGCGAATTAAATGAAGATTGATTTGGTGTTTGCATTGATCGATGATTCGATCTGTTACTATTATTGGCAAATTGTCTAGGGGAATTTCTATTAGATGAATTTTGAAGATAATGGGCATTTTCTTCTTGAATAACGTATTGCATAGCCTCTGTCAAAGAAGCGGGCCTCATGCATCGGATGGTGGTTCCTAGGGGTTCTCTTAACCCGGAGAGAAATGTTTTGAGGGCTAAATTTTGATATAGGGTATTTTTGAGAAATCTAGCAGCCTCTGTATTTTCGTGGATATTAACATAGCTACAAATTAAATTTAGAATATGTAAGCATCTATCATAGAACGATTGAGAAGACTCATTCGAATTTTGTTTGAGCATTACGAGATCTCTATTCAAGCAAACTTCGTCTCTTTGGTCTGAGAAATTACTAGTCAGGACGTTTTTTAATTCGACCCATGTATTACAAGAGTGGATATTTATTATAGTTTTAGCGTTTCCTTTAATTTTTGATAATATAGAATTCAATAAATAAATATTCTGAAAGTTATTGTGGTTTTCCCTATCTTCGAAATGAGCAATAATGGATTCACTTACAGAAATAAATCTGTTTAAGTCGTTAGGGTTACCATCAAATTCTGGAATGCAGTCAATATATTCCCATTTAAATTGTGCTTGTGCCATTTCTGATTCTAATTGATCGTTATTTACGATTGGTTGCGTTATAAGGTTCGATGAATGACTACTACTTAGGTTATTTATTCTTAAGGTATTTGATTTTTTAGATTTATGCTTAAATTTTGTTTTATCTTTTGAATTTGATGCGGTAGAAAGAGAACCAACACTCAATTTACTAAAAGCAGTTTGAATTTCGTTATTGGTAGGCAAAGCGATTATTTCCAAAATGAAGTAAGTGATTACAATATAATATAAGATAAATGTAGTAAAATATGACATTTGCATTATTTTAGTCTACAGTAACAACAGTTGATGCATTGGTATTGTCGTAGCATTTTAACCTAAATCAATCATCCCCCACCCACCCCCTAAGGGCGTGGCCCTACACCATTGAATAATAAATTTTTGGATAACATTTTTTAGCATAACTACGTAGAATTCGATTCCAAATTTAAAAATTTATGTTTTCGACTATTTTACAAATCCACCCCCACCCCCAACCTAAGGGGGTGGAAGGGGGATGACTGATTTAGGTTGAAATGAAAAATAATCATTCATCAATACATTCCTGTGAAATTTTTTTTATCTAATATGGATGTATGCTAGACCCGAGAGTCCTACACCATCGAATAATCAATTTTTTTGATAACATTTTTTTGCATAACTTTATAAAAAAAAGTTATCAAAATGAAATTTCAGGTGTATACGTGAAAAATTACGTAGAATTTGCTTCCAAATTTAAAAATTCATTTTTACGACTATTTTACAAAGTCACCCCCACCCCCGCCACAGGGGGAGGGGGTGATTTAGGTTAAAATGAAAAATTATTCATCAATACATTCCTGTGAAATTTTTTGTATCCGATATGGAAGTATGCTAGACCCGAGAGTCCTACACCATTGAATAATCAATTTTTTTGCATAACTTTATAAAAAAAAAGTTATCGAAATGAAATTTCAGGTGTATACATAAAAAATTACGTAGAATTTGTTTCCAAATTTAAAAATTCATTTTTACGACTATTTTACAAAGTCACAGGGGGGGGTATGACTGATTTAGGTTAAAATGAAAAATAATCATTCATCAATACATTCCTGTGAAATTTTTTTTATCAAATATGGAAGTATGCTAGACCCGAGAGTCCTACACCATTGAATAATTAATTTTTTTGCATAACTTTATAAAAAAAAATGTCAAAATGAAATTTCAGGTGTATACGTAAAGAATTACGTAGAATTTGTTTCCAAATTTAAAAATTTATTTTTACGACTATTTTACAAAGTCACCCCCACCCCTGCCACAGGGGGTGGGTGGGGGATGACTGATTTAGGTTAAAATGAATAATAATCATTTATCAATACATTCCTGTGGATTTTTTTTATCAAATATGGAAGTATACAAGACCCGAGAGTCCTACACCATTGAATAATCAATTTTTTTGCAAACTTTATAAAAAAAAGTTGTCAAAATGAAATTTCAGGTGTATACGTAAAAAATTACGCAGCATTTGTTTCCAATTTTAAAAATTTATTTTACGACTATTTTACAAAGTAACCCCCACCCCCGCCATAGGGGGTGGGTGGGGGATGACTGATTTAGGTAAAATAAAAAATAATAATTCATCAATACATTCCTGTGAATTGTTTTATCAAATATGGAAGTATGCTAGACCCGAGAGTCCTACACCATTGAATAATGAATTTTTTTGCATAACTTTAAAAAAAAAAATTTCAGGTGTATACATAAAAAATACGTAGAATTTGCTTCCAAATTTAAAAATATATTTTTACGACTATTTTACAAAGTCACCCCCACCCCCGCCATAGGAGGTGGGTAAGGGATGACTGGTTTAGGTTAAAATGAAAAATAATCATTAATCAATACATTCCTGTGAATTTTTTTTATTAAATATGGAAGTATGCTAGACCCGAGAGTCCTACGTCATTGAATAATCAATTTTTTTTAACATTTTTTTGGAATTACTTTATAAAAAAAGCTATCAAAATGAAATTTCAGGTGTATACGTAAAAATTACGTAGAATTTGGTTCCAAACTTAAAAATTTGTTTTTACGACTATTTTACAAAGTCCTCCCTACCCCCGCCCTTAGGCGGTGGATGGGGGAGGATTCATGTTATAATGAAAAATAATCATTCATCAATACACTCCCGTGAAAAAAAAATTTGTTTTATCAAATATGGAAGTATGCTAGATTGCTAGACTCGAGAGCCCTACACCACCTGCTTTAGTATTATGAATATAAATATTTTGAATTGAATAGTCAACTAAAACTCTTACATACTTACCTTTTAAAGTGGTCTCATTGCATAGCATGTGTTTGGAATCTAACACGTGTTCACGTTCTTCTTTATTAAGACATTTGGGGAATCATATTTTGGAAGAAATATTAGGTTATTTTGTAACTTGTCACATGATCTGGTTTCAGCCAAATGCTGTTTTGTTTTTGATGAAATTTCATTAACAGCATTTATTTTGTTAACAGCGTTTTTCAGGTTTTGTAGTCTCGTTTTGTACATGTTATATATTATTTTGATATCTTATATATTGTTGCACTCCAAATTAGTGGTGACACTTATTGTGATATTTTTATGTATGTTTAAACTTTATTTTTATTGGCAATTCATTGTGATATCATAATTTCATTTATTTTAATATTTTATCATAACTACACAATCCTGTCGAATATTTTTATTTGTATTTTTAATCGTCTTGTTAAAATTTTGAAATTTTAGTTTAGTTTAAATGCAAATAGTGCGTTACACCCCTGTCCTTCCTATATACCTATAAGTGGTCTCGTCAACATGTCTCATAGAGGTCTAAAACTATCGATAGTCGGTACTATCGATAATTTTCGATATATAGCGACTTAACTATCGATAACTATCGATAGTTTTCGATAGTCAGAGAAAATTAATACAGAACATTGAATTTGAAAAAAAAAGAAACAAATTAAAGCAAATCGGTTATTTATTTTTATTCAAAAACACAACTATTTTTATAAAAGAACAAGTTAAGGTAGAGTGGTTATTTATTTTTATGCAAAAACACAATCATGTTGACTTAGTCAGCTTTCAGCCTCGATCGCCGGTCGGAGATTACTAGCCCTGTAGAACTAAAAATTCTTTCACTGTCCACCGATGTAGCTGGAACGCAAAAATATTTTTTTGCTAACAAATTCAACGGATACAATTCGTTCCCTGTTATCTATAACACAAAAAATAAATTATCAATTACTCCTACTATTATTTACTTTACGGTTTGTCAATACCTTCCAAAATGCAAGAGGATCGGTGTTATCTGGAGCATTTTGCCTTTCTAAGTATTGTAGTTTGATGATAATTACATCTGCTGTCACTGATTTTACTTTTGCCTCTAATCTTTGCTGTAAAAATCCAAAAAGGGCTAAGCTCGAGCTGCTCATATTGCTGTGTGCAGTTGAAGTTCTCAAGTTTAAGTTTACTGGTTCAGACGACGAGTTCCCAGAATTTTCATCCCTTCGGCTCCTTTGAGAAAGATTATGCATATATTGCATATCATTCTCAAGAAGTACAGCTGCTGCTGTGGCATTTTCTGCACTTCGAAATCCTTCTTTTTTGAACCGTGGATCCAAAATTGTTCCAAGTCTAGGTGCTGATCTCATTTCATAAGGGACCAATCTCTTCTCCACGGATGCCGCCAGATTTTTACAAAACGTTTTTCCTTCTTCCGTTGCCAAATTAGCCAAACATTGGTTCAGGAAATTTTGAATACCAAAAGTTATTGGTATTATTAATGATATTGTCACATAGGCATTCCCTGCAAGAATGATTTTTTTTTGTAAATGTACACATATAAATTTTCATGAATCACATATTTTAATTATTAGAAGCTATACCTGAGATTTTTTTTGTTGCCTCTTGGAAACAACTTAGGACTTTCTCAATATCTCCCAAAATTGTCAGGTCATCAACTGTGAGAGGTTGAGGAGCCTTCCGCAATTTCAGCAGAGCACGACCTAGAGCATCACTGGTTTGTAGTATCCTTTGAATCATGAAGAATGTACTGTTCCAACGGGTCTGGACCTCTTGAATAAGCTTGATAGGTTCTTTGACATTCTGTTCCTTTAAAAATATGTCCATTGCCAAAGGGCTACTTTTGAAAAACGTCACAATATCCTTTGTTTTTTTCACAATGTCGTGAACCAGCTTTAGGTTGTCCTGCACTACTAAATTAAGAGTGTGTGCATAACAGGGTAAATGTTTGATCTTCAGTAGACTACACATTTTAATCATGTTGGGGGCATTGTCAGTTACTATGCAGATGACTTTAGCACTTATCTGCCATTCCTCAAAAATATCTTTCATAGTGTCTGCAAGATTTTCTGACGTATGATTTAGTCCATTTGGTAAAGGCTTTGTGGACAAAACACGTGATTTTAAACTAAAATTTTCATCCACATAGTGACAGGTGACTGTAAGATATGATTCAATCGCAATAGATGTCCATGAATCTGTGGTTATTGCTATAAAGTCAACATCACGTAATTCATTTCGTAATTTTGAATATTCTTCTAAATACACTTCTTTGAGAATATTACCCAATATATAGGGACTTGGCAGTTTATATCTGGGATCCAACAAAGACACCAACTTGTTGAATCCTGCATCACTAACAATTGTAAAAGGTTGAAAATCAGAAGTTATCATGTCCAGAACTGCTCTGTCCAATAGTTTCTTCCTTTGGGAAGAATCATCATAATACAGATCTCGCTTAAAAAATGGACTGATAGATCTAACACTCGAACGTGCAGAGGTAGAAGTACTAGCACTAGTGTTGGGATCAACAGAAGCGAGATCTAGATTTTCACCAGTGCTTTCACTCCATATTGGATGAAATCTTTTTAAATGGTCGCTTAAATTACTTGTATTGCCACTAGTCTTATACTCTTTCCCACAAGTATTGCATTTTGCGAATTTTCGATCAGTTGATCTTTTGAAATACCTCCAAACAATGGAGTATTTTTTTCTTTTAATCTTTGATTTATTGTTTAAAGTCTCACCATCCGCACCGGCAGTTCCAACTTCAATTCGATCGGTTTCATCGTAGGTTACAGATGCAGAATCATCAGTGTCACATTCAGACGACGACTTCGTTTTCTGAGATGCTTGTGAATGTGAATTTGATCCTGAAAAATATGCATGATTCTAAATAAATACTGACGCCGTAAAAAATAAATTATTTGTTTCGTATTGTATTATTTTCAAGATCACAACTAGCCGTGTGAACAACTTTGAATTAATTTGAATAATATGCGACTCATCAAAATAGATTTTCTGAAAATCAAAAATACCATTCTTTATCATTGTTTGTGAAAATTGTATAATATCAAACATATAATTTATTTTTACAGGGAGGCAAAGCTAATTTCGGTAGACGTTTTTTCCAAAACTTACCTTTAATTCTTTTTGTCCCAGATCCAGCAGATCGAATAACGAATTGATCCATTTTTAATTTCAAATAATCTAACTTGCGGATTAATTAAACTGTAAACCACGCCGGCCAAGCACGACAATTTGTATTTACATAAACAGACGACTAGACAAGTCAAGTCAACTGTAAGTGTGTGAGAAGTACGCAAACGCGCAGCCAAGTAAACGCAGTCATCACATTCGGACGCTAGATTTCAAAACAAAGCATAAAAATTTGAAAGTTTGCGCCATTTATAATTGTCATCTATGGTTTGCGCATAGAATAGAGGAACATTGACAGAATATGAGCATAGATAACCATTATATATGGAGAAATATGAGTGTGGCATCGCGGCGTGGCTTCACCTTCAGAGAAACAGCTTCATACACGGGCGAAAAATAAAACGGTTATAAAACTATCGGAATCTAACGATAGTTATAAAAACTATCGATATTATACGATAGTCGGAACTATCGATAGTCATCGATAGGGCTATCGATAGTTTTAGACCTCTAATGTCTCATATTCGCCTGTAAAGTTGAATATCGAATGTTTTCCTATGGGAACGATCTCTATGTTAGTTGAAATGATAAAAGTTGTATTAAAGCGATAAGAAGAAGAAATTTTTACTGAATAAACCAAAGATTATATACAAACTGAATAAATGTAAAATATTAATGAAACGAATTACATATGTTGATTTACAATAGTTTAAAAATAATGATTTCTTATACTATATGAATGTTCATGGGTTTTTATATTGATGAGGTGAGTAATTGTCTTTAATAATATAATGTCTGTAAAATGTAGATCGATCTTTCTTTGTTTATTGTTAACTTTACTTTCTTTTTTAGATGTACATCTGTTAAGTAATAAACGTTCACTGACCTTTTAAGTCCTTTAATTATTGCTTATAGTCGCACTAAAATGTCTGCTTGCAGAATGTTGTAGAACGGATTGTTGAAGTCTGGATTTCTCGCCACAAAAAATATATTCGTTCGAAAATTTCAATTCGGTGAGTATTTTAATATGTAGCAACTAGTTATTAATGTCTCTTTCATCGAGATTCTTGAATTCTCTTACTTTCTGTCATATTTCATGTATCTTCGCCCATAAAAACCTCTCATCCTTCCAAAAAACCAACTTGATCTCCCTTTTGTTTTTTTATCAACAAACTTTTTCCTGTCTCCTTTTCACATCTCACTAGATTCTTTCTGAATGTCTATTGTTATGCAATGTTTATTTTAAACCATAAATCTAAACTTTTTAACATCGGTCTGTCAAAATTTATCAATTTACTATTACTTACTATATGATGAATAGAATAATAAATTTGATATTTACATATGTAATTCTTTGGATATATCCTTTTTAAATTACTTGTTATTTTAGATAATCCATTCATAATAATTTAATTGTAATTCCTTCCAAATATTTTTGTGGTATTCATTATTTACAATCGTGTCATTGACATTCAACTTCACAAACCGAATATGTCTCATTGAAATCATACAGCTTCAAATTTAAAATGTACTCTATTTGTTTACTAATAATTAATTTACTTTTCTCTATTTTAGATAAAAAATCCGTTTACTATGAGTACTTTAAAAGAAATTATTATCATCATATAAATATGTATCTACAACTATGTCTAATTTATGAAAATGTTAAAGTAAATTAAAATTATATTAGAGGAGTGCAGAATACAGGTAACTTCTTTTTGTAGTTGTCATAAAATAGTGCAATATATATATATATATATATATATATATATATATATATATATATATTGAACTAATCCTCTAGTTTTGTAAAAATAATGAAATAAACAAACATAATAAACAAGTCTTATTGTAACGTAAGAAGTGTCAGTAGACACAACTATTAGAATAAACTCAATAAAAAGTCAAAGATTAAAATATAAAAAGATTGAAATATATATAGATTGGATAATATATTGATGTGAAGTTTTGAAAAGGATGAAGAATAGAAATTACAACACTATATTAGCTAATTAAAGAGTAAATATTACCTGTACCAGTAATTCTGATTGGTTGTCAAAGTCATGGAATTCGGAATTGCACTGAACACAGCCATAACAATTTCGGCAGGATGAAATGTCACACAATAGCTTGAAACCTAAAGTAAGAGAAAAGAATAATTAGTCTAACGATAATTTAACATTATTTACATATTATTTTTGTAGTAGCATAAATTTAGAATACCATGTATTCATTCATTCATTGAAAAGGGTTGAAACTAGATGGGAAAGATAGTTGGAACACAGCCCCAAACATATTGAGGAAATGAATATTTATAGGAAGTAAAGTCATGCTAGGGAATTTTTCAATACCAACCTAAATCATTGTTTATAGATTATAGATATAAAATTTAATTACAAAAACAAAAATAATAAGGAGTATATGTATAATAAGTATCAAACAAGACGCAAAATTAAATTAGAATCAATTACATATAGGTTAATTAATAATATAGGTTGTAATATTTGTAAAAATAAACATTTTGTAAATTAGCTAAACAAGGTAAATATAAGAAAATGGACTATTGTAAGAGGAAAGAAGGACTTAATTAAAATTCCTTAATACGATAGAGATTTAAATGAATCAGTGTCAATACCCTCCAGGACAATAAATTTATGTTTTTTCAAAATAGTCACTAAAAGACTGGAGAATAACAATTTCTGTGATAAAAAAACAAATAAGAGTGCTATGGACTAGTGAAGCCGGGATAGTTGTTGATTTTGAAAAACAAATGAGTGGATTTAGAATGGTGATGAGGGATGCGTCTCTGTAAGATTGCTCTCTGCAAAAATTTTCTTTAAAAAACAGTTAAAAGTTAAAATTATATAAACATTTTATGACAAACTAATCATAAGTGTATCAGATCCTGTGTAAGTACTAAAGAGTGCCGTAGGAGCATATCTCTAAGGAGATATCGGCAAGTTTGGAAGATGTAAGTGCAGCCGGCAGTAATAGCAAGAAAGATAAGGTCTGTGTATTTTGATTAAATCTATTTGGAATTCCAATAAAAACATTTTAAAGTGTACACTCAAAATTCAATAGAACATTCAATTGATATATATCATATAAAAAGGCCAAAGAACAGTAACATATAATGCATTATAAAATTCATCTATAGAGAATTATAATTTTAAGATAATATTGAAACTCACCTGTTGTAAATTTATCCTCGTAAAATATCACGTACATCATGCGTGCTCAATTCTATTTCATTACTTATTTTCAGCTTTTGCATGCATAACTTTCATCTATCACTTTCTTTTTTTTTAAATACACGTACACATATAGTTTATAAAGTATTACTTATATGTAATTGATTATAAAAACATTTAATAATTATAACCAACAATTTTCATCACAGACACGCTAACAGTGTGTTGAATATAAACGTTGTGTATGGAAGGAAACTTCTTTCTTACATGTATACTGTAGCAGCGCATGCGTTTGGAGATATAGCGCCGACGCAGAAATTATATCATTTTGTTTCCAAGAATGTATGTATGATATAGGGTGGCACAATTCCTTAAGAATAAATGTGCAAAATAAATTAACAGTTACAAATTATTTTATTATGTTCTAATCAGATTAAAAATTGAAATTCATTTATTAAACATATTTACATTAATGTGTTGGTTTTCTTTTATTCTTACATCTATGGTTAAAGTATCAATATCACTATTATCATATTTCAATCGTTTTATTTAATAGATATTATTTCTTTCAGAGGTTGTAATTAAAAGGTAAGATTATGTATATGTATTTCTTCAATCTTTGATTATCATATCCAGAACCCAACGAGAGAAGTTTCTCATGTTCTCCGATAAAATATAAAACTATAATAAAATAAACAAATAATATAATCTGAGCTATCCATAAAATTATCATAAATTATAATTATCAACATTCAATTATAAATTGGCGTCCCAAAACGTGGGGCTATTAAACAAATAATTATAAAATTGTCAGTCCAACGTTGAGAAAATTTAAAGAATTAAATTGCTTTAATTAATAATAAATAAATAAATCATGGAAAGCAAGAAAATGGTATTGAGAGACGGGAAACAGGTCGGAAATGATAGCGGATCAGAAGAGGAAAGAGAAGAGAGGAGCCATGGAATGGGAGATTTTCAGGTCCAATATCTGATCCAAGGTCAGCAAGCTGAAGGACATGCATCGGAAGAAAATACGACAGGAGATGAAGAAGGTGTAGAACAAGAGGATAGGATAGAAGAGAGACAAGAAAAACAAAGAAGAACAAGTACAAGTAGGGATGATTTAATGATGGTCATGATGCAACAATTATTTGCTGATATGAGGGGAGATTTAAATGGGAAGATGGATAAAATGCATGGAGATATGAACAAAATGGAGGAGAATAGGAAAACAGATATGAATAAAATGGAGGAGAATAGGAAAACAGATATGAATAAAATGGAGGAAAATATGAACATAATGAAAGAAGAAATTAGAGGAGACATCAATAATATCCATGGAAACATGAAGAGATTAGAAGAGAAAATAGATGAAGTCAAATTAGAAAGTTTGAAGGAAATTAAGGAACTCAAGGAGAACCAGGAAGGATTTAAGAAGAATATTAACGAGGTAAGAGAAGAAATGGAGAATAAAAATAAAAATTTGAGACAAGAAATCCAAGAAAACGGTATGAAAATTCGAGAAAACATAGAAAAGATCATAGTAGAAGAAGTATCAGAATTTAGAAGAGATATAGAAGAGAATTTACCAGAAAATATTAGAGTGGAAGTCTCAAAACAGTCGAATCATCTAACAAAGGAAGTAGAACAGATAAAAGAAAATGTAAATAGGAAATTTAAGGATTTAGATGGCAAGATAGAAGAGAGAACTGGGATGAGTTCAGCAATTAATGAAGATATAAATCGACAAGTAAGTCAAGAAATAGAAGAAATGAATAGGAAGTTACGAAATACTGTTGAGGAAATGGAAGAGAATTTTAGAAGAAGTGGTGGAGTTAATGTATGTCCTGGAAATTTCCATAGTAATTTCGAAATCGGGGTGAAATTCGATGGGAACATAAATAATGTACATCCCAAGGTATTTCTGAAGATAATTCGCAGTAAAATAAAAGGACTCAGGGACATTATGGAAATAAAACTCATTATAAGGAGTATATTACAGGGCCATGCTTTGTTATGGTTCTGTAATAAAGAAGAACAGATCCAGAGTTTGGGCGACTTTGAACAACAATTTTTAGCTTATTTTTGGGGAGAATTGCAACAGGCAACATTTAGGGAACGGCTATATTTTGGCAAGTTCGATTATAAGAAGAGTAAAAATCTAAACAACTATGCGATGCAGTTATACAACATAGCCCAATACCTTGAGCCTGGAATGAAGGAGGAAGAGTTAGTCTTGTATGTCGGAAGACATTTTAACTCTGAAGTAGCGGAAACAATAGCGCTACACAATATAAAATCCATGGATAATTTATCAAGCTATTTACAACGCGTGGAAAGAAGCTATACTAACAACAATGATATACAAGAGAATAGATCAAATGAGAATGGAAATGGACATTATCGCAGAGACAATGAGAGAAGAAATGACTATGGAAACAATGGGAATCGAAACTATGAGAGAAGAGGACAAGGACGGGATGATAGAAATCCTAGAAATGACAATTATAGAAATGGAAATGGGAATTACAGGAATGGATATCAGAATAACAATAATGGTAATAGAAATAATGGAAATAGGCCATACGAAAATGGGGGAAATTATAGAAATTTTGGAAGACGAAACGAAAATGGAAATCGAAATTGGCAACAATACAGAAGGGATGGAAGAAATAATGAAGAAGATCGCAGAAATGAAAACAGGGAAAGAAATTATGACCAGAGAGGCAATAGGGAAGAAGACAGAAGACAAGTTAATTTGATACAAAATCAGGAAGAGGTAAGAAGGGATATTGATCAGGGCCCGAGTTCTGATCCGAATTTCTAATAAGTAGCACTTCCATGTAACATAAAATATTAGATACTAGGTAGATATAAGGCTTTCAATTTTTTTCATATGTAGGATATATCTAGATTGTTTCCATTATCGCAGTTAAGAATCTATAAAATATAAAAAAAAAAATATATTATTAAAAACTTATAAATGATTTTAAGTAAAAGTAAAGTAACTTCACATTTAACTTATAAGGAAAGTTAGAGTAGCTATATAGATTAAAAAAACCAAACAAATAGAGAGACATTTTGTTATAAAGAAATATATAATATCAAAGACAGACAGAAATAAAAGCGATAATATAATATTAAGAAATTTTGTAAGAATTTATTAGGTAGAGGGGATAAGAAACAGAATTCACACTTATTAATAAGAACAGGTAGGATTTAGGAAGGACAGGCTCGTTATCATTTGAATAACACAGTAAAAGAGGTGGAAAGGAAAGAAAG
Organism: Galeruca laticollis; assembly: GCA_963921935.1. Classification (NCBI taxonomy): domain Eukaryota; kingdom Metazoa; phylum Arthropoda; class Insecta; order Coleoptera; family Chrysomelidae; genus Galeruca; species Galeruca laticollis. The sequence continues at coordinate 256,970,290 of OY998175.1, read as the reverse complement.
TTTTTTTTTAAATCAAGATATAGAATTTGAGATATTCATGTCAAATAAAATTTTATAGGAATTATGGAGATAAGTAACAATGAAATATGGAAGCAAAGATTTATATAGTAAATGATATGATTAATTATTATGAGATAGGGAGAAATGAAATATATATAAAGTATAATGTAATTAATATATTGAAGAAATGAAGTTGATGAGTTATAATTAAGAATTATGCAAATAAATATAAATAGGGATAGTAAGCAAAGAAAAAGGTTAGACTATAGGAGTAATTATATTGACATGAATAAGGGTTGACAATAAGATATGAAAATATATGAAATATTGGAAATAATAATGTTTTTTTGAATTCGAAGATAAGATAAGGATAGGAGAGCATTAAAAGAATTGTTAAGTGAAGGAAAAAGGTATAAGTAAAAATATAAGCAAGAAATAGTTCAAAGAATAAAGATTCTACGGTGTGAATAAATGAATAATAATTGGTATAGGAATTGAAATAAAACAATAATATAGAATAATATACTAAGAGTAAGCAAAGATGTCTAAGATATTTCAAACCAGAATGATTGGTCTCATATTTGTAAAAATAATTAGAATAGGATAGGATAGAATTAGATAATGGAAACTAAGTCTAAGATAGAAATAGTAATAAACTTAAATATAGGATTCTTCAAATTCAATTTCTGTATATAAAGAAAAGAGTAATGAATTAAGTAGAATATAATTATTAGCCGGAACGTTGAAATTGAAATTTTAAAAAGGCTACTTAAAAGCTTCCTTTTTGAAAATTTAAATTTGAGGGGAGTTGAACTAATCCTCTAGTTTTGTAAAAATAATGAAATAAACAAACATAATAAACAAGTCTTATTGTAACGTAAGAAGTGTCAGTAGACACAACTATTAGAATAAACTCAATAAAAAGTCAAAGATTAAAATATAAAAAGATTGAAATATATATAGATTGGATAATATATTGATGTGAAGTTTTGAAAAGGATGAAAAATAGAAATTACAACACTATATTAGCTAATTAAAGAGTAAATATTACCTGTACCAGTAATTCTGATTGGTTGTCAAAGTCATGGAATTCGGAATTGCACTGAACACAGCCATAACAATTTCGGCAGGATGAAATGTCACACAATAGCTTGAAACCTAAAGTAAGAGAAAAGAATAATTAGTCTAACGATAATTTAACATTATTTACATATTATTTTTGTAGTAGCATAAATTTAGAATACCATGTATTCATTCATTCATTGAAAAGGGTTGAAACTAGATGGGAAAGATAGTTGGAACACAGACCCAAACATATTGAGGAAATGAATATTTATAGGAAGTAAAGTCATGCTAGGGAATTTTTCAATACCAACCTAAATCATTGTTTATAGATTATAGATATAAAATTTAATTACAAAAACAAAAATAATAAGGAGTATATGTATAATAAGTATCAAACAAGACGCAAAATTAAATTAGAATCAATTACATATAGGTTAATTAATAATATAGGTTGTAATATTTGTAAAAATAAACATTTTGTAAATTAGCTAAACAAGGTAAATATAAGAAAATGGACTATTGTAAGAGGAAAGAAGGACTTAATTAAAATTCCTTAATACGATAGAGATTTAAATGAATCAGTGTCAATACCCTCCAGGACAATAAATTTATGTTTTTTCAAAATAGTCACTAAAAGACTGGAGAATAACAATTTCTGTGATAAAAAAACAAATAAGAGTGCTATGGACTAGTGAAGCCGGGATAGTTGTTGATTTTGAAAAACAAATGAGTGGATTTAGAATGGTGATGAGGGATGCGTCTCTGTAAGATTGCTCTCTGCAAAAATTTTCTTTAAAAAACAGTTAAAAGTTAAAATTATATAAACATTTTATGACAAACTAATCATAAGTGTATCAGATCCTGTGTAAGTACTAAAGAGTGCCGTAGGAGCATATCTCTAAGGAGATATCGGCAAGTTTGGAAGATGTAAGTGCAGCCGGCAGTAATAGCAAGAAAGATAAGGTCTGTGTATTTTGATTAAATCTATTAGGAATTCCAATAAAAACATTTTAAAGTGTACACTCAAAATTCAATAGAACATTCAATTGATATATATCATATAAAAAGGCCAAAGAACAGTAACATATAATGCATTATAAAATTCATCTATAGAGAATTATAATTTTAAGATAATATTGAAACTCACCTGTTGTAAATTTATCCTCGTAAAATATCACGTACATCATGCGTGCTCAATTCTATTTCATTACTTATTTTCAGCTTTTGCATGCATAACTTTCATCTATCACTTTCTTTTTTTTTAAATACACGTACACATATAGTTTATAAAGTATTACTTATATGTAATTGATTATAAAAACATTTAATAATTATAACCAACAATTTTCATCACAGACACGCTAACAGTGTGTTGAATATAAACGTTGTGTATGGAAGGAAACTTCTTTCTTACATGTATACTGTAGCAGCGCATGCGTTTGGAGATATAGCGCCGACGCAGAAATTATATCATTTTGTTTCCAAGAATGTATGTATGATATAGGGTGGCACAATTCCTTAAGAATAAATGTGCAAAATAAATTAACAGTTACACATTATTTTATTATGTTCTAATCAGATTAAAAATTGAAATTCATTTATTAAACATATTTACATTAATGTGTTGGTTTTCTTTTATTCTTACATCTATGGTTAAAGTATCAATATCACTATTATCATATTTCAATCGTTTTATTTAATAGATATTATTTCTTTCAGAGGTTGTAATTAAAAGGTAAGATTATGTATATGTATTTCTTCAATCTTTGATTATCATATCCAGAACCCAACGAGAGAAGTTTCTCATGTTCTCCGATAAAATATAAAACTATAATAAAATAAACAAATAATATAATCTGAGCTATCCATAAAATTATCATAAATTATAATTATCAACATTCAATTATAATATATATATATATATATATATATATATATATATATATATATATATATATATATATATATATATATATATATATATATATATATATATCTCACACACACTGTTCAAATTGCGGCAACTCAACTGAAAAGTGGAATTAGAACTGAAAGTCCAACAACATCGCATTGTTGCGTAGATGGAGCCACTATCCTGCCACGCCCCCGTTGCCATAATTTAGCTTGTGTCAATAACATGCCACAAACTAAATAATGGAAACTAACACACATTCTAGAGTAATGAAATTAAAAACAAGTTTATGGATATTCCCTCGGAAAAACGAGTATTTACTGAAACGTTAACCAGATTATCAGTTCAATGCTTCAAAATCATGACGAAATTATGTAATGGTAGTGAAATAAATTAAAAAAAAAATTATGGCAACGCGTGTAAGTTGCCACAATTTTAGAAGTTGCCAAAGTGCAGGCTTATTCACACACAAGTTGCCATAAATATCCTGAGACGTACACACACACACACACACACACACACACACACACACACACACCTATACGCGGCCCGGGGGCTCTGTGAGGACTTCCACTTCTTAAATAGGTTGTGAGGAGACATAGAAAGAAGCGTTTTTCAGTAAAATCAAATAGTTACTCACCAGTCCATTTTTTTGAATATACTGAAAAACGATTAATATTACTAAACACTCTTTGTTTTAGAGTCGATTTTTTTGTGTTTATGTGATGCGAGGACTCCAAAATAGCAATGGGCTGAGAGGACGCAGTTGGGTCCCGATATGTTTCTGAGGACATACATATAAAGAACATCTAAAATATGAATGTCCTCAAATGGTATCTATGGAAAGACAAACACAATCTGTGTGAAGTCCTCATTTAACAATTCTTTTGTGGTTAATGCCGCAGTGTCACGGACAAATATACACGACTATATCCGAACTTTGTATAATTTCAATATTTTTCTTCATTATTGTAAATTGCTTACATAAACTCGATCACATGCTGTATAAGATACGTTGTGACAATTTAAAAACTTACATGGGCTATATCTCACAAACAAAAGATGATATAAAAAAACGTCTAACACCGTTTCTAGGATAGGAAGAGGTAACTAAAATGACATAAAAGTGACCTCATCAACCCCCTAGGCCCCACCTACCCCAACTGAAAAAATTTAATTATCAAACCTCTACTTGCGATACATCATTAAAAAGCTATCGGTTGTATGTTCCAAGTTCTCGCTAATGTTCACGGTTTCTTGCACAGAAGCTCTCTTCATCCCTGTGTTAACAGTGCGTTTTCTTTTCGTTCATTGAAAACGTAACTGCTGGTAAATTATCCGTTTTAATGATTTTTTTTTGCAGTTCAAAATCATTTTGGGTCATTTGATCAAACTATTTATCACTAATAAATGATGATGAATTTTACCAATTGTAGTCATCCATCTCATCAAAATTAAAATTTTGTAGTTTTGGCAATAGGTCTCTCAACCCATCCTTATCATGGTTTTTCTTAGCAATGGTACATCGTTCCTGATAAAAAGCTGATAGGCATTGGAAAATTGATGTTTCTTTTTCCAAAGTATAGATAAACGTTATTATTTGTTTGTTTCAAATTTTGATTCGAGAAAATGGTGTGGATATGCTTGCACATGAACCTTGTTTCTTCAAAAAATTTGCTGTTTGTGTATAAAAGACTTTTATTGTAAAAGCGGCAACACCGCCTGTTAATGTATAAATTATTTTAATGTAAAAGCGGCAACGCAGCCCAATCAAGAGTTCAGTTACCACAAAACGACGGCGCAAGCAAGGTGTTGTACCGATGTTCACAAATTTATATATTAAATAATAAAAGTTATACAGTCCATTGAAGTGTGTGAGTTTATTCATATAAAATAAAAGGTACCCTTACATAATTGGTCGGATACCGGGGTATCGCTAAATGATATTCAATTTATCGGACCCAAATTACAAAACGACTTATTTGATATCATAATAAGGTTTCGCAAATATTATTACGTATTGACAGGAGACATATCGAAGATGTATCGGCAGATACTAATCACGGAAGAGCAACGGCGCCTTCAACGCATAATTTGGAGATCTTCTCCGTCGGAAACACATACAATTTACGAATTGAAAACCGTAACATACGGATTAGCCAGCTCGCCTTACCTAGCGTTAGAATGTTTACATACTTTGTCTGAACAAAATAGCGAAAATTATCCTGCTGCAAGTGAGAAAATAAAAAACGACTTCTATATCGATGACTTACTTACGGGGGCGGATTCAATAATTGAATTACTTAACATCCAAAAGGATGCTTCAAATATTTTACGCAGCGCTGGATTTGACCTTCGTAAATGGTTAAGTAATAGTAATGATATTTTAAGTAATATAGAAATCGATGAAGATCTTGATGTTAATATTCTGCAGCTCGGCGAAAACGAGCTAAACAAAACTCTTGGAATTTTATGGAATGCGCGATCAGACTCTATAATGTATGCAGCTACCGACATTGGTGTTAATATTAAAGAGGAAACAAAACGTAGTGTTTTATCCGCAATATGTCAAATTTTTGACCCATTGGGTCTTTTAGGTCCATTTATTATCAGGGCAAAAATTATAATTCAAGAAATGTGGCTACTGAAAATTTCGTGGGATGACCCCATACCACAACATTTAGAGAATTTATGGTCAGATTTCAAAAGGGAATTATTACTTTTAAATGAAATAAGTATTCCGCGACAAGCTATATATAACGATAGCGTCACCATAGAACTTCACGCATTTTCCGATGCGTCTGAAAAGGCATATGGCTCTTGCGTGTTTATAAGATGCGTCAAATCAGGCGAATTTATTCCAATCTACTTTGCGCAAAGTCGCGCGTCGCTCCGATTAAGAAATTGACTTTACCTCGGCTTGAATTATGTGCGGCGCTCTTAACAGCACACCTCGTGAATAAAGTGAATAATGCGATAAAACTTGAATTTAACAGTTATTTCTATTACACCGATTCGACCGTTACCTTAGCGTGGATAAAGGGAGAATCTCATAGGTGGAAAACATTCGTCGCGAACAGAGTGTGTGAGATTCAAACATTGACAAACAGTTCTGATTGGTATCATATACCGTCAAATGACAATGCTGCGGACATTCTATCGCGCGGATGCTCTTTAAAATCATTACAGACCAACACCTTATGGTGGCAGGGACCACATTGGTTCTTAAATAATAACGCTAGTTGGAATTTAACGGATGGCTATGACAATACGCTAGAAATTCCGGAATCCAAAGTAGTGAGTAATAAAGCAACTATTGTAGTTCAAAATGCATTAGTTACTCGTTTACTTGAGAGAATTTCAAATTATGCTAAATTGCTCGGCGTTACGGCCTTCATAATTCGATTCTGTAACAAAATTAAATCCACGCGGAGAAATGTTACGCGTACGCCAAACTGGCCTATTATTGACCCACTCTCTCCAGACGAACTTCAAATCGCGGAAGCATTTTTAATAAAAGAAGTTCAGAAGGTGTCTTTTGCAAATGAATATTATTGTTTAAAAACTAACAAACCACTTCCAAAAAGAAGTGCGATTTTATCATTAAACCCTTTCTTAAAGGATGACCTTATTCGTGTCGGTGGGAGGCTAAGTAAGACAAAACAGCCGTTTGATAAAAGGTTTCCCATAATTTTACCTAAATCTCATGTTTTAACTGATAAGATTTTAACTCATGTTCACCGAGAATCCCTTCATTGTGGAGCGCAGCAATTATTATGTACGGTCAGAGAAAAATATTGGCCTATTTCCTCTAGAAATGCTTGTAAGAAAATTATTAAAAAATGTGTAATTTGTATTAAAGCTCAACCTAAAGGTTTGCACTATCTCATGGGAGATCTTCCAGATGTTAGAATAAATGTCTATTCTCCGTTCTTAAATGTTGGGGTAGATTTTGGAGGGCCTTTTTTACTAAAAGACAGAAAGACGCGTTTTCCCAAATTAATAAAAGGATACTTATGTTTGTTTGTGTGTATGAATACAAAGGCATTACACTTAGACATTGTTACTGAACTCAGCTCTGACGCATTCTTAGCTGTACTCAGAAGATTTATTGGAAGAAGGGGAACCCCCGCAAATTTGTTTTCGGACAATGGTTCGAATTTCGTAGGTGCGAACAATGAACTTTTGGCAATGTATAATTTTTTAAAGGATAATCACGGTATTATATCAAATGAATTGGCATCAAAACAAATTAAATGGCATTTTATTCCCGCCAAAAGTCCACATTTCGGAGGACTCTGGGAATCGGGTATAAAAAGTGTAAAATTCCATTTAAAGAGACTAATCGGGGAAAATCATTATACATATGAAGATTTCCTGACCTTGATTATTCAAATAGAGGGAATCCTTAACTCCCGTCCTCTTGCCCCTTTAACTGCGGACCCCGAAGATTTAACGCCTTTGACCCCAGGTCATTTCCTCATCGGAAGAAGCCTCAGTTCCTTACCAGAGCCATTAATCCACGAAGTTCCTAGCAACCGACTTTATCGATTTAAGCAGCTTCAATTTATAATTCATAACTTTTGGAAGAGATGGCAAAAGGAGTATTTATGTCAGCTCCAAGCTCGTTCTAAGTGGAAGCAGAGATGCCCCGATTTATTAAAACTAGGATCCATGGTCCTGGTACAGGGTAACAACAATACTTTCGTATCCAATTGGCAGCTTGCTCGTATTACTCAACTTCATCTAGGGCATGATGGTATTGTCAGAGTTGTGGACTTGAAGACTCAAAATGGTGAAATTAGACGTCCTGTTACCAAGATCTGCGTGTTACCTGTAGAAAGTGACTTTGAAAATTGAACAATAATTTATTGATATTGACCTCAGTGCACTGTTAGTATTCAATCTATTAACTTACATACTTTCGTGATTTATTTCATTATATAATGTATTAGTTTGTAATATTGAAAGAACTGTATTCTTCCAAGGCCGGCAGTATGTTTGTGTATAAAAGACTTTTATTGTAAAAGCGGCAACACCGCCTGTTAATGTATAAATTATTTTAATGTAAAAGCGGCAACGCAGCCCAATCAAGAGTTCAGTTACCACAAAACGACAGCGCAAGCAAGGGGTGTTGTACCGATGTTCACAAATTTATATATTAAATAATAAAAGTTATACAGTCCATTGAAGTGTGTGAGTTTATTCATATAAAATAAAAGGTACCTTTACATTTGCATTCACATGAATACATATGAATGCAAACACCACATGAGGTGCAAACTTCTTCACAATATTTTGAACACAGCTTATATGCAAAAAACCTTAAACATAGAACCGATAGCTTTATTATTTGTAAATCAGATTTGCCATGCGGCGATCACCAGTATTATGAAAAATAAATATTTGTATATAATATGTAAATGATGTAAAGTTATTTAATATATTACGTCTATTAGGTATAATATTACTACATAATTCAGTGCGTCCAATGTTCAGTAGCATTTTAAATTTTCCCGCGGCAACGAAACATTTGGCAACGTTGGTACAGTCAAGGTGAATTAGATAATCGTTTGAAATTCATCTACTCGCGTTGTGAATGAAACTTTTAAAATCTAATGCCTATTATTTAGAACAAGAAAGTTATTATTCCTTATTTCTGCATAGTTATTAGTGGGTGTACTAAGTGAGTTACCGCTTTTATGAGGACCTTATTGTGACCGCGTTCCACTTATGCAGAAATATAACTTGGTTATGAACAAATATTCTTTAGTTTTAGTTGACTATCCATAAAAATGAGATCTACACGTGCTCGTTGTAACAGTGAAAATCAAACCAAAGGTAAGTTATTTATTTCAGAATTTAAGAAGATTGAACAGTTTATGATAATGTACCTATATTAGCTTATAAAGTTACAATTTTACAGATAAATGGCATCTAGTTCAATTTGTTGAAGATGGGATATGGATGGTCTGTTCTTCCAATCAAATTAAAAAGGATAATAAAGGTTCGTTTTGGTGTAAATGGCCAGCTGATAGAAAATGGTACCGGGCAATAATCAAAGCAAGTGGAGGTAATTTGAAAATTCTGCAATCCATTGTTGCCAGTACTATTTCAGATTAAAATTAAATTCGGATGAAAGTAATAACAAACTATTTTTATATCGGAAGCATATTTGCTGCATATAAAAATTTAAAAAAATCTAAATCCTAAATATTGACAACATCCTATAATAACAGACAAAAAACAACGTATTATTGATATAATATTATAATGAGACAATTATCCATCATTAGCAACACTGCTTATTCTAAACCGCTCTATGTTTGTTTTGAACCAAATACGACCTATAAATAATGCACCGTATTCCTGATATTTTTTCCAGTTATGATTTTCCATTAAATATCAATGTAAAATTACTGTATAATATTACTTCTCAAAATTTATAAATCAATTTCAATCATATTTGGAACACGGTCTATAGTACCGACGTTAACTTTTGTGTTACACCAATGCACGTTGTCCTGGAAAGGTTATATAGTTTTATGTCTAACTTTTTTCATTTATGTTTGACAATTATTTTAAATCATATACGGTTCATTCCCATCTAAACATCGCTGCGCAGTGTTATACCCTGCCACGGGTAGATCCCAATCTAGAAACAGTAAACGTAACTATTCATTCTTTCATAACATAATTTGATGAAAATTTTGTTAGAGTAGTTTTTTATAATATAACAAATAAAAGGAGTAAAAAACTTTCATTGCATAAATATATTTGCTACATTGACCTCCTCAGTCATTGGGCCGAGTTAGCGGTATGGCTTATATTGCCGTATCGGTGGGAAGAGCTAAAATTGGCGTCTGTATTTTTCAGAGCGTATTTGTCGATATTTTGAAATGTTTGAACCATGGAGACAAATAGTAAGGGACAAAACGGCAATATGCGGCACCCAGCTTTAATTTTTTCATATTTCATATAGTGAATAGAAGCACTATACTAGTTTATTATTTAGGATTATCTCAATAACTTTCATAATCAGTTGAGTATTTTCTTTTGCTAAAGACGCATTCTGTATTTCCAGATGAAACAGAAATTAAGTCTGCTAGGCAAGCTATAATATTAGTGTTTATAAATGAAACTCAAGGTCTCTAGTTAATTCCACAATATAATACAAGTTATTGAAAATTCTAAAGAAATGACAATTGTTTCGATAAATCAATATCATCGTCAGATTTATCGAAACAATTGTCATTTTTTTAGAATTTTCAATAACTTGTATTATATTGTGGAATTAACTAGAGACCTTGAGTTTCATTTAAAAACACTAATATGAGCATATTCCACGAAGTAAGGGTCGAGACAGTCAAGCTATAATATGTTCGAAGAAATTATTGAAAACGTAAGTAATGAATGCAGCATCTAAATTATATTATTTTCAAAGACTTTAGTAACTTATAGAAATTCTACTAATTCATTTTTACGATCGTGTAAAGAGTAATTACATTTTTAAGTAAAAATGCCATACAATGTGCCAGAAGTTTAGTAGTTCAAAAAATACTCTGATATTCTATTGATTACGAATTTATTCTCTTTTGTAATTTCAGTATATTAAAATTAACTCAAAAAAGTAAATAACTAGCCAGGGGGGCGCACAATGATGCTGGGGCCATGATAATAATCCTCTTGTACTAAGCGTGTGCTCTAGCCAAAGCGGATTTCCAGAAGCTCATATCAACTTCCTTATCTAGAAGGAATCTGTACCACCTTAGGTAAACCTTGGGTGATTTGGCTGAAAACAGTGTTCTATCTACTCACTAACCTAAATAAAAATTTAATTTCATTATTTAATATAATGTTTTCAAGAATATCTGGTCACACTTCAATGAAATTGATGATAAATCAAATACGACGACTTTAAAATAAAATGAATTAAAATTAAATAATCATTTGAATGAAATAGATAGATTTTAACAAATGTTTTCTGAACGATTTTCGGTTGATTTCTCATTTAGAAAAAAATTTAAATACTGTGTTATAAATAAATGTGGTCCTTACCTCATTTAACTAAGAAGCTGTCACCGTTCTTTTATTTTGAAAAAGCTATTTTTCTACTTAAAATTAATACTTTTGAAGTCAACAATCAACTTCAAAATTTTTTTTCTGGTCCAAAATCTGGCAAAGCCGAGTTCATATATTTCTCAGCTCAAATATTGTTAATTCAATATAATCATGTTGAAATTGGAAATAACTTCAACGATTTAGAAGTGTTTTGAAATCGCGTATTCGTTACAAAATAATTTATTATACAGGATGATATAAACAATTATTTTTTTGAATGAAGGGATTTTTGAATAAATTCAATCTATTTATGGGAATAAATAGCTAACGTCATATTTATAAAACTAGTTATTTACTTTTTTATTTATATTATTATTTGCACACCAAACTCGTGTTTTATTTCAGAACCTGGGTAGATTTTAGTCAAGCATTAACTAGTAACAATAGTCTTTATATAAAAATTATGTTGTACTCATTAATTCATTTGTTTAAACAAATATTCTATGAATTAGTAATATTTCTTGTAAGTATTATAAAATACTTTTCAATTTAAGAAAATCTGATATGAAAAGATAATTCGATCATAGATGCTGATTCCAAAAATATATCATACTTACTGTCTAGTGTCTATAGTATAGGATCTACGGCCATATTTTATTTTAGGTGGCTCTATTAGCCAAACGGTTGAAAATCAAGAAAAACGGATTCCGTGTTCCTATTATAACATTCGAGATGTATACAATGGCATAAAAAATTTCATAAGGATGATCAAAAGGAAATATATTCATACTCTTGGACATATTGGTATACCACTGTATACATCTCGGAAAGTTAGGATAGGGATATGTAAGCCGTTTCTCTTGATTTTCAACTCTGTGGCTACTACCTAAAATCACAGAAATATTTACTATACATTGTAGACGGTAAGTATCATACATTTTTGGAATCAGTTCGTTGATAAGAATTTAAAAATGTGAAAATACATAGGGTGTTCCATTTGAAAAAATATAATTTCTGACATGCTATGGAAAAACGAGATGCCCTGTATATTACACAATAATTTCAAAATGTACAGTTAAATGTATCTATAACTTTTATATAAATCTTTTTTCATACCTCTCAATATACTGGAGTTGTTAAACTCCGGAATATAAGTTGATCAGCATGTACTTTTTGCACTAGTTACATAATAGCTATTTAATTTTATTACCATTTTAGAGACAAAGAAGTTGAAGACAAAAATGGAAATGAAGATGTTGATATAAATCACAAAGTATTTGGACCTGAACATTTAACTGTCAAAGAAGTTGGAATTGGTCATAAAAATGTAAATGAGGATGAAGTAAAAAGTGATAAAAAAGTTGAGAGTATAAATTACAAGGAAGTTGAAGATACACACGATAAACAAGTTCACGGGAAAACGGAGAGTAATAATACGTCTGTCAACTTAAATGAAGGATCAAGTTTACTTTTGCCATCAGTCTCTCAATTAAGTCTTACAGAACTTGATTATTCAATCATACGTCAGGTTACTGACAATGAACTACAGAATTTTTCTACCGATGTGGAAAACCCAATATATACAGAATTGGCATCAGTACGACAAAATGAATAATTTGACTGATGAAAACTTAAACTCCAGCGAACCATATATTTTTCAAGTGGATAGTGAAGATGAATACCAACCTAATTTTTCGAACGAGAACTCTAGCAGTTTAGAGATTTATAAGCAGCCTAATTCTTCGAAACTTACAACGTCTGTAACACATAACAAATACGAAGAAACAGATTGTTCAATATCCAGTTGGAATCTTAACACTCCATGTAGTTCTATGGAAAACAATGATACTTTTTTACCTCAGTTGGCCCTCTCTTTCATGAAGGAAGAGAAGGGAAGCAAGAGAAAATGGGATAAAAAATTTTACTGTGAATTTTGCAAAAAGTTTTTCAAAAAATTGCCAAGGCACTGGTATACTTGTCATTCAAATCAACCGGAAGTAAAACAAATATTAAGTTTGGATAAGAAAAGCGAAGAGCGACCAAAATGATTACTTCACTTCAAAATCGAGGAGCGTTTTTACGAAATTCTATTGCAATACAGTCTGGAGAAGGTGAAGTTATGCCCAAACATAGATGTCGTTCTAATAATACTAAAGCTTTAGAAAATTATTTGCCATGTGAATATTGTAAGCAAATGTTATCCAAACATTACTTGGCACTGCATCAGAAGAAATGTTCTTTTAGAGTTGGGAAAAGAACAGAAAAAGTTAAGAAAATATTTTATCTAAAATGTCTGGCGACAATATTTTCAAGACAATACGTTATGACCAGTTAATACTAATGTTTGGGGAATCGGAATTTGCAAGATTGGGTTACGATACGCGTTATTATAGATCAATAATTGACCGTTGCAGGGAACTAGGTAGATTACTGTTAGCCGCTACTGACTTAAATCCAGCTATAACTAAGCTGAAACAACTAATATCCCCAAAACAATATAAACTTTTTAAGAATTCTGTCAAGAAAATTGCCGGATTCAACGAGTACGTTTTTATCTCCTTCACTTGCGCTAAAGAATGGCATGAGTATAAAAAAATTTACTTATATTTTAAAAGGCGATTATTCAGAAGACAGTATTTTACGACAAGAAATCCCTAAATTAGATGCCTTGAAATCTAAATGGGCCCGAGAAGTAGCTTATCACGCATACAGAACTCTAAATGAGCGAAAATGGAATAACACAAAAACAATTCCGTTTGCTAAAGACATACAAATTCTCAATAGGAGTCGATGCGTGTGCTTAAACGAGTCAACATCGTTTGAATTTTTGCTCTTCAGTTATTTCTAGTACTGAGTGATCTACCAAGTTAAATTTATAGTTAATCAGTGTTACAAAAACCGACGTATGCATTGAACATTTTTAAGTATCTTCAATCGAGTTTTTGTCATTGCGCTGATTGATTGTTTACATTTTTTCGTTTCTTTTCGTCAAATAAACTGATAATAGCCAACTCATCAACCCCGAGTTTCGATAATTTCAGTTTTTGTCTGCTGCTCATTACCAGAGGCGTAGGCAACATTTCATTATGGATATATTGCTGAACACTAAAATAAAACCATAAAGTTGTAATTAACTAAGCCATCCTAACAATTTGCTTTTAAGTACAAGGGCAAGAATAAATCAAACAGTTTTTCCTCAACCCACAGAAACCAAAATGTCGCACAATTTAAATATCAACAACCCAACGACTAGCAACAGTTATGTATCAGCCGTTAAGTCAGCACCTAAACCATCTTTCCCAAAAAAGGATCAAGCCATAGTGATGCACGCCGAAGACAACCTAAAATTATTCGACTATGTTAAGGCAATAGGCGATATTGTAGGCCCCAAACATATTTCTTTTGCTTCGAGGATCTCGAATAACAGAATTTGCATATATCTAACCAATTCTGACGATCTGTTAAAATCCCATCCATCCGTAACCATCAACAATAATGTCATAAACATCCGCAGACTCGTATCTCCGACAAAAAGGATAATCATCTCGAACATATCTCCTTACATACCCCATGATCTTGCTGAAAATGCAATAAAAAGCCTTGGTTTACAATTAACCTCCCCTGTCTCGTTTCTGAGAGCTGGTATCCCAGGCGACGAATATTGTCATATATTAAGTTTTAGACGACAAGCCTACGTTCTTTCCCTATCAGACGACTTCGAATTGCAGACCTCAGTAATCATCCCTTTTGACGGCAACGAAAACAGAATCTTTCTATCTATGGACAAAATGGAGTGCTTCATTTGCAAGCAACCCGGACACATCGCTACAAATTGTCCAAATCCCCCAACCAACAATATAATGTCCCAATCCACTCTGACTGAACAAACTGAACAGGTATCCTCAAAAACAGACTCTGTAAACACAATAGAAAGCAACGAAGTGAGTTCAACCGAAGACCCGATAACCCCACAAGAGAACCAGCCTGCTACCGCTCTGCCTCCAGTCCAAAAACGCGGATATTCCCAGCTTTCATCACCCAGTGAAAACTCAAGTGTACCTGCAGAAGCAGAAGTCAACACGGACGATATGCCTCCCCCTCCATTCTCCACAGCAGTTCATAAAGCAGTAAAGAAGAAGCGCAAAGTGAGTGTATCTACGGAATCAAACCTTTCTACATCCATAAAAGATTGTATAGCAAAAACCTACCAGAAAACGCCAGATGCCTTCATACTTCCCATAGAAAACCCATATGACTTCTTAGAAAATACTTTTGGTAACTCTGATCCATACTCGGAAGCCCTAAAACACACAGAGAACATCATCGGTCAAACCTTTACCTAATTTACCCGGATCTCACAAATAGGTCCATAAAGAACAGAATTACCCGTATAACGAACAGGTTAAAAAAAAGCTTAAATCTGACAGTGAAGAAACTGAGAGTTTGGATATGTCTAATGAACCAAGTGATGAAGAATATAGTTTCGAAGGCTCACAGCAGTCGCATAAATCGTCATACTAAATTTCTTATTATCATGCCCCTCTCCTTAATACAGTGGAACTGCGACGGTTTTTACCCTCGTTTGGAACGATTACAACAGCTTTTAACTGATTACTCGCCAAATTTCCTTTGTTTACAAGAAACGAATTTTACCAAGTCTCACAACCCTCAGTTAAAAAGTTACGTTGGTTATCATTTTATAAGAACTACTCATTTACGTGCTAGTGGTGGATCCTCAGTCTTTGTCTCTAATGATATATTTCACCAAAAATTAAATTTAAATACAAACTTAGAAGCAGTTGCCATCAGCGCATGGTGCCCTAATAAAATTGCTATTTGTAGTGTATATGTCCCTCCAAACTACACTGTAAGAGACAGATATAATGGATCTCATAAGTCAATTACCTATACCATTTATCTTAGTAGGCGACTTTAATGCTCACAACACAATGTGGGGTTCAGAACGTACGTTTGCCTGTGGCAAAATGATTGAAACCGTAATTAACAATAGTAACATTAATCTACTAAATACTGGCAGCAGCACATATTTTCATGTACAATCCGGATCCTTCTCCTCAATAGACCTCAGCATGTCAGATACAGGAACAGCATCCTTACTAACGTGGCAAACCCTTGATAGCCTCTACGATAGCAATCATTTTCCTATCCTAATTTCAGACAACAAACCAAAGCAAGTTAACATTAAAGGAAAGTGGAAAATCGCAAAAGCAGACTGGGAACTTTACAGCCAAGCGCTGAAGGAAAATACAGACAATATCAATTATTCTAATGATGTAGACGAAGCTGTTGACCAATTGACTAACTCCATAATATCCGCAGCCAATAAATGTATAGGAAAGTACTCCGTCAACCCTCCAAAACGAACCGTTCCCTGGTGGAATGAATCCTGTAACAATGCAGCAAAGGAGTGCAAAAAGGCGCTTAATAAATACCGAAGAACCAGAAATGATTCAGACTTGATAATCCTCAAAAGAATGAGAGCGAAATCCAAAAGGGTTCTTAAACAAAGTAAACGAGAGTCGTGGAATAAATACACAAGCACTATAACCTCTGAAACCTCTCCATCTCAAATCTGGACCAAGATAAGACAGACGAAAGGAAAAAAACACCAGTTTTAAAATACCTGGCTTAACCCATGAGGGTGAAGTCATTACCAATGACCAATAAATTGCTAATATCCTTGCCCAACACTTTCTAAATAAAACCAAATCCAACCCCGAACCTCCAAACTCACCAAATAACTCACATCCTGAACAAATCTCATACAACTGTCACCCACTCAATTTTCTTTTCACTCTTTCTGAATTAAATTCAGTCCTACCTTCACTGAAGAACACAGCTGCAGGACCGGACGATATCCCTATGATCTTTCTAAAACACCTACATCCAGCAACAAAAACCAAATTGCTCGAACTTTACAACAAAATATGGTGCAGTCAACAATTTCCGGCTCAATGGAAAGAATCAATTATTATACCAATCAAAAAGAACGACTCCAATACTAATTTTCCAAGCTCATTTAGGCCAATCTCTCTTACCTGTACATTGTGTAAAATTCTCGAGAAATTGGTTAACAGACGCCTACACTGGTACCTAGAATCGCACAACCTACTATCTACAGCGCAGGCAGGTTTTAGATCAAACAGATGCACATTGGATAATCTGGTTACTCTACACACAGACATCTCACAAGCAATTGAAAGCAAAAAAGATATAATCGCCGTGAGTCTAGATATTGACAGCGCCTTCGACACAATCCGTAAAACTTCCATTTTTAAGAAATTCACAGACTTTAATTTAACTGGAAATATTCTCTCCTTTCTACAAAACTTCTTAACCGACAGATCGTTCAAAGTCGTTACAAATGGGCAAAAGTCTACTTCGTACGCGCCAGAAAATGGAGTACCACAAGGCTCGGTTCTTAGCTCCACTCTATTTCTGATGAGTATCAACGATATCTGCTCCCCTATAAATCCTCCTGTCAAATATGTACTATATGCCGACGACCTCATTCTCTACTGCCAAGGTAAAGTCACTACTAGTACTTGTACTTTACTTCAGAAGGCTCTAGATAACATCCACAATTGGTCTCTCAAATCTGGTTCTCACTTTTCAACAAACAAATCCAAAGTAATCCAGTTCAGCAAAAGACTAAATCCTCTTCCTCCGCAACTAAAATTCAATAGCGACTTGCTACAAGTGGTTGATCAACATAAATTCCTAGGAGTAATATTTGACAAAAAGATCACATGGAGGCAACATATCCAAGAAACTAAAGCCAATTGTCTAAATAGGATTAACATCTTAAAATCATTAGCACATCACCAATGGGGAGCAGAAGAGGAAATACTAATAAGGATTTACAGATCACTGGTCCGCTCCAAACTAGATTATGGAAGTATCCTCTACATGAGCGCCTGCAAATCGTATCTCAAATCTCTTGACACTATCCAAACCTCAGCATTACGAATATGTCTAGGCGCTTTTAGATCCAGTCCTACCGAAAGCATCTACATTGAATCTTCTGAACCACCTCTTTTCATACGACGAGAATGCCAACTATTATCCTATTTTTCCAGAATATCCGCCTACCCACAAAACCCAGTGTTTAAGTTGATTGATTCTATAAAACCAGCTCCTGAAAACAAACCCAAAACATCGCTCTCATCTCCACAAATGCTATACCCTATTTCTAGAAACATTAATCTTAGAGATACAACTCCCATAAAACTTTTGAATACTCCTCCATGGACCAAAAAACCGCCACTACTGAATACAAGCCTAAACAACTACAACAAGTACGAAACGCCTAACATAGTCCTTAGACAAATATTCAGTGAGCTGATAAATAACCAGCAGTTCGACCAAATCCTTTACACTGATGCCTCCAAAGAAGTCAATGGTACCGGATGTGCTGTTGCTACAGTAGATACAACAATAGCAACATACAAACTTCGTGACGTATGTAGCATACATACAGCCGAACTATATGGAATACTACAAGTCTTGAGGACTCCAACACAGGATAACAGCAAACTTGCCATATGTACAGACTTCCTTTCATCATTATACTCCATCAAACACAACCGTTCACAACATCCCTTAGTCCATGATATCCTCGACACCTGCCACGACCATCACACTAGAGGTATCGTTGTGAATATCATCTGGATCCCTTCTCATGTAGAAATCACGGGCAACGCAACAGCTAAAGATGGATTTAATAAAAAATTTATACACATACAAAATCTAACAGTACTGACTGAGATATACAATGTTGTTCATAAATTTACTCTACCAGTAGAGTATGCTTTTATAAACGTTCAGAAACCTACCCGGAGTAAAATCTGCATACTCCGCTTTTTAATGGATTATTATATACTCTGACAGTTTGGCTTATACAGTAGTTCAGTTCAGATTACTGCCAGGCTATTTTTATTGATAAATTGATATCATTTGATTTTGATACAGTCATATATCTATTAATAGATGTATGTTTACAGTTGATTGCATAGAAGTTGAGTATAGTTTGTTTTGGCTAATAAATCCACATATCAATAATGGACTACTCTGTGCTATCAAATAGAAAGGATACCATTATTCTTAAGAATATGGGTAGGTACCTACCTATGCTGTAATATAATACTTTGAAATTTATTAATCATTTGGGGTTCAGGATGCCCGAACCATAAAGCCCAATAGACCATATTTTTCAGCAAATGGAGAACTTTGTGAAGTTCTGAAGTCCCAGGAAATTACAGATAATGTACAAGCAGGAAAACGAAGTTGAGCTTGTGCCACTACTTCCACCTTTATAAAAGCAACCTGGACGGATGTACCTACTCATATGCTAATTGAATTATATAAACTAAATGAAACAAAATTCAAAAGTACCAACTTCAGAAATGAAGCAGTATGGAAAATTATATCCGCAGAAATGAAAAATAAAGGGTTTTCATTTAACCAAAAACAATGCGAATTTAAATGGAAGCACCTCAAGAAACTTTATATGAAAATCATTGACAATATGGGCTCCAACGGATCTGGAGAGGCACCTGAACATTTCAAGTATTATGATGAAATGGATGCCATATTTTCAGATCGCCCCAATGTTAAACCAGTTGCAGTGGCTTCTTCTTCTAAAGGCAGTTTGATATTAAGATTTTCCTTCTTCATATATATATATATATATATATATATATATATATATATATATATGTATGTATGTACTATTCTGTGTCCACAGAAAATTTGGAGGAAGAAGAATCAAAGGCAAAAAAAATAATATGTCAGAATTACTGAGGCTCTTAGAAGAAAAAGAAAATAAAAAGAAATAAGCTAGAACTAAACGCCACAAGGAAAAATTAGGCCTGCAGAGAGAATTCTTGGCCCAGTTGAAGAATATTACTGCTCCTTCAAAGAGAAATTATCCTGGAGGGGACCACACATATTCTTCAGAGTACTCTTGATTGATGATAATTTTGTTTTAAACTTTTATGTACCTGCTTATAAGTTCCTCTTTATTACATAGTTCATTAGGGTCTAATGTGAACATATCAGAGTTGATTTTTATTTTTGTATTTAATATTCTTTATTTCGCTATTTTTGTATTCAATTTATGTTTGCATTAGTTTTTTTTATTTTTGTATTCGTTTATTATTCAACAGTATTTATTGATGTTGAAAGAACTGAATAATATACTGTTGAGTACTGGGTATGAATCTGAATAAAAATGTTTGTTGTTAAAGATAATTTTTTTTTTTTTTTTTTTTTATTTTACCGCATCAACCTCGAGGGTTATGAGCGGGGTTTCAAAAAACATACAATAGGTACTTATAGTCAAAAAACATACAATAGGTACTTATATTTTATGATAAAAATTGGAGTCTTTCAGAAATTTGAGCACTTTTTCACAGTTTTCACTTAACGCGCGGTTCATGTTAGACGGAATGTTGTTAACTGTTCTTGTAACACTTAAATTTGTACAATCCAATAATATATGTTTTGTGGTTAGAGGCACATGACACGTAAAACACTGCTTTGGTGGTTCTTGATTTAACAAATGCTGGTGTGTGAGGGCTGAATGTCCTATTCTTAACCTGTTTAAAACAACCTGGTCTTTTCTGTTCTGTGGAAGAGGAAGTCTGGATTTTACTGATGGCATGATTTCTTTAAGAAGCGTATTGGTTTCTTCCCATCTTTTTTGCCAGATATCCCATACAAAATCTTTTATAACTGATTTGAAATCGGCAGCTGGAACTTTTTCAAAATATGGTAGATTTTTGTTGCCTATAGAGTGTCGTGCGATTTCGTCAACTTTTTCATTGAATGGTATGCCTACATGAGAAGGGACCCACAGGAACTCTATTTTAACGTGTGTCAGCTGAAGTCTGTGAAGTTCTTCTTTAATGTCTATAAGTATTTGGTGAGAAGGAAATAGTTGTTTTATTCCTTTGAGAGCACTGTAGGAGTCCGATATTATTAATATGTTTTTGTCTGGCTGTTTGTAGCTTCTCAAGGCTTCACGTATGGCGACTAGCTCTCCTGTGTATATTGAACAGTGAGGATTTAGCCTGATTGCATGATTATTTGTATCTTGTAAAAATGCCGATGCGATTCCATTTTCTGATTTAGATGCATCAGTAAAAATATGATCATAACCGGTGAAGTTGGAAATGAGATCATGGTATTTTAATTTGAAAATGTGGTCGCTGGTAGAGTGTTTGGGCTGATTTGCTAATGAGAAGTTGACTGCTGGTATTTGAATTGTCCAAGGTGGAGTTTCATGACACAATGGTAAAGACAGTTGAAATTGTTCAATATTGAAATCTGATCTCTTTAACCTTTCATAAAATGGTAAGTATTTTTTCTGGGTCTCTGGAATGGTATTTGTGTCATGAATTTTTGTTATAAAAGAAGGATTGTAGTTTTTTTGAGCTGAAACTCTAGATGCATAGCATAAAGATAAATATAGACGTCTTAGATATAAAGGTGGTTGTGATGTAATAACTTGGAGACTACTAACAGGACTTGTTCTAAAGGCTCCTGAAATTATTCTTAGGGAACTGGTCTGAATAACATCCAATTTGTGTAGAAGTGTGCTGCTGGCTGAGTTGTAGCAAATGCTCCCATAGTCAAGTTTACTTCTAATTATTGACTGCTATAGGTTAATCAGTATTTTGGTGTCGGCTCCCCAGGACTGGTTTGAAAGGATTTTAAGTATGTTTATTCTCGACTGGCAAGTTTTAAGTAGGTTATTGATGTGCAGTGTCCATTTCAGCTGATAATCAAATGTAACTCCCAAAAATTTTACGCTTTCCAACTGTTCTAATTGTTTTCCATTCAGATGTAAATTAATGTTGGCCTCGCCTTTTTTCCTAAAAACTATAAAGTGAGTTTTTGTTGAGGAAAAGGTTAACCCCGTTGTGATTGACCATCTTTCTAATTTGTTAAGGTAGTTTTGCAAAATATTTTTGGATGAATCTAAGTCTTTACTTTTTGTGTAAATTAGTAGATCATCTGCGTAAAGACTGGCTTTTACTGGTAAATTGAATTGTTTTGCTAGACTGTTTATTGCAATTAAAAACAAAGTCGGGCTTAATATTGCGCCTTGTGGAAGGCCGTTTTGGATTATCTTTTTACTTGATAGTTTGCCATTTATTCTGACTTGTATAGTTCTGTTTGTAAGAAATTTTTTTATAAAAGCTAACATTTTGCCCTGAATACCTAGATCCCCCAGAGTGTTTACTATATAGTATCTCCAAGTAGTGTCAAAGGCTTTGTTAATGTCAAAGAATATTGCAACGAGGTGTTGGTTATGCATGAAAGCTTCATGAATTTCAGTTTCCAAAAGAACGATATTGTCTGTTGTTGATCTACCTTTTCTATAACCACTTTGTATTGAGCTAAAATAATTTAGTTTCTCTAAGTGCCATTTGAGTCGGTTATTTAAGATTTTCTCAAGTATTTTACATATGCTACATGTCAATGAAATAGGACGATACGATGTAGGAAGATTTTTTGGTTTGTTTTCTTTTAAAATTGGTATGATTATGGCTTCTCTCCATAAGGGAGGAAATTTTTGGGAGGAAAAAATCAGATTAAAAAGTTCGGTTAAAATTGATTTGGCCCTAGAAGGCAGTTTCTGCAGAAATATTGGAGGAATTTCATCGGGACCTGCTGCAGAGTTTTTTGTAGTCATGAGGCTTTCTTCAACTTCCTGTAATGATATGGGCACGTTTAGATAGCTGTCATCATCGCGTATTATAATGTCTACCAGTTCAGTTCTCGTTTTATGTTCATTAAAGGCTTTTGTGTAATTAGCGTCACTGCTATTTTGTTCGTAGGTTTCAGCTAAAACTTCTGTTATTTCTTGGTTGTCAGATATTATTTTATTGTTGTGGCTAAGGTTATTTATGTGTTTGATTGAACTTGATCCTTTTAGTTTTCTAATTTTATCCCAAACCATACTAAGTGGTGTGGATGAGTTTATTGTTGATACGTACGAGATCCAACTTTGTTTTTTGTATTTCTTGATCAAGTATCTGGATTTAGCTCTGCATCTTTTGAAGTCGTTTAGATTCTCCGCTGATTTAAGTCTTTTATATTTGTTAAACGCATGTTTAGTGATTTTTATTGCTTCTGCTACCTCTGGATTCCACCACGGGACAGGACGCTTTTTGATTATTTTTGTTTTTCCTACTGCTTCAATAGCCGCTTTTGTAATGATTTCATTAAAGGACATAATGCTACTTGTTACGTTAGATGTTACTATGTAGTTTGACGTGTAGAGGTCTATCAAATCTGCATATTTATTCCAGTTTGCTGATTTTATTTTCCATATTTGTGGAGGTATTGCTTCAGGAATTATATCTGAAGTATGGTTTATAATTATAGGGAAGTGGTCGCTGTCATGCAGATCATCTAGAGTATCCCATGTTAGGGAAGAT
This sequence comes from Galeruca laticollis, assembly GCA_963921935.1. NCBI lineage: Eukaryota > Metazoa > Arthropoda > Insecta > Coleoptera > Chrysomelidae > Galeruca > Galeruca laticollis. The sequence goes on along the minus strand of OY998175.1, from coordinate 256,946,782 downwards.
GATATTGATGGACTGCAGAGAGATAAATCTAAGGCTGACATGGTACCATTATAGGCGTTAAACCTCGTAGGTTTGCCGGAGTTCAACAGAATTAAGTTGTTGTTATTAATAAAATTTAATAGAGAGTCCCCATTGCTGTCGGTGGATTGCGAACCCCAGGCAACATTGTGACAATTGAAATCCCCGAGTATAATCTTTGGAGCTGGAATTGATTCGATTATGTATTGAAGTTCGTTGAGTGACTGTTTGTCTGGATGAGGCAGATAAAAATTACAAATGTTTAACTTAACATGATGAATTACAGATACGGCTATGACCTCCAAATTGGTGTTGAGAGGAATGTGTGCGGCTTCAATAGAATTGTTGATTAGCATGGCAACTCCTCCACTAGCAATTGTTTGAACTGGTCTATTTTTACAAAAAATGGTGTAGTTTTTAATTTTAGGAAGCTTATTTCCTTTGAGGTGAGTTTCTTGCAGGCTAAGTATTAACGGTGACAATTCATTAATTAAGAGTTGTATGTTCGGTAGGTGGGTGTAAAAACCATTTAGGTTCCACTGAAGAATAAAATTTGAGTAAGCCATTACTTTATCTTGAAAAACCAGAGTGAGAAGAGATATCGCTTTCTTCGTCTGTTGATGTTAGGTCAGCTTCTTCCGTCAATTTTTTCTTAATCCTTGTTATATTATTTTTTACAGATGTGTTATCGATGTTTTTATGAACGAATGTAAGTAGATTTTTCAGATTGTGTAAGTCGTTGGTGTAATTTTTTGCTATGCTTGCAGCATGCTTAGACCCAGATGCATTTACTATAAAATCACATAATTCGGTAAAGTTCATAAAATTTGGTGGTTTGAAAGTAACTAGGAGATCTTTTATAGGTTCTAAAAGGTGAGTTAATTCTTCTGCGTTTTTCTTAGTTTTACATTTTTTTGAAGATTTCGGACGTCTAAAAGATTCTTCATCAGGTTTTTGGTTTTCTAAATCAGGTGAAGTAGAGATTTGACGTTTACAAGCTGCAGAAATCATCTTAGTTTGTTCAGATTCGTTAGGAATGTCAAGTGATAAATTTGATTGTCTTTGCGATTGCTCTGGGGATTTGGTAATTTCAAGTGATGTGTTTGATGGCTTATCTAATGGATTAAAATCTGGCTCCATATCTAGATTTGTTATACTTATATGGTTGTTAGAGCATTCCCTTACGTTAGGAACCATGAGGTTATCTTGATTAGAAATGCAGCTTGAATGTGAATGTGCAAGAGTAGGGATATCTGTTGGTTTAACTTTATTTGTGGATACTGGAGATTTGGGAGTTGAGTCCAGTAATACCATATTTGGAAGTAATTTAGAGTGAGAACAATTATTTGCAGTGTGACCAGGTTGTTTACAAGTAAAACAGACATTGTCTAAAGATAGGAATATTCGGTAAGATGTATTATCATAATTGAAGTCCAGAAATTCAGGTATTATGATTTGATCAGGAGGAGAGATGTAAATATGTCTACGAAAACTATAAATGTGTTTATATTCCGGATTTTGTGTGCCAATCTTAAGGAAATTCAATCGAGTTTCCAAATTCAGCCCCATATTAACAAGCTCAGCTTCAATGATGTTATGTGGTACGGAGGGACACACATTTGAAATAATCAATCGTATGTTTGGGTTTAGTAATCTTCGTGCTTGAATACGTTGATGGTTAACTGTGATAATTCCATTATTAGTAGATACTAAGTCGTTAACAATTTTTTCATTGGTGAGGTAAATACATATTCTATTGTTAGAAATCCGAGAAGCGAACAAAATATTTTTTGGCGTAATTATATCTCCCACCGCATATATATATTCTTCCAATTTTGTATTGTCCAGTGCATTAAATACAATTGCTTGCTGTTTTTTGGGGAAGGTTGAATTGCTTTGGCTGGCTATATATGAATAAGGCAGTGATGATGTGCTTGCTATGTTCTGAACTCCCCCATTTGAAGTTCCTAAAGGCGGATATTCATCCATTTTTAAGTAATGACATGGACCTGCCTGTTAAGTGCGGCCCTGTCTTCCTTTGGAATTTACAGATAACCGATGGTAATTAGGTATGGAATGTATATATTTATGACTATGTGACGATACAAAAAGTTTTTGTTTTACCTTGTAAATATTCTTGTTTGTTTTGGTTCACTTTGAAATATACACTAATTACTTTTTAACTACTAATTAAATCGTTTCGGAGCGCACAACTGTTCTGTACAAAGGTTCGACACCGAATCAAAAGATAATTTTATTATATCTAATAATGAAACATAATTGTTCAATTTCTATCTTTGCAAAAAAAGGTTTCGAGCCAAAATATCTCTTCTCATTATAGCAGGCTAATCATCTACCATTCCGTCTATCCTGAAAATTAGAGAAAGATGAGTCATAAACTCGAAATCCCTATAAGCATGCATTTTGAAATATATAAATAGATACTCACTGTAATCGTTCAGCATTAGGTATATCATGTATATTGTTCAAATGATCATCATCTATCGATTCTTTATTTATGTCTCCACCAGATATGCATATATTATGAAGGACACAACAGGCAAGTATTGTAGCTTTGAGTAAAGCAAAGCTCCTTTCAATACATTGTCTAACTTTGCTCAATTGGGTATTGAAGTGAGTTTGCATCTGCAACAAGTCTCCTCTATTGATGTATGGACGAATGCACCATCTCTTCAGGGGATAAGCTTTTATCTCTAATAATGAAACATAATTGTTCAATTTCTATCTTTGCAAAAAAAGGTTTCGAGCCAAAATATCTCTTCTCATTATAGCAGGCTCATCATCTACCATTCCGTCTATCCTGAAAATTAGAGAAAGATGAGTCATAAACTCGAAATCCCTATAAGCATGCATTTTGAAATATATAAATAGATACTCACTGTAATCGTTCAGCATTAGGTATATCATGTATATTGTTCAAATGATCATCATCTATCGATTCTTTATTTATGTCTCCACCAGATATGCATATATTATGAAGGACACAACAGGCAAGTATTGTAGCTTTGAGTAAAGCAAAGCTCCTTTTAATACATTGTCTAACTTTGCTCAATTGGGTATTGAAGTGAGTTTGCATCTGCAACAAGTCTCCTCTATTGATGTATGGACGAATGCACCATCTCTTCAGGGGATAAGCTTTTATCTCCAATAATGTACTCATCATTTGGAAAATAATGCTGGGGATTGGAAATTATATTTTTGTATATATCAGAATTTTTGAATATACTATAGTAATTCACAGAAGCTGTATATCCAACAAAACAATCTGTGAATTTCAGTCTATGATCACATATTGCCTGGAGAGTGATAGCATGGAATTTTTTGCGGCAAAAATTTACTTCTGGGTGTTTGTTGGGTGTTTTTATTGGTATATAGCTACCATCTATCATACCTAGGCATAAATCCAGACCTGTCTTGAAAATCCTTCCTTCACCTCTTCTGCATATATCCCTGATGGCCATTCAATTATGGTAGGTGCCATTTCATTGAGCACAGAAATTACCCTCACAAAACATTCAAGAAGTGTAGACTTTGCCATATCGAATCCTTCGCCAACAGACCTAGAAAAAAGTTAATTAAGCAAGCGATTTTTGCATATTTATTCACAGGTATCAATTCAAATGATACTGTTGAAGGTAAACCATGTGATAGCATTGGCACCACAATCAAGAAACATATCAAGTGATTTGTTAATCATCATTGATTCCATTCTACAAAGTTTATTACCTGTATGAATCTGGTGTTGCTAAGAGCCAAATTACCCTCAATAACTGTTGTTTAGGTTCAATGTTGGGTCTGCCTTCTGGATGATTGCTCTTCAAGGATGGTCCAATGAGTGCTAGAATGCTTTCAAATGTATGCAGTGTTAAACGGAAATGCATTCTGAATTGTTCAGCTGTTATGTTTGGTATTGTAGTTGACATGTAACTTTGGATTCTGAGAGGTTTCTGTCCTTTTATTCCCTGCACAATCGAAACTACTGCTTATAATTCTTCATCAGAGGAGGAATCTTCTTCACTTTCCTAGTATTATTACATTATTGGTGATGATAATCTGAATTTAATACAATTTGATTTACTTACATTCATGAGTTCCCAGCATTGTGTTAAGATATTAATATTATTAATATTCAACTCAACCATGGTTAATTAATTTCTATTTTCGAAATGAAAAATATAACCCCAAATTCATACACAACACAATGACATTTGATTTGCCTCAGGCCGGTGTAGCCTCTGAACGGTTACTCCGAGTAACCATCAAACATACTTTTCTAATCACGTGATCATACTCTTCTCTACTCACTGGAGTAAGTTTATGAACGTAGCCCTAAAATACAACGATAATTCTAATAAAACCGAAAAAAAAAAACGTTTAATAAAAGATGGGTGACACCAGGATTGCTAAAATGTATTTAAAAGAAACAAACAATGTACAAACATTCAGTAAAAAATCCGGATAATGGGGAATTGAAATTAGAATATGAAAGCTATAGTAACAAACTTAGTAATATATTTAAAAAGCCAAGAGAACATATTTCTCTTGGCACATCGAAGCTAATAAAACTAAATCAACAGTTGTTTGGGATTGCGTAAAGAATATTTGCGACCAAAATAAACAACATAAAGATATTGAAGAAATTAAACTTTAAGATGGAACAACTGTTAAAAAACGGTGGAAATTGCAAATCACTTTAATACTTACTTTAGTACAGTCGGCAAAAATCTAGCTAACAGAATACCAGATCTGAATAATTATAAAGATAATTTGGATTCTTTGAAAAATACCATGTATCTATTTTCAATATGCAGAACGGAGGTCTTGGAGATAATAAATAATTTAAAAAATAAATAATCTCCTGGTTTGGATGAGATTCGTGCAGAAACTTTAAAGCAAATTGCGTGAGGCTGTAGAACCTGTAACATTTCTAATAAATAAATGTTTAGATATAAGGTGCTTTCCGGAAATTTTAAAATGTGATATAGTAAAACTGCTTTTTAAAAACGGAAATAAACAGGAATTACAGAATTACCGACCAATATCGCTGTTGTAAACCATTTCAAGAATAATTGAAAAAAAATTGCGAATTCTTGAAAAACAATTTATGACTCATTGGATAAAAACGTACCTATTCTCTGTATATTCCTCGATCTCCTTAAGGCCTTTGAAATGCCACGTGAAATTGTTAGAAAACTTACAAGAGTACGGAATTAGAGGTAAATCCTATGATATCTTTAAAAGTTATTTATTAAATAGGCAGCAGCTGGTTCAAACTGGAGATGCTAGAAGTGATTTACAAGAAGTAACTGTTGGAGCTAGGTCCGATTCTTTTTTCTATATACATCAATGGCCTTAATTTGGAACCACTTGGCCAAATTTTCGTAATCTTGGGAGAACTTGAAACAAAAGGTAGAAACTGACTTTCCAAGAATAGCAAATTTTCTTAAATATAATAAATTTACAATTAACTATTCCAAAACAAGCTACTTACCCTGTAGCTCCCATACTAGTGGACTTCCTTCCATGGGATCCTTAAAAGTAGGCCTTGCGTCCACTTCAGTAAAATATCTTGGAATTGTTATAGATAGACGTATGAGGTGGGATTTACATACCAAGCAACTTATGAATATATTAAGAGGATTATTACAAAAATTCACGTACTTAAAAGATTTTTTTATAATTCGCATATAACATATATAACATTTACAGTGTCACAATGATTCTTTGAACACTTTTTTAGTAATTTTTAGTGTCATACAGTTGGTTATTGTATGTATTATGTATTTTTATTTGCCATTGGACTTTAACCTTGACACAAATTATGAAATAATCTAGCATGGTTCTAGCTAGCAAATTATTATATTAAATTGTCTTAATGGTAAATTTGAATAAATTATATATTAAAAATATTAATAAATAAAGTACGCTTACGTTTATTCATCAATGATTTGTCAATTGTTTATTTTTATATTGTATAGGATCAATATATAGGTATACATAACGTTCGATTTTTTGGATAAATTACCAGATATCTATGTAAAGATGTATTATTGAAATAATTCTGTTTATAATTATAAAAAATATTGTGTAAAACTCATGTCACAATGACTTTCTGTAGTACTCGTGAATTGCACAACTCACCGCTTCGCGGTTCTTTGCGCAAACTTCACTCGTACTACAAAACGAGTCATTGTGACACTTGTTTCACAAATAACTATTTAAATATTACCGCTCTAAAAGCAAAGTAGTGCAGTCGTTGCTGGTCTATGGAATTGTAGGTTGGGGAGGAATACACGACAACTATTTGAACGATGTTCATGTGGGGCAAAAATGGGTTTTGCGTAATATATACAAAAAAAATATTCAATACTCTAGTAATTCTTTATACAAGGAATCAGAAGTTTTCGATCTAAGACAATTATTTGTCTTAAAAATCCTTCAATTTATAAAAAAAACCTAAAATTGTTTTGGCAACTCATTAACATCACTACATTACACGTCGAATGGAACCTGTCTGTTTTCCTCAAAGTGGAAAATCTGTAGGGCAACGGACATGTAATTATCTCGCACCAAGAATGTATATTTTAGTCCTAGAAGAAATAAGAAATATACCATCTTATAACGTATTTAAAAAACATTTAAAAAATTGTATTCTTCAGAAAAAAACGTGCAGAATTTGGCAATATTATAAACAATTTCCTAGTGTAAACTCCTATATTCTTTTAACTAATTATTCTGCAATTATGTAATATCATTCTTCCTCGATTTTAAATATCTTTAATGACTTTATTTCCTAATTATTTTAATTAACACAAAGTTTAGAAAGAAAAAGCTCTATTGCTGGCATTGATTAATTGTTCTTTTTAAACGGCTTTATTTAGCTCACCCCGTTTGTTTTATTTATTATTCTTGGGTCAAATTTAGTAATTCAAATTTCACCCTCTTCCTGTCAACCGATTAATCTGAAATTTTGTATACACTTTGGATTTTGGTGACAATACAATTATGTTTATTCATTATCATTATAAATTCAAGATGGCCGCCGCTACAAAATGGCGGATAATTTATGTTTTATTAATCCCATCAATATGGGTATCAAATGAAAGGGCTCAACAAGCAGAATACAATATACTATAAAAAATTTAAATCCAAGATGGCGGCCGCTACAAAATGGCGGATAACGTAGGTTTTATCAATCCCATCAATATGGGTATCAAATGAAAGTGCTCAACCAGTAGAATACAATATACTATATAAAATTAAAATCCAAGATAACGGCCCCTACAAAATGGCGGATAACGTAGGTTTTATCAATCCCATCAACATGGGTATCAAATGAAAGGTCTCAACAAGTAGAATACAATTTACTATGCAAAATTGAAATCTAAGATGGCCGCCGCTACCAAAGAGTTGGACTGCAATAAACTAACGGGCAAGAAACCTTGCAATAATGAAGCACTAAATGAATTAAACAGAATGCGAAATAAAAACTAAAAACCAAAAAATAAAAATAGGTAAAAAAACTTTTTAAGTTAAACGGTTTTATGTTAAACATACATTGCAATGTTTAAGATAAATGTACTAAAAACCAAAAAATAATAAAATAGATACAGTCGTGGGAATTATAAACATATGCATAGACTAGACTAAAATAAAACCGTGGGGCACGTCAATTGTCGGTTGAACAACTGCCTAATTATAGTGTAACATTACAAAACAAAAATTTTAATCAACGATTGTAGACAATTGACGTGCCCCACGGTTTTATTTTAGTCTAGTCTATGCATATGTTTATAATTCCCACAACTGTATCTATTTTATTATTTTTTGGTTTTTAGTACATTTATCTTAAACATTGCAATGTATGTTTAACATAAAACCGTTTAACTTAAAAAGTTTTTTTATCTATTTTTATTATCGATTATATTTAATATATTCTGTACTTTTTTCTTTTTATTATTATATTATGCTTTATATTTTAATTAAGTAGTTAGGTATTGGTTGAAAATAAATAGTCAGTCAGGCTACGCTTGTTCCTGACTGGCTGGGGAATGGATCCAACCTCTTAATTCAATTTCAGTATACAACTAAGGGATGAGGGGATTTTGCTATTCATCTAAATTGGATGAATGTTGGAAATTGAATTTGAATAGAGTTTTTTCAATTTTTTGCTTTTATCACATCTTTAACTTCATTTTCAAATTTAAAAATAGATGTAATATTCAGGGTTCCCTACAATTTTCAGTTCACTATATGAATTTTTTTCATCTTTTCAATCATGCTTTTGATTCAATGTTCGTCGTGTAAATATGTTGTATTGTCATGCACTTGTTTTTATGGCACGCTGGCTTATTAGCCACCGTAATTTTAACGTCAAACTTGTCACCGGTTTTCATTCGGTTTTTATTTTTGAATGAATTTACATCATGTAAATTATAATTTTACACCCTTCCAATAGGGTTATTTTATTGTTTTTAATTCAATGACTTAATCATAACAGTGATTCAACTTTGAACATTGTTCTTAATCAACTGGATGGTTTCGACACCTATTTTTTAAATGACGTAAGTTCAACTTTTTTAAATTGTTTTTTCAAAATTTCACAAACTTTGTAATTTTCATAGGACAGCTTTGAGAATGGCTTAATAGCCGAAAGCGCTTAGCTGGAAATTAATAAACAAATACACACTGAGTATTCGTCGTTTTCATTCACTCAGATTACTATTATGCCAAATGTTTCGTCCTGGTTCTTGTACAATGCCAATATCTATATTCTGTTGTCATTGTACGTAGGAATATTAGTTGGTCAGTAGCTTGTATGCATCGTCCAGCGTTGAATTGTATTGGTTTAATAATCATTTTTAAACTTAAAACTATCTTTTTATATGTAAGTTGTTTGTTGCCTGATTTCTTCAATCTTTCGTTTGCAAATTGGGCATTTTTGGTCTCTTGAATAGTGTCTATGTGGCGTTAGTTGTAAAGTCTCACAGTTTATGTAGTTTGCAGGTGGTTATTGTGTTTGTACAGTTAGTTCCGTCACTAGCGGATGCGGAGAGCGTGCGCAAACTATTCCCAACCACGAACGATTTGCGAAATCAACCGAACTCCGCCAAAAGTATGGGCAGGAAAGAAATGGTTTTGTGTTCAATTTGTAGATTGCCTCTTTAATTGTGATTGTATCACCATCTGTATATTTTCAAAGGTTAGGTATATTTAAAAAATGGATATTGTCACATGTACCCAATGTTAAAAAAGCTTTAGTGCTATTTTTAATTTAAGGAAACGTGCAAAAAAGTTTCATCCAGGTATGATTATTAATACTAAATGACTAATTGATAAGAGCGTATAGGTAATTATCTCAAAATTCGTATGTTGCGGTATCTATTTATTTTTAAAGAAAATGGACTAGAAATATTTTAATATTTTTTAAAGTTGATGGCTTCTAGCAAAGCTGATTTAATATAGACAATTCCTTACATGGGTAAAAACATCCCACAAATGGAGACCAACTTTTTAGAGATAGATTTGCGTCATGATTGCAATTTATTACAATAATTCACTGACAATTCAAATCAGAAACAAATTTTCTTTTTGTTCTAGAAATGTGAATATTGCTATAAAAATTTCAACTTTATTGTTTTATAACTCGGTTTGACATATCACTGGAAAATTGCCATATTTTTTTTATAATAGTATCAACGCCTCTCTTTCGATTTTTACCAATTCATAAACGTAGTTGGAAGAAACTAAATATAATCAGTAATTGAGATGCATCTTCCCTCTATCAAATAGTGTAAGAATGAAGACTACACCTTGCATAGTTTCAGAAATATTGAAATTTTTAAGGAAGCATGTCAAAAACTTTCCAAAAATTTTGCTTTCCGGGCCCAAAAATTGAAAATTATGGTTTTCAGCGAATGTATGAGAAAATTATACAATAATATGTTTTCGTGTCGTAGAATCCAAAAAATATGTCAGTTTTCGATTTTAATGTATAGTTTTCTGGAAAATCCCATTTACTTAAAATTTTCTCAACTTTTCACCCGAGATAACTATTTTTTTCAAACTGACCAATTTTTTGGAATCCTCATATCAAAAAACCCGTATTTGCAAAATATAATCGGAATCTAAATTTTTTTTTCAAATTTCATTCCATTGAGATTTTGCATAAAAATTTCAACTTTGATGTTTTATAACTCGGTTTGTAATATTGGTGGAAAGTTGCTGTATTTTTTATAATAGTATGAACGTAGCTGCTACGTTTTTTTATGATAATTTTTTAGAAACATTTTTAGTCCGTCTTTAGCCCTCTATAATTCCTACACATATGAAATGGAAAAAACTAAATACGGTCACAATAATTAACATGCATCTCTTTCCTCTATCGAATGGTATAAGAATTTAATCGATATCTTCTATAATTTCGCAATAACATAATTTGATATGAAGGCATGTTGAAAAGTTTTCAAAAATTTGGAGGTCCTGGATATAAAAATTTGAAAATTTTGATATACAGTAAATGTTTGGAAAAGATGATCTAATACTATGTATTTTGACACGAGGAGTACATTTTTGCTATTCGTTTTTCGATATTCTCATTATAAAAGAAATTAAGAAATATTTTCTGAAATTTCTTCAAGTACAATATTTGAAATGAATGGGTGAAAACCTATAGTCTCATTGGATTCGTCGTGACCGAAGACATCTAATTACAGATAGTTATGAAAACGTATAGTTACTACTATTTTTAAAACTCCCAAATAATACGATTTTTGAAAATTATAATTTTTTGAAGGTCTTACAGAATTTTTTTAGCCCCCATCCAAGAAGTATAATTTCCATCAAAATTTCGAAAATTCGATGTTCAATAATTTTTTCACAAGCCTGTATATACTCAGCATATACTACGAAGAATCTGACGTCACGGTCAACAGTCTCGAATAATTTATACACAAACATTCACCATAATAATATATTTCATAGATCGCGCCAATGCTGTCGTGCTCAGTTCAGGGACTTCTCGCGTATAGGAATAGTTTTCGCATGCTCTCCGCATCCGCTAGTAGTTCCGTCATGTTTGCTCACGCATTTATAGCACGTTAATATTTTTTCTTTGCGGTGTACAGCTACATGTCCGTATTTGCAGCATTTAAAACAAATAGATACACGTAGGTATTCTTCGACGTAAACTTTTGTTAGTTTTACATATACAGGGTGTCCCGCATAAGTACAGACACAGAGCAGAGGCATATAGGGGAGCCCAAAATATGAGGATTGGGGGCAGTTTACCTCTATACCAAGTTGCATCCCTGATGAGTTTTAGGGCCTCAAAGTGGGGCCCAAAATTTCGAAAAAAATTAATTTCTTTGCAACCCTTTAACTTAAAAATACCAAATTCGGCACACTGTATGAGACCGTTAAGAGCATTAAGTAATGGTAAGTAGAAGGTGATCGAACCATTCTGGGGAGTTAATTAAGGGTGACATAACCTTAAAATTTCACAGAATTTCTTTATCTGTTATTCGGTTTGAAAATTTTTATTTTCGTTCCATGGATAACTTAATTCTTAAACATTTTTTACTCTTGTAATTTTGCACAAAACTTTGTCATTTTCAAGAAAAAATCGAATAACCAAAGACATGTTTGCAACAATGTTATTTAAAAAGTTACAAAAAAGTCAAGAGTTGGCTATGAATTTATATATCACATTTGACAATTTGGAATTTCAGTTCTATTAGTAAGTAAATTGTTATAATTTTCTTTAAATGAGTGGAAAATTCTCATTTAGTGAAAAAGTGGATAACCATAAAATTTCACAGAATTTTTTTATCTGTCAGTTGATTTAAAATATTTTATTTTCGTACTATGGATAATTTAATTCTGAAACTTTTTTCACTCTTGTAATTTTGCATAAAACTTTGTCATTTTCAAGCAAAAGTCGAATAACTATTAGACGTAATTTATTCAATTCATATCATGAATTTTATTTTAGATTTAACAAATTAATAGATTCATTTAAATAAGAACACTTTAATGGAAAAACAAATTAATAATATTGTAGAAAGAACATGAACATTTTAATTTAAAGACATTGCTGAAAATGATCACCATTTTATCTTAGACACAAAATTATTCTTCTCCGATAATTGAAGTCGACTCTGGCCAGTAGTTGATGATAATTTTTTATTATATTGCATTTGTCTGCAATGCGATTCCACAATTCTTCTCGGGAATCAACTGGAGAAGAACAAACATACTCCTTTAACGCCCCCCAAAGAAAGTAATCACATTTATTGAGGTCCGGTGAGCGGAGAGGCCAATCTTGAGGACAATTATTTCCTCGTCCAATCCACTTATGATCTTGATATGCCACTCTGTCTAGATAAAGTTCTAGTGCTAATATGCCGTTGATCGTCAATTGTATCCAAAATGAGTTCTTCATCTCGCACACTCATTTGGACAGTCCGTTCTCGATTAACACTATAAAACTTTCCTGTTTTTCGAGCCCGTCTTTCAACATTAGAAAATGTTTCTCTGTAAGAAACTACGTGATTAGGAAACCTCCTCCGATATTCTTCCACGCTTCTTCTATTGTTTTCTTCACAAAAACCTTACACCAATAACATATCCACTTGTTCGCTAAATTTAAAAAAATTATAACAATTTACTTACTACTAGAACTGAATTCCAAATTGTCAATTTTGATGTATAAATTCATAGCCATAGACTTTTTTGTAACTTTTTAAATAACATTGTTGAAAACATGTCTTTGGTTATTCGATTTTTCCTTGGAAATGACAAAGTTTTTTGCAAAATTACAAGAGTAAAAAAAGTTTAAGAATTGAGTTATCCATGGAATGAAAATAAAAATTTTCAAATCGAATAACTGATAAAAAAATTCTTTGAAATTTTAAGGATAGGTCACCCCTAATTAACTCCCCAGAATGGTTCGATCGCCTTCTACTTACCATTACTTAATGCTCTTAACAGTCTCATACAGTGTACCAAATTTAGTATTTTTAAGTTGAAGGGTTGCAAAGAAATTAATTTTTTTCGAAATTTTGGGCCCCACTTTGAGGCCCCATAACTCCTCAGGGATGCAACTTGGTATATAGGTAAATTGCCCCCAATCGTCATATTTTGGACTCCCCTATGCGCCTTTGCTCTGTGTCGGTTCTTATGCGGGACACCCTGTATATGCCCTGTTTTTAAAATGTCTGTTGGTCCTTGTATAACTATATTTTCTTTATAATTATTACGGCATGGTTTTATATTTAGTATCTTAATTTTATTTAAGTTATCTCCATATTTATTTTGTAGTTCTTCGTTTTCAAGTCTTAAACTGTGTATAATAATAATAACCGATTCCTTACTTTTTGTAACATCTGTTTTTTCAATTAATTCTTGTTGTTTTGTCTTGTATGATGTCATAATGATAATTGTGTTTCTCCTTCTTTTAATTCAATATGTGTCATATCCGGTGTTGCCCATTGTTTCGTATTTGTCGATGATTGTTGTGCATATGTTTTCGATAGTGGGGAAAATTCTAGTCTTGTTTTTGTAGTATATGTATGTCTGCAGTTGGTTGTCTGTATAGTTTTTTGTTTGTCATTGTATTCATAGTATGTATTTTTAATTCGTCAATTTTCTTATAATTATATATAAGTAAGGTCGGCAAATAAAACTCCGATGATTACTTATACTTTCTATAATTATGGAAATAAACCCGCTAAATAATAAAACAACAACATCCCACGAGTATAGAACAAGAACTGACTGCTGACAGTTTTGACATAGATATATGGAGCTTAAGGCTATGTTCACAGGCGACACTACAATACTTCCCCTCATAAATTTAACCGTTGGGGTGGTTTGACAATACGCCTAGGTCTTTCAGTTATATTTAATTTATTTGAATCATTCTTAAAATTAGGTGTACCTGCTGAAACATTCATAGGACTAGGTTTACAATCAAAGTTTTCATTTTTTTCAGCATCTTTCTGAACCATATTATCATTTAGCTTAACAATTGACTCACCAACCGGTTCTTTGAATGTCACATTTGGTACAGCAACATCCGAGATTACGGGTGAATCAGGTAATGAGTCAACCGTTGGTTTTACATTCAAAAATTCACTACTAGATTTGTCAATAAGGTTTTTCTGAACTCATTCCTCTACTGTTTCTGACCTATTACGTCTAGTTTGATCTAAATGTCTTTTCCATATTAGATTTTCATTAACAAGCTTACAAAAATAAATTTTGTCATTCAAAACCTCATCTTTCAACCCAAGTCTTCCTATTAGGATTTCTATAATCCCTAACCCAAACTCTATCCCCCTCTACAAAGGTTTCCTCTCGCCTCTCGTTTCCCTTTATAATTTAAAATTTGTCTTTCAACTGACTGATTGCCTTTTACGGACAATAAATCTAAACGTGTACGTATTTTTGTTTTGAACATTAAACTACTAGGTGTTGTACCAGTTGTAACATGTATAGAGTTTCGGTAGGAAAATAGGTACCTGTAAACTAAAGTTTCTATTAAAACATTCCTATTTTTTTCATCTAACAAAGCCTTTTTTAGCCCCAACTTTACTGATTTAACACAATTTTCCGCAAACCCGTTTGTTGAGGTATGAACTGGTGGAGATGTTACCAATTTTACTCCATTCTGACTCAAGAAATTTATAAAATTTTCAGATGTAAATTGACCTCCATTATCAGTTTCAACTATACGAGGTAATCCAAATCTCGAAAAACATTCTCTAAATCTGTTAATAGTGTTATCTGAACCAGTATTACTCATTATAAAAACTTCAGGCCATTTTGTATATGTGTCTACTATGATAAGTATCATTTTGCCTCTGATTGGACCTAGAAAATCCGCATGAATTTTCTCATAAATATAGTTACAATTCTGTGACTTAATGAGTTTTGCTTTGGGTGGGTTTGGACGCATTTGACAACAAATTTTACAGTTATTTACTTGTTGCTCAATATTGTTATCAAGTGAGGGCCACCAAAAATAGGAACGTGCGTTTGATTTCATCTTAGCCATACCTTCGTGATTACTGTGTAATTCCTCCAGTAATTGTTTTCTCAGGCTAGTTGGAACCACAGCTCGATAACCCCACATGATAATACCCTGTTCAATGGAAAGTTCATTTTTCCTTGTTAAAAATGGTTTTAAAAGTTCATTTTCTGTGCTTTTAGGAAATCCATATCTAATAAAATTAAACACTATACCTAAAATAGGATCTTTTCTGGTTTCTGATCGTAATTTAATTGAATCTATTGGTATTAGACCTTCAACCATATTTAAATAACCGAAATTTGGCTCTTTGCAATCATTTATTTCACATTCAGGTAATGGTAAGCGTGACAGATCGTCTGCTTTTGAGTTATCATTTCCTCGAACAAATTTAAAAATGTAATCACAATTAGCTAGAAATAAAGACCACCTTTGAATTCGACCAGCAGCCATTTTAGGTAAACTCTTATATTCACCAAAAATCGATTTTAATGGTTTTTGATCACTTAGAATTTCAAACCTCCTCCCTGCTAGATATTGGTACAATTTAGAGACTGACCAGTAAACAGCTAGAGCTTCCTTCATGATCTGGGAATAACCTTGTTCAGCCTTGTTTAGTACCCGAGAGATATAGCATATTAGTTTCTCACCCCCATCTGGTAAAACATGACAAAGAATACCCCCAATGCCATAATTACTAGCATCACAAGCTAAACGAATAGGTTTATACGGATCACAATGGATTAAAATTTTGTCTGAAGATAATTCATTCTTTGCATACTGAAAAGCATTTTCACATTCTTTGGTCCACTTAAATTCCTTGCCTTTCCCTATCAAATCATACAATGGTTCTAACTTACCTTGTAGATCTTTACAAAAACGAGAATAATAATTTACCATTCCAGCAAATGCTCTAATCTCAGTGATATTTTTAGGTCTGGGTGAATCTACAATTGCCCTTACTACTTTTTCCTTATCTTTCTCTAAACCTTTTGCTGAAATTTTGTGCCCCAAATAAAATATATTTTCTTTGAAAAATTCACATTTTTTTGAATTCAACCTTAAACCCTGCCCTGTCTAATCTTTTTAAAACTTCTAAATTTTTAAAATGTTCGTTTTCATCTCGTCCTGTTACCACCACATCACCTAAAAAGTTTACCGTTCCCTGACACCCCTGTAATACTTTCTCAACAACATTTTGAAAAATCGAGCATGCTGGTTTAGTTCTATAAGGTAACCTTTTTATCTTATATACAGGGTTGGGATAAAGTATAGAACCAAGTAAATATCTTTTAAACGAAAAGAACGATATTTATGAAAATTTGCAGGTAAGTGCAATGGAAAAAAATGCATCTGATGTACATTTTTTTGTTGATAATATACTTCCCGTTTAACCGGATATGCCATCAACTTCTTTAATTTAAATGGGACACCCTATATATTTTACAGATTTTGAAAGAGCTTGTTATATTGAATTCATACATACTGAGTTTAGTGTAAGATAATTTGTAAAAACGAGGAATAGCTCACTGTTAGATGTACAATAGGTGTACATTTCATTATTTTAGAATAATGAGAAACAAAATTACTTCAAATGTTCAAAATGCTCGCCGTTAACTTGCTGGCAATATGCCATCCTATTAACAAATTCTTGAGTCACTCTTTCCAAGACTTCTTTCTCCACGTATTAGTTCACATTCATCAATAATTCTTTGTCTCAATTCCTGTAAGTTTGTTGGTCGTCTAACGTAAACACGTGATTTTAGATAACCCTAAAGAAAAAAATCTAACGGGCTTAGATCCGGAGAACGAGCAGGCCACTCTATGAATCCTCTAAGTCCAATCCATCGATTTGGAAAATTCGCATCCAGAAAATCCCTAACCCGTCTATCGTAGTGGGGACGTGCTCCATCTTGTTGAAACCAAACATTTTGTAGTAATTGCCCACTCTGTTGAAGTGCAGGAATAATTTCGTTATTCAGTAGATCCAAATACTTGCCACCATTCAAGTTTCCGTCGATAAAAAATGGGCCTATAAGCCTATTTTCGACAATTCCCATCCAAACATTTAACTTCTGTGGATGCTGGGTATGTGCTTCATGAATCCAATGAGGATTCTCATTTGACCGATACCTTGAGTTATGGCGATTAACTGTTCCATTTAAAGAAAAAGTTGCCTCATCGGAAAAACTATGTTAGAAGCAAAATTTTCGTCGACATTACAGATGTCCATTAGCCGTTCGCAAAATTCCAGCCGTCGGTCAAAATCATCGTCTGACAATTCTTGAACCAACTGTACCTTATACGGATGATACTTTTCACTTTTTAATATCTTTCCTACAGAACGTCGACTGATACCATGGTTTAGTGCTAAATTTGTGGTGGAAGTTTGAGGTGATTCTTCTAAATCGATTGCAATATTTTGTTTAACAGTTTCGTTCGTTGCAGTCCGCAGTCTTCCAGGTTTTAGCAAATTTTTTACCATCCCAGTTGTATTAAAACGTTGTAATGTTTTAGATACTGTTGAGCGTGATTATAGGATTTCTCTCCGGATGCAAATTATTAAAAATATGACACTTCTTCATGAGTTCTAACACGATCACCATAACCGATCATCATTAAAATTTCAACACGCTCTTTTTCACTTAATTGGACCATTCTAAATTGTAAAATTTATTTCCGTCAATTAGAGTTTGACACTTGGAGAACAAAAGACGTACTAAACAGTACTCGTCTATTTATTACTATGCATACAAACAACATCAATTAGTTTATCTAAATAGTTTTTTGCTCTAATGCAAAAAACTCAATGAGGTTGATTAAAGTGCTATATTCCTCGTTCTTACAAATATTTTTACACTAAACTCAGTATGTATGAATTCAAAATAACAAGCTCTTTTAAAATCTGTAAAAATATATAGGGTGTCCCATTTAAATTAAAGAAGTTGATGGCATTTTCGGTTAAACCGGATGTATATTATTAACAAAAAAATGTACATCAGATGCATTTTGTTCCATTGCACATACCTGCAAATTTTCATAAATATCGTTCTTTTCGTTTAAAAGATATTTACTTGGTTCCATACTTTATCCCAACCCTGTATACCTAGCGGTGTGCTCCATGATAACAACTCACTGGTTTTATCGTCTAAAACTAACTGATTATAAGCATTGAGAAAATAAAGTTTCGTAAATTTTTGTCCCCCTTGTAATGCAACAAAAATGTCTTCAATACGGGGCAATGGATGGTTAAAATCTTTTAAAAATTTATTGACTGTAATTTTATAATTTGCACAGACACGAACATCTTTACCATTCGCTTTTAATACAAGTACTAATGGTGTTCCCCAACTAGAATTATCAGACTTCTCAATTACACCCTCTGATTCTAGTCTTTTCAGTTCCATCTACACTTGTTCACGGAAAGCAAATGAGATTGGGTGAGTTTTATGGAAAACTGGTTTTACATTCTCTTCTGTTTCTAAACTAATCTTTTCACCATTATAGGTTCCTAACTCTCTTTTAAAAATATTTGAAAATTTTAACAATAATTTGTCAAGTTTTTCAGATTGACTCTGGACTGCTATATCATTAATTATAACCTCTGAATTTCTTAATGATAAATTAAATTCATTAACACGTTAAGCCCCGCGTGACACAGATGTTGCGTCACGCATGTTGAGTGACATCAGACCGCGTGACCATGCGTTTGGTCACACAGCCAGAATTTCTAACGAGAGACGTGAGCCAACAAGTGTTCACGTTTATAGTGATATTCATATGGGAGTGAATTCTATGCGGTCCGGGGAACACTACACTGCTTGCGGGTTCTGAAACTGACTTGAATTTTTGAAAATAACTTGTAAATTAAATAATTATTGTTTCATTTCATGTACTTATAAATTGGGTTTTTTGTATCTGCTTATGTTTTATTTGGTATAAAAAAGTAAATGAAAACAACCATAAACTTCTAATAAAGTATAAAAATAATTGGATGTCTGAAAGAAATATTTAAGCCAAAAAATAACTTGTTTTTATACTTTGCTGGCATGGTGCACAGTAAAAAAACAATCCAAACAGTAATTTTTCATGCAGGCCAGCCATCGATATTTTGTTCTTGGGCACTTTCGTTGAGCTTCTAATCATCCAATCTCAGCTTTCATGTTTGAATAACATACGGAACGTCTATTTCGTTTATCTTCCTCTAGTTTGTGTTCATTTGGCGCAACATTTATTTCGGTTCTTTCGCTAATTTTCAACAATTGGAGAGCAACTGCTTTTTTGAAGTCAGTAATGGAGATTTTATTTTGGGTTACTTCCTTATAAACAATAAACGCATTTACCATGGCAGAACCAAAAATTAGTTCCATTGCTAACTTCCTGTACCATTTTGTGCCTCTTCTGAGACAATGTGAGTAGGATTTGATTTGGTCGGAAAGATCTATGTAAGCCTTACACTCATTGTAATTAACCACAACTTTTGGCTTTTCAATTTCTGCTCCCCGTTGTCGCACTACTTTTCTTTCTTCTGTGTGCTTGGTGGTAAGCATAAGCACGTCTCTTTTATCTTTCCATTTTATCATTACTATACCATCTTCACTTTCACGCGCAAAACTTTCATTTTTTCCCAACTTTTTTTGTGTTACTTCAGTGCAGTTCAGTTTTCTATTGAACCTTACAGTACCCACAAGATGTGTATGTCTTTTTGCTAGTTCTCTGGCAAGATGAACGCTTGTATAATAATTATCGGTGTATAGGGTTCGTCCACAATCCAGTAAATTTTCCATAAGTGAAAACACTACGTTGAAAGATGCATTTCCTATAGCACCTTTATCATTTCCACAGTATACTTTGATATTATATGTGTATCCATTTTGCAGACAAAGTTTGTATAATTTTATACCAAATTTATGTCTCTTATTCTTTATATATTGCTTGAATTTCAAGCGGCCACGAAATGGTACCATTGTTTCATCAATGCAGACGTTTATACCGGGAGGTATGACATCTTGAAAGCTTTCCACAAGGCTTTTCAATAATGGCGTGAGTTTATGTAGACGGTCAATCTCGGCGTTGTGAACCTGATCTTGTCACTGAAATGCCACATGGATAGGAGCTGCTCAAATCGATTTCTGGTCATAATTTTACATACATTATTTTGAAATAAAACGTTTTTACTCCAATAATCCCTAAGTTGCGGGGTTTTAACAAGTCCCATCCATATCAATATTTCAAAAAAAATTTCCATTTCTCTTGCATCAGTAGCGACCCATGATTTGGACTTTGATTTTTGGGATGGCGTTTTCTGTACGAGCTTCTGCTGTGCATACAAATTAGTTTGCTGGACGATTTTTGTAATAATGTCGCCTGTAATGAATATTTTATAAAAATCGTAAGGATTTTTATCGAACAGATTATAATATTCATGTTTTATCCCCGTAGAAGAAACGTTGAATTCAAATGTTTTTAGATTTGAACCATCAACAGGTGCCCAAGATGCAGTAGTAGAGGTGTCATTATTTTCTGTATTTGACATATTTGATTCCGAATCAGAATCAACTGCAAACTGACTGATAACATTTTCAATGACTTCTTTAATAGACAATTCCTACAAATTAGTAAAACAAAATTAAAACTCACCATGATGTCCCGAAAAATTAAATTTACCTGCACTACACTTTTTTCAGCTGAATTGTCTTTTGCACTAGCTATATTTGATGTATCATTTTTATTTATTTTGGTGGGCCCCGCTTCTTTCAAATCTTTTTCACTAATAAATGAAGTAATATTTTTCTTCTGAGTTTTACGTTTTTTTATTGGAGGGCGTTCTTTACTACTATTGCTAGACTCGCTGTTATCACTTGGAACATAGTCGTCTGCAGAATCATCTCCGGCAAACGGCTCCTCATTATCCTCATCGGACATAAATTCATCCCACAATTTTGCAATGTAGGTTTGCTCATTTTCATACGAATACATTCTGCTGCCACGTTCACGTTTTGCAAATGAATGTGATAAGTAATACCTACCTACCTCCCCTTAGCGCAAGAATCGACAGGTCCGCAGACCATCCACTGAGTTACAACATTTGTGTCACGCGGTCGGAGCAACAAATATGCTCTTCTTCAGACCGCGAGACACAAATGTTATGTCTCGTTTTTATTTTAAACAAAAATTGATTTTTTTAAATTAAGTTTTCATAAATCGTATGTATTTAGGTAATAATAGTATTTTAATTCCACTTGCAATAAAATTATTTTCCGGTCTGTGAATTACTATATTTTTATTTCCATGGCGGGGCTTAACGTGTTAATAATATCACGACCTAACAAACTTTTAGTAGCTTTCTTAACCACAGTAAAATTACAAATTTTTGAAACGTTTTGAATAGAAATTTCAACTGAAATTTTTCCCGCTGGGATTATGATTTCCCCTGAATATGTTTTTAATTTAGTACTCGTTGTGTCTAGTGGAATATGGCTTAAACTTTACAAATAAAAGTCTTAACAAAACAGGAATACATAATGGCTTTATTAAATTAATATTCTGAGCATCTGTCAAATTATACAGTGGAAAAATTTCATCATTGTCTTCGTATACTAAATGATTTCTCTCTATTTTGCAAGCTGCCATTATATGACCTTTTTTGCCACAGTTTTTACAAATAAATTTTCTATATTTACATTTGCTAAAATTATGCTTACTCTTATTGCAATAATTACAAGTTAATTCTTCCTGCTTCTCATCTTCTTTAACTTTTCAGAATGAATCACACTATTTTTTGAGAAACCACTTGTCTTTTTCACTATTTTTTGCACTTTATTCTCTTCCACACTGCTCCTGCACTGCTCTCTTAAAGCTGCTTCTTTTTTCAAAGCTACCTCCAACACGTCCTCCAACTTCCTGGCTGTGGTTTCCTCACATAAGCGATCAAGTATTGGACCTGGCCTCATTCCTGTTACAAACTTATCCTGCACTCTGTACATCAATTTGTCTGCAAAATCACATTGTGATGCTGCGATTTTAACCTTTAAATACCAGTCGTTAACTGACTGATAACCTTGGTTTAAAATGTGTACCTAATAATTGCATTAAAACATTGAATTCTTTTCTATTAGACTTCTCTGGCTACACAAATCTCTTAATATCTTGTGGACCTCCTCACTCAATAAGGTAAGTAAAACAGCAACTTTCCTTGTGCCTTCTACGATATTTGCGGTAAAAAACTGCTCGAGGCGTTCTTCAAAAACTTAGAAATCGTCGCTCTGCTTAAACACTGGTAATGACGAAATGCTCCCAGTATTTACAACTGTAATGGTCGGCTGGGCCGGTGCAACATAGTTTTCATCATTTGACATGCTTCAAAAATTGTGAGTTCGGTTTTCCGTAAAAATACAAGATGCTGTGTTTTAAAAACAACGTTCACAGTGTACTCGTCGCCAAATAATTGTAAGGTCGGCAAATAAAACTCCGATGATTACTTATACTTTCTATAATTATGGAAATAACCCCGCTAAATAATAAAACAACAACATCTCACGAGTACAGAACAAGAACTGACTGCTGACAGTTTTGACATAGATATAAGGAGCTTAAGGCTATGTTCACAAGCGACACTACAATATCAATAGGTTTGGAAGTTTTGTCGTTATTCTGTTTGATAATGTTTTCAATTTGATATTTTTGATTTTCAATAATTTGAATTTTTAATTGAGAGTTTGTAACTTCTTTTCAATAATTTAGCAGAAACATATTTATAATATTTCAACTACTGTTTCAGGTAAATTATGACATTCATTATGCGTTAAGATTATGCCACGAACATAACCAGAACAGAGCATGCGTTAAACTTTTCGGATTATTAGGTATGTGGAAAGCAGCTGTGGATTTAGCACTTACTATAGATGTTGATTTGGCCAAATCTATGGTTAATATGTCTCCCGAAGATGATTTCGAACTAAAAAAGAAACTTTGGCTCAAAATAGGTATTATATCGATTATCGATCATGTAATTGCGATTTGATAAAATAAAAGTCTGCTTTTTAGCCGAACATCTCGTTAAAGGCACCGAAGACATACAACAAATAATGGAATTCATGCAACAATGCGAATTTATCAAAATAGAAGATGTTTTGCCATTCTTTCCAGATTTTGTTACAATCGATTATTTCAAAGATGCTATATGTAACTCGTTGAAGGTAAATCTAACAAACTTCTTTAAATAATATTGTAATGTTTTATTTTTGTTTAATATTTCAACTAGATATTTCAGTGTCATTTATAATATCCAATAATTTTAATGATGACAGACTTACTGCGATATCAGGAAGTAATAAAGAGAAAATAATTCAATTTTAAAGAGATTGAAAGACCAGAACGTGACAAAGAGATTGCTAAATGAAATAAATAGGAGACTAACCGAAGAAAGTATTCTACTTCTATCTATGGAGGAAAACGTCAAGAGATTGAGATAGTAATAAAAGAGTCAACTGGGATTTGTGTAGGAAATAAAGCGAATAAAAATATATGAGTGGTTTGATGAAGCATGCAAAGCTCTAGTTAAAAGAAATGAGGCTAAAATTGAAAGGAGCAGAAATAAAACACAAGGAACAATAAAAAACTATAGTGTTACCAGACAGACACTGAGGACGATTTGCAGGCGGGAAAAAAGAAAATCCGTAAGTTTAAAAATCCGCTCATATATTTACATTTTTGCAGTGCGATGATGGAATACACCGATTCCTCATCATACCAGCAAGATCTTTTAATGCAGCCGTCACAGATATAGTTTCTTCTGAACGCTGTGGTGATGTTGATGTCTTCTGCAGTCAATTGTTAAACCAACGAGAAAGATGCAGGCGAATACGACATCCAATGCCAAGAGTCATTTCCCAGTGATATTCCTTGCTAACTTGAAGTTCGATGGCACAAAAGTGAAGATGCTTTCGAGGACACAGACAGTGAAGATGATGTCCCTCTTTCACTGCGATTATCTCGCAACAGAAGCCTAAGGATTCCGCGCACTAATACGCCGAAAAAGACAGAGCTAAAATGGACGAATCAAAACGTAAACGCTCCCACGGGTAGTTTTGAACGTTAAGCTATATTCAAAAGCGACTTAAAAGAGGCTGTTGGGTTTTTTGAGAAAATTGAAGAATTTATGACAATAATAAGAGAACTAAGAAATAATAAAAGTGCTGGTGAAAATGGCGTCCCGGCAGAAATTTGGAAAGAAGAATCATTACTAATAGTTTAAATTTGAATATATTAATTTCGAGTTTCATGTTATGGGTTTCTTTGGGATACTTTAACAATGTATATCCCGTGTATATTTTTTAGAATCCATAGTTCTGACTTTTCCTTTCTTTCAATCAGTCATGTATTTTCATATACAAATTCTTAATTTGGATGATAGCCGTTTGTAATATAATTCACTGTAGCGCCCTCTACTGTGGATAGTTCTTGAGTAATCAATATCACGAGATTAAGATGCTTACATGTTAATAGTTTATGGTTTAATAAGCTTATATATTATAATAAACTAATTCAATTGAGAATTTGAATTGAATATAATGTTAATATTCGATCGATTATTGAATTGCCCCACGTTGGGATCGTCAATTTATAATGGAATAGATATGGACTGTTCTTTTTTTTCTTTTTTATCAATTATTTATTTATTTACTTGAAATAATAATAGTATAGATTAATAATTGGGCTAGCTAATGAATATATGAATAAATATTTATATCGTATTATATCTATTAGATTTGATCCTATTCATCTAGCTATTTCAAGTCATGTAGTTTTGTTTAATTTAAAATTCATCTCAGCTACTCTCATTTCTCTACCACTCTTTCATCCTTATTTCCAGCTCCTTTTCCCTGATTCTTTCCTTCTACCTCTTCTCTCCTCACATCTTCATCATGTTCTTCTATTAATTCTGCTCTTTCACTATCCTCTGTTTCTTCATCATTATCTTGACAATTTTTCCCTAATTCCATGTAATGTACTTGGAAATCACCCATTCCTTGTCCTTTTTCTTCACCCTCTTGATCAGATCCATCTTCTACTCCAACTGGTTTGCCATCTCTTAGTGTCATTTTCTTCTCCATTTTGATTTATTTTATATTATTAATTTAGTTTTATGATTTTTCTTTTATTAGTGCCCCTAGTGTACCACGTTGGGCGTGCGAATTTATAATAAACTAATTCAATTGAGAATTTGAATTGAATATAATGCTAATATTCGATCGATTATTGAATTGCCCCACGTTGGGATCGGCAATTTATAATAGAATAGATATGGACTGTTCTTTTTATTCTTTTTTATTAATTATTCATTTATTTAGTGGAAATAATAATAGTATAGATTAATAATTGGGCTAGCTAATTAATATATGAATAAATATTTATATTGTATTATATCTATTAGATTTGATCCTACTCATCTAGCTATTTCAAGTCATGTGGAGTGGTTTGGATTTGATTTTTCAATCTCATCGTTATTTAATCTTAAAATCTCAACTGTGATATTATAACTTTGTGTATGTGATAAACTGAAAATAGTTGTGCATTATTACTATATATGGAAAGTTTTTTTATATGATTAAAAACATGCAACAAGAATTAAATAATACATATATCTACAATTTCCATTAGGTGAGTTTTATATTATCCTATTAATTAAAATTCTTTTGTACTCTTTTTTCTTTATAGCCATAAGTTTTATTAGGTGTTTATATTGAAATGATCATTTAATTATTATTGTTTCACTACTTTGTTAAATTTTGGATCCAAAATATTAATTAAACACACCACAGACCTTTTCACACGCTGACGCCTTCAAAATGTCCACCCATGACGCTTTGCCGCTCCATGATGTAATATCTTATCTTTGAATTATCAGGTGATAATTCCTTTCCTTGGGGTTAATTTTCTCAACACAATTACTGTCTGTGCACTTAACTAAATTTTAATATATACTGGACTTTTTCTTATCGTCGTTCAATTATTCACTAATAGCATTTATCATTGTTTTTTCTTATTAGTCAATAATATTAAAGTCTCCCAATTGGTCAATGCAAACATATAAAATTTCTACAACCTGAATATTTACATAATACATATGGATATAATTCATTTTTTATTTTCTTCTTATTCACTGTATCTTTATACATAAATATTTCAGTAATCATTTATTTCTATTCTTATTATCTCATATCAATTGCATTTTACGTTGGTATACCTGTTGTCATTTTGTTACATTCCTATTTGTTTGACATTACCCATACTAATTACAGGTTTCTACATTTATTATATTTCTTTTAAAGTTTATGATTGAATATTTGATTTAACATATCTTATATATATTTTTTTCTATTATAAATTTTACTTATTTATCAATCATTTATAGTTCTGCTGATTTTTTTATTTCCTATTCTATTTATTCTTTAAATATATGCAGATCTTTTAGGTGTCTAATATTACGTGTAGCGTCACGTTAGTTTATTGAGCTTCGTTGCTTGTTAAGTTCTGTCTAAGGTTGCTTATGGTACTGAATTATTTAATTAATGTTTAGCAATAATTATTTATGAATTATTTGATTTTTTTTATTTATATTCTTCATGATTATGTGTACTGATTCAATTAATTACATCTTTCTTTCTATATTTTTATTAATTTGATAAAGTTCTGACAAATTTATTTTATTGATAGATATCATAATTTTGTATACTATACTATGATTTCACTACTCTTTATATGCTCGTTCATTCTACAAGAATATATATGCAAGGTTATACATTCCTTCCAGAACAGTAACCGTCAATATTTGGCTCTTAGACTCTTTTGCTTTTGTGGAGAGTCAGTCCACTATGATTCCCAACTTATATTTAAAGTTTTTCATGTTTCTTTGCCATTTCAACAATCTTCTTTCATTCCTTCCTGTCCTGAGTCTTCTTTCTCCAGTCTTTAATTCCCATTTTTTCTAAGTCGCTCTCTATTTGGTCCATCCATCTAGCTTTTGGTCTACCTTTTGGCTTGTTTGTAACTGGTGTCCACTCTGTTATTCTCTTCACATAACGACCCCCTTCCATTCTTTGGATATGTCCAAGCCATCTTATTCTGGATTCTTTTATCACTCTTCCTATGTTTTCAGATTCTAGTATTTTATCTATTTCCAAGTTTGTCAGTCTTTCTTATTGCCCCTCATTTAATTTCTTTGATCCATAAATTTTCATAATAATTTTCCTTTCGAATACTTTCAACTTTTCCTCATCTCCGGTTGTCATTGAGGTAATTTCGGCTGCATAAGTGACTGGTGTTATTATTGATGTCTTCTATATTCTCATTTTTGTAGTTCTCTTGATTGTTTTGCTCTGCATTAGGGGTTTGTATGCTCGATACCCTGCCTGTATGTGTTGTGCAATTTCGTCTTTCTTGTCATTTCGATTGTTAATGGTTTTGCCGAGATATTTAAAGTCTTTGACTATTTCATATTTATATTCCCCAATATCTATTGATTGATTTTCTTTATTTCCCCTGTCTCTTTGTACTTCCATGTATTTTGTTTTTCCCTCATTAATTTCTAGTCCCCTTTTGCTAGTTTCTGATATCGTTTGCAGCGTTTTTCGTAAAATTTTCTGGTCTCGCAATTATGGCTACATCATCTGCGTATGGCACTATTTGTGCCAATTTATTAATGACTGTTCCAGGTAAATTATATTTTTTTATTATTTCGTCCATTACTACATTGAAAATTGCTGTTGAAAGTCCATCTCCTTGTCTTACTCCTGAGTTAATATGGAACCCTTTCGATATACCTTCATTCGTTAGAACCGCTGCTTTTATTATCGCCATTTCCACTAACCTTATAATTTTCTTGGGTACCTGCATTTTGAGTAAATCTGCTTTAATGTCTTTTTGAAACAGGCTATCAAATGCTTGCTTAAAGTCGATAAATAACATATGCATCTTGATGTCCCGTTCATAACATTTTTCCACCGTTTGACTTAGGATCTGGATTGCATCGATAGGTGATCTCCCGTGTCGAAATCCAAATTGGTACTCTCCTATACTAGTTTCAGTATGTTCTTTAAGTCTCTTCAGTATTATACTTGTAATGATCTTATATGCAGTGTTTAATAATGTAATTCATCTATAGTTCGAGCATATCTTTGGATCACTCCTCTTGAAAATTGGTACTAATAACCCTTCATTCCATTCTCGCGCCATGGTTTCAGTTTCCCATATCTGAACTTTTATGTATCGCTCTCTCCGCTGCAGCATTTCATTAACCATGCCATCTGGGCCCGCTACTTCGTCCTGTTTTAAGCTATTGTTTTCATAACTTCACTTTCTGACGGTGCTGTTTGTCTACTCTATGTTGCTGTAGCTCGTCTTCCTCTTTTTCTTCACTTATCTCCTCTGATCTTGTTTTTATGAAATACTCCTCCCATTATTTTTTATCTATATTGATCATGTTAGGTTTTCTGTTCTGCTTCCTAATGTATTGATATAGTTTTACATTATTTTTATTTTTACTTTCCATTTTTTCCATTATTTGCTCAACCCATTCTTTTTCTTTTTGATGAGAACATTTGATTCCTTCCTTATTTCTTTGTATTTCACGTAGTCTTGCTCTCTGGCTCTTAGCCAATTAAGCCTGGCTGTTTTCTTTTTAACTACGATTTCTTCGCATTCTTCCTCACACCACTAATTTCTGTTAGTTCTATTCTCTCTTCTAATTACCTTCCGCTGCATTAATACTGGCATTTTTAATTCGGCTCCATTTGCTGTCAACTTCTGTGCCTTCTTTGAGTTTAATTAACTGTGCTTCTATCTCCTCCTGGTATTTCACTTGCTTTTCCCTCATGATTTTTATATTCCATTTTCGTCTTTTTATTAATTTCTTCGTTTGTTCCGTTTTTCCTACGTTTAGTTTTGCTATTGGTATGTGGTTGGAATCTATATTTGCTCCTCTTTATGACCTTACATCGTGAATAAGATTATCTCTCTTTTTCGATACGGCAATATGATCGATTTGGTTGCCTGTTGTTCTTCCCGGCATCATCGATGTGATTTTGTGCTCCTGTCTATGCACAAATTTGGTGCTGACTATATACAGATTCATCGACATTGCTAGATTGCATAATCTCGTTCCATTTTCATTAGCTGTATTATGAACTGTATGTTTACCTGATACTTGTTCGAAATGTGTCTCCTTTCCGATTTGCGCATTCAGATCTCACAGTAATATAACCGTATCATGTTTTGGGGTTTCTTCGCAGATCCTTTCAAGTTCCTCATAGAATAAGTATTTGTCACCCTCATCCGAATGTTCTGTAGAGGCACATATGTATATTAATGTTATAATGGCCGCTCTGTTTTTTATTCTCAGATATGGTATTCGACCGTTTACCTTTTTGTATATTATCACATTTATGTTGAAGTTTTTATTTATTAAAAATCCCGTTTCCCTGTATCCTAGCTTTTCTTCTCCAAAGTAAAACATTGTATACTCTTTCGTATCTATTAGCCCTTCTCCTTTCCATCTAATTTCTTGTAGTGCCAGGACTGCTATATTGTATTCCTTCATTTGTCTAAAGGCCTCCTCCATTTTTCTTTTAGCCAACAAAGTTTGAACGTTCCACGTCTCAATTCTTTTAAAATTCCGCTTTTTCTTCCTTTTTGTATTTTTTTTATTGCTTGCTATTATCCTGTTCATTGCCATGTTCCCTGCCGAATTGTCCGTCCGTTCATGTTTTCCTATTAGGTTTTTCGGTATGTCCTGGTAATTTTCTCATTTACACTTTCCGGTGACCTCAGCTGCTGTTCGTTTCGATCCCACTTGAATATATGTCTCCTGATTTTTCAATAGTGTGTTAGGAATATATCCCCTACGATGCGCCTATAACGGCTCTGTGATCGTTTCTCTCAAGTATAAGGAACTAACTTTGTGACCGCAGGATTCTAAACAACATACAATATAGAATGCACGTGTTTTTTCAATGTACAACTAAAAAGTTTATATCCTTGTATTCTCCATAAAAATAAAAAGTGTTATACAGTCCATTTTTTCACATTCTCATTGTACTGCATCTATACCCAATAAAATTAAACTCAGTGGGTTAAACATACGGTCGCTTCGATTGGATTTGTGCCAGTGCAGAAGCAGTTTTCTTCGAAGTCTTCAAGTACATTCCATTATAATTTTCTCAATAATTTTCACCGCCCTGAAACATTCTATGAGACAGGGGAGTAGGTTTTCAATTGAATTTTTTTTGCAACTTACAATTTTCCTTCAGAGGTTAAATATATTGCAATTGATTACCGAATGGTTTTTTAATGTTCACGGCTTACAGTAATAATTTAACAAGGTTTTTGAAATAATTACAATCTTTTCGTTCTGTTTAGAAGTAATACGCAGTTTATCTGCAGTTGATTTGTTCTAACGTGATTTTGCAAAGCAAAATTCGTTGATTTCTGTAGTATTGTCGGTTTATTATTATTCAAATACTTTTTACAATAGCTACTACTATATTTAATTGACAAAACCAAGTTAGTGCTAATTTGTGCATTCTGAAGTTTTTTAGCCCCATTTATTACTTGACCATACCATTGATTTCAAATTATGACCATGTCGATATAGACAACCTCAGCATTCAGGCGCCTTTTTCCTATTTTAAACGCATGCGTGTTTGATTCCGTGAACAACCGTTAATACAGCGACTAGCATAGGCGCACGGAAAATATTTTGTCATAATTTATTTCTCTTGACAATTCTTTAAATTCAAATACGCTTACCTCTGAGATTATGCAGGCGAAGAGTAAACTAAACCAATTGTCAATGAAAAACTATTAATAAACAATACGCTGGTAAGATTTGAAACCTTTTTTACAGAACTGGAAAATGATCCGGAAAAAATTCTCACTTTATCGGATCTTGAAGGTGTTTTAGACGATTATTCGGCAATTGAATCAGAAATTGAAGAAATGTCAGACGACGATCCAGGTACTATTTCAGAAAATTCTAATGACCCAAAGAAATTTGAAAATCGGTATTTTAATTTGATAGCCAAGACTAAATTAAAACTTAAAGTAGTAGAACCCGAGGATGATAGTTCGTCTAACGCAAATTTTAATAATAGTGATCGTTCAATTAATTTTAACCCTTCGAAAAATGTACGACTCCCTAAAATTTCCTTGCCGACATTCACCAGTGATGCAGATTTCTGGGCATCATTTTATGAATGCCGCGAAACTAATTGCGGATCTTGAAAGTACAGTTAGAAACTATGAAATAGCGTGGAATCTGCTTAAAGAAGGATATGGAGATTCAAAATCTTCAGTAAAAAATCATTTACAGCTTATCGTAGCTTTACCTATTTTAGTAAAAGAATCATTTACGGCAGGGATGGCCAACTTAACTAGACCCAATATCTACTATTGACTCACGAAACCCTGTGCGATAAAATTTTAAATGAAACAACATAGTTCAGTACACGATTATGTAGTATTTTTAATTTTGAAGGTAAACATAAAACTGCAAATTATTCTTAGTAGGTAAATACTCAGTGTGAGCATTGCGTGCAAGCATCCTCCACTAGATGAGCAAAATCAGGTTTGTAGGTGGAAATTGCTAACTTCAAAGAATCCAATGTATGAGCGTCTGTCAAACGAGAACGGTGTTTATTTTTTGTTTGTTTTAAGTAGGAAAATGCTGACTCACATAAATATGTTGAACCAAAACATGAATCCAGTTGTTCATCACATTTCTTCAAATTTGGATATTTCTCGTTGGAAATGAATGCCCAGAAATCTAAACCCGAGGATGCCCTTGTTTTCAGAGATATGTCGCAGCGCAGAGTAATAATTTCATTTTGAATTATCATGTGGTCCACTTGAAATGTATCTGCAAATTTTGTAGCCATTTCATAGATATCACTATGATCAATGGAATTATTAAAGGGATAACTGATTAATTCCAACAACTTCTCAATTTTTTTGAAATCACTAAAACGAATTTTGAAGTCTGATGCCACTGCCTCAATTTCTTCCGTGTATTTGTCAGGAATGGAATTTTAGGTAGTATATTTTTCCATATTATCCTTTACAAATTGCTGAAATTTTTTATTTTCGATGTCAACAATCATAGTCGCTGTTTGACTTTGAAATACTGCAATAGAACTCATCATTTCTGTTAATGTTCTTTATTCTTGTCCTGTACTTCTAGATTACGCGTTCAGTTTTCCAGTAAAATCTGCTAAAATGCTAAATCACATTTCCAGTCTAAATCACGTAATTGCTCACAATCATCACCCCTCTCTTCAAGAAATTTTATTATTTCGTCCAATAGATCTCGAAATCTTTGTGAAAACTAGCTTCGACTCAACCACCTTACATCACTGTGCAATGCTAGCTCTGGTTCCTTCTCATCTAATTGCTGTTTAAAGAGCCGCCTTTGGAGAGATTTTCCTCTTATGAAAATTACAATCTTGAAAGAAATATCCATCACATGTTTTGTGTTTAGTCTCTTTCTAGCCAGTACTTGTTGATGAATTATGCAGTGGTAGCTAATGAAGTCTGGAAAATCTTCGTCTTTGTGACAAAGATCAATAAAACCATTATGAATACCTGTCATTGCGGGAGTCCTATCAGTTGTCATTGATACGAGTTTATACAAAGGTAGCTTAGTCTGGCTAATATATGCTTTGAATTCCATGAATATATCAAGGCCACGAGTTTTCCATTTTAAGGAAATCATACTTAGCTGTTCTTCTTTAGTTGGAAAATCATCAAAGACCATACGAATGAAAATAAGTAATTGAGCAGTATCAGTGATATCTGTTGACTCGTCAAGCTGTAGCGAAAAAGCAACACAGCGGACGATATTTTTTTGTAGTTGTTCGTTTATGTTTTGACTTATCGTTTCTATACGTCGCATCACAGTATTTCGAGACAGCTGTAAAACATGAACAGCTTTTTTAATTTCGTTTTTACTTTTGTAATTCACTAACAGCGAATCTGACACTGCTTCGAAAATTTCCTTGATATATTCGCCATCGGAAAAAGGTTTGCACTTTTGTGCAATTTTGTAGCTTACTTGAAAAGAAGCTTCGGTTGCAGCTTTACTTTGCTCAATTAGGCCCAGAAAACATATTTTCTTGGACTTTTAATTGCGATTTCATTGCTTGCAAATTACT
Organism: Galeruca laticollis; assembly: GCA_963921935.1. Lineage (NCBI taxonomy): Eukaryota > Metazoa > Arthropoda > Insecta > Coleoptera > Chrysomelidae > Galeruca > Galeruca laticollis. The sequence continues at coordinate 256,913,506 of OY998175.1, read as the reverse complement.
CTTTCTTATTTCACTGTTAGGTGGAAAGTGGATATTTACTATGCATTGTATTAAAATGTTGCTCCAAATTTCCTTTTTTGGGTATTGCCACAGATGTATTGCAAATTAGGCAGCAGTTTTCTTTCACCCTAGTAAAAAGTTGTCCAATTCCCATTCTTGGTGAAAGTGATAAGTTTTTGATTTCTTTGGAGCACATTTATCACGGATCAGCAAAAACAGAATTAAAAATAAGGAACATAACTCGTATAATACTTAGCAAAAGTAGTAATATCCTATCACCAATTCTATGTAATATAGGCGCTAATACGGAATAAATATACACAGGGAAGTGGCATGTACTGACATAAGTTATGAAAACCGATGTCGTCAAACGCATACAGGTAATGCAAAATACGTGTACTGCACACAATTAAACTCTATTCATGATTCTACGACCAACTCCACTTTGAATTGAACTATTTATTTATTGTAATAAGGCTTATATATCAAATGACAATGTCGATTGAGACTGGAACGCCCACATGGACTTCCAGTAAGCAGAGCGCGCAGTCTCTCAGTTCTGTGGGCGCGATTTACATGAACGCGGCATGTATGCTTAAAGTTCGGGAATGATCGGCTTTCTCAATTGAAGGGTACAGGGGCAAAACAAGTAAGGCCACAAAAACAAAAAGTTGTTTAGGTAATTATTGGCATTTTAACATCTAAAAGTTAACAATTTTCTTAGGATAGTATCACTTAGAGATATAAACTGATAGTAGGAACTACGAGTAAAGTTTATCTTCTACAGTCTTAATTTTAGTAACAGAAATTACGTTCTGAAATATCTTAATTGATTAGAAAATTAAATTATTTCACTTCTTTGACATTCCTGGTTTTGCACCTGTAACCTTCAATTGTATAGTTACAATATTAATAAGTATGTTCGTTTGCAATAGTAACAATATTAAAAATATTATCTTACTTTATATGATGAACCTTCAGAAGCATTTCTTTCTTCATTCGATGTTCCTTCGGCGTTTCTTTTCAACCACTTATCCATAGCGTACGTACCTATGATGCGCAATGCAGTCTGAAAAATGATACAAGATAATGCGTGCAGTAGTTGGTAATTACGTTGCGCAGTCCGTTCTACGTTATATATTTTTTGCCTTGCCATGATTGACTGGACTTATAGTCGCGATCGACCGGTTGGCCAACCCTGATTTACGGGGTTACGACACTTTTTGGATACTATACAGAAAAATCTAAGAGCCTTAAATCATCTCGGTGAACCGGTCGATAAATGGGTCACTTTATTATTATTTTTGTTAGTCGATAAATTAGACAAAACTACCAAGAGGGAATGGGAAACTAAAACAAATGCTGTTAAGTCCCTCTCGATTGATAAGTTTACATAATTCTTAAAACACCGATGTAGTATTTTAAAGTGTATATTTGAAAAACACAGTATACAAAATTAAACTGTTAATAACAAAACTCAAAGTCTATCGCCCACTGACAGTATATATTTTGCATATTTTGTAATAACTTTGATCACCGGATTTATCATTGTGAGACATTTTTATAACTAGATATTCAAGACAGAATTGATAGTATTAAAAAGGCCAAGGCCTGCACAAACTGTTTACGCAAGGGGTATATGTCTCCATCTTGCAGATATTTTACTTGCAAGATGTGTAATAAAAAACATAATGTCATACTGCATATTAAGACCCCAAATAAAGATAATAGAGAAAATATTAACACACAAGTCGGTACTTCGGAAAATACCACAGTTACTGCCACACAAGTTGATCAATCGAGCTCATTGAGCATGAAATCGGTAACCACAGTTCTGAACTCTTTCGTATTTTTATCTACCGCTATAATACACTTTTTATACTATAAAAATAATCCTATACGGTATAGAGCCTTGCTCGATAGTGTTAGTCAGTCTTGTTTTGTAACTAGAGAACTTGTAAATAAATTAAAAATAGCGTTCCAAAAGGTAGATGTGGCGGTTAAAGGTACAAATGCGGTAGATGCTGAAAATGTTAATAAAGCTATATACGCTACTATAAAAAGCACTAGTTCTCAATTTACTGTTAAGCTGCCATTTATTGTTGTAAAAGACGTAGCGGAAAATATTCCTCAATATACCTGATGTTTCCATTGATATTCCTGAAAAATATATCTTGGCCGATCCAAGTTTTAGGAGGTCCTCAAAAGTAGATGTTCTTCTGGGCTGTAGTAGTATTTTCTATGAACTGTTACTAAATAATAAGATTAGGTAAGGGGCAGGTTTGCCAATACTCCAAGAACCTCTGTAGGTTGGATAGTCTCAGGTTCTTTTGATATAGAAAATAAGGCATCTTTAAAAACAGATATTCAAGACCAACTTGAAAAATTCTGGTAAATAGAAGAAGTTCTTTTAGAAGATAAACCAAGGTATTCTAAGGAGGAAATTGTGTGTAAACAGCATTTTGTCAAATTACATTATAGAGAACTTGATGGAAGATTTGGAGCAAAACTACCTTTTAGATATAATTTAGCTTCATTAGTCGAAGGCAAAGAAATAGCAGTTCGAAGATTCTTAATTTAGAGAAAAAGTTGAACTTAAATGAAAATCTGAAATCGGAATATGTTAAGTTTATAAATGAATATAAGGCATTGGGTCATATGACTCCAATAACTAATCCAAGTAATGAAGATAAAAAATGTTACCTATCTCATCACTGCATCCTGAAATCCAATTCATTGACCACCAAAGTTAGGGTTGTGTTTGATGATTCCTGTAATACTACTTCAGACAAATCGTTAAATGATGTTCTCATGGTAGGACCCATAATTTAAGAACATATTTTTAATATTCTTTTACGATTTCGAAAAAATATTGTAGCATTCACTACCGATATTGCGGTATCGTTAAATGATGTTCTCATGGTAGGACCCAAAATTTGAGAAGATATTTTTAATATTCTTTTACGATTCCGAAAAAATATCCATTACCGATATTGAAAACTTGTATCGGCAGATAAATGTCTACCCAGATGATTGCAAATATCAACGTATACTTTGTCGCGAGGCCGCTTCGGAACCTCTGCGAATTTGAATTAAAAACAGTTACTTATGGCTTAGGCCCTAGTTCTTACTTGGCAACTCGTTGCTTAAAACAGTTGGCAATTGAAAATGAAAATTTGCATCCGGAAGCAAGTAATGTTATACAGGGAGACTTCTATATGGATGATCTGATTTCCGGACTGATAGTGTAGAGCAAGCTGTGTTGTTAATAACACAAATTATGGACAATGGGCCTCAAATAAACCTGAAATATTGAAAAAACTATTTATTGATACAGATGTTTCTCAATTTCTAGTAAAGTCCTCAGATAATACAAAAACGTTCGGGATATATTGGCAAGCAACGGAAGATACTTTAGGATATGCGGTAAATAAAACTGAAATCGAAATTCTTAGCATAGTATCTCAAATGTTTGATATTTTAGGCATATTTAGTCCTGTTATTATAACGGCAAAAATTTTATTACAGAAATTATGGTTTCTGCATCTAGGCTGGAATGACAGACTACCGAATGATTATACCAAATCCTTTTTTGAGTTTTATGATAGTGAAGAGTGGTAATAGGATGGTTCAATGCGGAGTTCCGCAAGGCACTATACTTGGCCCCTTGCTGTTTAATATTTATATAAGCGGTTTATTTTCACTGCAAAGCAAGGGAACACTCTTCGGATTTGCGGATGATACCGCTATTTTCTATGAAGGTGAAGATTGGCAAACACTAAAAGAAATAGCAGAAAAATTTTAAAACTAAATATAGATAAAACAAACTATCTACCTTTTTGTTGCTACAGGAATGGCTTTCCCCACTTTGATCAACTTCACAGCATTGATAGAGAACAATCATTTAGAATTCGCCCAGTAAAAAGGCAAAGTATTTAGGTATCTCTATTCATAGGCACTTACGATGGAGTGACCATATAAACTACACAGTAAGACAATTACAAACAATGCTCTACAGATTTAAATATCTAAGTAGCAATTCCCCCCCGAGGTATGGAATAATAATATGGGGAAATGCGTTAAGAACCCATATTGACATCCTAGAAATAACTCAAAAAAGGTTTTTGAAAATAATGCTCTCCAAAAATTCCAGATATCCATCCGATGCACTACATTTCGAATGTAAAATATTGGATATAAGACAACTTTATTACTATTGTACAATACTCTACTATAAGAAGTCTAATGAAAATGTAATAAACTTACCATTACATGATTACTCGACTCGTAACAAACATCTACATGTGTTGCCACTCGTAAAAAAGGCAATAACTCAACGATCGTACTCATTTATGGCCCCAAAACTCTATAACTCACTACCTGAAAATGTGAAAAGATTATCAATCAATCAATTCAAAAAAACACTTAAAATGAATATTTTTGACACACCAAGGATTACTATTACATACCTTGTGGAGTTGAAATGATAAGCACTGACACATAAAATCTTAATTAAAGTATACAAAACTGTGTCTAGTCTTAAGGACAAAACTAATACTTACACAAACATTGTTTTAGATATTTAGGTTTAGTTTCTACATTTTAATTATCGCTATCTATTTTATATTTATATTATATGTGTTTTATTTTATGTTATATGTATGACGAAACAAGTGTTCACTCACTTATCGTTAATTCTGCCATTTATTCTATTAAAATTATGAACTATATTGTAAAACTCATATTTCGAATAAATGCTTATTATTATATTTAATGCCACTGATTTCAAGTTAATCGTATTTTAGTATCGCTTTATGCCCTTTTTCTCTGGCTTCCTTCATAATGGGCATGAGGTATTTTCTTTTCTCTTGAACTGTCTTTGTATAATCATTATTTATCCATATATTTGATCCTTTTATGTTCTTCGTGTCCTTATATATTTCCATCTTTGTGTCCCATGATTTTAGTTTGATGAGTATTGGTCTCTTCTTGCCTGCCTTAAACGCACTCACTTTTTTGATCTCTACTAGATCCCTGTTGCCATCAAGATGCATTGTCATTTTTTCAAGGATTTCTGCTACTTTAGCTGTCTCTTTATTTATCCTTTCCCCTTCTTTGTCATCAATTCCCTGGATTACCAAGTTATTTCTCCTAATCTCATATTCAATTGACTCTATTCTTTCCTCTTATTGTGAGATTAATTTCTTCAATTTTCCATTTTCTTCTTTTAATTTTATAGTTGGATCTGTTTCTATCCAGCTTTTCTTCTACTTTCCCCAGCTGTTCATTTATCTGCTTAAACATTCCTTTAATTTCTATCATGTTCTACTCCATAACTGATTTTTTGCGTCTCGAGCACTGTTCCCTGAAAGTTACTATATTCACTCTCAGACCAGTTATTCGTGCTGGCTTATTTCTCAGTTACAGAACTTGTTCTTAAGCCGACTCTGTTATTTTAATTTCAACTTTGTTGAATATATCTTGTTCTGGTTAATTGCTTTTCTTTTTGTTGATTTCTTTTAATTAACTTAATTGGTATTATGGTATTCAAGCTTTCTACTCGCCGTTTTTCAATGAATCTGTCATGAAGTTTGTTTTTATTCACTACTTACACATACCCTCTTGGTTTATATTTATATTTTTGTTTGTTTTCAATATACCACAATTTTACGATAAGAGTCCAGTGCTGTTTGTTAGCTTGCCCCAAAAATGGTTTTTGTTTTGGTTAACTATCAAAAATGGTGGCCACACATTTTTGGCTTGCTGATGCCAATACTAACTAAACTTTATTTTTTTTAGGAATATAATCAAGACATTCAAAATTTAAAAGAAGAAATGGAAGAAGCTACAAAATCTGCAAAGCAAGTAAGAGAAGAAATAGAAGCATTTAGAAATCATCATACGATAATCAATACTTCAGACACTTGCGAAGTTTGTAACAAAACGTTGCTTATCAAACCGTTTTATATATTTCCGTGCCATCATATGTTCCATAGCGATTGTCTATTAACGGAGCTGTCACCTTTCTTAGGTAACATTAAATACACTATAATTTTCACTATTACATATCAAAGTAGACACGATTAGATTGCTCTTATTGCTTTAAATGTGACGATTATATATTTATTTATATCCAGGCCACAAATATGTCCATATATCGTCGGGTTATTGCAAAAACCAGATAAGTCACACACTTATGTGTTTGAGATATCAGCTATTAAAACTAAAATAAACGGTTTTAAAGATTAAAACTAACTTTTCCGCATCTGCGAGATGTCCTGAACAATATTCTATCATAAAATTGGTCACTTGTATATACTTCGGGGGATCTATTGTGCTAATAAACCGAAATTTCCCCAAAAGTAACCAAAAATGTAGTATATCTGGATTTATAGGACTCGCTGTACTCGCTCTACTCATCTGAAAATCAATAGGGTACGGTACACCTGTGAGATACCTTGAAAAATATCCAATTATAAAATTGGTCACTTGTATACACTCCGGAGGCTGTATCGTACTAACAACCTGAAATTTCTCCAAAAAGGACCAAAAATGTGGCACATCAGGTAGCATAGCATCAGTTGTACTAGCTCTGGTGAGCTAAAAATCAATAAGCTTCATCTATAAGACGCCCTGAATCATATTCAATCATAAAGGTCAATTTTATATACTATGGAGGCTGTATAGTGCTAACAAACTGAAAATTCTCCAAAAATCACAAAAATTTGGTACTTCAAGAACCATAGCACTCGTTGTACTGGCTTTAGTGAGCTGAATATCAATACGGTTCATCTCTGAGACATCCTGAATAATATCCAATCATAAAATTGGTCATTGGTCAAAACATGACAAAAATGTCGTACTTAAGGTACTATAGCACCTGTTGCACTGGCTCTGGTGAACTGGAAATCAATAGGGTTAATCTGTGAGTGGTTCTGAATAATATTCAATCATAAAATTGGTGACTTGTTGCACTCCGGAGGCTGTATTGTGCTAACAAACTGAAATTTCTCAAAAAATGTACTTCGAGTACCATAGCACTCGCTGTACTGGCTCTGGTGAGCTGAAAATCAATAGGGTTCATCTGTGAGATGTCTTGAACAATATTCAATCATAAAATTGGTGACTTGTTGCAATCCGGAGGCTGTATTGTGCTAACAAGGCGTAACGAAAAGTGGCCGACGACAACGACGACATACACACAGGATTTTTTTTCTAAAAACCATTTTTTCGTGTTGTTCTTGATGGAAATCGTGAAAATAACTTTTTATAAACAATAAACTGTATGATGAAATAAAAATACTTGATTTGTTTAACACTTCATTATATTTGACCTCATGTTCAATTTAAAATTGTGACGCTCACACAGTAACTTTATCAAACGAGTGAAGGTATAATGAATTTTTTAATTTATACAGTGCATAAATGCAGAATATTACGATGATATTGATTTATCGAAACAATTGTCAATTTTTTAGAATTTTCAATAACTTGTATTATATTGTGGAATTAACTAGAGACCTTGAGTTTCATTTAAAAACACTAGTATTGAATACGTTTATCTTGAAATTCATTCACTACAATAATTCCTAAACTGTCTTCTAGGTAAATGGGTTTAATAAGGGAGAATGGTTGATATCTATTTGGTCGTTAGGAAGGTTACATGAATATTTGTTTTTATTTATCTCAAGAGCTTCTAAAAGATTTAATTTAATGGATTTAGGTTCTACATGTAAACTTTCAAAATTTCGGTCGAATTTGTGTTGGTTTTCTAATAAATGATTTGAATAGTTACAATCTAATTTTTTGTTGTCATAGCTACATTTGTATACTGTAATTCTAGTTGTAAAAGTTCTACCGATATAAATTTGATCACAGTTATCATTACCACATTTTAATTTATAAACTCCTGATTTGTTTAATGTTGAAGATTTAGATTTGTTATTTTTAATGAATTTGGATAAATTGTAATCACTTTTAAAGCAAATATTCATGTCTAAAGTTTCTAAAAATGATTTAATTTTTAAGCCTAGAGTTCAGTACTATGAAAATGGGCGTAAAATGCTGAAATTTTTAGGAAAGGCGTATATCATCTATCCGTTTAGTTGCATGGCGCTACGAGAACCTTTTTTTAAAAAATGCTTTTGTTTTCTATTAATTAATTAAAATGTTGAAAACAAATAATCCATTTTCCGGCTATATTTTTAACTTTTTCTACGCAGAAAGATCTCGTTAAACTTGATGGTTCTACGAGGCCCTTTTTTTATTTTCCTTCACACTTGTTGTTAATTAGGCTGTATTTGTTTATAAATTCAATGTTTCAGAACATATAAAAATCAGTTTTAGGCAACCAACGAGGCAATGGTAGAATGATTTATGAGGGGTATGTTGAGTCTTCAATTTTACGGCCCTAATCCGATAAAGCGTTTACCTCTATTGAATTTTAAATTTGAAAAAATTCATTTCCTCATAGCTACTTGTTAAATTGAGATTATAATTTCACCTTTATTAATTAGAAGACATTTATTATTATTTATTAAATTTAATTTTATGGAATAAATACCTGCAATTATTTTGTTATCTTTTCTATTACCAATATTTTAAAACATTATCCGGTTACTACATTGAATTTATTCCTTTAATTATATTTTCAAAGTCATTTATGTCTTTAGTTTCAACTCTTTTCCACGCCACCCAAGAGGTAGAGTAATAAACGCGTTTTTTTAATGTGGTATCTCCGGTAGATCTAATCCGCATGACACAAAAGCACTACAAAACTAAATTTTTTTTGTTTTTTTTGCATTATATGATAAACGTAATGAAATTAGCAAGAAAAGCATTTGTAAGGTCATATATGTAAGAATACTGGTACATATACAATACATATAGTACATATATTATAATATATAAATATAATGTATAGTAGAGTATAGTATATAGTACAGTATAGTACAGCATATTACATACAGTTTACATAGTATTACTACAATCAATGTATGAACAGAAAATGCTGAATATTGGGAAATTAATCTACAAGTCTTTTAACAAAATATTTCTGATGGATTGGTTTTGTTTTAATCTAGGATCAATCATTTCTGGTAATAGAGCATTCAAATAAATTTTTTCCAAAACACCAATCATTTTCATGTTCCAAAAGTTATCTTTTTCTATTTTTTCACAGAATAAATATTTATTTGTGTAAACATTAAAATAACATAGTTGTCGTTTTGTTATGTGAAGTTGACCTTGAATTTGAAACATGTAATTGTGATTTGATTTGAATTTCATTTCTCAAGAATCATTGATTGTTAGATATTTTATTATATTTATTTCTACAGCTTCCTCAACCGCGTGCTCTCGCGCTGAATAAGGACGCTTCACCTCAATAAGCGCATTATCTCCTATTAGTCCCCATCCGGGGATGCTGCCAAAAACTTATTTTCCTCATTAAAAACAATCTGCATTTCATTACCTTTATATTATTATAAGTTTTCGAATTTTTCTACAGTCTTCGATTCATTTTCGATACCGTTTTGCAATGGTTTGGTGTAATTACATAGTTGACCGCTACATGGATAATATAAAATGGTTTTCACCGTGTTACCAGTATTCGTTATTGTTCGCATATTACAAATTTTACCGAAATGACTGGCGGTTAATCGAGTAGATTTTTCTTTCAACGCTGATTTGTATGTTGGCCGAAGGTATTTTGTGAAATTTCAGCAATGTCACAATTGTTGAAATTGCCTGAAAATTTGTTTTTAACATTTGTAAATTCACTTTCTGGCATATCATACAAGTTCTCTCTTTTCTTTGTTTGGGTTTCCCTGCGCATTTCGTTTTCAACTGTTTATTTTCTAATGCTTTCTTTAGTTCGCCAACTTTACCGTAGTTACATTTTTTAATAATTTCTATTAAATATGTACTTCACTTGTTATAATCTACTACTGCCGCAGAACACCTCCCTTCGTAAGAATAATTAATTCGTTCACCACCATCAAATTTGTTTACAACAGAATTGAACGTTTCTGCTGCGTTGTTGTCAACATCGCATAGTTAACTAGACGACAAACTTTGTACCCGACTTAAATATTTTTTAAATAAATCATATAAGGAACTATTCATAAATTCGTTTAATAAAACGGGATATACCTGACCAACCTTATTACAAAAATATTTATCACATTTTGAGTGATCACCGGTTATGTGCCGCAATCCGTTTAAGATGTCATTTCTTGAATTATTGATTTAAATTTGTAATAGCGCCGCTTCATTTTTCCGATATTTGATAGCACTAGTTACCTCTGTTCTAAATTTCTTTATATTACTAACTAAAAACTTTTTTAAAAATACATTTTCCTTAGGGGTTTTGGATAAATCTCTCAACTTATTACAATAATTACGCAAAATGTGATTCCGACACTCGATTTTTTCTATAAAGAAATTTAGACCATAGGACTTGGAATCTCGAATTTTTTTATAAACACTACTATCCCCATCGCCAATAATTTTACCGTACTTTAAATTATGCATTTTCATTGAACATTCGAACCGTTCTAATATTATTTTGCTTTCTATGGATGTTGAGGTCAACTTCCGGTATAACAGGAGATAGCACGACTGTCAAAATTGTAATCAGTTTTATAGCAAATATTCATGTCCAATGTTTCTAAAAATGATTTAATTTTTAAGGATGGTGTTCCAAAGTATGTTAAGCTTTTAAATTGTTTATTATTATTTTTATCAGAAGGGAATACTTGTTCTAAAGTCTGTTATATTATATTTTTATTTATGATAGTGTCAATTAAATGTGGATTGTAATTATTATTAACTGCTATTTGTTTAATGATATTTAGTTCTTTGTTGTAATTATTAGTATTTAATTGGACTGTTAAAAGTATGTGTATCATACTATTGAAAGCTGCTAGTTCATGACTGAATGGGTGGACCGAACTATTTTGAATTGTAATCTGTATGTGATGGTTTATGAAATATAGAAAAATAATGTTTATTACTTATATTTGAAATTGTAAGGTCTAATAAGTAAATATTAGTTATCTTGTTTTTGCAGTAACCCGACGATATATTCATTGTATTTATTTATTAACTAAAACAGAAATTAATGGCAAAATATTTCTTTGAATTAGATATCATCATAACCTCATTGTTTTACATTTCTTCAATTTCAATACTACTTTCAAGGTCTGACAATGTTGTTCGAATGAGATCTTATACTCTCTCTATGACGTTCATCAATTTTTATATTATAAGACTGCTATATAATAATTTTCAAATTTTCAGGTCCTGCAAAAAGGAATAGACTGTCTGATATGAATAAACAACTCAGTTCATATAATAATCAAGTTAATATAGACAATTTAAGCACAGGATCTACGGGAATGTCTCATAGAGATCAAATCAGAGCTGAGATCGATAATATTCTAGCATCAGAATGTCTGTATTGTGGAGAGAATATGATTAAAAATATTGACCAACCTTTTATAGAAGATCACGAATACGAGATGATCATGAAAGAATGGGAATGAAATTAATATAAATAATGTATAAATTAGAAATGTGCATATACATAAATTTGATTTATGTATCAAATATTGTTATTAATGATTGAATATACATGTGAAACTGCATGATTTCATTTAATCAGTAGGGTAGACTGGGGATAAATGGACCGACATGTTAAGTGGTTCATTTTTTTAAATGTTCGCGGTTCAAATGATGTTCCGCGTTTCACCACCTGGGCATTTCTGAACCCTACATCATCATCATCATCTGTGGCTTTACAACCCGAGTCGGGTCTTGGCCTCTTGCAGAGCCTGCCTCCATGACTGTCGGTGTTGTGCTGCATTGCGCCAGTTTCGGATGCCGATGAAGCATGCATTCTTCCACACTCCATCCAGCCATCGAAACTTTGGTCTTCCAACTTCCCTCCGACCTCTAGGTGCGCCATCCATAATTCGCTCATTCTCTGGAGATGTCCAGGCCATCTGAGTCTTCCAACTTTAACTTCTTTGGAGATATTAGGAGCCTCGTACAGCCGTACAGCTCGTATAGCTTCTGGTTGTATCTGATACGCCATTCTCCATTGTCACAGTACTTTCTTTTCAAAAATTTCTAGGGCTCTTTCATCAACCTTACTGACTGTCCAGCACTCCGAACCATACATGAGAACAGGTCGTAGGTCGTATGAGGGTCTTGTAAAGGAGGACTTTAGTTTTCCTAGTAAGGTAATGAGATTTCATGTGCTTCTGTAGCACAAAGTAGCATCGATTTGCAGCCACTATTCTATGTTTAATCTTATTGGATACATTGTTGTCATTTGTCACCAGCGTACCGAGATATACAAACTCGCTGACAGTTTCAAATCTATAATAATTATCTATCTGTATACTTGCTGGTTTTTGGCGTCCATGTACAAGGTGGGCAAATAAGCGAGGTAAGCGACTGTATCTCAGAAACTAATGATCGTAGAGAGTTACGGTAAAATTTTTTATAGATAAAGTGGGCAAGGGAAAATGCTGGAAAAGTTTCCAAGATAGCTGCTAGTGGGCGTTTTCACCATCTTGAATTACATAAAGTTACGTTTCTCGCGATTTTCCCCAATGAATGTAACAAAAAAGTATTTGCGTTTTAATGTTAACTTAAAGTCGAACATTTTTTGTAGAAACAATTTTTCTCTATCTTTCGAAATAAATTGGAGGGGGGGGGGGTATTTGAATGTTATTTTAAATAAATGCCTGTAACTTCGAAACCGCTCAATGGATTTGGATAAATTTGGTATCATTGAAAAGAGCATATTTTGGGCTTTTAGGTTTGTCGTAATCATGACAGTTGTGACCTACACGGCCGCCGATAGAGGGCGTTATTCGATATTATTAGAGGTGTAAAAGTAACGGAACATAGTGTACCCGTATGTATTCGTTAATATCACAATCAGTACTCGTTACTATCGTATCGTTACGTTACTCGTTACTTTTGATACCTAATAACACAATATGTATGAAGGTTATCTATGCTAATAACAGAGAATCGTATCTAGTTGTATTGCGTACGGTATGACGTTCCTATTTTGTAGAAAACGTTCTTATACGTTACATACCTACATGCGTAAGGTGAATTTTTAACTTCACCATATTTTAAACCAGACTTAGACTTGTGTATATGTAAAATAGAATACGAAAAATGCGAGTAACGAAATGCATTCGGGAGTAACGTTTCGGTACTAGATAGCGTACCCGTTACTCGGTAACGAATTCATACGGTATGTTACAGCCAAAATATTGGATTTTCTCAAAAAATTTAAATGCGATGATATGACTTTTTTTAGACTAGAAAATAGGCAATTGACCAACCAATAAGCCTGCGCAAACTTCATCTTAATACCTTTTACCTAACTTAAATTATTAAATGTATCAATTGCTTTCGATGAGAAGGCAAGTAGTAGGCCATGGGAATGAAAGACAAAATTCTCTGTAAAATATTCACAAGAAATGTCAGTGGATTTAGTGCTATGATTTTAAGTCACACGTTTTCGTGTTTATAAGCGATTTTCCTTTTAAATAAAGGTGTGGTCCTGAAAAGAGCCAATTTTGAAAAAAGATTAATGCCTTCTGTGTTCAAATTGCCTTCCGTCATATTCTACACATTGTTCCAATCTTTCTTGAGTCGACAGAACCGCAGTCTTGATTTTTGCCGCTGATAGTTGACAATTGAGTTTCGAATTCTGTTTTCCATATCCATTCGTGTTGGTGGAGTTTGAAAAACAATGTCTTTTAAGCGTCCCCACAAGTATATAGGAAATAGACTTCCCCTTCATATCCAGCATTCTCGAAAGGTCCCGTTAATATAGTTTCGGATATTAATTGAATAATGTGCCGGACAACCATCTAATTGCAGAAACATAGTTCTCCTAGTTGCGAGGCAAATTGGCAAGTCGTTGATCAAAAACTCTAAGAAGCGGTTACCAAAAGCTTGATAAAAAAAATAAGGTCCAATATTCTGTCCCCAGTGATACCGCACCACACATTTAGGCTCCAGCGTCCCTGGTGCTGCGCTTCTCTTATCCAATGCATATTATAACGATTTACTCTACAATCACTACTAAAGGTAGCCTCGTCGGTCCAGAGAATTTCCGTTAAGAAATCTGTTTTCCTCAAGAATGCCTAGCATCCATTGACAATAATTTAATCTATTATCGAAATCTTGTTCATTTAGCGCCTGGTGCAAGACTATGTGGTAAGGATGTAATCTAAAAGTAAAAAACAACATATACGTAAAAATAATACAATCAAATAACACTGAATTGTGTATTTGAGAGTATGTGCTAAGATACTTTGAGTAAGATAAAATTATTTACCTATAATCGTTCAAAACAGTTGTTCGTGCTATTCAGAAGTCTAGAGACAATGTTCTAGTTCCTACATGTCTATCAAATTCTATGCAAGCCAACATTGAGAATGTTTTCTTCGGTCCGTCCGTTGCGACGCCTGCGACGTTTAGGACGACGAAAACTTCCAGTATCGCGTAACGCTGTACCAAGCGCGGAAACATTCTTCTCCCGTAATGACGGCGATCTGGATGCCGTGCCGCGTACTGTCTTGCAGCCATAGCTGCATTTTGAAAACACTCGAAATAAATCGCAATCATGTGAACGGCTTCATTAGTTGTGAGAGGCATTTTGATTAAAAAGTACTCAAGTTATAGGCAATTAACAATATTTGTGCTGTGTGTGACAATAGTTTGACGTTACTTGGCAATATTTTTGTCAGGCTATTGTGTCCATGGCCTACTACTTGCCTTCTTATCGAAAGCAACCGATGCATTTTTAAATGGGGATATATGAATTTTCCTGGTTTAGTATATTTTTTAATAATTTGAGTTAAGAAAAATATATTAAGATGCGGTTTGCTTGGTTGGTCATTTGTCTATTTTATAGTCTAAAAAAGGCATTTAAATTTTTTGAGAAAATCCAATATTTTGATTATAATATCTATCGGCGGCCGTGTAGGTCACAACTGTCATGATTACGAGAAACCTAAAAGCCCAAGAAATGCTGTTTTCAATGATACCAAATTTATCCAAATCCATTAAGCCGTTTCTAAGATACAGGCATTTATTTAAAACAACATTCAAATACCCCCCACCACTTTATTTCGAAAGATAGAGAAAAATTGTTTCTACAAAAAATGTTCGACTTTAAGTTAACAATAAAACGCAAAACTTTTTTGTTACATTCATTGGGGAAAATCGTGAGAAACGTAACTTTATGTAATTCAAGATGGTGGAAACCTCCACTGGCTTCCATCTTGGAAACTTGAAAATAATTTCCAGCGTTTTCCCTTGCCCACCTTACCTATAAAATGTTTTACCGTAACTCTCTACGATTATCAGTTTCTGAGATACAGCTGCTTACCTCGGTACCCGGTACAGGCATATATTTTATCTTCCCCTCGTTAACAACCAATCCCATGTTCCTTGCTGACGTGGCTAAGGCTCTATAGGCCAATTTTAGTTCGTTTTCTTAACGTGCGATGATATCTATATCGTCAGCGTGGCAAGGAGCTGAACAGACGTGTTAAAATATGGCCTGTGGTTTGTATACCTGCATCTCGGATGGCCGTTTCCAGCGCTAAATTCTCCTTGTCTTAGTCCATTGACGGTCTGTAGGAGTCTGATATATCCTGTTGTATTCTGACTCTACACTCAACACTAGACATTGTGAGTCTTACTAAATTTACTAGTTTCCTATATTATATTAACTTCATCCATAGCTCTGTATAGTCTTTCTGTATTTACCGTGTCATAAGCAGCACGCATAAGTCTATAAAGAGATGGTATGTATCAACCTTAAACTCTATTGTTTTTACAGTATCTGTCTCAGGGAGAACAACGAGACATTCAGCAGGGTTATGTCCCTATAGGTAGAGCAATTCATAGCGTCTCCTTTCTTGTGGAGAGGGCAGATCGTTCCGCAGTTCCATTCACTTGGCAGGGTCTCAGAGCCCCAGATGGATTTGATGATATTGTTTGTATATATGGTATTGAAGGTTCTCTACGCCATATTTGAATAACTATGCAGATATGTTGTCCGTTCCAGGTGAATTATTGTTATGCATGCTCCTAATGGCACCCACTACTTCTTCTAATGTTGGTGGCGGCTCGACATAGTCAGCATTATTAGTGCCCCTATCAGAAATGATTCCAGCCCTTGTAAAATTTTTACCCGCACTCTCATCTACCATTTAACAGAGCATTAAAATATTCCACCCAGCTGTTCAGAATTATTGACTTTTCATTCAAAATATTTCCCTTGCTGTCGTAGCACATTGTACTTCGGGGCTTGTATTCTTTCCTTTGTTGATTGACCCTCTTATAGAAAAGTCGTCTTCTACTTTGGTTATTGGCTAGTTCTACTTCTCTGATTTGGTTCTCGAGAAATACTCGTTTCTTCCTTCTGTACAGTTTTTTCTCCTTTCTTCTCTGTATTCCATCACTGCTTGCCATGTATGATATCACTGCTGAATTTTTAGATATGCGTCATTATTCACATTGGTTGCTTATTGGCACTCTGCATCAAACCATGTTGCTCGCATCTCCCATAGCTTCTGAACCTCCTTGGCTGCCTGCACCTAACCTATTATGAAAATCGAGTGGATTTTTATTAAAACAAACTTTTGTAAATGTTATAAAACATATACTAGTTCTACCTTTTTGGCTTCTACGACGCCTGAAATGGATAGCTTTTTGGTGTATGGATAGGATATTTTGGGATGGGCGGACTTCCCCCTTTGTAAAACTAAAACATACTTCAATAATATATTTTTTTCTGACGAGTGAATTGAGAAAAGAAACCAAGCGTATGACGGAATGACAAATAAAGAATAATCTGTAGAAAACTGCTGTTTAATTACTATGAATCCTGATAATTCAAGACTGACGTACCTATGGATGACTGAGATGATAGTGGAGGAGTATCATTTAATTCTCGATATTATGTAGCCTTTAGTACTCTCCTGTATGCCGTGTTCGCTGCCTCTCACAGTCTCTGGTTATAGACCGTACAGCTTCGCCGTTCCCTGTATTCTTTTTGCTGTAGCAAGATTGGCATATAATCTAGGCCTGACAGGAATATCTTGTTTGAAGATAGGACGTCCCTGCTGGCCTACAACCCTGTATTTTAAAAATCGCTGTCTGACGACTAATCGATTCAACCCTGTATCCGGAAAACCGCTGTCTGAAGACTAATCGATTCAACCCTGTATCCGGAAAACCGCTATCTGAAGACTAACTGATTCAACCCTGTATCTGGAAAACCGCTATCTGAAGACTAATTGATTCAACCCTGTATCCGGAAAACGGCTGTCACCAGATGTTCGATTCTACCGTACCTTACCGAGTTGTTTCTTAAAACAAAAAAATCCGCTGTCGCCAGTGTAATAATTTTGTATTTGAACTACAACTTCATATCAATTCTGGGAGACCGCTGCCACCACTCTAATAATCGACCCAGTAACACTGTCACCACTGTAATACTTTTAGACCCTTCTATCTCGGGTCTGCTGTCGCCATTTGAAATATGTAATTATAACCGAGCGTGAAGTAACAAAATAAAGTCCGATTTAGGCGGGGATCTCCTAGTCTTGAAACGGGTAATTTCCCTTGCTAGGACAGAGTTGATCTTTTTGTTCAACCTCGTATCTAATGTACTGCTCATTCTAAAGGGAAAGTCGAGGTAGGGAACTGAATAAATTTCGGTACCAACAAATATAAAAAAATATATATATATTTCAGTATATAAATATGAACCAAAAAAATGCTATACACATATTCATAGCTTTCAATATGTGAGTGGACCATATGATTCTCTCTCGTACTAATTGCGCTGAAACGTATAATGTCTACGTCTTGAGAGACCTACCATAATACAAGAAAACGTATATATGTACAGAAATACTAGTCGACCGGTGCTAATTTCTTTTATGGCAAATGTCAATGTACTCTAATTAATAAAAAAAAAAAATATTCTGCTGATTTGATAATCTTAGCGATAAACAGTTCTGTGCGTACTAATAAGTTTAGTGTTGCAATTTTGCTTCCACGCGAAACAAAATAAATTCATTCTATTTGTTATCGAGGATTAAATTATATGACCGAGCCTACAAGAAAAATTTACTTAACTGCTGTAAAAAAATTATACGATAGCCGGGTGACGGAGACAGAATCATACGTTCCCGGTGCCTTCTATAAATTTACAATTGGCCTCGCTTCAAACTTTTTACCTACCACATATCTATGGGGTGGGCGAGAACTGTGTGACAAAAAATATCTAAATCCTGTTAGGCTACATATACAAAAAAAATCGTTCTTACTAATCGTGTGTATAATCTTATAATATCCCCGACAATAAATACATATCTATAAAATGATTGGTGCACTAATTATGAGCCAGGACCTACATATTTAACTGAACCTATGAACTTGTCCAATAACAAAATAAAAAAAGGTTATATGTTCTATCTATATAAACATCTATATTATCTATATCAAGGTTAGAGCAGCACACACAAGAAAAAATCCCAATTAATCTTAGACGTGTTCAAAAACTTACGGTGTGGAAACTTCCTTTCTCCCGTCTCTGCTTGCTGACTGATTTCTATATAGCGATCTCGCGATAATTATCTAGAACGGCGGAGACGCTAAGTTTCTAACACACGGTGTCGGGATATGTTGGTTAACGGCCGGGGAGAGTTTACTCTGTATTGTTCCCAGGGGAACAGTTTTCATTGCCAAGGATATCTGAGTATCGCTTTGATGCCCTGACACAACAGAGAGAGAAATATATAAACATAAAAAATAATATAAACCCGCGAACACAAATAAACGGACACCCGTCACCGTGACAGGGAAGTACTTTTTCCCTTCCCGTTTTTCGCCCGACTCTGTGCACTCTCTGCACTGAACTCACTTTTTATCATTCATTTGCAAAGGTTGCCTATTTTGTTTTAGAATGGCCTCGATTTTTATTAACTAACCGTTTGTATAAACAACAATAATTTATATTTAACCTAGTTTCATTGTTAAACAAAAAGCATATCGAGTTCTACTTTTTTTATATTTGAAATAAAACATATCTTTTACCGTGTGTTACGAAAGTTATTGATTTAATTTTTCCCTTTTTAGTATTCGCAGTTATTATATCCCTCCCCCCTTTGTAAAAGTATTGCGACCTCCCCTGGTCCAATACCTTTTCCCTACTTAAAGCCCCTGTAACATTAATATTTAATTCTTATGTGTGGCCGTTAGTTTACAATAGTGGCCTATAACCTTAGAATTAATGTTACATTTTTGATTATTTGAAGTATTTTTATTACTTTAGTTCACTGCTTATGAGCGACACTGTTTTCTGGCAATTTCTACGCCATTTCCATTCTATTCCTGACCTAGGCCGCGACTATTTATACTCGCGACACTGTTGCTCAGTAGATCGTTCATATGGCGACTTCTGTGTGTTCAACGTTGTGATCTTGGGTCGCCCGTCTATTGCTGCGCTATTTGGTCCATTTCTATGATTCCTCCTCTGGTTTCATCGTCTGGTGTGAGTGAATTACCTTGCCGTTAGGGAATCCCATATGCTGCCTATTAGTGCTATACTGCATCCTACTCTTTAGTGGATACAAATTCCATTTAGTTTGGTGCCTGTTATTTATTTATTGTTAAACAATCCAAACAGGTATATAACCTAATTACATGGATTTATAAATAAGTACAATAATTTGAATAATAATGAAAATAGGAATAGGACATAGGTTAGTATTAAAAATTAATGTAACCAAGCAAATACAATTTACATTAGATCAGAATCAAATCCTGATCCAAATGCGAATCAAAACACGAAAGTAGCGGAACTCTGTTTGATAAGTTATTAACGAATATTTACTTGTCTTACAGGTAGTGTAATTTTTTAAGTACAAATGCACTGTTTTCTTATATTGCCGCCACGACATAGTAAAATCAATGTGGTATGTGAAGTATATTCCAATTATTTCACTTATTACTGAACCTATTTCTGTGAACCATGCCCATATGTGTGCTTTAGGGTGGATTCTGCGAGGTTTTTGATTTCTTTCGTATCAAATATGTTTGATACGGTGTAGCCTTGACGTTGGCGTTCATTCCCGCTGCTTTGCGAGTCATTAAGTTTTCTACTGCTTTTCTCTCTGTCTCGAACGTGAGGGCTCTTTGTGCCGCGTTGACTTCTTCTTGCGTGTACAGATCCTTCGCTCCTAGTGGATGAATGGGGTCGAAATGGAGGTTTATTTCTTCTTCTACTTTCAGTGTTTTTGGTTGGGTGGCTATTGTGGGATGCGGTGTTAGGCCTATCCATTGATCATCTATAAAATATAGTGGTGGTATCATGTTATTGCAATCTATCTCTTCTGCGTGGTTTTGTATTATTCTGGTTAGTGGAGCCATAAATTTTGTTTCGTTGTTTACTTTTAAGGGTAGTTCGTTGTAACATCTGTTAACTGTTACTGGTATGCATTTCATGATATAAAGTACTTCGCCTAATACTTTGCCTATGTGGCCAGGTTCGTTTTCCATTAGTTGGCTGACAGCATTAGGTAGTGTGTGTGCGCCATTAACAGTCTATTTTTGAGTATTTCTCGTTTTGTTAGGCACCTTCGGTGTATTGTATCTGTGTAAAGCATGTTTACGTCTCGTTTATATGCTTGTTCTATATATAGTAGTTTACTATTTACGTAATTCATCAGATCGACATTTTGTGTTAGTATTGGCATTGTCGGATGTAGTTTTTGTGTGTTTTGAAGTATAATGAGAATTCGTGGATGCTCTATTTGCCATACTTCTAGAATTTTCTACTTTCATTACGCATGACCATACTTTTTGTAGTTTAATCTCGTTCCATTGAATAACTTGTATGTCCGTTTTTTTCACTCGCGAACGTTTCTTCTGGTTCCGGGCACTTTTGAATGTCTTTTAGCGATATCACTGTAATGTTTGTGTTGGGATTCGAGCACTCATACGCGATTAGTCCGATTGCTGTAGTAGCCCGCACATGACGAGCGTTACCCAGGTCAGGATAATACTGTGTCGTGCCATTGTTTCGGTTTCCCTTTTCAAAATTTTATAAAATTTATAATTTTTAATACATCTTATCTTTCTTACAAACATTTTTTGTTACAATAATATTTTTCCTACAATATTGTTACGTTTATTAGCCATATTTCCTCACTTGACCGAACTTTACAAGTATTAGGACTGTCAATTGAGTTCTTTTCTTTGATATTTAAACCTTGTGACTTGTGAACTTGTTTCCCATTATTTATTTCTAAGTGTAGATATCTATGTATTCCCCCTGTATCCTTAAATTGAAAAAGAACTTATTTTTGTAAAATAACTTAATTACTCCTATTTCTAGTATATTTTGCCTATTTACTTCCTTATAGTGATTTATTAATTCTCCTTATTCCTCTGTTGTTTCGTAAATTACTAATTATTCCTATTCCCTTACTTTGAATTAACCTATGATTGGTACTTGTTTTGGTCTTATTGCACATTTCTGGTCGTAGTGAGAAATGTGGTCTTTCTCCTGTTTTATTCTTTTTCTGACCGGTTTGGGACGACGGTTTGTTTTTTAGTGGTTGTAGACTCTCGTTTGTTGACCATAATGGTAGTGCTGCTACTTTCCCTGGATCTATTTCATTTTTCTCCTGATCGTGTATCTCCTCTGTCTCTTCTATACTTTCCGAGTTATCTATGTCTTGTAGTATCTTATGTTCCTGGTCATCTATTTTTCCGTGGTATGTTTTTAGCCTGTTGATGTGTACTATTAGCGTCTTCTTCCCTTTTGTGAAATGATTTGGTACGTAACCGGTCCTACCTGGTTTTGTAATTTCTTTGATCTTCCTACTTTCGTGCTTACGTCGAGTAAATATACTAAATCTCCTGGTGAAAATTCTCTTAATGCTGTTTTTTCGTTGTATCTAGATATCCTTTCTTCTTCTGCTTTCTCTGTGTTTTTCAGTGCTGTCTTGTATACTTGGTTTAGTCTAGCTTCTAGTTCTGAAACGTAATTGTTTTCGAGGTCGTATTTGATTCTTTTAGGTGTGATAAATTTCTCAAATGGTGATGGTTGGTCTCTTCCGTGTAGTAAAAACTATGGGCTGTATCCCTTTGAGGTATGTACGTTTCCTCTGTACGCCATCAGTACATATGGTATCCATTTGTCCCAATCTCGTTGATCTGGTGCTATGTAGTGTGCTAGCTAGCATGCCTTTTAGTACCCTGTGCAGTACCTATTTGACCATTTGTCGTTGGTGCGTAACTTGCCATGTGTAGCCTTTTTATGTTTAGTAGCTTGCATATGTTTCCTTCATTAATTCTGACATGAAATTTGTTCCTCTGTCTGTTAACAATTTCTAGGGTGTTCCGTGTCTGCATATTATTTGTTATACGAATGCTCTTGCTACTGTATCTGCTTTCTGATCTGGTAGCGGAATTGCTTCACAGTACTTAGTAAAGTGGTCTTGAAATGTTAGTAGATATTTGTTTCCTTTATTTGACGTGGGTAGTGGGCCTACTATGTCCATAGAGGTTATTTCACACGGTTCGGTGACTTTTATAAATTTTTGTAGTGGAGCCTTTCTGAAGTTGAAGTGTGGTGATGTCTTTCATCTGTTGCATGCGTCGCATTGTTTACAGTAGTATATTATGTCGGTTCTCATCTTTGGCCAAAAACAACGTCTCTTTATTGCCAATAACGTTTTTTGTTGTCCTTGATGACAGTAGATGGGTGAGTCATGAAAGTCTTCTATCACTTTGGTGATATAGTTTCTAGGTATTACTAGTTGATCCCTATTTTCTTCCTGTTCTTGTCTGTATAAGAGACCTTCTTTGTCGATGTAATATTTTCGGTTTGTTTCGTCATCCTTGTCCATTTGTTGTACATTGCTGTTGCAGAATTCATCTCGTTTTTGTGCTTTTTTCAGCATTTCTTTGTCCCATATTGGTTCCCAATCTTCTTCTATGTCTATCGCGCAAATTTTCCTTGTTTCCGAAGTGTTGTCTGATCGCAGAATGATTATTTTGGTGGGTATTCCGTTAAATGTGAATTGGATCATTTTAATAATTTCGTTTCAACACAGCCCTGGAATTTGTTCGTTGCTTGCTATGAAGGTTATACTTTCTTCTTTGTTTTCCTCGCATAGTCTCTTTAACTGTTGTATAATGTTCCACATGATTTTTTAAGAAGTTTCTTCTTTTACCGATGCCCTGTTTACCCCTATGTAGAATTTTGTGTCTATCGTGTCCCATTATTTGATTGATTCTATCTGGTTCTGTACTTTATCAATGGGTCTTGTTTTGGTTTATTCTTGGCCGTAAATAGTACTATCGATTGTTCATCTTGTAAGGATATTAGATTTCCCTCTTTCTAATATTTTGTCTTTCGCTAGCAAATCGTTTCCCGATATGTATTGCAAGTAGTCTTCATACGACGTTTCTATGTAGTTGCACGTTTTGTCGAACATTCTACTTAGTGCATCTGCGTTTCCATGTTTCCGTCCTACTCTCTTTTAATGGCGAAAATGACGCCTAGAAGTTCTTTCTCGGTTGTTGAGTAGTTTGTTTCTGGTCTACTTAGTGTTCTGCTCGCCTATGCTATTGGTCTTTCTCTACCGTCCCTTATTTGGCTGAGTATTGCTCCTACGCATAAGTTCCTTGCATCTGTCGATAAGATGAAAGTTTTGAGAAATCTGGAAAGATCAGAACTTTGTCTGACGTTAGCGATGCTTTTAGTTGATTCATTGCCGTGATAACTTCCTCTGATATTTTGAATGGTGTGTCTTTCTTGGTTAGATTTACTAATGGTGCTGCTAATTCAGTTATGTTTGGTATGATGCGTCTGTACCAATTTACTAATCCTAAAAAGCCTCTAACTCCTTTTACATTTTTTGGTAGGGGATATTTGTGTACCGCATCAAGTTTCTGTGGGTCTGGAGCTACTCCTTCCTGTGAGATGCATTTCTTTGGTTTCAGTTTAATGTTGGCTTCTGTTAATCTATTGAATATTTCTTCTAATTTTTCTAAATGGTCTTTCTTTCTTGCATAGTAAAATATGATTATGTCATCTAAATAAACCATACATTTTATTCCCGTTAAGCCTCTTAAAGTGGCGTTCATGAATCTTTGGAATGTAGCTGGGGCATTTACTAATCCAAATGGCATTTTGGTGTACTCGTAGTGCCCTTGATATGTGCTGAATCCAATTAGTGGAATGTCTTCTTCATTCATATCTACTTGGTGGTAAGCTTCTGCTACATCAATTACTGAGAACAACGTTTCTCCTCCTGCTTTGTAACCTTGTAGTAAATCCGATATGTTTGGTAACGGGTAATATTCTTTTTTTGTTAATGCATTTAGTCCTCTGTAGTCTATGCACATTCTTACTTTCTCTTCTCCTTCCGAAGTTTGTTTTACCACCAATACGACTGGCGCTGACCACGCGCTGGATGATGTCCTGATTACTTCTGCTTCTAGTAGCCTATCTATTTCTTTTTGTAGCACTTCTCGTTGATGATAGGGTATTCTATATGGAGCTTTGTATTGGTTGACTTCCTGCTCCTATGGTTATGTGGTGTTTTACTTTTATAGTGCTTGTTAGAATTTCATCGTCGTCTATGAATAAGTGATGGTACTTTTGTATTAATTTAATTGATTCCTCTTTGCACCTTGTGTCTATGTGCTCTAGTTCAAACTTGTTCCTGATCCATTCATCTGTCTTGGTGTCAAACCTGATCGTGTCCTGTGTTTTTGTTTGTGGTACTGTGTCCTCTGTACATTCGTATGCTTTCCCTAGTCTGGTTCCTTTTGTTAAATTTATTTCTTGTGCTGATGTGTTTATTATTCTAATTGGAATCTTTTTCCCGTTATTTGCTATGCTATTTGCTAATCTTATTGCATGTTGTCCCGTCGTGCTGTGTTTCGCAAGCAATCGTATTTCCTTTTATGATATGTTTAAGTGTCCCAAATCGTATTTCCTTTTATGATATGTTTTAGTGTCCCAATTGTGTGGTTAGTGCTGGTATAATTATACTGTCTTCTATGTATACATCCGTGCAATTTCTGGCAGTTATTGTTTCTTCTTTGCCTGCGTTATTATTACTTGTTTCTATTTCTCCACTACCCTTCTTTTGTCCTATGTGTCTGTGTCTTCCTTCGTTAGTTTTTGTTTCCTGAATTATTTTCTTCTCTGTGTCTATTTTTCTGTTTCTCTCTGTATAGTTCTCTATTTTCGTCTCTGTAACCTTTTTGTCTCTGTTTGTCTGTTTGATTTGCCCTTGATTTATTCTTCATTGTTGTGGTCTGTCTGTTTTCTTCTCGATTGTTCTGTGTTCTCCTATGTCCCTTCTTTTATACATTGATTCCACTATTTTTAGCCATTTCTGCCAATTCTCTATTTCCGTAATGTCTGTTTTTTTTTCTTATTGTTGCCACTTGGCCATTTGCTTCTGTGAGTCTCCCGTTATCTATTATATTCTTAATTTGCCTCGTGTTTATCAATGGTATTCTTCTTTCTCATATTTCTAATGAAGGTTCTCCTTTGTATGATATTATTGCCTACTGTTCTTCTAGAAAATCTCTTCCTAAGAGTACTGGTATTTCTTCCATTACTGTCCCTTCTGCTGCAATGGCTTTTGCGTAAA
Source organism: Galeruca laticollis (assembly GCA_963921935.1). Lineage (NCBI taxonomy): Eukaryota > Metazoa > Arthropoda > Insecta > Coleoptera > Chrysomelidae > Galeruca > Galeruca laticollis. Next base: position 256,887,764 of record OY998175.1, on the reverse strand, counting down.
TGTTGTAGTTCATTCCATTTGTGCCTATCGCCAATTTCGTCGATCCATACAACTGTATCGTGTGTCCTGTTATACGTTTTAGAGTTAATTCCTGTATGATCCTTGTATCTAATTCCCAAACTGCAACTATTGACCTATTTACTAATGAGTACGCTCCACCTGTGTCTATCATACATGGCCTGTTAATGCCATTTACCCTTAACATAACAATGTATGCGTCCCCGTTTGTTTCCGACGTTGATTCGTTGTTTTCCAGCTTTCGGATTATAATAATTTCTTGTAGCTTCTTGGTTCCTTTTCAACACTTGTGTTTTTTATATTCTGTTTCCCCTTTTAAATTTCCTTGACCACTTGTTTGGGGATTAACTGTGGTCCTTACTAGTTTAAATGCTTCATTCTTCCTTCGTTACTTGTGTGCCCTCTTTCTGTAGAGTGCCCTCTTCTATCCTCGTTTGTTTGGCATCTGTCGCCTTTGTAATTCCCAAAATTATTCTGTTGAGACCTCCTCTGTGCCTCTTGATTATAATTCTTCTCTCTTTGGTTCCTATATTTGCTATATTCTCCGTAGCTTCCTTGTTGTATTTCGTGTTTTTCGTCGTGGTAGCTTGTTTTCTCGGTTTTCCATGGAATTGCTTTTCCGTCGTTATATCTATCGTATTTCGTGGTCGTTTTAGTCCTTTTGTTTGTTTCGTCGAACATTTTCTTTCTGCATTCTTTGGCCCAATGTCCTTGTTTCCCGCAGTAATAGCATGTGCTTGTTGATCCGTTTCGTTTTCCTCGGCAATATGCTGCCCAATGTCCTTGTTTTTTACAAATTTAGCATCTTCTCTCCCTTTTTGCTTCTTCTTCTTACTTTGTCCTGCAGTTAGCTATCCAATGACCCTATCTGACACAGAATAAACATTTTGCGTTCTGCCTACATTCCTCCGAAGTGTGGTTCGACCTTGCGCACGTTGTGCACCTCAGTTGCTCACTCATAAATGCGACTTTGTGGCCGCTGCTTCTGCCGCTAATCATAGTTACCGCCGTTTCTTGACAGCTGACTATTTCTTCCGCTCTTCTAGTGTCATCTCGTCTTTGTGTAACATATAAAAACCTACCTCTCTTAATAAATCTTTTCTTAACCCTACTTTAAATTGATTTACTAGGACCGCGTTATGTTTTCTTTGTATGTTTGGTATTTGTTCTCTACTTGCGCCCTTGTTGTCTTCTTCTAATATTTTGTTTCCCGTTAATCTTAATCTGGTACAGAACGAAGCTACGTCCTCATCATGTCGCTGGTAGCATTGAACTACTTGCATCCACCAATCTTGGATCTGCTTTGAAAAAATCGTGAGCTGCGCCCGCGAGTTTAAATTTTAATAATGTTAATGTTTCCGATGCCGTCCAACCGTCTAATTTAGCCCGTAATTCGAGTTTTTCTATATACCTTGCCGGATCTCTACCTGTGAAATCGGCTAAAGTCGAAGCAATTACCCCTAGTGGTTGCGCTTGTGCTACCCTCAGTGTGGGTGGCACGTTGCACGCACTCCCGTAGCTTCCGGACCTCCTTGGCTGCCTATTATGAAAATCGAGTGGCATTTCGCTATCTAACTTGATTTTATTAAAACGAACTTTTGTAAATGTTATAAAACTTATACTACTCCTACCTTTTTGGCTTCTACGACACCCGAGATGGATGGCTTTTTGGTGTATTGATAGGATATTTTTTTCTGACGAGTGAATTGAGAAAAAAAACCAAGTGTACGACGGAATGACAAATAAAGAATAATCTGTAGAAGACTGCTGTTTAATTACTATGAATCCTGATAATTCAAGACTGACATACCTATGGATGACTGAGATGATGGTGGAGGAGTATCATCTAATTCTCGATATTATGTAGCCTTTAGTACTCTCCTGTTTGCCGTGTTCGCTGCCTCTCACAGTCTCTGGTTACAGACCGTACAGCTTCGCCGTTCCCTGTATTCTTTTTTACTGCAGCAAGATTGGCATATAATCTAGGCCTGACAGGAATATCTTGTTTGAAGATCGGACGTCCCTGCTGGCTTATAACCCTGTATTTTAAAAATCGCTATCTGGCGACTAATCGATTCAACCTGTTACGGCTTGAAGAAACTTATAGAGTTTTATAAATTATTTTCCAATATTTGAGTTTGAATTAAGAGGGTAAACACTTACCTAATTCTGTTTTCAATTATGTATTAACCCTTTTCAATGTTTACATTGTCAAGATGTCAAGTGCAATAGAGGTTGCCCTTGAGAAAGAAACTTCTTGTGTTGAAAAATTTTCAAATTAACATAATTGTGCCTACTTTGGTTTAAGGTTTAATTGATCATTTGATCACCACTAATTCCCTAGTTAAAAGAACTGACAATGTCCGTTGGCGGTTCCTCGGTTTTTTGTTTGGTCGTAAAAAAGGCTGGTTTTCTTTGGGCCATGTGGTCTCAGTGAATTTCGATTTGAATCGGATTTTTAAAGCCAAAACTGGAAAAGAAGATAAAGTATTTTATATAGGATATCATAGGTTGATTCCTACATTAGCGGATTTATATACTTTACTACCTACCTGAAAGGCCAAACTTCAACTATGGTAAGTCATCATCGTCAACTATATTTCCTTTTGCATAGTTATAACCAACCATGGGTTTTCAGGCCTTCTTTTGTCATCCTTCACTGCTACTCAGCAAACTTTCCGAGATGGACATCCTACAACCTCCTAGATACGGAAACTAATCCATGACCTTCTAGAGGGGCTCAAGGCAGACACATATTTTAGCTCGCACCTGAATATTATTGTGGAGAAGAAGCACACCTACATATTGCAGCTCTATTCATAGAAACAAACAAGTAAGATCTAATCTTTACTTTCCTGTCTTCGTGAATAGTCCGGTCTGGTTTGGTGCGCTTCTTAGACTGTTCCCTTTGGTACCTTAACTCTAGCTCAAGCTACTTTATATGAGATTGTGTAAACCATCATATTTCAAAAACTAAATTGATATACAACCACCTCACTTAGGGTTTAGTTACTTCATCTTAAAATTTCCTAGCTTATATAGTAAGAAAACTAGTTTCATTAATTTCAACCAGATTTTTCATTCGGCTTAATCTAAACAAAATTGTAAACCAAATAGTACTACTTGGGAAGTTTCTTGTATTGTTCTTTGTATATTCATCACTATTTCTTCAACTGTATACAGTAATATGAATGGACACTCTGATTAAATACATACCTAGCATTGATTTTTGATAAACGCACACCACTCTCCGAAAATCATTAAAGTAAGTAGCTAGCCAAGCATTTGAAATCAAAGTAGCACTGAAAAGATTAACTACTCCATTCCCTCCCTGTATCAATTCGGGTAAAAAGGGAGGTATAAATGATATAAATATAACAAGTGGCGCCCATAACGTGTTGATTAAAGGGTGGACGGTCTTTGAAGGTATCAGGACTCTCTCAATATATGTATATATATATATGTATATATATATATATATATATATATATATATATATATATATATATATATATATATATTAACATAGAGTGAAACCTGCAACACTCTGTATACAGAATTATGAAATTACATACTTCAAGTAATTAAAATTTTTGGAATTTGAATTTTTTTTTAAATGATCTAAAAAGGAGACAATCTGTACTATTTACTATTCAATAGAGAAAGCATATAAAGGATCTAACTGTATGATTATAGAGAAGAATTCAAATAAGCTTTATAAGAATATAGGTGAAATAAAAACAACAAAATTTCCATATTTAAAAGAGAGAATTTTAGAACGTTTGTTACATATGAATGAAAATAATAACCCATTGTTCTTATTGTCAAAGTAAATTAATATTGTGGTTTGTTTTAAAGAAGTGAATATTAGGGTTTGAAGGAAGTTTTTAATAAGATTATATAAGTATTTAAAATATGTGAATGTAGGAAGTAAAATGAAAACATTACTCTATGGAATATGACATTTGTTGAACGATTTGACATTCTGAATAAATACTTTAGAAAATAAGAACTGTCATTTAGTAAATTTATTGAAATACAATTTAAGGGAGAAATATATGGGTTATAATCGTTTAAGAGGCTCAAAGCAGAATGTTTTAAAATGATGGATGGACAATCCACTGTTTGAAATGAAATCTTCCAAATAAGAATTTTGATAACCAATTTTGATTGGTGGAATGCATTTAAGATATTTTTATCAGCGACAAGTAGATTGCTAATAATAAAAAAATTGAATGGGAACAGTTTGTTGATTATACAGTCTATTGACTAGGTACTTTTCTTTTTGGGTAGAAATTTTTAAGAAGCAAAATCTTTTGAGAAATTTTTTTTTTTAAACTTTTGAAAAAACAACAATTTGGCATTAAAAATTAAAGAAAGGAATACATTATACTTGAAAGCTAGTCAGTAATATATTTAAGCAAGCAGAAGTACACATTATAAGAGGAAAATTGGTAATTATATTTGAATACTAACCATAAAACTTATAGATGTAATTAAGTAAAATATTGTATGGTGGAACGGTGTCTCCACCATACCTTTTAGAAAGCTTTGGATTATGTGATTTGATTAAAATGTATTGATGTGGACGAAATGTAGCACCGTTTGTGGATATTATGCAAGCTGGACGAATTGTATGGTATTTTCCAAGAGGTAACCTAAAACAAAATAAGAACCATTTATTGATGTGAATTAATTGAACTATACAGTGAAAAAAGGTATTTAAAACTATTTTAATTATATATAAAGAAGGTAGACTAAACTTACCGATTTAGTGCAAAGAATTCATCTTTCTATCATAGACGTTTATATAACGGATTTCGTGTTATGAGATTTGTGTTAAAAGTTGCCTATTTTGGATTATATATAGAAATTGTACTTCATTCGAGTGGATGACTTTATTTGAATGAATGATCATAATAGATAATAGGTTTTCACTAATTTATGTCCTGTAAAAGAATAATGTATTTGTTTCTACAGCATTAAATAACATTTTGCTATTTGAAGAACATTGTGAAATTATTTTCTTGAGATTTTTCATTTCTCTATGGTGATTGCTCCATCTAGTTTAAACATTTGGTAGCTTTAAACTGACATCTATGAATCGTGGAGAAGTTCAACATTAAACACAGGACCGTTTTTAGAGTTTATTTGGAAATAATGATAAAGCAAGTATATTTTGATTAATAAAAAATTTTTTATTGAAAGATAGGAATATTATTTGAATTTCGGCGCTCATATTAGAAATTGAAATTGTTTTTCTACATCTGAACCCTACTCTGAGATCAGAGAGTTTCTCATGCAAAGGAATAATTATTTTACAAATAAATTTTAAATATTACAATATACCGGGCAAACAAAAACTAAATATCAACTAAACTAAACTAAAATTAATAATTCATAGTATCTAAACAATAATTTTAATTTTCTCTCTCCCAATTCTATCCAGTATAAAATGGCGCCCAACGTGGGGCTAATATAGAAATTTTGTAAATAATAATAAAAAGCATTGAAATAATTTTTTTTGACTGTATTAAAAGAATTTAAATACATAAAATGGAGAGGAAAATGACATTAAGAGAAGGAAAGCAGGTAGGAGTCGAAAGTAGGTCTGATGAAGAAAGAGAAGAAAGGAGTAATGGTAGAGGGATTTTCAGGTACAATACTTGGAACAGGGGAGAGAACATTCGGAAGAAGACATTGCAGAACAAGGTCAGGAGGAAGAAGATGCACCATTGTCAGAAGAAACAGGACAAGAGGTCAAACAAAAATCAAAAGAGAAAGAGGATATGGACGTGATGAGTATGCTCCAAATGATGATGAAAAGAATGGATCAAAACAATGAAGATATGAGGAGAGATATAAATGGAAAAATGGATAAACAAAATGAGAATATGAATAGTATGAAGGATGATATTAGGGAAGATATGAATAAAAATAAGGAATAATTAAAACGAGAAATGAATATAAAGATGGACCAGAATAAGGAAGAAATAAAACAAACTAAGGACCTAATAATAAAATTGATGGAAGAAAAATTGGGACATGTTGAGAAGAAACTGGAAGAATCAAATATTTACATGGAAAACAAATTAGAATCCATTAAACAAGAAATAAGAGGAGAGGTGATTGGAAGGATCACGGAAATAGAAAATCTACAGATTAACAGAATCAAGGAAATAGAGGAGAAGGAAAAGGATTTCAAAGGAGAAATTCAAAGAGAAGTTAAGGAAATCAAAATGGGATTTCAAGACACCCAAGAAAGAATGGGAAACCTAGAGGGAAAATGGGACAGAACTTTAACTGAATTTCAACAAAATGTTGAAGAAGCATGTAAAGAGAATCAAAAGCTAGAGGAAGTGAAAACAGAAAGGAAGATTAGGGAAATACAAAAGGAAATTGAAGTTATGGAAGGAAAAATTGAACAAACTGGAAGTAGAATTTTCAAGGAAGAACAATCAAAAGAAACACTGGAAATTACAAGAAAATTAGAAGACATGGAAGAAAGATTATTTTATTTACAGCAAAAACATGACCAAAGAGAAGATAGGAATTTTCAAGAAGTAAGAAATGGAGTGATGGAAACAAAGATAATAAACAATTACATTGGAAACAGAGGGGAACACAAATTTGATGGAGATAATAGGAAAATACACCCAAAGGTATTCATAAAAATTTTAAAGAATAAAATCAAAAACATGCAAAATAGAGAAGACATAAAGGAAATGATAAGAGAAAACTTAGATAATCATGCATTAGTATGGTACACAAGTAAAGAAGACGATTTCAACAATTTTGAAGAACAGTTTATAAGATATTTCTGGGGAAATAGTGCTCAAGCAAGAGTAAGAGAAAAACTCTACTCAGGAAAATATGAGACAGGAAGAGGAAAAAGCATGAATGATTATGCTATGACAGTATTCATGAATGCGAAATTCCTAGACCCACCCATACCAGAGGAGGAAATAATAATGTTTATATCTAGACATTTTAAATGTGAGATAACTGAGACAATCACTATTCAGAATGTTAAAAACATAGAACAACTAAGTAGTTATTTACAACGATTAGAGAGAAATAGAGTGGACAATAACAACTATAACAGGAATAAAAACAATAATATTAACAATTTTAACAGAAATAATCAACATAATAACAATTATAACAATTTTAATAGAAACAATCAATATAATAACAACAATAACAATAATTATGATAATAATACAAATAATCAAAATAATAGAAGAGATAATTATGAACAAAATTATAATAGAACAAATAATATGAATAATAGAAATTATAACAATGGATACAACAACAGAAACAATAATTATAACAATAATTCAGGAAGTAACAACAATTATAACAGAAATTTTAACAATCAAAATAATTATAACAGAAATTCTAGATATAATAATAATAACAATTATAGAGAACAGAATTACAGAGAACAAAATAATAGAGGTGGACAATATGACAACCGACAAAGAGAAGAAAATAGAGAACAAAGAAAAGAATATAGGGAGGAAGAAAGAGGAAATGGAAATGGAGGATAGAGAAGAGTAAACAACATCCAAAGAAGGGAAGAGAGAGTGATATCGGTAGAACCGGAAATAATTACTGAACAAGAGCCCGACCAAAATTTTGGATCGAGCACATACCAAATGTAAGAAATATCATCTGTACATATGAACATCCAAGAGAATACATTAAATTTGGGGAAGATTTGGAATTAAAAGAAATAACGGGATTAATTAAAATTAAAGGAAAATTAAATGGGAAACAAGTAGAAATATTATTAGATACAGGTTCGGAAGCGTCCATAATAAAAACAAAACTAATAGAAGAAAATATTAAAAATTATGAAAATAAGCTAGTCAAAATACCGAAAACTACATTAATAGGAGCAAATGGAAAGAAATTGTGTGAAGTTAGCAGATCTATAATACAAAGTATTGAATTAAAGGATGGGAAAGAAGTTGAGATGCAATTATTGCTAGTGGATAATTTAGAAACAGACATAGTTATAGGAATAGATGAATTAACGAAGTATAAAGCAAGAATTGATTTTGAAAAGATGGAGATAGAATTAAATGGTAATAAGATTGAATTTGAGGAAGAAAATATGGAAGAATTGGATATTGAAGAGGATAATAAGAAGTTATGGAATATAGAAAGGAATGGAAATATGGAAGTATTGGCAATTGAAGAGGATAATAGGAAGTTATGGAATATAAAAAGGAGCGGAAATATGGAAGAATTGGAAATTGAAGAGGATAATAGGCAGTTATGGAATATAGAGAGGAATGTAATTATGGAAGAATTAGAATTTGGGTGTGGAAATAAGGAATATGAAGAGAAAGTGAAGAATTTAATAATGAAATATGAAGGATTGATTAAAAAGGAGATGAGAATGGCAAATAATTATGTACATAGATAGAAGTTAGAGGAATAGAAAATTTTAGAATAAGAACTTATCCCATACCTTATAAATATAGGAAAGAAGTTGATTCAGAAATACAAAATATGTTGAAAGACGGTATTATAGAGAGATGTAACACAAGATATGTAAACCCTATTGTGGTCGTAAAGAAGGCAAATGGTGAATTAAGATTATGCCTAGATGCAAGAAATATCAATCAATACACTGTACCACAATACGAGGCTCCGATGAATGTGGAAGCAATTTTTGGGCGCATTACGAATACGAAAATATTTTCTCAAATTGATTTAAAACACAGTTTTTGGCTGATTCCTTTGGATGAAGATAGTAGAGATTACACAGGCTTCTCTATTGATGGTGTGTTGTACAGATTTTGTGTAGCTCCATATGGTACACAAAGTGCTTGTTCGGCCTTGGTTAGAGCATTACACCAAATACTAAATAAATTTGAAGACTTTGCACTTCATTATATTGACGATATATTAATCTTCTCGAATGATGAAGAAGAACACCTAAAACACATTGAAATTATTTTAAAAGAATTAGATAGAGCAGGTTTAAAAATAAATCAAAATAAATGTAAATTTTATCAGGAAGAGATATGCTTCGTACGTTACAAAATAGACCAAAATGGGATGTCCATGGATGAAGATAGGATACAGGCAATAATAGAGTATAAGAGACCATCAAACCTAAAATCTCTTAGAGGATTTCTAGGAATGATGAACTATTTCAAACGTCTGATACCTGATTTGAGCATGAAACAAATACCTTTAATAAAGCTTTTAAAGAAGGAAAATAAATGGAAGTGGACTGAAGAAACAGAAATGGCTTTTAATGACTTGAAGGAAGCATTTACTAAACAATTGAAGGTTTATCATCCTAATTATGATCTACCATTCATACTACGAACGGACGCATCCAAAGAAAGGTTTGCAGGAGTGCTATTACAGATACAGAATGGCATGGAAGTACCCATATGCTTTGTATCAAGGGTAACGAAAAATTATGAAAGGAATTATGGGGTATCAGAACTAGAATTGGCAAGTATAATTGTCTGTGTGACTAAATTTAGATTTTATTTATTAGGAGCAAAATTTACGATAGAAACCGATCATTCTTCACTTACAACTATTTTAAAAAACAGATTTGGCAACAGTAGAGTTCATAGATGGGGTTTAATATTACGGGAATATGATTTTGAAATTAAATTCATTCCAGGAAAGACAAATATAGTGGCAGATGCGTTAAGCAGAGAAAGTAAGGGGGATAATAATATAAATGAAAGAATTGTAAAAATTGGGGTAAATGTCATGAAAGATTTAGATGGAATATTAAATAGCATCATTGAAGACCAAATGGGATTAACTGAAAAACAGAAACGAAGAGGGCAATTGAAAGAAGATATATGGATAAAGAAAAATGGGGAAACAGATTTATTTATAATAACAGAAAATCTAGCTAGGAAAATTTTGGAAAATTTACACAGAAGAAATGGACATATAGGAGCTAGGAAATTATGGTTACTATTCAGAGAAAATTACATTAGTAAAGGGGACCAAAGTATTGCAAAATTGATCACCAGTACATGCCATATTTGTCAATTAGGAAAAAGCAAACACAGGAGAAATGAGAACATAGCAAAATCCATATTAACAACGAGATGTGGGGAAATAATTGCTATAGATTTTCTGAGCAATTTGATACCCAGTAAACAAGGAAATTGCCATATTTTAATAGTGGTTGATTTGTTTTCAAAATTTGTAAAATTATACCCTACAAAAACAACAAAAAGCAAAGTCATAATGGAAAAACTATCAGAGTACATGAAAGAAATTATAAAACCTGAAAATTGTATAATAGATAATGCTACCTATTTCACAAATGAAAGATTTAAAAAATTCTGCAGTAAAAATCAAATAAATTTAAGAACAATTAGTATTCGACATCCATCTTCAAATCCATCTGAAAGGTACATAAGAGAAGTGATAAAGTTTCTGAGAATAACTTTGTGGAATCAAAATCATAATAATTGGGAAAATCACATAGAGGAAATTCAAAATTATCTAAACAATTTACCGAACACAGTAACAATGGAAAGTCCAATTTATGTGATGAAACAATTGAGACCTCAAAGGAAATGGGAAATAAATACTACAGAAGAATTCAAAAAGGTATTGGAAAGAGTGAATAAAAATCTGCAAAACAATGCAAACAAATATCTAAGAAGAATGGAAAAAAAGGGAAAAGTTAAAACTACATTTAATAAAGGAGACTTAGTAATCGTCCGTGCTCTAAGGGTATCAGATAGAAGTAAACATGTATGTGCAAAATTGAAACCACCTTTCGAGGGACCATATGTTGTAGAAAATGAGAATGGAGTAAATAGTTATGTTCTGAGATACATAGAAAGTAATGAAATAAGAGGTGTTTTCAATATAAAAGATTTATACAAATACAATAATTAATAAAGAAGTTAAGAAAAATAAAAAAAGGGGAATTTTATAAATATTTGAAGTAAAATTTGCATTCATAAAATTTTCCCTTACATAAAAATTTGATAAACGCAAAATTTAGGGGATGTTAACATAGAGTGAAACCTGCAACACTCTGTATACAGAATTATGAAATAATAGACTACATACTTCAAGTAATTAAAATTTTTGGAATTTGATTTTTTTTTAAAATGATCTAAAAAGGAGACAATCTGTACTATTTACTATTCAATAGAGAAAGCATATAAAGGATCTAACTGTATGATTATAGAGAAGAATTAAAATAAGCTTTATAAGAATATAGGTGCAATAAAAACAACAAAATTTCCATATTTGAAAGAGAGAATTTTAGAACATTTGTTACATATGAATGAAAATAATAACCCATTGTTCTTATTGTCAAAGTAAATTAATATTTTGGTTTGTTTTAAAGATGTGAATATTAGGGTTTGAAGGAAGTTTTCAATAAGATTATATAAGTATTTAAAATATGTGAATGTAGGAAGTAAAATGAAAACATTAACTCTATGGAATATGACATTTGTTGAACGATTTGACATTCTGAATAAATACTTTAGAAAATAAGAACTGTCATTTAGTAAATTTATTGAAATACAATTTAAGGGAGAAATATATGGGTTATAATCGTTTAAGAGGCTCAAAGCAGAATGTTTTAAAATGATGGATGGACAATCCACTGTTTGGAATGAAATCTTTCAAATAAGAATTTTGATAACTAATTTTGATTGGTGGAATGCATTTAAAATATTTTTATCAGCGACAAGTAGATTGCTAATAATAAAAAAATTGAATGGGAACAGTTTGTTGATTATACAGTCTATTGACTAGGTACTTTTCTTTTAGGGTAGACATTTTTAAGAAGCAAAATCTTTTTGAGAAAATTTTTTTTTTAAACTTTTGAAAAAACAACAATTTGCCATTAAAAATTAAAGAAAGGAATACATTATACTTGAAAGCTAGTCAGTAATATATTTAAGCAAGCAGAAGTACACATTATAAGAGGAAAATTGGAATTATATTTGAATACTAACCATAAAACTTATAGATGTAATTAAGTAAAATATTGTATGGTGGAACGGTGTCTCCACCATACCTTTTAGAAAGCTTTGGATTATGTGATTTGATTAAAATGTATTGATGTGGACGAAATGTAGCACCGTTTCTGGATATTATGCAAGCTGGACGAATTGTATGGTATTTTCCAAGAGGTAACCTAAAACAAAATAAGAACCATTTATTGATGTGAATTAATTGAACTATACAGTGAAAAAAGGTATTTAAAACTATTTTAATTATATATAAAGAAGGTAGAGTAAACTTACCGATTTAGTGCAAAGAATTGAACTTTGATATTAAACAGACGCTTATAAGTTTCATCTTCCGCCATCTTTCTATCATAGACGTTTATATAACGGATTTCGTGTTATAAGATTTGTGTTAAAAGTTGCCTATTTTGGATTATATATAGAAATTGTACTTAATTCGAGTGGATGACTTCAATTGAATGAATGATCATAATAGATAATAGGTTTTCACTAATTTATGTCCTGTAAAAGAATAATGTATTTGTTTCTACAGCATTAAATAACATTTTGCTATTTGAAGAACATTGTGAAATTATTTTCTTGAGATTTTTCATTTCTCTATGGTGATTGCTCCATCTAGTTTAAACATTTGGTAGCTTTAAACTGACATCTATGAATCGTGGAGAAGTTCAACATTAAACACAGGACCGTTTTTAGAGTTTATTTGGAAATAACGATAAAGCAAGTATATTTTGATTAATAAAAATTTTTTTATTGAAAGATAGGAATATTATTTGAATTTCGGCGCTCATATTAGAAATTGAAATTGTTTTGTTTTTCTACATCTGAACCCTACTCTGAGATCAGAGAGTTTCTCATGCAAAGGAATAATTATTTTACAAATAAATTTTAAATATTACAATATACCGGACAAACAAAAACTAAATATCAACTAAACTAAAATTAATAATTCATAGTATCTAAACAATAATTTTAATATTCTCTCACCCAATTCTATCCAGTATAATATATATATATATATATATATATAAAGAAGATGTAGGAATATCGCGTGATATGTTAATAACAACAATAAAGACAACATAAAGATCTTGGTTGTTGTCCTGAAAAATCGAGATCTTCCAATTGAAGGCACAAATGAGCGTTTGGTTTCCCTGCTGAAATCCGTTGTTTTGTTTTTTCCCATGTTTGGATTAACATCTTCGCTCCCAAATTTCACATCCTTATTTGGTTATACCGTGCTGATGACAGCAAATGAGCCAGAAACATGCATGTCCACGGTTACCACTCTGTTTCAGTAGCCCCTTTTTGCGTGAATTACCCATGAATGTCTTTATTGTTGTTGTTAACATATCACGCGATCAGCTGAGTTTTTGAGCATTGATCAAAAGAGCCGGTTGGATAAACTTGTCGATGACATATTCAAGACAATGGGAAATAAACTAGGATGCACGAACTTGGTAGAGCACGAGATCAGGACCTCATCACCACCGCTGAAACAGCGATATTATCCCTTATCACCACCGCTTCAAAAGCAAGTCCATGAAGAGCTTACAAAAATGTTAGAGGATGGAATTGTAGAGCCGTCGAATTCGCCATGGCTGCCCCAATTCTTTTAATAAAGAAACCCGATGGTCGTTATCGTTTTGTTGTCGACTATCGTCAATTGAATAAAGTAACGATGAAGGATGCCTATCCTCTACCCTTTGTAAATGCCACCCTTGACAAACTTCGGGATTCTCACTATCTTACTACCCTCGATATTAAGAGTGCTTATTGGCAGATACCTTTATCAGAAAAATCTAAACCCATGACTGCGTTCGTCGTACCGAATCGAGGATTGTACCAATTTAGGAGGATGCCTATGGGTCTTCACAACGCACCAGCAACATGGCAGCATTTTATCGATCGCGTAATCGGAGTTGACCTGGAGAAGTATGTTTTCGTATATCTCGACGACATTATCATCTGCACCAAATCATTCGAGGAACATTTGGAAATACTTCGAGAAGTCCTCTCCCGATTAAGCAAAGCAGGGCTCACTTTAAATCGGAGTAAATGCAAGTTTTGCAAATCAGAGCTGAAATATCTTGGCTATGTTATAGGTGCGGGAGGTCTAATGGTAGAACCCGAAAAGGTAGAAGCGATTCTTCGAATTCCTCAACCAAAATCAGTAACCGATGTTCGACGACTCATTGGTGTTGCTTCATGATACAGAAGGTTTGTGCCTAATTTCTCGACTATGACCGAACCTTTATGCAACCTTCTAAAAAGGAACCAGAACTTTGTTTGGAGCCAAGAATGTGAAAACTCTTTTAAGTTACTTAAAGAATATTTAGTGTCGGCACCTCTTCTGACATGCCCAAATTTTGATAAGCCTTTTGCTGTGCAAACTGATGCATCGGACTATGGCTTAGGCGCAGTGCTGTCTCAGATAGATGAGAATGGGGACGAAAGGGTAATTTGTTACCTGAATAGGTCGCTATCCAAGGCAGAAAAGAGATACAGCACCACGGAAAAGGAGTACTTAGCTGTTCTCTTTGCTATCGAGCGATTAAGACCGTACCTAGAAGGGACTAAATTTCAAATGGTTACTGACCATTTTGCGTTAAAATGGATCAATAACATAAAGGACCCCGTTGGTCGTATCGCAAGATGGGCGGTACGCCTGCAGCAATACGATTTTGAGGTGGTTCATCGGAAAGGCGGTGAGCACGTCGTTCCAGACGCGCTTTCGAGAGCCGTACCTCAAGTCGATGCGGTTGAAGAAGTAGACGTCCTAGATAAATGGTATCGCAGCATGCGTCAGAGAGTACAAGATGAACCAGCAAAATTCCCTTTATGGCGAGTAGAGAATGGGAAGCTATTTAAAAGAGTGGATGTAGTTTACCCGGAATCAACCGAAGACGCTGATGGTTGGTTGCTAGTTGTTCCGAAGGAGGACAGATCCAAAATCATATCGGCTCATCATGATCCTCCAACATCAGCCCATTTAGGAATTTTTGAAACAAGTACAAGAATCTCCAGAAAATATTACTGGCCGAAGCTCAAGCAGGATGTAGCCCGATACATTTCCAAATGTTCTACTTGTCTTCAGAATAAACCTTTACAACGTCTACCCGCGGGTCTTATGTTAAGCCAAAGTCCCACTGCTACGCGTCCATTTGAAATACTAAGCGTCGATGTTGTAGGGCCATTACCTCGATCCACAGCTGGGTATAGTTATATTTTCTCGGTTCAGGACGTTTTTAGCAAGTTTTTGTTACTTTTCCCGTTACGTCAGGCTACTGCTAAGCATATTTCCTGGAATTTTGAGGACAATGTGATTTTAGTTTACGGAGCACCACAAAAGGTAATAATGGATAATGGCGGTCCTTTCACAAGCAAATTATTTCACGAGGTACTTCGGAAGTATGATATCGAACCATGGCACATCGCAAACTACCATCCGCAAGGAAATCCAGTAGAGAGAGCACATAGAGTACTGAAGACAGCTCTAACTTCATACGTTTCGGATAATCACCGAGTCTGGGACCAATACCTTCAGAAGATAGCTTGTGCGATCCGTTCCTCCTGTCACGAAACTACAAAGTTGACGCCAAACTTTGTAATCTTCGGCAGAGAAATACAGCTATCTGGGAAGGACCTTCATCCACTGGCAACTCCTCAAGGTTACCACGATGATCCAAGGATCGGCTCGGAGGCTTTGTTGGAAGTTTTTCAGGATGTCAGACGGAGGATAAAACTAGCGTATGAAAAGACCAAAAATCGTTACAACCTTCGACGTCGTGATGAAAAATTCACAGTGAATCGAAAGGTCTGGAAACGTCGCCATGTGTTATCAGATGCCTCCAAAGCAATTATCGCTAAGTTCATGCCAAAATTCGAAGGACCTTTTCTAATATCCAAGATTGTATCACCCTGGTCATACGAACTAAGGAATACCAAAGGCCATTCCAAAGGAGTTTGGCATGCGAAGGACCTTAAAGCCCATCCACCGGATGAGGACTCTGAATTGGATAACATCTCAGGCTCTGACGATCAGTTGTTAGGTTAGTTAAGTATTTAAGTTAGTTATGTAAGCTCATGTATCGATTTTCGTGTCTTAGGTGCAGGAACGGATAGATATAGTATATTTTCTTTGATAAAAGTTTCGTAGAAACTTTTTTCCGGGAAAGGGGGGGTTGTTACGGGTTCATTATATTTTTTTGACTGAATAGGGATTTAATTAAATAATACTTACAATTTATTATAAATTCTAAAAAAAGATCAGCTAATTATCTATTGAAATAACCTGTAGTCATTGTTTACATTGTTTAATGTCGATTGACCTTGAACTAAAATTCTTCTTGAATACAAAATATAAATCTTACTCTAGTTCTGTGAGTACTATGGAATTGAATGTCACCAAAAATTGCCTAGCTAAGGAAATTTTCAGGTTGTCTATCTCTCTTCCTTCTGGCTTCTTTTTTTCTGGGCCAAATGTAGACCATGTGGTTTAATTAAAATCGAATTCTATTTCGGATCTAAGTAGCCCTAGTACAAAGAAAGTAACATCAAAGAGAGAGTACGATTGACATCAGTTGATGCACACGTTCTGTGGATTTATGTACCTTTCTTTACATGGCCGCTGCCCATATTCGGTAAGATACCTTGATTTCCGGAGATGCTCATCTAATCATAAATATTCGCAATTAAGGCCAATACTGGAATGTCCAGTTAAATAATTAGCTGCGAACTATTTACCAGCAACCTGTCCATTACATTAGTTCCAGTAGCATCTAACACTGTCACAAATCATACCAACGTACAGCCTGCTGCAAAGGTAGAGTTGCACCACCTGGAGTAGGAAGTAAGAGATTTCAATTCTTTTCTTAGTTCTGCATATTGTGGCTGGGTCCTGCTCCCGTACCAGAAATATTGTCTGGTCAATTAGTTGTTAGAGTTATAAATTATTTAGTCCATTAGTTTTGCTTTCAAGATGATTATTATTTAGAAGCACCTTATATATATATATATATATATATATATATATATATATATATATATATATATATATATATATATATATATATATATATATAGCACTATGTACACCGTGTAGTACTACATGGGGCCATATTACCTGTAAATAAGCAACTAGACAAGTTGGGTAACTAAGCTGTTCTACGATATTGAATTAGTCGATATGCGATTCAAAACTTAACAGCCAACACAAACTCTGGATTTTGAAAATTTGAAATTCAAAATCACAAGTCTCGCTATAATTGGAAGTACACGGTGACAGTTAAACCTTCGTAGAGTCTACAATAATGGGAATTTTGATTTCAAATTTGAACTGCATGCTCGATATGAGTGACTAAACATGCTATCAAATTTGCAGACACGTAGAAGTAATATTTTGGAAACGCGGTGGACGGGAGCTGAGGTTATGTGGAAAACAATTTTTTCAACAATTTTATAAAGTCTAACTTCTATAATACACGTTCTACAATTATTTTGAGCAAATTTTTGGAATCTACTAGGTCGAATTAGTCGATATACGATTTGAAACTTAACAGCCAACATAAACTCTGGATTTTGAAAATTTGAAATTCAAAATCACAATTCTCGCTATAATTGCAAGTACACGGTGACAGTTAAACCTTCGTAGAGTTTACAATAATGGGAATTTTGATTTGAAATTTGAACTGCATGCTCGATAGGAGTGACTGAACATGCTATGACATTTGCAGACACGTAGAAATAGTATTTTGAAAACGCGGTAGACGGGAAGTGAGATTATTTAGAAAATAGACAACAAAACGACAAATTATTCAAAGTTCAATTGGTTATATCGGACAAACTGAATTTCCTACACACGTTTTATGCATGTTTTTGGAATCTACGATATTGAATTAGTCGATATGCGATTCAAAACTTAACAGCCAACACAAACTCTGGATTTTGAAAATTTGAAATTCAAAATCACAAGTCTCGCTATAATTGCAAGTACACGGTGACAGTTAAACCTTCGTAGAGTCTACAATAATGAGAATTTTGATTTCAAATTTGAAAGGCATGCTCGATAGGAGTGACTGAACATGCTATGAAATTTGCAGACACGTAGAAGTAATATTTTCGAAACGCGGTGGACGGGCAGTGAGATTATGTGGAAACCAATTTTTTGACAATTTTGTAAAGTCTTACTTCTATACTACACGCTCTACAAAAATTTTAAGCAAATTTTTGGAATCTACATGGTCAAATTAGTAGTTAAACACCTTAAAAGTGAAGAGGGAACCTAAACTCTGGATTTTGAAAATTTGAAATTCAAAATCACAAGTCTCGCTATAATTGCAAGTACACAGGGACAGTTAAACCTTCGTAGAGTCTACAATAATGAGAAGTTTGATTTCAAATTTGAACTGCATGCTCGATAGGAGTGACTAAACATTCTTTTGAATTTACAGACACGTAGAAGTGATATTTTAGAAACGCGGTGGACGGGCGGTGAGATTATGTGGAAATCAATTTTTTTCAACAATTTTATAAAGTCTAACTTCTATAATACATGTTCTACAATTAGCAAATTTCTGGAATCTACGATGTTGAATTAGTGGATATACGATTTAAAACTTAACAGCCAACATGAACTCTGGATTTTGAAAATTTGAAATTCAAAATCACAAGTCTCGCTATAATTGCAAGTACACGGTTACAGTGAAACCTTCGTAGAATCTACAATAATGAAAATTTTGATTTCAAATTTGAACTGCATGCTCGATAGGAGTGACTGAACATGCTATGACATTTGCAGACACGTAGAAATAGTATTTTGGAAACGCGGTAGACGGGAAGTGAGATTATATAGAAAATAGACACCAAAACGATAAATTATTCAAAGTTCAATTGGTTATATCGGACAAACTGAATATCCTACACACGTTTTATGCAGATTTTTGGAATCTACGATATTGAGTTAGTCGATATACGATTTAAAACTCAACAGCCAACATAAACTCTGGATTTTGAAAATTTGAAATGCAAAATCACAAGTCTCGCTATAATTGGAAGTACACGGTGACAGTTAAACCTTCGTAGAGTCTACAATAATAGGAATTTTGATTTCAAATTTAATCTGCATGCTTGATAGGAAAGGCTAAACATGCTATCAAATTTGCAGACACGTAGAAGTAATATTTTGGAAACGCGGTGGACGGGAACTGAGGTTATGTCGAAAACAATTTTTTCAACAATTTTATAAAGTCTAACCTCTATAATACACGTTCTACAATTATTTTGAGCAAATTTTTGGAATCTACGAGGTCGAATTAGACGATATACGATTCAAAACTTAACAGCCAACATAAACTCTGGATTTTGAAACTTTGAAATTCAAAATCACAAGTCTCGCTATAATTGCAAGTACACGGTGACAGTTAAACCTTCGTAGAGTTCACAATAATGGGAATTTTGATTTAAAATTTGAACTGCATGCTCGATAGGAGTAACTGAACATGCTTTGGAATTTGCAGATACGTAGAAATGATATTTTGGAACGCGGGGGACGGGAAGTGAGGTTATGTGGAAAACAATTTTTTTCAACAATTTTATAAAGCCTTACTTCTATAATACACGTTCTATAACGATTTTGAGCGAATTTTTGGAATCTACATGGTCAAATTAGTAGATATACAACTTAAAAGAGAACGGGGAGCCTAAACTCTGGGTTTTGAAAATTTGAAATTCAAAATCAAAAGTTTCGCTATAATTGCAAGTACACGGTTACAGTTAAACCTTCGTAGAGTCTACAATAATGAGAATTTTCATTTCAAATTTGAAATGCATGCTCGATAGGAGTTACTAAACATGCTATCACATTTGCAGACACGTAGGAATAGTATTTTGAAAACGCGGTAGACGGGAAGTGAGATTATATAGAAAATAGACACCAAAACGACAATTTATTCAAAGTTCAATTGGTTATATCGGACAAACTGAATTTCCTACACACGTTTCATGCATATTTTTGGAATCTACGATATTGAATTAGTCGATATACGATTTGAAACTTAACAGCCAACATAAACTCTGGATTTAGAAAATTTGAAATTCAAAATTACAAGTCGCGCTATAATTGCAAGTACACGGTGACAGTTAAACCTTCGTAGAGTCTACAATAATGAGAATTTTGATTTCAAATTTGAAATGCATGCTCGATAGGAGTGACTAAACATGCTATCAAATTTGCAGACACGTAGAAGTAATATTTTCGAAACGCGGTGGACGGGCAGTGAGATTATGTGGAAACCAATTTTTTGACAATTTTATAAAGTCTTACTTCTATACTACACGCTCTACAAAAATTTTAAGCAAATTTTTGGAATCTACATGGTCAAATTAGTAGTTAAACACCTTAAAAGTGAAGAGGGAACCTAAACTCTGGATTTTGAAAATTTGAAATTCAAAATCACAAGTCTCGCTATAATTGCAAGTACACAGGGACAGTTAAACCTTCGTAGAGTCTACAATAATGAGAAGTTTGATTTCAAATTTGAACTGCATGCTCGATAGGAGTGACTAAACATTCTTTTGAATTTACAGACACGTAGAAGTGATATTTTAGAAACGCGGTGGACGGGCGGTGAGATTATGTGGAAATCAATTTTTTTCAACAATTTTATAAAGTCTAACTTCTATAATACATGTTCTACAATTAGCAAATTTCTGGAATCTACGATGTCGAATTAGTCGATATACGATTTAAAACTTAACAGCCAACATGAACTCTGGATTTTGAAAATTTGAAATTCAAAATCACAAGTCTCGCTATAATTGCAAGTACACGGTTACAGTGAAACCTTCGTAGAATCTACAATAATGAAAATTTTGATTTCAAATTTGAACTGCATGCTCGATAGGAGTGACTGAACATGCTATGACATTTGCAGACACGTAGAAATAGTATTTTGGAAACGCTGTAGACGGGAAGTGAGATTATATAGAAAATAGACACCAAAACGATAAATTATTCAAAGTTCAATTGGTTATATCGGACAAACTGAATATCCTACACACGTTTTATGCAGATTTTTGGAATCTACGATATTGAGTTAGTCGATATACGATTTAAAACTCAACAGCCAACATAAACTCTGGATTTTGAAAATTTGAAATTCAAAATCACAAGTCTCGCTATAATTGGAAGTACACGGTGACAGTTAAACCTTCGTAGAGTTCACAATAATAAGAGTTTTGATTTCAAATTTAATCTGCATGCTTGATGGGAAAGGCTAAACATGCTATCAAATTTGCAGACACGTAGAAGTAATATTTTGGAAACGCGGTGGACGGGAACTGAGGTTATGTCGAAAACAATTTTTTCAACAATTTTATAAAGTCTAACCTCTATAATACACGTTCTACAATTATTTTGAGCAAATTTTTGGAATCTACGAGGTCGAATTAGACGATATACGATTCAAAACTTAACAGCCAACATAAACTCTGGATTTTGAAAATTTGAAATTCAAAATCACAAGTCTCGCTATAATTGCAAGTACACGGTGACAGTTAAACCTTCGTAGAGTTCACAATAATGGGAATTTTGATTTAAAATTTGAACTGCATGCTCGATAGGAGTAACTGAACATGCTTTGGAATTTGCAGATACGTAGAAATGATATTTTGGAACGCGGGGGACGGGAAGTGAGGTTATGTGGAAAACAATTTTTTTCAACAATTTTATAAAGCCTTACTTCTATAATACACGTTCTATAACGATTTTGAGCGAATTTTTGGAATCTACATGGTCAAATTAGTAGATATACAACTTAAAAGAGAACGGGGAGCCTAAACTCTGGGTTTTGAAAATTTGAAATTCAAAATCAAAAGTTTCGCTATAATTGCAAGTACACGGTTACAGTTAAACCTTCGTAGAGTCTACAATAATGAGAATTTTCATTTCAAATTTGAACTGCATGCTCGATAGGAGCTACTAAACATGCTATCACATTTGCAGACACGTAGGAATAGTATTTTGAAAACGCGGTAGACGGGAAGTGAGATTATATAGAAAATAGACACCAAAACGACAATTTATTCAAAGTTCAATTGGTTATATCGGACAAACTGAATTTCCTACACACGTTTTATGCATATTTTTGGAATCTACGATATTGAATTAGTCGATATACGATTTGAAACTTAACAGCCAACATAAACTCTGGATTTAGAAAATTTGAAATTCAAAATCACAAGTCGCGCTATAATTGCAAGTACACGGTGACAGTTAAACCTTCGTAGAGTCTACAATAATGAGAATTTTGATTTCAAATTTGAAATGCATGCTCGATAGGAGTGACTAAACATGCTATCAAATTTGCAGACACGTAGAAGTAATATTTTCGAAACGCGGTGGACGGGCAGTGAGATTATGTGGAAACCAATTTTTTAACAATTTTATAAAGTCTTGAAATGCATGCTCGATAGGAGTGACTGAAATGCTATGACATTTGCAGACACGTAGAAATAGTATTTTGAAAACGTGGTGGACGGGAACTGAGGTTATGTGGAAAACAATTTTTTCAACAATTTTATAAAGTCTAACTTCTATAATAAACGTTCTACAATTATTTTGAGCAAATTTTTGGAATCTACGAGGTCGAATTAGACGATATAGGATTCAAAACTTAACAGCCAACATAAACTCTGGATTTTGAAAATTTGAAATTCAAAATCACAAGTCTCGCTATAATTGCAAGTACACGGTGACAGTTAAACCTTCGTAGAGTTTACAATAATGGGAATTTTGATTTAAAATTTGAACTGCATGCTCGATAGGAGTAACTGAACATGCTTTGAAATTTGCAGATACGTAGAAATGATATTTTGGAACGCGAGGGACGGGAAGTGAGGTTATGTGGAAAACAATTTTTTTCAACAATTTTATAAAGCCTTACTTCTATAATACACGTTCTATAACGATTTTGAGCGAATTTTTGGAATCTACATGATCAAATTAGTAGATATACAACTTAAAAGAGAACGGGGAGCCTAAACTCTGGGTTTTGAAAATTTGAAATTCAAAATCAAAAGTTTCGCTATAATTGCAAGTACACGGTTACAGTTAAACCTTCGTAGAGTCTACAATAATGAGAATTTTCATTTCAAATTTGAACTGCATGCTCGATAGGAGTGACTGAACATGCTTTGACATTTGCAGACACGTAGAAATAGTATTTTCAAAACGCGGTAGACGGGAAGTGAGATTATATAGAAAATAGACACCAAAACGACAAATTATTCAAAGTTCAATTGGTTATATCGGACAAACTGAATTTCCTACACACGTTTTATGCAGATTTTTGGAATCTACGATATTGAGTTAGTCGATATACGATTTAAAACTCAACAGCCAACATAAACTCTGGATTTTGAAAATTTGAAATTCAAAATCACAAGTCTCGCTATAATTGGAAGTACACGGTGACAGTTAAACCTTCGTAGAGTCTACAATAATAGGAATTTTGATTTCAAATTTAATCTGCATGCTTGATAGGAGTGGCTAAACATGCTATCAAATTTGCAGACACGTAGAAGTAATATTTTGGAAACGCGGTGGACAGGAACTGAGGTTATGTCGAAAACAATTTTTTCAACAATTTTATAAAGTCTAACTTCTATAATACACGTTCTACAATTATTTTGAGCAAATTTTTGGAATCTACGAGGTCGAATTAGACGATATACGATTCAAAACTTAACAGCCAACATAAACTCTGGATTTTGAAAATTTGAAATTCAAAATCACAAGTCTCGCTATAATTGCAAGTACACGGTGACAGTTAAACCTTCGTAGAGTTCACAATAATGGGAATTTTGATTTAAAATTTGAACTGCATGCTCGATAGGAGTAACTGAACATGCTTTGAAATTTGCAGATACGTAGAATTGATATTTTGGAACGCGGGGGACCGGAAGTGAGGTTATGTGGAAAACAATTTTTTTCAACAATTTTATAAAGCCTTACTTCTATAATACACGTTCTATAACGATTTTGAGCGAATTTTTGGAATCTACATGGTCAAATTAGTAGATATACAACTTAAAAGAGAACGGGGAGCCTAAACTCTGGGTTTTGAAAATTTGAAATTCAAAATCAAAAGTTTCGCTATAATTGCAAGTACACGGTTACAGTTAAACCTTCGTAGAGTCTACAATAATGAGAATTTTCATTTCAAATTTGAACTGCATGCTCGATAGGAGTGACTAAACATGCTATGACATTTGCAGACACGTAGGAATAGTATTTTGAAAACGCGGTAGACGGGAAGTGAGATTATATAGAAAATAGACACCAAAACGACAATTTATTCAAAGTTCAATTGGTTATATCGGACAAACTGAATTTCCTACACACGTTTTATGCATATTTTTGGAATCTACGATATTGAATTAGTCGATATACGATTTGAAACTTAACAGCCAACATAAACTCTGGATTTAGAAAATTTGAAATTCAAAATCACAAGTCGCGCTATAATTGCAAGTACACGGTGACAGTTAAACCTTCGTAGAGTCTACAATAATGAGAATTTTGATTTCAAATTTGAAATACATGCTCGATAGGAGTGACTAAACATGCTATCAAATTTGCAGACACGTAGAAGTAATATTTTCGAAACGCGGTGGACGGGCAGTGAGATTATGTGGAAACCAATTTTTTAACAATTTTATAAAGTCTTGAAATGCATGCTCGATAGGAGTGACTGAAATGCTATGACATTTGCAGACACGTAGAAATAGTATTTTGAAAACGTGGTGGACGGGAACTGAGGTTATGTGGAAAACAATTTTTTCAACAATTTTATAAAGTCTAACTTCTATAATACACGTTCTACAATTATTTTGAGCAAATTTTTGGAATCTACGAGGTCGAATTAGACGATATACGATTCAAAACTTAACAGCCAACATAAACTCTGGATTTTGAAAATTTGAAATTCAAAATCACAAGTCTCGCTATAATTGCAAGTACACGGTGACAGTTAAACCTTCGTAGAGGTTACAATAATGGGAATTTTGATTTAAAATTTGAACTGCATGCTCGATAGGAGTAACTGAACATGCTTTGAAATTTGCAGATACGTAGAAATGATATTTTGGAACGCGGGGGACGGGAAGTGAGGTTATGTGGAAAACAATTTTTTTCAACAATTTTATAAAGCCTTACTTCTATAATACACGTTCTATAACGATTTTGAGCGAATTTTTGGAATCTACATGGTCAAATTAGTAGATATACAACTTAAAAGAGAACGGGGAGCCTAAACTCTGGGTTTTGAAAATTTGAAATTCAAAATAAAAAGTTTCGCTATAATTGCAAGTACACGGTTACAGTTAAACCTTCGTAGAGTCTACAATAATGAGAATTTTCATTTCAAATTTGAACTGCATGCTCGATAGGAGTGACTGAACATGCTTTGACATTTGCAGACACGTAGGAATAGTATTTTGAAAACGCGGTAGACGGGAAGTGAGATTATATAGAAAATAGACACCAAAACGACAATTTATTCAAAGTTCAATTGGTTATATCGGACAAACTGAATTTCCTACACACGTTTTATGCATATTTTTGGAATCTACGATATTGAATTAGTCGATATACGATTTGAAACTTAACAGCCAACATAAACTCTGGATTTAGAAAATTTGAAATTCAAAATCACAAGTCGCGCTATAATTGCAAGTACACGGTGACAGTTAAACCTTCGTAGAGTCTACAATAATGAGAATTTTGATTTCAAATTTGAAATACATGCTCGATAGGAGTGACTAAACATGCTATCAAATTTGCAGACACGTAGAAGTAATATTTTCGAAACGCGGTGGACGGGCAGTGAGATTATGTGGAAACCAATTTTTTAACAATTTTATAAAGTCTTGAAATGCATGCTCGATAGGAGTGACTGAAATGCTATGACATTTGCAGACACGTAGAAATAGTATTTTGAAAACGTGGTGGACGGGAACTGAGGTTATGTGGAAAACAATTTTTTCAACAATTTTATAAAGTCTAACTTCTATAATACACGTTCTACAATTATTTTGAGCAAATTTTTGGAATCTACGAGGTCGAATTAGACGATATACGATTCAAAACTTAACAGCCAACATAAACTCTGGATTTTGAAAATTTGAAATTCAAAATCACAAGTCTCGCTATAATTGCAAGTACACGGTGACAGTTAAACCTTCGTAGAGGTTACAATAATGGGAATTTTGATTTAAAATTTGAACTGCATGCTCGATAGGAGTAACTGAACATGCTTTGAAATTTGCAGATACGTAGAAATGATATTTTGGAACGCGGGGGACGGGAAGTGAGGTTATGTGGAAAACAATTTTTTTCAACAATTTTATAAAGCCTTACTTCTATAATACACGTTCTATAACGATTTTGAGCGAATTTTTGGAATCTACATGGTCAAATTAGTAGATATACAACTTAAAAGAGAACGGGGAGCCTAAACTCTGGGTTTTGAAAATTTGAAATTCAAAATAAAAAGTTTCGCTATAATTGCAAGTACACGGTTACAGTTAAACCTTCGTAGAGTCTACAATAATGAGAATTTTCATTTCAAATTTGAACTGCATGCTCGATAGGAGTGACTGAACATGCTTTGACATTTGCAGACACGTAAAAATAGTATTTTCAAAACGCGGTAGACGGGAAGTGAGATTATATAGAAAATAGACACCAAAACGACAAATTATTCAAAGTTCAATTGGTTATATCGGACAAACTGAATTTCCTACACACGTTTTATGCATATTTTTGGAATCTACGATATTGAGTTAGTCGATATACGATTTGAAACTTAACAGCCAACATAAACTCTGGATTTTGAAAATTTGAAATTCAAAATCACAAGTCTCGCTATAATTGCAAGTACACGGGGACAGTTAAACCTTCGTAGAGTCTACAATAATGGGAATTTTGATTTAAAATTTGAACTGCATGCTCGATAGGAGTGACTGAACATGCTATGACATTTGCAGACACGTAGAAATAGTATTTTGGAAACGCGGTAGACGGGAAGTGAGATTATATAGAAAATAGACACCAAAACGACAAATTATTCAAAGTTCAATTGGTTATATCGGACAAACTGAATATCCTACACACGTTTTATGCAGATTTTTGGAATCTACGATATTGAGTTAGTCGATATACGATTTAAAGCTCAACAGCCAACATAAACTCTGGATTTTGAAAATTTGAAATTCAAAATCACAAGTCTCGCTATAATTGGAAGTACACGGTGACAGTTAAACCTTCGTAGAGTCTACAATAATAGGAATTTTGATTTCAAATTTAATCTGCATGCTCGATAGGAGTGGCTAAACATGCTATCAAATTTGCAGACACGTAGAAGTAATATTTTGGAAACGCGGTGGACAGGAACTGAGGTTATGTCGAAAACAATTTTTTCAACAATTTTATAAAGTCTAACTTCTATAATACACGTTCTACAATTATTTTGAGCAAATTTTTGGAATCTACGAGGTCGAATTAGACGATATACGATTAAAAACTTAACAGCCAACATAAACTCTGGATTTTGAAAATTTGAAATTCAAAATCACAAGTCTCGCTATAATTGCAAGTACACGGTGACAGTTAAACCTTCGTAGAGTTCACAATAATGGGAATTTTGATTTAAAATTTGAACTGCATGCTCGATAGGAGTAACTGAACATGCTTTGAAATTTGCAGATACGTAGAAATGATATTTTGGAACGCGGGGGACGGGAAGTGAGGTTATGTGGAAAACAATTTTTTTCAACAATTTTATAAAGCCTTACTTCTATAATACACGTTCTATAACGATTTTTAGCGAATTTTTGGAATCTACATGGTCAAATTAGTAGATATACAACTTAAAAGAGAACGGGGAGCCTAAACTCTGGGTTTTGAAAATTTGAAATTCAAAATCAAAAGTTTCGCTATAATTGCAAGTACACGGTTACAGTTAAACCTTCGTAGAGTCTACAATAATGAGAATTTTCATTTCAAATTTGAACTGCATGCTCGATAGGAGTGGCTCAACATGCTATGACATTTGCAGACACGTAGGAATAGTATTTTGAAAACGCTATAGACGGGAAGTGAGATTATATAGAAAATAGACACCAAAACGACAATTTATTCAAAGTTCAATTGGTTATATCGGACAAACTGAATTTCCTACACACGTTTTATGCATATTTTTGGAATCTACGATATTGAATTAGTCGATATACGATTTGAAACTTAACAGCCAACATAAACTCTGGATTTAGAAAATTTGAAATTCAAAATCACAAGTCGCGCTATAATTGCAAGTACACGGTGACAGTTAAACCTTCGTAGAGTCTACAATAATGAGAATTTTGATTTCAAATTTGAAATGCATGCTCGATAGGAGTGACTAAACATGCTATCAAATTTGCAGACACGTAGAAGTAATATTTTCGAAACGCGGTGGACGGGCAGTGAGATTATGTGGAAACCAATTTTTTAACAATTTTATAAAGTCTTGAAATGCATGCTCGATAGGAGTGACTGAAATGCTATGACATTTGCAGACACGTAGAAATAGTATTTTGAAAACGTGGTGGACGGGAACTGAGGTTATGTGGAAAACAATTTTTTCAACAATTTTATAAAGTCTAACTTCTATAATACACGTTCTACAATTATTTTGAGCAAATTTTTGGAATCTACGAGGTCGAATTAGACGATATACGATTCAAAACTTAACAGCCAACATAAACTCTGGATTTTGAAAATTTGAAATTCAAAATCACAAGTCTCGCTATAATTGCAACTACACGGTGACAGTTAAACCTTCGTAGAGTTTACAATAATGGGAATTTTGATTTAAAATTTGAACAGCATGCTCGATAGGAGTAACTGAACATGCTTTGAAATTTGCAGATACGTAGAAATGATATTTTGGAACGCGGGGGACGGGAAGTGAGGTTATGTGGAAAACAATTTTTTTCAACAATTTTATAAAGCCTTACTTCTATAATACACGTTCTATAACGATTTTGAGCGAATTTTTGGAATCTACATGGTCAAATTAGTAGATATACAACTTAAAAGAGAACGGGGAGCCTAAACTCTGGGTTTTGAAAATTTGAAATTCAAAATCAAAAGTTTCGCTATAATTGCAAGTACACGGTTACAGTTAAACCTTCGTAGAGTCTACAATAATGAGAATTTTCATTTCAAATTTGAACTGCATGCTCGATAGGAGTGACTAAACATGCTATGACATTTGCAGACACGTAGGAATAGTATTTTGAAAACGCGGTAGACGGGAAGTGAGATTATATAGAAAATAGACACCAAAACGACAATTTATTCAAAGTTCAATTGGTTATATCGGACAAACTGAATTTCCTACACACGTTTTATGCATATTTTTGGAATCTACGATATTGAATTAGTCGAAATACGATTCAAAACTTAACAGCCAACATAAACTCTGGATTTTGAAAATTTGAAATTCAAAATCACAAGTCTCGCTATAATTGGAAGTACACGGTGACAGTTAAACCTTCGTAGAGTCTACAATAATGAAAATTTTGATTTCAAATTTGAACTGCATGCTCTATAGGAGTGACTGAACATGCTATGACATTTGCAGACACGTAGAAATAGTATTTTGGAAACGCGGTAGACGGGAAGTGAGATTATATAGAAAATAGACACCAAAACGATAAATTATTCAAAGTTCAATTGGTTATATCGGACAAACTGAATATCCTACACACGTTTTATGCAGATTTTTGGGATCTACGATATTGACTTAGTCGATATACGATTTAAAACTCAACAGCCAACATAAACTCTGGATTTTGAAAATTTGAAATTCAAAATCACAAGTCTCGCTATAATTGGAAGTACACGGTGACAGTTAAACCTTCGTAGAGTTTACAATAATGGGAATTTTGATTTAAAATTTGAACTGCATGCTCGATAGGAGTAACTGAACATGCTTTGAAATTTGCAGATACGTAGAAATGATATTTTTGAACGCGGGGGACGGGAAGTGAGGTTATGTGGAAAACAATTTTTTTCAACAATTTTATAAAGCCTTACTTCTATAATACACTTTCTATAACGATTTTGAGCGAATTTTTGGAATCTACATGGTCAAATTAGTAGATATACAACTTAAAAGAGAA
This sequence comes from Galeruca laticollis, assembly GCA_963921935.1. Taxonomy (NCBI): domain Eukaryota; kingdom Metazoa; phylum Arthropoda; class Insecta; order Coleoptera; family Chrysomelidae; genus Galeruca; species Galeruca laticollis. The sequence continues at coordinate 256,857,513 of OY998175.1, read as the reverse complement.
AGGGGAGCCTAAACTCTGGGTTTTGAAAATTTGAAATTCAAAATCAAAAGTTTCGCTATAATTGCAAGTACACGGTTACAGTTAAACCTTCGTAGAGTCTACAATAATGAGAATTTTCATTTCAAATTTGAACTGCATGCTCGATAGGAGTGACTAAACATGCTATTAAATTTGCAGACACGTAAAAATAGTATTTTGAAAACGCGGTAGACGGGAAGTGAGATTATATAGAAAATAGACACCAAAACGACAAATTATTCAAAGTTCAATTAGTTATATCACACATTTTATGCGGATTTTTAGAATCTACGATATTGAATTAGTCGATATACGATTTAAAACTTAACAGCCAACATAAACTCTGGATTTTGAAAATTTGAAATTCAAAATCACAAGTCTCGCTATAATTGGAAGTACACGGTGACAGTTAAACCTTCGTAGAGTTTACAATAATGGGAATTTTGATTTAAAATTTGAACTGCATGCTCGATAGGAGTAACTGAACATGCTTTGAAATTTGCAGATACGTAGAAATGATATTTTTGAACGCGGGGGACGGGAAGTGAGGTTATGTGGAAAACAATTTTTTTCAACAATTCTATAAAGCCTTACTTCTATAATACACTTTCTATAACGATTTTGAGCGAATTTTTGGAATCTACATGGTCAAATTAGTAGATATACAACTTAAAAGAGAAAGGGGAGCCTAAACTCTGGGTTTTGAAAATTTGAAATTCAAAATCAAAAGTTTCGCTATAATTGCAAGTACACGGTTACAGTTAAACCTTCGTAGAGTCTACAATAATGAGAATTTTCATTTCAAATTTGAACTGCATGCGCGATAGGAGTGACTAAACATGCTATGAAATTTGCAGACACGTAAAAATAGTATTTTGAAAACGCGGTAGACGGGAAGTGAGATTATATAGAAAATAGACACCAAAACGACAAATTATTCAAAGTTCAATTATTTATATCACACATTTTATGCGGATTTTTAGAATCTACGAGGTCGAATTAGTCGATATACGATTTAAAACTTAACAGCCAACATAAACTCTGGATTTTGAAAATTTGAAATTCAAAATCACAAGTCTCGCTATAATTGCAAGTACACGGTGACAGTTAAACCTTCGTAGAGTCTACAATAATGGGAATTTTGATTTCAAATTTGATCTGCATGCTCGATAGGAGTGACTGAACATGCTATCAAATTTGCAGACACGTAGGAGTAATATTTTGGAAACGCGGTGGACGGGAACTGAGATTATGTGGAAAACAATTTTTTCAACAATTTTATAAAGTCTAACTTCTATAATACACGTTCTACAATTATTTTGAGCAAATTTTTGGAATCTACGAGGTCGAATTAGTCGATATACGATTTAAAACTTAACAGCCAACATAAACTCTGGATTTTGAAAATTTGAAATTCAAAATCACAAGTCTCGCTATAATTGGAAGTACACGGTGACAGTTAAACCTTCGTAGAGTCTACAATAATAGGAATTTTGATTTCAAATTTAATCTGCATGCTTGATAGGAGTGGCTAAACATGCTATCAAATTTGCAGACACGTAGAAGTAATATTTTGGAAACGCGGTGGACAGGAACTGAGGTTATGTCGAAAACAATTTTTTCAACAATTTTATAAAGTCTAACTTCTATAATACACGTTCTACAATTATTTTGAGCAAATTTTTGGAATCTACGAGGTCGAATTAGACGATATACGATTAAAAACTTAACAGCCAACATAAACTCTGGATTTTGAAAATTTGAAATTCAAAATCACAAGTCTCGCTATAATTGCAAGTACACGGTGACAGTTAAACCTTCGTAGAGTTCACAATAATGGTAATTTTGATTTAAAATTTGAACTGCATGCTCGATAGGAGTAACTGAACATGCTTTGAAATTTGCAGATACGTAGAAATGATATTTTGGAACGCGGGGGACGGGAAGTGAGGTTATGTGGAAAACAATTTTTTTCAACAATTTTATAAAGCCTTACTTCTATAATACACGTTCTATAACGATTTTGAGCGAATTTTTGGAATCTACATGGTCAAATTAGTAGATATACAACTTAAAAGAGAACGGGGAGCCTAAACTCTGGGTTTTGAAAATTTGAAATTCAAAATCAAAAGTTTCGCTATAATTGCAAGTACACGGTTACAGTTAAACCTTCGTAGAGTCTACAATAATGAGAATTTTCATTTCAAATTTGAACTGCATGCTCGATAGGAGTGACTAAACATGCTATGACATTTGCAGACACGTAGGAATAGTATTTTGAAAACGCTATAGACGGGAAGTGAGATTATATAGAAAATAGACACCAAAACGACAATTTATTCAAAGTTCAATTGGTTATATCGGACAAACTGAATTTCCTACACACGTTTTATGCATATTTTTGGAATCTACGATATTGAATTAGTCGATATACGATTTGAAACTTAACAGCCAACATAAACTCTGGATTTAGAAAATTTGAAATTCAAAATCACAAGTCGCGCTATAATTGCAAGTACACGGTGACAGTTAAACCTTCGTAGAGTCTACAATAATGAGAATTTTGATTTCAAATTTGAAATGCATGCTCGATAGGAGTGACTAAACATGCTATCAAATTTGCAGACACGTAGAAGTAATATTTTCGAAACGCGGTGGACGGGCAGTGAGATTATGTGGAAACCAATTTTTTAACAATTTTATAAAGTCTTGAAATGCATGCTCGATAGGAGTGACTGAAATGCTATGACATTTGCAGACACGTAGAAATAGTATTTTGAAAACGTGGTGGACGGGAACTGAGGTTATGTGGAAAACAATTTTTTCAACAATTTTATAAAGTCTAACTTCTATAATACACGTTCTACAATTATTTTGAGCAAATTTTTGGAATCTACGAGGTCGAATTAGACGATATACGATTCAAAACTTAACAGCCAACATAAACTCTGGATTTTGAAAATTTTAAATTCAAAATCACAAGTCTCGCTATAATTGCAAGTACACGGTTACAGTGAAACCTTCGTAGAATCTACAATAATGAGAATTTTGATTTCAAATTTGAACTGCATGCTCGATAGGAGTGACAGAACATGCAATGAAATTTGCAGACACGTAGAAATAGTAGTTTGAAAACGCGGTAGACGGGAAGTGAGATTATATAGAATTAGTCGATATACGATTTAAAACTTAACAGCCAACATAAACTCTGGATTTTGAAAATTTGAAATTCAAAATCACAAGTCTCGCTATAATTGCAAGTACACGGTGACAGTTAAACCTTCGTAGAGTCTATAGAGTCCTAGATAGGAGTGACTGAACATGCTATGACATTTGCAGACACGTAGAAATAGTATTTTGAAAACGCGGTAGACGGGAATTGAGATTATATAGAAAATAGACACCAAAACGACAAACTATTGAAAGTTCAATTGGTTATATCGGACAAACTGAATATCCTACACACGTTTTATGCAGATTTTTGGAATCTACGATATTTAATTAGTCGATATACGATTTGAAACTTAACAGCCAACATAAACTCTGGATTTTGAAAATTTGAAATTCAAAATCACAAGTCTCGCTATAATTGCAAGTACACGGTGACAGTTAAACCTTCGTAGAGTTTACAATAATGGGAATTTTGATTTCAAATTTGAACTGCATGCTCGATAGGAGTGACTGAACATGCTATGACATTTGCAGACACGTAGAAATAGTATTTTGGAAACGCGGTAGACGAGAAGTGAGATTATATAGAAAATAGACACCAAAACGATAAATTATTCAAAGTTCAATTGGTTATATCGGACAAACTGAATATCCTACACACGTTTTATGCAGATTTTTGGAATCTACGATATTGAGTTAGTCGAAATACGATTTAAAACTTAACAGCCAACATAAACTCTGGATTTTGAAAATTTGAAATTCAAAATCACAAGTCTCGCTATAATTGGAAGTACACGGTGACAGTTAAACCTTCGTAGAGTCTACAATAATAGGAATTTTGATTTCAAATTTAATCTGCATGCTTAATAGGAGTGACTTAACATGCTGTCAAATTTGCAGACACGTAGACGTAATATTTTGGAAACGCGGTGGACGGGAACTGAGGTTATGTGGAAAACAATTTTTTCCAACAATTTTATAAAGTCTAACTTCTATAATACACGTTCTACAATTATTTTGAGCAAATTTTTGGAATCTACGAGGTCGAATTAGTCGATATACGATTTAAAACTTAACAGCCAACATAAACTCTGGATTTTGAAAATTTGAAATTCAAAATCACAAGTCTCGCTATAATTGCAAGTACACGGTGACAGTTAAACCTTCGTAGAGTTTACAATAATGGGAATTTTGATTTAAAATTTGAACTGCATGCTCGATAGGAGTGACTAAACATGCCATGATATTTGCAGACACGTAGAAATAGTATTTTCAAAACGCGGTAGACGGGAAGTGAGATTATATAGAAAATAGACACCAAAACGATAAATTATTCAAAGTTCAATTGGTTATATCGGACAAACTGAATTTCCTACACACGTTTTATGCATATTTTTGGAATCTACGATATTGAATTAGTCGATATACGATTTGAAACTTAACAGCCAACATAAACTCTGGATTTAGAAAATTTGAAATTCAAAATCACAAGTCTCGCTATAATTGCAAGTACACTATGACAGTTAAACCTTCGTAGAGTTTACAATAATGGGAATTTTGATTCAAAATTTGAACTGCATGCTCGATAGGAGTGACTGAACATGCTATGACATTTGCAGACACGTAGGAATAATATTTTGAAAACGCGGTAGACGGGAAGTGAGATTATATAGAATATAGACACCAAAACGACAATTTATTCAAAGTTCAATTGGTTATATCGGACAAACTGAATTTCCTACACACGTTTTATGCATATTTTTGGAATCTACGATATTAAATTAGTCGATATACGATTTGAAACTTAACAGCCAACATAAACTCTGGATTTAGAAAATTTGAAATTCAAAATCACAAGTCGCGCTATAATTGCAAGTACACGGTGACAGTTAAACCTTCGTAGAGTCTACAATAATGAGAATTTTGATTTCAAATTTGAAATGTATGCTCGATAGGAGTGACTGAACATGCTATCAAATTTGCAGACACGTAGAAGTAATATTTTCGAAACGCAGTGGACGGGCAGTGAGATTATGTGGAAACCAATTTTTTAACAATTTTATAAAGTCTTGAAATGCATGCTCGATAGGAGTAACTGAAATGCTATGACATTTGCAGACACGTAGAAATAGTATTTTGAAAACGCGGTGGACGGGAACTGAGGTTATGTGGAAAACAATTTTTCCAACAATTTTATAAAGTCTAACTTCTATAATACACTTTCTACAATTATTTTGAGCAAATTTCTGGAATCTACGAGGTCGAATTAGTCGATATACGATTTGAAACTTAACAGCCAACATAAACTCTGGATTTTGAAAATTTGAAATTCGAAATCACAGGTCTCGCTATAATTGCAAGTACACGGTGACAGTTAAACCTTCGTAGAGTTTACAATAATGGGAATTTTGATTTAAAATTTGAACTGCATGCTCGATAGGAGTAACTGAACATGCTTTGAAATTTGCAGATACGTAGAAATGATATTTTGGAACGCGGGGGACGGGAACTGAGGTTATGTGGAAAACAATTTTTTCAACAATTTTATAAAGTCTAACTTCTATAATACACGTTCTACAACAATTTTAAGCGAATTTTTGGAATCTACATGGTCAAATTAGTAGACATACAACTTAAAAGAGAACGGGGAGCCTAAACTCTGGGTTTTGAAAATTTGAAATTCAAAATCAAAAGTTTCGCTATAATTGCAAGTACACGGTTACAGTTAAACCTTCGTAGAGTCTACAATAATGAGAATTTTCATTTCAAATTTGAACTGCATGCTCGATAGGAGTGACAGAACATGCTATGAAATTTGCAGACACGTAGAAATAGTATTTTGAAAACGCGGTAGACGGGAAGTGAGATTATATAGAAAATAGACACCAAAACGACAAATTATTCAAAGTTCAATTAGTTATATCACACATTTTATGCGGATTTTTAGAATCTACGAGGTCGAATTAGTCGATATACGATTTAAAACTTAACAGCCAACATAAACTCTGGATTTTGAAAATTTGAAATTCAAAATCACAAGTCACGCTATAATTGCAAGTACACGGTGACAGTGAAACCTTCGTAGAATCTACAATAATGAGAATTTTGATTCCAAATTTGAACTGCATGCTAGATAGGAGTGACTGAACATGCTATGACATTTGCAGACACGTAGAAATAGTATTTTGAAAACGCGGTAGACGGGAATTGAGATTATATAGAAAATAGACACCAAAACGACAAACTATTGAAAGTTCAATTGGTTATATCGGACAAACTGAGTATCCTACACACGTTTTATGCAGATTTTTGGAATCTACGATATTGAATTAGTCGATATACGATTTGAAACTTATTAGCCAACATAAACTCTGGATTTTGAAAATTTGAAATTCAAAATCACAAGTCCCGCTATAATTGGAAGTACACGGTGACAGTTAAACCTTCGTAGAGTCTACAATAATGGGAAGTTTGATTTAAAATTTGAACTGCATGCTCGATAGGAGTGACTTAACATGCTATAGAATTTGCAGACACGTAGAAGTAATATTTTGGAAACGCGGTGGACGGGAACTGAGATTATGTGGAAAACAATATTTTCAACAATTTTCTAAAGTCTAACTTCTATAATACACGTTCTACAATTATTTTGAGCAAATTTTTGGAATCTACGAGGTCGAATTAGTCGATATACGATTTAAAACTTAACAGCCAACATAAACTCTGGATTTTGAAAATTTGAAATTCAAAATCACTAGTCTCGCTATAATCGCAAATACACGGTGACAGTTAAACCTTCGTAGAGTCTACAATGATGAGAATTTTGATTTCAAATTTGAAATGCATGCTCGATAGGAGCGACTAAACATGCTATCAAATTTGCAGACACGTAGAAGTGATATTTTCGAAACGCGGTGGACGGGCAGTGAGATTATGTGGAAACCAATTTTTTAACAATTTTATAGAGTCTTACTTCTATACTACAAGTTCTAGAACAATTTTGAGCAAATTTTTAGAATCTGCATGGTCAAATTAGTAGATATACAACTTAAAAGTGAACGGGGAGCCTAAACTCTGGATTTTGTAAATTTGAAATTCAAAATCACAAGTCTCGCTATAATTGCAAGTACATGGTAACAGTTAAACCTTCGTAGAGTCTACAATAATGAGAATTTTGATTTCAAATTTGAACTGCATGCTCGATAGGAGCGACTAAACATGCTATCAAATTTGCAGACACGTAGAAGTGATATTTTAGAAACGCGGTGGACGGGCGGTGAGATTATGTGGAAATCAATTTTTTTCAACAATTTTATGAAGTCTAACTTCTATAATACACGTTCTACAATTATTATGAGCAAATTTTTGGAATCTACGATGTCGAATTAGTCGATATACGTTTTAAAACTTAACAGCCAACATAAACTCTGGATTTTGAAAATTTGAAATTCAAAATCACAAGTCTCGCTATAATTGCAAGTACACGGTTACAGTGAAACCTTCGTAGAATCTACAATAATGAGAATTTTGATTTCAAATTTGAACTGCATGCTCGATAGGAGTAACTGAACATGCTTTGAAATTTGCAGATACGTAGAAATGATATTTTGGAACCCGGGGGATGGGAAGTGAGGTTATGTGGAAAACAATTTTTTTCAACAATTTTATAAAGCCTAACTTCTATAATACACGTTCTACAACAATTTTGAGCGAATTTTTGGAATCTACATGGTCAAATTAGTAGACATACAACTTAAAAGAGAACGGGGAGCCTAAACTCTGGGTTTTGAAAATTTGAAATTCAAAATCAAAAGTTTCGCTATAATTGCAAGTACACGGTTACAGTTAAACCTTCGTAGAGTCTACAATAATGAGAATTTTCATTTCAAATTTGATCTGCATGCTCGATAGGAGTGACTGAACATGCTATCAAATTTGCAGACACGTAGAAGTAATATTTTGGAAACGCGGTGGACGGGAACTGAGGTTATGTGGAAAACAATTTTTTCAACAATTTTATAAAGTCTAACTTCTATAACAGCAAACATAAACTCTGGATTTGTAAAATTTGAAATTCAAAATCACAAGTCTCGCTATAATTGGAAGTACACGGTGACAGTTAAACCTTCGTAGAGTCTACAATAATGGGAAGTTTGATTTCAAATTTGAACTGCATGCTCGATAGGAGTGACTAAACATGCCATGATATTTGCAGACACGTAGAAATAGTATTTTCAAAACGCGGTAGACGGGAAGTGAGATTATATAGAAAATAGACACCAAAACGACAAATTATTCAAAGTTCAATTAGTTATATCACACATTTTATGCGGATTTTTAGAATCTACGAGGTCGAATTAGTCGATATACGATTTAAAACTTAACAGCCAACATAAACTCTGGATTTTGAAAATTTGAAATTCAAAATCACAAGTCTCGCTATAATTGCAAGTACACGGTGACAGTTAAACCTTCGTAGAGTCTACAATAATGGGAATTTTGATTTCAAATTTGATCTGCATGCTCGATAGGAGTGACTAAACATGCCATGATATTTGCAGACACGTAGAAATAGTATTTTCAAAACGCGGTAGACGGGAAGTGAGATTATATAGAAAATAGACACCAAAACGATAAATTATTCAAAGTTCAATTGGTTATATCGGACAAACTGAATTTCCTACACACGTTTTATGCATATTTTTGGAATCTACGATATTGAATTAGTCGATATACGATTTGAAACTTAACAGCCAACATAAACTCTGGATTTAGAAAATTTGAAATTCAAAATCACAAGTCTCGCTATAATTGCAAGTACACGGTGACAGTTAAACCTTCGTAGAGTTTACAATAATGGGAATTTTGATTTAAAATTTGAACTGCATGCTCGATAGGAGTGACTGAACATGCTATGACATTTGCAGACACGTAGGAATAGTATTTTGAAAACGCGGTAGACGGGAAGTGAGATTATATAGAATATAGACACCAAAACGACAATTTATTCAAAGTTCAATTGGTTATATCGGACAAACTGAATTTCCTACACACGTTTTATGCATATTTTTGGAATCTACGATATTGATTTAGTCGATATACGATTTGAAACTTAACAGCCAACATAAACTCTGGATTTAGAAAATTTGAAATTCAAAATCACAAGTCTCGCTATAATTGCAAGTACACGGTGACAGTTAAACCTTCGTAGAGTTTACAATAATGGGAATTTCGATTTAAAATTTGAACTGCATGCTCGATAGGAGTGACTTAACATGCCATGATATTTGCAGACACGTAGAAACAGTATTTTCAAAACGCGGTAGACGGGAAGTGAGATTATATAGAAAATAGACACCAAAACGATAAATTATTCAAAGTTCAATTGGTTATATCGGACAAACTGAATTTCCTACACACGTTTTATGCATATTTTTGGAATCTACGATATTGAATTAGTCGATATAGGATTTGAAACTTAACAGCGAACATAAACTCTGGATTTAGAAAATTTGAAATTCAAAATCACAAGTCTCGCTATAATTGCAAGTACACGGTGACAGTTAAACCTTCGTAGAGTTTACAATAATGGGAATTTTGATTTAAAATTTGAACTGCATGCTCGATAGGAGTGACTGAACATGCTATGACATTTGCAGACACGTAGGAATAGTATTTTGAAAACACGGTAGACGGGAAGTGAGATTATATAGAATATAGACACCAAAACGACAATTTATTCAAAGTTCAATTGGTTATATCGGACAAACTGAATTTCCTACACACGTTTCATGCATATTTTTGGAATCTACGATATTGAATTAGTCGATATACGATTTGAAACTTAACAGCCAACATAAACTCTGGATTTTGAAAATTTGAAATTCAAAATCACAAGTCTCGCTATAATTGCAAGTACACGGTGACAGTTAAACCTTCGTAGAGTCTACAATAATGGGAATTTTGATTTCAAATTTGATCTGCATGCTCGATAGGAGTGACTAAACATGCCATGATATTTGCAGACACGTAGAATTAGTATTTTCAAAACGCGGTAGACGGGAAGTGAGATTATATAGAAAATAGACACCAAAACGATAAATTATTCAAAGTTCAATTGGTTATATCGGACAAACTGAATTTCCTACACACGTTTCATGCATATTTTTGGAATCTACGATATTGAATTAGTCGATATACGATTTGAAACTTAACAGCCAACATAAACTCTGGATTTAGAAAATTTGAAATTCAAAATCACAAGTCTCGCTATAATTGCAAGTACACGGTGACAGTTAAACCTTCGTAGAGTTTACAATAATGGGAATTTTGATTTGAAATTTGAACTGCATGCTCGATAGGAGTGACTGAACATGCTATGACATTTGCAGACACGTAGGAATAGTATTTTGAAAACGCGGTAGACGGGAAGTGAGATTATATAGAATATAGACACCAAAACGACAATTTATTCAAAGTTCAATTGGTTATATCGGACAAATTGAATTTCCTACACACGTTTTATGCATATTTTTGGAATCTACGATATTGATTTAGTCGATATACGATTTGAAACTTAACAGCCAACATAAACTCTGGATTTAGAAAATTTGAAATTCAAAATCACAAGTCTCGCTATAATTGCAAGTACACGGTGACAGTTAAACCTTCGTAGAGTTTACAATAATGGGAATTTCGATTTAAAATTTGAACTGCATGCTCGATAGGAGTGACTAAACATGCCATGATATTTGCAGACACGTAGAAATAGTATTTTCAAAACGCGGTAGACGGGAAGTGAGATTATATAGAAAATAGACACCAAAACGATAAATTATTCAAAGTTCAATTGGTTATATCGGACAAACTGAATTTCCTACACACGTTTTATGCATATTTTTGGAATCTACGATATTGAATTAGTCGATATAGGATTTGAAACTTAACAGCGAACATAAACTCTGGATTTAGAAAATTTGAAATTCAAAATCACAAGTCTCGCTATAATTGCAAGTACACGGTGACAGTTAAACCTTCGTAGAGTTTACAATAATGGGAATTTTGATTTAAAATTTGAACTGCATGCTCGATAGGAGTGACTGAACATGCTATGACATTTGCAGACACGTAGGAATAGTATTTTGAAAACACGGTAGACGGGAAGTGAGATTATATAGAATATAGACACCAAAACGACAATTTATTCAAAGTTCAATTGGTTATATCGGACAAACTGAATTTCCTACACACGTTTCATGCATATTTTTGGAATCTACGATATTGAATTAGTCGATATACGATTTGAAACTTAACAGCCAACATAAACTCTGGATTTTGAAAATTTGAAATTCAAAATCACAAGTCTCGCTATAATTGCAAGTACACGGTGACAGTTAAACCTTCGTAGAGTCTACAATAATGGGAATTTTGATTTCAAATTTGATCTGCATGCTCGATAGGAGTGACTAAACATGCCATGATATTTGCAGACACGTAGAAATAGTATTTTCAAAACGCGGTAGACGGGAAGTGAGATTATATAGAAAATAGACACCAAAACGATAAATTATTCAAAGTTCAATTGGTTATATCGGACAAACTGAATTTCCTACACACGTTTTATGCATATTTTTGGAATCTACGATATTGAATTAGTCGATATACGATTCAAAACTTAACAGCGAACATAAACTCTGGATTTTGAAAATTTGAAATTCAAAATCACAAGTCTCGCTATAATTGCAAGTACACGGTGACAGTTAAACCTTCGTAGAGTTCACAATAATGGGAATTTTGATTTAAAATTTGAACTGCATGCTCGATAGGAGTAACTGAACATGCTTTGGAATTTGCAGATACGTAGAAATGATATTTTGGAACGCGGGGGACGGGAAGTGAGGTTATGTGGAAAACAATTTTTTTCAACAATTTTATAAAGCCTTACTTCTATAATACACGTTCTATAACGATTTTGAGCGAATTTTTGGAATCTACATGGTCAAATTAGTAGATATACAACTCAAAAGAGAACGGGGAGCCTAAACTCTGGGTTTTGAAAATTTGAAATTCAAAATCAAAAGTTTCGCTATAATTGCAAGTACACGGTTACAGTTAAACCTTCGTAGAGTCTACAATAATGAGAATTTTCATTTCAAATTTGAACTGCATGCTCGATAGGAGCTACTAAACATGCTATCACATTTGCAGACACGTAGGAATAGTATTTTGAAAACGCGGTAGACGGGAAGTGAGATTATATAGAAAATAGACACCAAAACGACAATTTATTCAAAGTTCAATTGGTTATATCGGACAAACTGAATTTCCTACACACGTTTTATGCATATTTTTGGAATCTACGATATTGAATTAGTCGATATACGATTTGAAACTTAACAGCCAACATAAACTCTGGATTTAGAAAATTTGAAATTCAAAATCACAAGTCGCGCTATAATTGCAAGTACACGGTGACAGTTAAACCTTCGTAGAGTCTACAATAATGAGAATTTTGATTTCAAATTTGAAATGCATGCTCGATAGGAGTGACTAAACATGCTATCAAATTTGCAGACACGTAGAAGTAATATTTTCGAAACGCGGTGGACGGGCAGTGAGATTATGTGGAAACCAATTTTTTAACAATTTTATAAAGTCTTGAAATGCATGCTCGATAGGAGTGACTGAAATGCTATGACATTTGCAGACACGTAGAAATAGTATTTTGAAAACGTGGTGGACGGGAACTGAGGTTATGTGGAAAACAATTTTTTCAACAATTTTATAAAGTCTAACTTCTATAATAAACGTTCTACAATTATTTTGAGCAAATTTTTGGAATCTACGAGGTCGAATTAGACGATATAGGATTCAAAACTTAACAGCCAACATAAACTCTGGATTTTGAAAATTTGAAATTCAAAATCACAAGTCTCGCTATAATTGCAAGTACACGGTGACAGTTAAACCTTCGTAGAGTTTACAATAATGGGAATTTTGATTTAAAATTTGAACTGCATGCTCGATAGGAGTAACTGAACATGCTTTGAAATTTGCAGATACGTAGAAATGATATTTTGGAACGCGGGGGACGGGAAGTGAGGTTATGTGGAAAACAATTTTTTTCAACAATTTTATAAAGCCTTACTTCTATAATACACGTTCTATAACGATTTTGAGCGAATTTTTGGAATCTACATGGTCAAAATAGTAGATATACAACTTAAAAGAGAACGGGGAGCCTAAACTCTGGGTTTTGAAAATTTGAAATTCAAAATAAAAAGTTTCGCTATAATTGCAAGTACACGGTTACAGATAAACCTTCGTACAGTCTACAATAATGAGAATTTTCATTTCAAATTTGAACTGCATGCTCGATAGGAGTGACCGAACATGCTTTGACATTTGCAGACACGTAGAAATAGTATTTTCAAAACGCGGTAGACGGGAAGTGAGATTATATAGAAAATAGACACCAAAACGACAAATTATTCAAAGTTCAATTGGTTATATCGGACAAACTGAATTTCCTACACACGTTTTATGCAGATTTTTTGAATCTACGATATTGAGTTAGTCGATATACGATTTAAAACTCAACAGCCAACATAAACTCTGGATTTTGAAAATTTGAAATTCAAAACACAAGTCTCGCTATAATTGGAAGTACACGGTGACAGTTAAACCTTCGTAGAGTCTACAATAATAGGAATTTTGATTTCAAATTTAATCTGCAAGCTTGATAGGAGTGGCTAAACATGCTATCAAATTTGCAGACACGTAGAAGTAATATTTTGGAAACGCGGTGGACAGGAACTGAGGTTATGTCGAAAACAATTTTTTCAACAATTTTATAAAGTCTAACTTCTATAATACACGTTCTACAATTATTTTGAGCAAATTTTTGGAATCTACGAGGTCGAATTAGACGATATACGATTCAAAACTTAACAGCCAACATAAACTCTGGATTTTGAAAATTTGAAATTCAAAATCACAAGTCTCGCTATAATTGCAAGTACACGGTGACAGTTAAACCTTCGTAGAGTTCACAATAATGGGAATTTTGATTTAAAATTTGAACTGCATGCTCGATAGGAGTAACTGAACATGCTTTGAAATTTGCAGATACGTAGAAATGATATTTTGGAACGCGGGGGACGGGAAGTGAGGTTATGTGGAAAACAATTTTTTTCAACAATTTTATAAAGCCTTACTTCTATAATATACGTTCTATAACGATTTTGAGCGAATTTTTGGAATCTACATGGTCAAATTAGTAGATATACAACTTAAAAGAGAACGGGGAGCCTAAACTCTGGGTTTTGAAAATTTGAAATTCAAAATCAAAAGTTTCGCTATAATTGCAAGTACACGGTTACAGTTAAACCTTCGTAGAGTCTACAATAATGAGAATTTTCATTTCAAATTTGAACTGCATGCTCGATAGGAGTGACTAAACATGCTATGACATTTGCAGACACGTAGGAATAGTATTTTGAAAACGCGGTAGACGGGAAGTGAGATTATATAGAAAATAGACACCAAAACGACAATTTATTCAAAGTTCAATTGGTTATATCGGACAAGTTGAATTTCCTACACACGTTTTATGCATATTTTTGGAATCTACGATATTGAATTAGTCGATATACGATTTGAAACTTAACAGCCAACATAAACTCTGGATTTAGAAAATTTGAAATTCAAAATCACAAGTCGCGCTATAATTGCAAGTACACGGTGACAGTTAAACCTTCGTAGAGTCTACAATAATGAGAATTTTGATTTCAAATTTGGAATACATGCTCGATAGGAGTGACTAAACATGCTATCAAATTTGCAGACACGTAGAAGTAATATTTTCGAAACGCGGTGGACGGGCAGTGAGATTATGTGGAAACCAATTTTTTAACAATTTTATAAAGTCTTGAAATGCATGCTCGATAGGAGTGACTGAAATGCTATGACATTTGCAGACACGTAGAAATAGTATTTTGAAAACGTGGTGGACGGGAACTGAGGTTATGTGGAAAACAATTTTTTCAACAATTTTATAAAGTCTAACTTCTATAATACACGTTCTACAATTATTTTGAGCAAATTTTTGGAATCTACGAGGTCGAATTAGACGATATACGATTCAAAACTTAACAGCCAACATAAACTCTGGATTTTGAAAATTTGAAATTCAAAATCACAAGTCTCGCTATAATTGCAAGTACACGGTGACAGTTAAACCTTCGTAGAGTTTACAATAATGGGAATTTTGATTTAAAATTTGAACTGCATGCTCGATAGGAGTAACTGAACATGCTTTGAAATTTGCAGATACGTAGAAATGATATTTTGGAACGCGGGGGACGGGAAGTGAGGTTATGTGGAAAACAATTTTTTTCAACAATTTTATAAAGCCTTACTTCTATAATACACGTTCTATAACGATTTTGAGCGAATTTTTGGAATCTACATGGTCAAATTAGTAGATATACAACTTAAAAGAGAACGGGGAGCCTAAACTCTGGGTTTTGAACATTTGAAATTCAAAATCAAAAGTTTCGCTATAATTGCAAGTACACGGTTACAGTTAAACCTTCGTAGAGTCTACAATAATGAGAATTTTCATTTCAAATTTGAACTGCATGCTCGATAGGAGTGACTGAACATGCTTTGACATTTGCAGACACGTAGGAATAGTATTTTGAAAACGCGGTAGACGGGAAGTGAGATTATATAGAAAATAGACACCAAAACGACAATTTATTCAAAGTTCAATTGGTTATATCGGACAAACTGAATTTCCTACACACGTTTTATGCATATTTTTGGAATCTACGATATTGAATTAGTCGATATACGATTTGAAACTTAACAGCCAACATAAACTCTGGATTTAGAAAATTTGAAATTCAAAATCACAAGTCGCGCTATAATTGCAAGTACACGGTGACAGTTAAACCTTCGTAGAGTCTACAATAATGAGAATTTTGATTTCAAATTTGAAATGCATGCTCGATAGGAGTGACTAAACATGCTATCAAATTTGCAGACACGTAGAAGTAATACTTTCGAAACGCGGTGGACGGGCAGTGAGATTATGTGGAAACCAATTTTTTAACAATTTTATAAAGTCTTGAAATGCATGCTCGATAGGAGTGACTGAAATGCTATGACATTTGCAGACACGTAGAAATAGTATTTTGAAAACGTGGTGGACGGGAACTGAGGTTATGTGGAAAACAATTTTTTCAACAATTTTATAAAGTCTAACTTCTATAATACACGTTCTACAATTATTTTGAGCAAATTTTTGGAATATACGAGGTCGAATTAGACGATATACGATTCAAAACTTAACAGCCAACATAAACTCTGGATATTGAAAATTTGAAATTCAAAATCACAAGTCTCGCTATAATTGCAAGTACACGGTGACAGTTAAACCTTCGTAGAGTTTACAATAATGGGAATTTTGATTTAAAATTTGAACTGCATGCTCGATAGGAGTAACTGAACATGCTTTGAAATTTGCAGATACGTAGAAATGATATTTTGGAACGCGGGGGACGGGAAGTGAGGTTATGTGGAAAACAATTTTTTTCAACAATTTTATAAAGCCTTACTTCTATAATACACGTTCTATAACGATTTTGAGCGAATTTTTGGAATCTACATGGTCAAATTAGTAGATATACAACTTAAAAGAGAACGGGGAGCCTAAACTCTGGGTTTTGAACATTTGAAATTCAAAATCAAAAGTTTCGCTATAATTGCAAGTACACGGTTACAGTTAAACCTTCGTAGAGTCTACAATAATGAGAATTTTCATTTCAAATTTGAACTGCATGCTCGATAGGAGTGACTGAACATGCTTTGACATTTGCAGACACGTAAAAATAGTATTTTCAAAACGCGGTAGACGGGAAGTGAGATTATATAGAAAATAGACACCAAAACGACAAATTATTCAAAGTTCAATTGGTTATATCGGACAAACTGAATTTCCTACACACGTTTTATGCATATTTTTGGAATCTACGATATTGAGTTAGTCGATATACGATTTGAAACTTAACAGCCAACATAAACTCTGGATTTTGAAAATTTGAAATTCAAAATCACAAGTCTCGCTATAATTGCAAGTACACGGGGACAGTTAAACCTTCGTAGAGTCTACAATAATGGGAATTTTGATTTAAAATTTGAACTGCATGCTCGATAGGAGTGACTGAACATGCTATGACATTTGCAGACACGTAAAAATAGTATTTTGGAAACGCGGTAGACGGGAAGTGAGATTATATAGAAAATAGACACCAAAACGATAAATTATTCAAAGTTCAATTGGTTATATCGGACAAACTGGATATCCTACACACGTTTTATGCAGATTTTTGGAATCTACGATATTGAGTTAGTCGATATACGATTTAAAACTCAACAGCCAACATAAACTCTGGATTTTGAAAATTTGAAATTCAAAATCACAAGTCTCGCTATAATTGGAAGTACACGGTGACAGTTAAACCTTCGTAGAGTCTACAATAATAGGAATTTTGATTTCAAATTTAATCTGCATGCTTGATAGGAGTGGCTAAACATGCTATCAAATTTGCAGACACGTAGAAGTAATATTTTGGAAACGCGGTGGACAGGAACTGAGGTTATGTCGAAAACAATTTTTTCAACTATTTTATAAAGTCTAACTTCTATAATACACGTTCTACAATTATTTTGAGCAAATTTTTGGAATCTACGAGGTCGAATTAGACGATATAAGATTCAAAACTTAACAGCCAACATAAACTCTGGATTTTGAAAATTTGAAATTCAAAATCACAAGTCTCGCTATAATTGCAAGTACACGGTGACAGTTAAACCTTCGTAGAGTTCACAATAATGGGAATTTTGATTTAAAATTTGAACTGCATGCTCGATAGGAGTAACTGAACATGCTTTGAAATTTGCAGATACGTAGAAATGATATTTTGGAACGCGGGGGACGGGAAGTGAGGTTATGTGGAAAACAATTTTTTTCAACAATTTTATAAATCCTTACTTCTATAATACACGTTCTATAACGATTTTGAGCGAATTTTTGGAATCTACATGGTCAAATTAGTAGATATACAACTTAAAAGAGAACGGGGAGCCTAAACTCTGGGTTTTGAAAATTTGAAATTCAAAATCAAAAGTTTCGCTATAATTGCAAGTACACGGTTACAGTTAAACCTTCGTAGAGTCTACAATAATGAGAATTTTCATTTCAAATTTGAACTGCATGCTCGATAGGAGTGACTAAACATGCTATGACATTTGCAGACACGTAGGAATAGTATTTTGAAAACGCTATAGACGGGAAGTGAGATTATATAGAAAATAGACACCAAAACGACAATTTATTCAAAGTTCAAATGGTTATATCGGACAATCTGAATTTCCTACACACATTTTATGCATATTTTTGGAATCTACGATATTGAATTAGTCGATATACGATTTGAAACTCAACAGCCAACATAAACTCTGGATTTAGAAAATTTGAAATTCAAAATCACAAGTCGCGCTATAATTGCAAGTACACGGTGACAGTTAAACCTTCGTAGAGTCTACAATAATGAGAATTTTGATTTCAAATTTGAAATGCATGCTCGATAGGAGTGACTAAACATGCTATCAAATTTGCAGACACGTAGAAGTAATATTTTCGAAACGCGGTGGACGGGCAGTGAGATTATGTGGAAACCAATTTTTTAACAATTTTATAAAGTCTTGAAATGCATGCTCGATAGGAGTGACTGAAATGCTATGACATTTGCAGACACGTAGAAATAGTATTTTGAAAACGTGGTGGACGGGAACTGAGGTTATGTGGAAAACAATTTTTTCAACAATTTTATAAAGTCTAACTTCTATAATACACGTTCTACAATTATTTTGAGCAAATTTTAGGAATATACGAGGTCGAATTAGACGATATACGATTCAAAACTTAACAGCCAACATAAACTCTGGATTTTGAAAATTTGAAATTCAAAATCACAAGTCTCGCTATAATTGCAAGTACACGGTGACAGTTAAACCTTCGTAGAGTTTACAATAATGGGAATTTTGATTTAAAATTTGAACAGCATGCTCGATAGGAGTAACTGAACAAGCTTTGAAATTTGCAGATACGTAGAAATGATATTTTGGAACGCGGGGGACGGGAAGTGAGGTTATGTGGAAAACAATTTTTTTCAACAATTTTATAAAGCCTTACTTCTATAATACACGTTCTATAACGATTTTGAGCAAATTTTTGGAATCTACATGGTCAAATTAGTAGATATACAACTTAAAAGAGAACGGGGAGCCTAAACTCTGGGTTTTGAAAATTTGAAATTCAAAATCAAAAGTTTCGCTATAATTGCAAGTACACGGTTACAGTTAAACCTTCGTAGAGTCTACAATAATGAGAATTTTCATTTCAAATTTGAACTGCATGCTCGATAGGAGTGACTAAACATGCTATGACATTTGCAGACACGTAGGAATAGTATTTTGAAAACGCGGTAGACGGGAAGTGAGATTATATAGAAAATAGACACCAAAACGACAATTTATTCAAAGTTCAATTGGTTATATCGGACAAACTGAATTTCCTACACACGTTTTATGCATATTTTTGAGATCTACGATATTGAATTAGTCGAAATACGATTTAAAACTTAACAGCCAACATAAACTCTGGATTTTGAAAATTTGAAATTCAAAATCACAAGTCTCGCTATAATTGGAAGTACACGGTGACAGTTGAACCTTCGTAGAGTCTACAATAATGAAAATTTTGATTTCAAATTTGAACTGCATGCTAGATAGGAGTGACTGAACATGCTATGACATTTGCAGACACGTAGAAATAGTATTTTGGAAACGCGGTAGACGGGAAGTGAGATTATATAGAAAATAGACACCAAAACGATAAATTATTCAAAGTTCAATTGGTTATATCGGACAAACTGAATATCCTACACACGTTTTATGCAGATTTTTGGAATCTACGATATTGACTTAGTCCATATACGATTTAAAACTCAACAGCCAACATAAACTCTGGATTTTGAAAATTTGAAATTCAAAATCACAAGTCTCGCTATAATTGCAAGTACGCAAGTACACGGTTACAGTTAAACCTTCGTAGAGTCTACAATAATGAGAATTTTCATTTCAAATTTGAACTGCATGCTCGATAGGAGTGACTAAACATGCTATGACATTTGCAGACACGTAGGAATAGTATTTTGAAAACGCGGTAGACGGGAAGTGAGATTATATAGAAAATAGACACCAAAACGACAATTTATTCAAAGTTCAATTGGTTATATCGGACAAACTGAATTTCCTACACACGTTTTATGCATATTTTTGAAATCTACGATATTGAATTAGTCGAAATACGATTTAAAACTTAACAGCCAACATAAACTCTGGATTTTGAAAATTTGAAATTCAAAATCACAAGTCTCGCTATAATTGGAAGTACACGGTGACAGTTAAACCTTCGTAGAGTCTACAATAATGAAAATTTTGATTTCAAATTTGAACTGCATGCTCGATAGGAGTGACTGAACATGCTATGACATTTGCAGACACGTAGAAATAGTATTTTGGAAACGCGGTAGACGGGAAGTGAGATTATATAGAAAATAGACACCAAAACGATAAATTATTCAAAGTTCAATTGGTTATATCGGACAAACTGAATATCCTACACACGTTTTATGCAGATTTTTGGAATCTACGATATTGACTTAGTCGATATACGATTTAAAACTCAACAGCCAACATAAACTCTGGATTTTGAAAATTTGAAATTCAAAATCACAAGTCTCGCTATAATTGCAAGTACGCAAGTACACGGTTACAGTGAAACCTTCGTAGAATCTACAATAATGAGAATTTTCATTTCAAATTTGAACTGCATGCTCGATAGGAGTGACTAAACATGCTATGACATTTGCAGACACGTAGGAATAGTATTTTGAAAACGCGGTAGACGGGAAGTGAGATTATATAGAAAATAGACACCAAAACGACAATTTATTCAAAGTTCAATTGGTTATATCGGACAAACTGAATTTCCTACACACGTTTTATGCATATTTTTGAAATCTACGATATTGAATTAGTCGAAATACGATTTAAAACTTAACAGCCAACATAAACTCTGGATTTTGAAAATTTGAAATTCAAAATCACAAGTCTCGCTATAATTGGAAGTACACGGTGACAGTTAAACCTTCGTAGAGTCTACAATAATGAAAATTTTGATTTCAAATTTGAACTGCATGCTCGATAGGAGTGACTGAACATGCTATGACATTTGCAGACACGTAGGAATAGTATTTTGAAAACGCGGTAGACGGGAAGTGAGATTATATAGAAAATAGACACCAAAACGACAATTTATTCAAAGTTCAATTGGTTATATCGGACAAACTGAATTTCCTACACACGTTTTATGCATATTTTTGGAATCTACGATATTGAATTAGTCGAAATACGATTTAAAACTTAACAGCCAACATAAACTCTGGATTTTGAAAATTTGAAATTCAAAATCAAGTCTCGCTATAATTGCAAGTACACGGTGACAGTTAAACCTTCGTAGAGTTCACAATAATGGGAATTTTGATTTAAAATTCGAACTGCATGCTCGATAGGAGTAACTGAACATGCTTTGAAATTTGCAGATACGTAGAAATGATATTTTGGAACGCGGGGGACGGGAAGTGAGGTTATGTGGAAAACAATTTTTTTCAACAATTTTATAAAGCCTTACTTCTATAATACACGTTCTATAACGATTTTGAGCGAATTTTTGGAATCTACATGGTCAAATTAGTAGATATACAACTTAAAAGAGAACGGGGAGCCTAAACTCTGGGTTTTGAAAATTTGAAATTCAAAATCAAAAGTTTCGCTATAATTGCAAGTACACGGTTACAGTTAAACCTTCGTAGAGTCTACAATAATGAGAATTTTCATTTCAAATTTGAACTGCATGCTCGATAGGAGTGACTAAACATGCTATGACATTTGCAGACACGTAGGAATAGTATTTTGAAAACGCTATAGACGGGAAGTGAGATTATATAGAAAATAGACACCAAAACGACAATTTATTCAAAGTTCATATGGTTATATCGGACAATCTGAATTTCCTACACACATTTTATGCATATTTTTGGAATCTACGATATTGAATTAGTCGATATACGATTTGAAACTTAACAGCCAACATAAACTCTGGATTTAGAAAATTTGAAATTCAAAATCACAAGTCGCGCTATAATTGCAAGTACACGGTGACAGTTAAACCTTCGTAGAGTCTACAATAATGAGAATTTTGATTTCAAATTTGAAATGCATGCTCGATAGGAGTGACTAAACATGCTATCAAATTTGCAGACACGTAGAAGTAATATTTTCGAAACGCGGTGGACGGGCAGTGAGATTATGTGGAAACCAATTTTTTAACAATTTTATAAAGTCTTGAAATGCATGCTCGATAGGAGTGACTGAAATGCTATGACATTTGCAGACACGTAGAAATAGTATTTTGAAAACGTGGTGGACGGGAACTGAGGTTATGTGGAAAACAATTTTTTCAACAATTTTATAAAGTCTAACTTCTATAATACACGTTCTACAATTATTTTGAGCAAATTTTAGGAATCTACGAGGTCGAATTAGACGATATACGATTCAAAACTTAACAGCCAACATAAACTCTGGATTTTGAAAATTTGAAATTCAAAATCACAAGTCTCGCTATAATTGCAAGTACACGGTGACAGTTAAACCTTCGTAGAGTTTACAATAATGGGAATTTTGATTTAAAATTTGAACAGCATGCTCGATAGGAGTAACTGAACAAGCTTTGAAATTTGCAGATACGTAGAAATGATATTTTGGAACGCGGGGGACGGGAAGTGAGGTTATGTGGAAAACAATTTTTTTCAACAATTTTATAAAGCCTTACTTCTATAATACACGTTCTATAACGATTTTGAGCAAATTTTTGGAATCTACATGGTCAAATTAGTAGATATACAACTTAAAAGAGAACGGGGAGCCTAAACTCTGGGTTTTGAAAATTTGAAATTCAAAATCAAAAGTTTCGCTATAATTGCAAGTACACGGTTACAGTTAAACCTTCGTAGAGTCTACAATAATGAGAATTTTCATTTCAAATTTGAACTGCATGCTCGATAGGAGTGACTAAACATGCTATGACATTTGCAGACACGTAGGAATAGTATTTTGAAAACGCGGTAGACGGGAAGTGAGATTATATAGAAAATAGACACCAAAACGACAATTTATTCAAAGTTCAATTGGTTATATCGGACAAACTGAATTTCCTACACACGTTTTATGCATATTTTTGAGATCTACGATATTGAATTAGTCGAAATACGATTTAAAACTTAACAGCCAACATAAACTCTGGATTTTGAAAATTTGAAATTCAAAATCACAAGTCTCGCTATAATTGGAAGTACACGGTGACAGTTGAACCTTCGTAGAGTCTACAATAATGAAAATTTTGATTTCAAATTTGAACTGCATGCTCGATAGGAGTGACTGAACATGCTATGACATTTGCAGACACGTAGAAATAGTATTTTGGAAACGCGGTAGACGGGAAGTGAGATTATATAGAAAATAGACACCAAAACGATAAATTATTCAAAGTTCAATTGGTTATATCGGACAAACTGAATATCCTACACACGTTTTATGCAGATTTTTGGAATCTACGATATTGACTTAGTCGATATACGATTTAAAACTCAACAGCCAACATAAACTCTGGATTTTGAAAATTTGAAATTCAAAATCACAAGTCTCGCTATAATTGCAAGTACGCAAGTACACGGTTACAGTTAAACCTTCGTAGAGTCTACAATAATGAGAATTTTCATTTCAAATTTGAACTGCATGCTCGATAGGAGTGACTAAACATGCTATGACATTTGCAGACACGTAGGAATAGTATTTTGAAAACGCGGTAGACGGGAAGTGAGATTATATAGAAAATAGACACCAAAACGACAATTTATTCAAAGTTCAATTGGTTATATCGGACAAACTGAATTTCCTACACACGTTTTATGCATATTTTTGGAATCTACGATATTGAATTAGTCGAAATACGATTTAAAACTTAACAGCCAACATAAACTCTGGATTTTGAAAATTTGAAATTCAAAATCACAAGTCTCGCTATAATTGGAAGTACACGGTGACAGTTAAACCTTCGTAGAGTCTACAATAATGAAAATTTTGATTTCAAATTTGAACTGCATGCTCGATAGGAGTGACTGAACATGCTATGACATTTGCAGACACGTAGAAATAGTATTTTGGAAACGCGGTAGACGGGAAGTGAGATTATATAGAAAATAGACACCAAAACGATAAATTATTCAAAGTTCAATTGGTTATATCGGACAAACTGAATATCCTACACACGTTTTATGCAGATTTTTGGAATCTACGATATTGACTTAGTCGATATACGATTTAAAACTCAACAGCCAACATAAACTCTGGATTTTGAAAATTTGAAATTCAAAATCACAAGTCTCGCTATAATTGGAAGTACACGGTGACAGTTAAACCTTCGTAGAGTTTACAATAATGGGAATTTTGATTTAAAATTTGAACTGCATGCTCGATAGGAGTAACTGAAAATGCTTTGAAATTTGCAGATACGTAGAAATGATATTTTGGAACGCGGGGGACGGGAAGTGAGGTTATGTGGAAAACAATTTTTTTCAACAATTTTATAAAGCCTTACTTCTATAATACACGTTCTATAACGATTTTGAGCGAATTTTTGGAATCTACATGGTCAAATTAGTAGATATACATTTTAAAAGAGAAAGGGGAGCCTAAACTCTGGGTTTTGAAAATTTGAAATTCAAAATCAAAAGTTTCGCTATAATTGCAAGTACACGGTTACAGTTAAACCTTCGTAGAGTCTACAATAATGAGAATTTCCATTTCAAATTTGAACTGCATGCTCGATAGGAGTGACTAAACATGCTATGAAATTTGCAGACACGTAGAAATAGTATTTTGAAAACGCGGTAGACGGGAAGTGAGATTATATAGAAAATAGACACCAAAACGACAAATTATTCAAAGTTCAATTAGTTATATCACACATTTTATGCGGATTTTTAGAATCTACGATATTGAATTAGTCGATATACGATTTAAAACTTAACAGCCAACATAAATTCTGGATTTTGAAAATTTTAAATTCAAAATCACAAGTCTCGCTATAATTGCAAGTACGCAAGTACACGGTTACAGTGAAACCTTCGTAGAATCTACAATAATGAGAATTTTGATTTCAAATTTGAACTGCATGCTAGATAGGAGTGACTGAACATGCTATGACATTTGCAGACACGTAGAAATAGTATTTTGAAAACGCGGTAGACGGGAATTGAGATTATATAGAAAATAGACACCAAAACGACAAACTATTGAAAGTTCAATTGGTTATATCGGACAAACTGAATATCCTACACACGTTTTATGCAGATTTTTGTAATCTACGATATTGTATTAGTCGATATACGATTTGAAACTTATTAGCCAACATAAACTCTGGATTTTGAAAATTTGAAATTCAAAATCACAAGTCTCGCTATAATTGGAAGTACACGGTGACAGTTAAACCTTCGTAGAGTCTACAATAATGGAAAGTTTGATTTAAAATTTGAACTGCATGCTCGATAGGAGTGACTTAACATGCTATAGAATTTGCAGACACGTAGAAGTAATATTTTGGAAACGCGGTGGACGGGAACTGAGATTATGTGGAAAACAATATTTTCAACAATTTTATAAAGTCTAACTTCTATAATACACGTTCTACAATTATTTTGAGCAAATTTTTGGAATCTACGAGGTCGAATTAGTCGATATACGATTCAAAACTTAACAGCCAACATAAACTCTGGATTTTGAAAATTTGAAATTCAAAATCACAAGTCTCGCTATAATTGCAAGTACACGGTGACAGTTAAACCTTCGTAGAGTTTACAATAATGGGAATTTTGATTTCAAATTTGAACTGCATGCTCGATAGGAGTGACTGAACATGCTATGACATTTGCAGACACGTAGAAATAGTATTTTGGAAACGCGGTAGACGAGAAGTGAGATTATATAGAAAATAGACACCAAAACGATAAATTATTCAAAGTTCAATTGGTTATATCGGACAAACTGAATATCCTACACACGTTTTATGCAGATTTTTGGAATCTACGATATTGAGTTAGTCGAAATACGATTTAAAACTTAACAGCCAACATAAACTCTGGATTTTGAAAATTTGAAATTCAAAATCACAAGTCTCGCTATAATTGGAAGTACACGGTGACAGTTGAACCTTCGTAGAGTCTACAATAATGAAAATTTTGATTTCAAATTTGAACTGCATGCTCGATAGGAGTGACTGAACATGCTATGACATTTGCAGACACGTAGAAATAGTATTTTGGAAACGCGGTAGACGGGAAGTGAGATTATATAGAAAATAGACACCAAAACGATAAATTATTCAAAGTTCAATTGGTTATATCGGACAAACTGAATATCCTACACACGTTTTATGCAGATTTTTGGAATCTACGATATTGACTTAGTCGATATACGATTTAAAACTCAACAGCCAACATAAACTCTGGATTTTGAAAATTTGAAATTCAAAATCACAAGTCTCGCTATAATTGCAAGTACGCAAGTACACGGTTACAGTTAAACCTTCGTAGAGTCTACAATAATGAGAATTTTCATTTCAAATTTGAACTGCATGCTCGATAGGAGTGACTAAACATGCTATGACATTTGCAGACACGTAGGAATAGTATTTTGAAAACGCGGTAGACGGGAAGTGAGATTATATAGAAAATAGACACCAAAACGACAATTTATTCAAAGTTCAATTGGTTATATCGGACAAACTGAATTTCCTACACACGTTTTATGCATATTTTTGGAATCTACGATATTGAATTAGTCGAAATACGATTTAAAACTTAACAGCCAACATAAACTCTGGATTTTGAAAATTTGAAATTCAAAATCACAAGTCTCGCTATAATTGGAAGTACACGGTGACAGTTAAACCTTCGTAGAGTCTACAATAATGAAAATTTTGATTTCAAATTTGAACTGCATGCTCGATAGGAGTGACTGAACATGCTATGACATTTGCAGACACGTAGAAATAGTATTTTGGAAACGCGGTAGACGGGAAGTGAGATTATATAGAAAATAGACACCAAAACGATAAATTATTCAAAGTTCAATTGGTTATATCGGACAAACTGAATATCCTACACACGTTTTATGCAGATTTTTGGAATCTACGATATTGAGTTAGTCGAAATACGATTTAAAACTTAACAGCCAACATAAACTCTGGATTTTGAAAATTTGAAATTCAAAATCACAAGTCTCGCTATAATTGGAAGTACACGGTGACAGTTGAACCTTCGTAGAGTCTACAATAATGAAAATTTTGATTTCAAATTTGAACTGCATGCTCGATAGGAGTGACTGAACATGCTATGACATTTGCAGACACGTAGAAATAGTATTTTGGAAACGCGGTAGACGGGAAGTGAGATTATATAGAAAATAGACACCAAAACGATAAATTATTCAAAGTTCAATTGGTTATATCGGACAAACTGAATATCCTACACACGTTTTATGCAGATTTTTGGAATCTACGATATTGACTTAGTCGATATACGATTTAAAACTCAACAGCCAACATAAACTCTGGATTTTGAAAATTTGAAATTCAAAATCACAAGTCTCGCTATAATTGCAAGTACGCAAGTACACGGTTACAGTTAAACCTTCGTAGAGTCTACAATAATGAGAATTTTCATTTCAAATTTGAACTGCATGCTCGATAGGAGTGACTGAACATGCTATGACATTTGCAGACACGTAGGAATAGTATTTTGAAAACGCGGTAGACGGGAAGTGAGATTATATAGAAAATAGACACCAAAACGACAATTTATTCAAAGTTCAATTGGTTATATCGGACAAACTGAATTTCCTACACACGTTTTATGCATATTTTTGGAATGTACGATATTGAATTAGTCGAAATACGATTTAAAACTTAACAGCCAACATAAACTCTGGATTTTGAAAATTTGAAATTCAAAATCACAAGTCTCGCTATAATTGGAAGTACACGGTGACAGTTAAACCTTCGTAGAGTCTACAATAATGAAAATTTTGATTTCAAATTTGAACTGCATGCTCGATAGGAGTGACTGAACATGCTATGACATTTGCAGACACGTAGAAATAGTATTTTGGAAACGCGGTAGACGGGAAGTGAGATTATATAGAAAATAGACACCAAAACGATAAATTATTCAAAGTTCAATTGGTTATATCGGACAAACTGAATATCCTACACACGTTTTATGCAGATTTTTGGAATCTACGATATTGACTTAGTCGATATACGATTTAAAACTCAACAGCCAACATAAACTCTGGATTTTGAAAATTTGAAATTCAAAATCACAAGTCTCGCTATAATTGGAAGTACACGGTGACAGTTAAACCTTCGTAGAGTTTACAATAATGGGAATTTTGATTTAAAATTTGAACTGCATGCTCGATAGGAGTAACTGAAAATGCTTTGAAATTTGCAGATACGTAGAAATGATATTTTGGAACGCGGGGGACGGGAAGTGAGGTTATGTGGAAAACAATTTTTTTCAACAATTTTATAAAGCCTTACTTCTATAATACACGTTCTATAACGATTTTGAGCGAATTTTTGGAATCTACATGGTCAAATTAGTAGATATACATTTTAAAAGAGAAAGGGGAGCCTAAACTCTGGGTTTTGAAAATTTGAAATTCAAAATCAAAAGTTTCGCTATAATTGCAAGTACACGGTTACAGTTAAACCTTCGTAGAGTCTACAATAATGAGAATTTCCATTTCAAATTTGAACTGCATGCTCGATAGGAGTGACTAAACATGCTATGAAATTTGCAGACACGTAGAAATAGTATTTTGAAAACGCGGTAGACGGGAAGTGAGATTATATAGAAAATAGACACCAAAACGACAAATTATTCAAAGTTCAATTAGTTATATCACACATTTTATGCGGATTTTTAGAATCTACGATATTGAATTAGTCGATATACGATTTAAAACTTAACAGCCAACATAAATTCTGGATTTTGAAAATTTTAAATTCAAAATCACAAGTCTCGCTATAATTGCAAGTACGCAAGTACACGGTTACAGTGAAACCTTCGTAGAATCTACAATAATGAGAATTTTGATTTCAAATTTGAACTGCATGCTAGATAGGAGTGACTGAACATGCTATGACATTTGCAGACACGTAGAAATAGTATTTTGAAAACGCGGTAGACGGGAATTGAGATTATATAGAAAATAGACACCAAAACGACAAACTATTGAAAGTTCAATTGGTTATATCGGACAAACTGAATATCCTACACACGTTTTATGCAGATTTTTGTAATCTACGATATTGTATTAGTCGATATACGATTTGAAACTTATTAGCCAACATAAACTCTGGATTTTGAAAATTTGAAATTCAAAATCACAAGTCTCGCTATAATTGGAAGTACACGGTGACAGTTAAACCTTCGTAGAGTCTACAATAATGGAAAGTTTGATTTAAAATTTGAACTGCATGCTCGATAGGAGTGACTTAACATGCTATAGAATTTGCAGACACGTAGAAGTAATATTTTGGAAACGCGGTGGACGGGAACTGAGATTATGTGGAAAACAATATTTTCAACAATTTTATAAAGTCTAACTTCTATAATACACGTTCTACAATTATTTTGAGCAAATTTTTGGAATCTACGAGGTCGAATTAGTCGATATACGATTCAAAACTTAACAGCCAACATAAACTCTGGATTTTGAAAATTTGAAATTCAAAATCACAAGTCTCGCTATAATTGCAAGTACACGGTGACAGTTAAACCTTCGTAGAGTTTACAATAATGGGAATTTTGATTTCAAATTTGAACTGCATGCTCGATAGGAGTGACTGAACATGCTATGACATTTGCAGACACGTAGAAATAGTATTTTGGAAACGCGGTAGACGAGAAGTGAGATTATATAGAAAATAGACACCAAAACGATAAATTATTCAAAGTTCAATTGGTTATATCGGACAAACTGAATATCCTACACACGTTTTATGCAGATTTTTGGAATCTACGATATTGAGTTAGTCGAAATACGATTTAAAACTTAACAGCCAACATAAACTCTGGATTTTGAAAATTTGAAATTCAAAATCACAAGTCTCGCTATAATTGCAAGTACACGGTGACAGTTAAACCTTCGTAGAGTTTACAATAATGGGAATTTTGATTTCAAATTTGAACTGCATGCTCGATAGGAGTGACTGAACATGCTATGACATTTGCAGACACGTAGAAATAGTATTTTGGAAACGCGGTAGACGAGAAGTGAGATTATATAGAAAATAGACACCAAAACGATAAATTATTCAAAGTTCAATTGGTTATATCGGACAAACTGAATATCCTACACACGTTTTATGCAGATTTTTGGAATCTACGATATTGATTTAGTCGAAATACGATTTAAAACTTAACAGCCAACATAAGCTCTGGATTTTGAAAATTTGAAATTCAAAATCACAAGTCTCGCTATAATTGGAAGTACACGGTGACAGTTAAACCTTCGTAGAGTCTACAATAATAGGAATTTTGATTTCAAATTTAATCTGCATGCTTAATAGGAGTGACTTAACATGCTGTCAAATTTGCAGACACGTAGACGTAATATTTTGGAAACGCGGTGGACGGGAACTGAGGTTATGTGGAAAACAATTTTTTCAACAATTTTATAAAGTCTAACCTCTATAATACACGTTCTACAATTATTTTGAGCAAATTTTTGGAATCTACGAGGTCGAATTAGACGATATACGATTCAAAACTTAACAGCCAACATAAACTCTGGATTTTGAAAATTTGAAATTCAAAATCACAAGTCTCGCTATAATTGCAAGTACACGGTGACAGTTAAACCTTCGTAGAGTTCACAATAATGGGAATTTTGATTTAAAATTTGAACTGCATGCTCGATAGGAGTAACTGAACATGCTTTGGAATTTGCAGATACGTAGAAATGATATTTTGGAACGCGGGGGACGTGAAGTGAGGTTATGTGGAAAACAATTTTTTTCAACAATTTTATAAAGCCTTACTTCTATAATACACGTTCTATAACGATTTTGAGCGAATTTTTGGAATCTACATGGTCAAATTAGTAGATATACAACTTAAAAGAGAACGGGGAGCCTAAACTCTGGATTTAGAAAATTTGAAATTCAAAATCACAAGTCGCGCTATAATTGCAAGTACACGGTGACAGTTAAACCTTCGTAGAGTCTACAATAATGAGAATTTTGATTTCAAATTTGAAATGCATGCTCGATAGGAGTGAATAAACATGCTATCAAATTTGCAGACACGTAGAAGTAATATTTTCGAAACGCGGTGGACGGGCAGTGAGATTATGTGGAAACCAATTTTTTAACAATTTTATAAAGTCTTGAAATGCATGCTCGATAGGAGTGACTGAAATGCTATGACATTTGCAGACACGTAGAAATAGTATTTTGAAAACGCGATGGACGGGAACTGAGGTTATGTGGAAAACAATTTTTTCAACAATTTTATAAAGTCTAACTTCTATAATACACGTTCTACAATTATTTTGAGCAAATTTCTGGAATCTACGAGGTCGAATTAGACGATATACGATTCAAAACTTAACAGCCAACATAAACTCTGGATTTTGAAAATTTGAAATTCAAAATCACAAGTCTCGCTATAATTGCAAGTACACGGTGACAGTTAAACCTTCGTAGAGTTTACAATAATGGGAATTTTGATTTAAAATTTGAACTGCATGCTCGATAGGAGTGACTAAACATGCCATGATATTTGCAGACACGTAGAAATAGTATTTTCAAAACGCGGTAGACGGGAAGTGAGATTATATAGAAAATAGACACCAAAACGACAATTTATTCAAAGTTCAATTGGTTATATCGGACAAACTCAATTTCCTACACACGTTTTATGCATATTTTTGGAATCTACGATATTGAATTAGTCGATATACGATTTGAAACTTAACAGCCAACATAAACTCTGGATTTAGAAAATTTGAAATTCAAAATCACAAGTCTCGCTATCATTGCAAGTACACGGTGACAGTTAAACCTTCGTAGAGTTTACAATAATGGGAATTTTGATTTAAAATTTGAACTGCATGCTCGATAGGAGTAACTGAACATGCTTTGAAATTTGCAGATACGTAGAAATGATATTTTGGAACGCGGGGGACGGGAAGTGAGGTTATGTGGAAAACAATTTTTTTCAACAATTTTTTAAAGCCTTACTTCTATAATACACGTTCTATAACGATTTTGAGCGAATTTTTGGAATCTACATGGTCAAATTAGTAGATATACAACTTAAAAGAGAACGGGGAGCCTAAACTCTGGGTTTTGAAAATTTGAAATTCAAAATCAAAAGTTTCGCTATAATTGCAAGTACACGGTTACAGTTAAACCTTCGTAGAGTCTACAATAATGAGAATTTTCATTTCAAATTTGAACTGCATGCTCGATAGGAGTGACTGAACATGCTTTGACATTTGCAGACACGTAGAAATAGTATTTTCAAAACGCGGTAGACGGGAAGTGAGATTATATAGAAAATAGACACCAAAACGACAAATTATTCAAAGTTTAATTGGTTATATCGGACAAACTGAATTTCCTACACACGTTTTATGCAGATTTTTGGAATCTACGATATTGAGTTAGTCGATATACGATTTAAAACTCAACAGCCAACATAAACTCTGGATTTTGAAAATTTGAAATTCAAAATCACAAGTCTCGCTATAATTGGAAGTACACGGTGACAGTTAAACCTTCGTAGAGTCTACAATAATAGGAATTTTGATTTCAAATTTAATCTGCATGCTTGATAGGAGTGGCTAAACATGCTATCAAATTTGCAGACACGTAGAAGTAATATTTTGGAAACGCGGTGGACAGGAACTGAGGTTATGTCGAAAACAATTTTTTCAACAATTTTATAAAGTCTAACTTCTATAATACACGTTCTACAATTATTTTGAGCAAATTTCTGGAATCTACGAGGTCGAATTAGACGATATACGATTCAAAACTTAACAGCCAACATAAACTCTGGATTTTGAAAATTTGAAATTCAAAATCACAAGTCTCGCTATAATTGCAAGTACACGGTGACAGTTAAACCTTCGTAGAGTTTACAATAATGGGAATTTTGATTTAAAATTTGAACTGCATGCTCGATAGGAGTAACTGAACATGCTTTGAAATTTGCAGATACGTAGAAATGATATTTTGGAACGCGGGGGACGGGAAGTGAGGTTATGTGGAAAACAATTTTTTTCAACAATTTTATAAAGCCTTACTTCTATAATACACGTTCTATAACGATTTTGAGCGAATTTTTGGAATCTACATGGTCAAATTAGTAGATATACAACTTAAAAGAGAACGGGGAGCCTAAACTCTGGGTTTTGAAAATTTGAAATTCAAAATAAAAAGTTTCGCTATAATTGCAAGTACACGGTTACAGTTAAACCTTCGTAGAGTCTACAATAATGAGAATTTTCATTTCAAATTTGAACTGCATGCTCGATAGGAGTGACTGAACATGCTTTGACATTTGCAGACACGTAAAAATAGTATTTTCAAAACGCGGTAGACGGGAAGTGAGATTATATAGAAAATAGACACCAAAACGACAAATTATTCAAAGTTCAATTGGTTATATCGGACAAACTGAATTTCCTACACACGTTTTATGCATATTTTTGGAATCTACGATATTGAGTTAGTCGATATACGATTTGAAACTTAACAGCCAACATAAACTCTGGATTTTGAAAATTTGAAATTCAAAATCACAAGTCTCGCTATAATTGCAAGTACACGGGGACAGTTAAACCTTCGTAGAGTCTACAATAATGGGAATTTTGATTTAAAATTTGAACTGCATGCTCGATAGGAGTGACTGAACATGCTATGACATTTGCAGACACGTAGAAATAGTATTTTGGAAACGCGGTAGACGGGAAGTGAGATTATATAGAAAATAGACACCAAAACGATAAATTATTCAAAGTTCAATTGGTTATATCGGACAAACTGAATATCCTACACACGTTTTATGCAGATTTTTGGAATCTACGATATTGAGTTAGTCGATATACGATTTAAAACTCAACAGCCAACATAAACTCTGGATTTTGAAAATTTGAAATTCAAAATCACAAGTCTCGCTATAATTGGAAGTACACGGTGACAGTTAAACCTTCGTAGAGTCTACAATAATAGGAATTTTGATTTCAAATTTAATCTGCATGCTTGATAGGAGTGGCTGAACATGCTATCAAATTTGCAGACACGTAGAAGTAATATTTTGGAAACGCGGTGGACAGGAACTGAGGTTATGTCGAAAACAATTTTTTCAACAATTTTATAAAGTCTAACTTCTATAATACACGTTCTACAATTATTTTGAGCAAATTTTTGGAATCTACGAGGTCGAATTAGACGATATACGATTAAAAACTTAACAGCCAACATAAACTCTGGATTTTGAAAATTTGAAATTCAAAATCACAAGTCTCGCTATAATTGCAAGTACACGGTGACAGTTAAACCTTCGTAGAGTTCACAATAATGGGAATTTTGATTTAAAATTTGAACTGCATGCTCGATAGGAGTAACTGAACATGCTTTGAAATTTGCAGATACGTAGAAATGATATTTTGGAACGCGGGGGACGGGAAGTGAGGTTATGTGGAAAACAATTTTTTTCAACAATTTTATAAAGCCTTACTTCTATAATACACGTTCTATAACGATTTTGAGCGAATTTTTGGAATCTACATGGTCAAATTAGTAGATATACAACTTAAAAGAGAACGGGGAGCCTAAACTCTGGGTTTTGAAAATTTGAAATTCAAAATCAAAAGTTTCGCTATAATTGCAAGTACACGGTTACAGTTAAACCTTCGTAGAGTCTACAATAATGAGAATTTTCATTTCAAATTTGAACTGCATGCTCGATAGGAGTGGCTAAACATGCTATGACATTTGCAGACACGTAGGAATAGTATTTTGAAAACGCTATAGACGGGAAGTGAGATTATATAGAAAATAGACACCAAAACGACAATTTATTCAAAGTTCAATTGGTTATATCGGACAAACTGAATTTCCTACACACGTTTTATGCATATTTTTGGAATCTACGATATTGAATTAGTCGATATACGATTTGAAACTTAACAGCCAACATAAACTCTGGATTTAGAAAATTTGAAATTCAAAATCACAAGTCGCGCTATAATTGCAAGTACACGGTGACAGTTAAACCTTCGTAGAGTCTACAATAATGAGAATTTTGATTTCAAATTTGAAATGCATGCTCGATAGGAGTGACTAAACATGCTATCAAATTTGCAGACACGTAGAGGTAATATTTTCGAAACGCGGTGGACGGGCAGTGAGATTATGTGGAAACCAATTTTTTAACAATTTTATAAAGTCTTGAAATGCATGCTCGATAGGAGTGACTGAAATGCTATGACATTTGCAGACACGTAGAAATAGTATTTTGAAAACGTGGTGGACGGGAACTGAGGTTATGTGGAAAACAATTTTTTCAACAATTTTATAAAGTCTAACTTCTATAATACACGTTCTACAATTATTTTGAGCAAATTTTTGGAATCTACGAGGTCGAATTAGACGATATACGATTCAAAACTTAACAGCCAACATAAACTCTGGATTTTGAAAATTTGAAATTCAAAATCACAAGTCTCGCTATAATTGCAAGTACACGGTGACAGTTAAACCTTCGTAGAGTTTACAATAATGGGAATTTTGATTTAAAATTTGAACAGCATGCTCGATAGGAGTAACTGAACATGCTTTGAAATTTGCAGATACGTAGAAATGATATTTTGGAACGCGGGGGACGGGAAGTGAGGTTATGTGGAAAACAATTTTTTTCAACAATTTTATAAAGCCTTACTTCTATAATACACGTTCTATAACGATTTTGAGCGAATTTTTGGAATCTACATGGTCAAATTAGTAGATATACAACTTAAAAGAGAACGGGGAGCCTAAACTCTGGGTTTTGAAAATTTGAAATTCAAAATCAAAAGTTTCGCTATAATTGCAAGTACACGGTTACAGTTAAACCTTCGTAGAGTCTACAATAATGAGAATTTTCATTTCAAATTTGAACTGCATGCTCGATAGGAGTGACTAAACATGCTATGACATTTGCAGACACGTAGGAATAGTATTTTGAAAACGCGGTAGACGGGAAGTGAGATTATATAGAAAATAGACACCAAAACGACAATTTATTCAAAGTTCAATTGGTTATATCGGACAAACTGAATTTCCTACACACGTTTTATGCATATTTTTGGAATCTACGATATTGAATTAGTCGAAATACGATTCAAAACTTAACAGCCAACATAAACTCTGGATTTTGAAAATTTGAAATTCAAAATCACAAGTCTCGCTATAATTGGAAGTACACGGTGACAGTTAAACCTTCGTAGAGTCTACAATAATGAAAATTTTGATTTCAAATTTGAACTGCATGCTCGATAGGAGTGACTGAACATGCTATTACATTTGCAGACACGTAGAAATAGTATTTTGGAAACGCGGTAGACGGGAAGTGAGATTATATAGAAAATAGACACCAAAACGATAAATTATTCAAAGTTCAATTGGTTATATCGGACAAACTGAATATCCTACACACGTTTTATGCAGATTTTTGGCATCTACGATATTGACTTAGTCGATATACGATTTAAAACTCAACAGCCAACATAAACTCTGGATTTTGAAAATTTGAAATTCAAAATCACAAGTCTCGCTATAATTGGAAGTACACGGTGACAGTTAAACCTTCGTAGAGTTTACAATAATGGGAATTTTGATTTAAAATTTGAACTGCATGCTCGATAGGAGTAACTGAACATGCTTTGAAATTTGCGGATACGTAGAAATGATATTTTTGAACGCGGGGGACGGGAAGTGAGGTTATGTGGAAAACAATTTTTTTCAACAATTTTATAAAGCCTTACTTCTATAATACACTTTCTATAACGATTTTGAGCGAATTTTTGGAATCTACATGGTCAAATTAGTAGATATACAACTTAAAAGAGAAAGGGGAGCCTAAACTCTGGGTTTTGAAAATTTGAAATTCAAAATCAAAAGTTTCGCTATAATTGCAAGTACACGGTTACAGTTAAACCTTCGTAGAGTCTACAATAATGAGAATTTTCATTTCAAATTTGAACTGCATGCTCGATAGGAGTGACTAAACATGCTATGAAATTTGCAGACACGTAAAAATAGTATTTTGAAAACGCGGTAGACGGGAAGTGAGATTATATAGAAAATAGACACCAAAACGACGAATTATTCAAAGTTCAATTAGTTATATCACACATTTTATGCGGATTTTTAGAATCTACGATATTGAATTAGTCGATATACGATTTAAAACTTAACAGCCAACATAAACTCTGGATTTTGAAAATTTTAAATTCAAAATCACAAGTCTCGCTATAATTGGAAGTACACGGTGACAGTTAAACCTTCGTAGAGTTTACAATAATGGGAATTTTGATTTAAAATTTGAACTGCATGCTCGATAGGAGTAACTGAACATGCTTTGAAATTTGCAGATACGTAGAAATGATATTTTTGAACGCGGGGGACGGGAAGTGAGGTTATGTGGAAAACAATTTTTTTCAACAATTTTATAAAGCCTTACTTCTATAATACACTTTCTATAACGATTTTGAGCGAATTTTTGGAATCTACATGGTCAAATTAGTAGATATACAACTTAAAAGAGAAAGGGGAGCCTAAACTCTGGGTTTTGAAAATTTGAAATTCAAAATCAAAAGTTTCGCTATAATTGCAAGTACACGGTTACAGTTAAACCTTCGTAGAGTCTACAATAATGAGAATTTTCATTTCAAATTTGAACTGCATGCTCGATAGGAGTGACTAAACATGCTATGAAATTTGCAGACACGTAAAAATAGTATTTTGAAAACGCGGTAGACGGGAAGTGAGATTATATAGAAAATAGACACCAAAACGACAAATTATTCAAAGTTCAATTATTTATATCACACATTTTATGCGGATTTTTAGAATCTACGAGGTCGAATTAGTCGATATACGATTTAAAACTTAACAGCCAACATAAACTCTGGATTTTGAAAATTTGAAATTCAAAATCACAAGTCTCGCTATAATTGCAAGTACACGGTGACAGTTAAACCTTCGTAGAGTCTACAATAATGGGAATTTTGATTTCAAATTTGATCTGCATGCTCGATAGGAGTGACTGAACATGCTATCAAATTTGCAGACACGTAGGAGTAATATTTTGGAAACGCGGTGGACGAGAACTGAGATTATGTGGAAAACAATTTTTTCAACAATTTTATAAAGTCTAACTTCTATAATACACGTTCTACAATTATTTTGAGCAAATTTTTGGAATCTACGAGGTCGAATTAGTCGATATACGATTTAAAACTTAACAGCCAACATAAACTCTGGATTTTGAAAATTTGAAATTCAAAATCACAAGTCTCGCTATAATTGCAAGTACACGGTGACAGTTAAACCTTCGTAGAGTTTACAATAATGGGAATTTTGATTTAAAATTTGAACTGCATGCTCGACAGGAGTGACTAAACATGCCATGATATTTGCAGGCACGTAGAAATAGTATTTTCAAAACGCGGTAGACGGGAAGTGAGATTATATAGAAAATAGACACCAAAACGATAAATTATTCAAAGTTCAATTAGTTATATCACACATTTTATGCGGATTTTTAGAATCTACGAGGTCGAATTAGTCGATATACGATTTAAAACTTAACAGCCAACATAAACTCTGGATTTTGATAATTTGAAATTCAAAATCACAAGTCTCGCTATAATTGCAAGTACACGGTGACAGTTAAACCTTCGTAGAGTCTACAATAATGGGAATTTTGATTTCAAATTTGATCTGCATGCTCGATAGGAGTGACTGAACATGCTATCAAATTTGCAGACACGTAGAAGTAATATTTTCGAAACGCGGTGGACGGGCAGTGAGATTATGTGGAAAACAATTTTTTCAACAATTTTATAAAGTCTAACTTCTATAATACACGTTCTACAATTATTTTGAGCAAATTTTTGGAATCTACGAGGTCGAATTAGTCGATATACGATTTAAAACTTAACAGCCAACATAAACTCTGGATTTTGGAAATTTGAAATTCAAAATCACAAGTCTCGCTATAATTGGAAGTACACGGTGACAGTTAAACCTTCGTAGAGTTCACAATAATGGTAATTTTGATTTAAAATTTGAACTGCATGCTCGATAGGAGTAACTGAACATGCTTTGAAATTTGCAGATACGTAGAAATGATATTTTGGAACGCGGGGGACGGGAAGTGAGGTTATGTGGAAAACAATTTTTTTCAACAATTTTATAAAGCCTTACTTCTATAATACACGTTCTATAACGATTTTGAGCGAATTTTTGGAATCTACATGGTCAAATTAGTAGATATACAACTTAAAAGAGAACGGGGAGCCTAAACTCTGGGTTTTGAAAATTTGAAATTCAAAATCAAAAGTTTCGCTATAATTGCAAGTACACGGTTACAGTTAAACCTTCGTAGAGTCTACAATAATGAGAATTTTCATTTCAAATTTGAACTGCATGCTCGATAGGAGTGACTAAACATGCTATGACATTTGCAGACACGTAGGAATAGTATTTTGAAAACGCTATAGACGGGAAGTGAGATTATATAGAAAATAGACACCAAAACGACAATTTATTCAAAGTTCAATTGGTTATATCGGACAAACTGAATTTCCTACACACGTTTTATGCATATTTTTGGAATCTACGATATTGAATTAGTCGATATACGATTTGAAACTTAACAGCCAACATAAACTCTGGATTTAGAAAATTTGAAATTCAAAATCACAAGTCGCGCTATAATTGCAAGTACACGGTGACAGTTAAACCTTCGTAGAGTCTACAATAATGAGAATTTTGATTTCAAATTTGAAATGCATGCTCGATAGGAGTGACTAAACATGCTATCAAATTTGCAGACACGTAGAAGTAATATTTTCGAAACGCGGTGGACGGGCAGTGAGATTATGTGGAAACCAATTTTTTAACAATTTTATAAAGTCTTGAAATGCATGCTCGATAGGAGTGACTGAAATGCTATGACATTTGCAGACACGTAGAAATAGTATTTTGAAAACGTGGTGGACGGGAACTGAGGTTATGTGGAAAACAATTTTTTCAACAATTTTATAAAGTCTAACTTCTATAATACACGTTCTACAATTATTTTGAGCAAATTTTTGGAATCTACGAGGTCGAATTAGACGATATACGATTCAAAACTTAACAGCCAACATAAACTCTGGATTTTGAAAATTTTAAATTCAAAATCACAAGTCTCGCTATAATTGCAAGTACGCAAGTACACGGTTACAGTGAAACCTTCGTAGAATCTACAATAATGAGAATTTTGATTTCAAATTTGAACTGCATGCTCGATAGGAGTGACAGAACATGCAATGAAATTTGCAGACACGTAGAAATAGTAGTTTGAAAACGCGGTAGACGGGAAGTGAGATTATATAGAATTAGTCGATATACGATTTAAAACTTAACAGCCAACATAAACTCTGGATTTTGAAAATTTGAAATTCAAAATCACAAGTCTCGCTATAATTGCAAGTACACGGTGACAGTTAAACCTTCGTAGAGTCTACAATAATGGGAATTTTGATTTCAAATTTGATCTGCATGCTCGATTGGAGTGACTGAACATGCTATCAAATTTGCAGACACGTAGAAGTAATATTTTCGAAACGCGGTGGACGGGCAGTGAGATTATGTGGAAAACAATTTTTTCAACAATTTTATAAAGTCTAACTTCTATAATACACGTTCTACAATTATTTTGAGCAAATTTTTGGAATCTACGAGGTCGAATTAGTCGTTATACGATTTAAAACTTAACAGCCAACATAAACTCTGGATTTTGGAAATTTGAAATTCAAAATCACAAGTCTCGCTATAATTGGAAGTACACGGTGACAGTTAAACCTTCGTAGAGTCTACAATAATAGGAATTTTGATTTCAAATTTAATCTGCATGCTTGATAGGAGTGGCTAAACATGCTATCAAATTTGCAGACACGTAGAAGTAATATTTTGGAAACGCGGTGGACAGGAACTGAGGTTATGTCGAAAACAATTTTTTCAACAATTTTATAAAGTCTAACTTCTATAATACACGTTCTACAATTATTTTGAGCAAATTTTTGGAATCTACGAGGTCGAATTAGACGATATACGATTAAAAACTTAACAGCCAACATAAACTCTGGATTTTGAAAATTTGAAATTAAAAATCACAAGTCTCGCTATAATTGCAAGTACACGGTGACAGTTAAACCTTCGTAGAGTTCACAATAATGGTAATTTTGATTTAAAATTTGAACTGCATGCTCGATAGGAGTAACTGAACATGCTTTGAAATTTGCAGATACGTAGAAATGATATTTTGGAACGCGGGGGACGGGAAGTGAGGTTATGTGGAAAACAATTTTTTTCAACAATTTTATAAAGCCTTACTTCTATAATACACGTTCTATAACGATTTTGAGCGAATTTTTGGAATCTACATGGTCAAATTAGTAGATATACAACTTAAAAGAGAACGGGGAGCCTAAACTCTGGGTTTTGAAAATTTGAAATTCAAAATCAAAAGTTTCGCTATAATTGCAAGTACACGGTTACAGTTAAACCTTCGTAGAGTCTACAATAATGAGAATTTTCATTTCAAATTTGAACTGCATGCTCGATAGGAGTGACTAAACATGCTATGACATTTGCAGACACGTAGGAATAGTATTTTGAAAACGCTATAGACGGGAAGTGAGATTATATAGAAAATAGACACCAAAACGACAATTTATTCAAAGTTCAATTGGTTATATCGGACAAACTGAATTTCCTACACACGTTTTATGCATATTTTTGGAATCTACGATATTGAATTAGTCGATATACGATTTGAAACTTAACAGCCAACATAAACTCTGGATTTAGAAAATTTGAAATTCAAAATCACAAGTCGCGCTATAATTGCAAGTACACGGTGACAGTTAAACCTTCGTAGAGTCTACAATAATGAGAATTTTGATTTCAAATTTGAAATGCATGCTCGATAGGAGTGACTAAACATGCTATCAAATTTGCAGACACGTAGAAGTAATATTTTCGAAACGCGGTGGACGGGCAGTGAGATTATGTGGAAACCAATTTTTTAACAATTTTATAAAGTCTTGAAATGCATGCTCGATAGGAGTGACTGAAATGCTATGACATTTGCAGACACGTAGAAATAGTATTTTGAAAACGTGGTGGACGGGAACTGAGGTTATCTGGAAAACAATTTTTTCAACAATTTTATAAAGTCTAACTTCTATAATACACGTTCTACAATTATTTTGAGCAAATTTTTGGAATCTACGAGGTCGAATTAGACGATATACGATTCAAAACTTAACAGCCAACATAAACTCTGGATTTTGAAAATTTTAAATTCAAAATCACAAGTCTCGCTATAATTGCAAGTACGCAAGTACACGGTTACAGTGAAACCTTCGTAGAATCTACAATAATGAGAATTTTGATTTCAAATTTGAACTGCATGCTCGATAGGAGTGACAGAACATGCAATGAAATTTGCAGACACGTAGAAATAGTAGTTTGAAAACGCGGTAGACGGGAAGTGAGATTATATAGAATTAGTCGATATACGATTTAAAACTTAACAGCCAACATAAACTCTGGATTTTGAAAATTTGAAATTCAAAATCACAAGTCTCGCTATAATTGCAAGTACACGGTGACAGTTAAACCT
Source organism: Galeruca laticollis (assembly GCA_963921935.1). Classification (NCBI taxonomy): domain Eukaryota; kingdom Metazoa; phylum Arthropoda; class Insecta; order Coleoptera; family Chrysomelidae; genus Galeruca; species Galeruca laticollis. The sequence goes on along the minus strand of OY998175.1, from coordinate 256,814,053 downwards.
TCGTAGAGTCTACAATAATGGGAATTTTGATTTCAAATTTGATCTGCATGCTCGATAGGAGTGACTGAACATGCTTTCAAATTTGCAGACACGTAGAAGTAATATTTTGGAAACGCGGTGGACGGGAACTGAGATTATGTGGAAAACAATTTTTTCAACAATTTTATAAAGTCTAACTTCTATAATACACGTTCTACAATTATTTTGAGCAAATTTTTGGAATCTACGAGGTCGAATTAGTCGATATACGATTTAAAACTTAACAGCCAACATAAACTCTGGATTTTGAAAATTTGAAATTCAAAATCACAAGTCTCGCTATAATTGCAAGTACACGGTGACAGTTAAACCTTCGTAGAGTTTACAATAATGGGAATTTTGATTTAAAATTTGAACTGCATGCTCGATAGGAGTGACTAAACATGCCATGATATTTGCAGACACGTAGAAATAGTATTTTCAAAACGCGGTAGACGGGAAGTGAGATTATATAGAAAATAGACACCAAAACGATAAATTATTCAAAGTTCAATTAGTTATATCACACATTTTATGCGGATTTTTAGAATCTACGAGGTCGAATTAGTCGATATACGATTTAAAACTTAACAGCCAACATAAACTCTGGATTTTGATAATTTGAAATTCAAAATCACAAGTCTCGCTATAATTGCAAGTACACGGTGACAGTTAAACCTTCGTAGAGTCTACAATAATGGGAATTTTGATTTCAAATTTGATCTGCATGCTCGATAGGAGTGACTGAACATGCTATCAAATTTGCAGACACGTAGAAGTAATATTTTCGAAACGCGGTGGACGGGCAGTGAGATTATGTGGAAAACAATTTTTTCAACAATTTTATAAAGTCTAACTTCTATAATACACGTTCTACAATTATTTTGAGCAAATTTTTGGAATCTACGAGGTCGAATTAGTCGATATACGATTTAAAACTTAACAGCCAACATAAACTCTGGATTTTGAAAATTTGAAATTCAAAATCACAAGTCTCGCTATAATTGGAAGTACACGGTGACAGTTAAACCTTCGTAGAGTCTACAATAATAGGAATTTTGATTTCAAATTTAATCTGCATGCTTGATAGGAGTGGCTAAACATGCTATCAAATTTGCAGACACGTAGAAGTAATATTTTGGAAACGCGGTGGACAGGAACTGAGGTTATGTCGAAAACAATTTTTTCAACAATTTTATAAAGTCTAACTTCTATAATACACGTTCTACAATTATTTTGAGCAAATTTTTGGAATCTACGAGGTCGAATTAGACGATATACGATTAAAAACTTAACAGCCAACATAAACTCTGGATTTTGAAAATTTGAAATTCAAAATCACAAGTCTCGCTATAATTGCAAGTACACGGTGACAGTTAAACCTTCGTAGAGTTCACAATAATGGTAATTTTGATTTAAAATTTGAACTGCATGCTCGATAGGAGTAACTGAACATGCTTTGAAATTTGCAGATACGTAGAAATGATATTTTGGAACGCGGGGGACGGGAAGTGAGGTTATGTGGAAAACAATTTTTTTCAACAATTTTATAAAGCCTTACTTCTATAATACACGTTCTATAACGATTTTGAGCGAATTTTTGGAATCTACATGGTCAAATTAGTAGATATACAACTTAAAAGAGAACGGGGAGCCTAAACTCTGGGTTTTGAAAATTTGAAATTCAAAATCAAAAGTTTCGCTATAATTGCAAGTACACGGTTACAGTTAAACCTTCGTAGAGTCTACAATAATGAGAATTTTCATTTCAAATTTGAACTGCATGCTCGATAGGAGTGACTAAACATGCTATGACATTTGCAGACACGTAGGAATAGTATTTTGAAAACGCTATAGACGGGAAGTGAGATTATATAGAAAATAGACACCAAAACGACAATTTATTCAAAGTTCAATTGGTTATATCGGACAAACTGAATTTCCTACACACGTTTTATGCATATTTTTGGAATCTACGATATTGAATTAGTCGATATACGATTTGAAACTTAACAGCCAACATAAACTCTGGATTTAGAAAATTTGAAATTCAAAATCACAAGTCGCGCTATAATTGCAAGTACACGGTGACAGTTAAACCTTCGTAGAGTCTACAATAATGAGAATTTTGATTTCAAATTTGAAATGCATGCTCGATAGGAGTGACTAAACATGCTATCAAATTTGCAGACACGTAGAAGTAATATTTTCGAAACGCGGTGGACGGGCAGTGAGATTATGTGGAAACCAATTTTTTAACAATTTTATAAAGTCTTGAAATGCATGCTCGATAGGAGTGACTGAAATGCTATGACATTTGCAGACACGTAGAAATAGTATTTTGAAAACGTGGTGGACGGGAACTGAGGTTATGTGGAATACAATTTTTTCAACAATTTTATAAAGTCTAACTTCTATAATACACGTTCTACAATTATTTTGAGCAAATTTTTGGAATCTACGAGGTCGAATTAGACGATATACGATTCAAAACTTAACAGCCAACATAAACTCTGGATTTTGAAAATTTTAAATTCAAAATCACAAGTCTCGCTATAATTGCAAGTACGCAAGTACACGGTTACAGTGAAACCTTCGTAGAATCTACAATAATGAGAATTTTGATTTCAAATTTGAACTGCATGCTCGATAGGAGTGACAGAACATGCAATGAAATTTGCAGACACGTAGAAATAGTAGTTTGAAAACGCGGTAGACGGGAAGTGAGATTATATAGAATTAGTCGATATACGATTTAAAACTTAACAGCCAACATAAACTCTGGATTTTGAAAATTTGAAATTCAAAATCACAAGTCTCGCTATAATTGCAAGTACACGGTGACAGTTAAACCTTCGTAGAGTCTACAATAATGGGAATTTTGATTTCAAATTTGATCTGCATGCTCGATAGGAGTGACTGAACATGCTATCAAATTTGCAGACACGTAGAAGTAATATTTTGGAAACGCGGTGGACGGGAACTGAGATTATGTGGAAAACAATTTTTTCAACAATTTTATAAAGTCTAACTTCTATAATACACGTTCTACAATTATTTTGAGCAAATTTTTGGAATCTACGAGGTCGAATTAGTCGATATACGATTTAAAACTTAACAGCCAACATAAACTCTGGATTTTGAAAATTTGAAATTCAAAATCACAAGTCTCGCTATAATTGCAAGTACACGGTGACAGTTAAACCTTCGTAGAGTTTACAATAATGGGAATTTTGATTTAAAATTTGAACTGCATGCTCGATAGGAGTGACTAAACATGCCATGATATTTGCAGACACGTAGAAATAGTATTTTCAAAACGCGGTAGACGGGAAGTGAGATTATATAGAAAATAGACACCAAAACGATAAATTATTCAAAGTTCAATTAGTTATATCACACATTTTATGCGGATTTTTAGAATCTACGAGGTCGAATTAGTCGATATACGATTTAAAACTTAACAGCCAACATAAACTCTGGATTTTGATAATTTGAAATTCAAAATCACAAGTCTCGCTATAATTGCAAGTACACGGTGACAGTTAAACCTTCGTAGAGTCTACAATAATGGGAATTTTGATTTCAAATTTGATCTGCATGCTCGATAGGAGTGACTGAACATGCTATCAAATTTGCAGACACGTAGAAGTAATATTTTCGAAACGCGGTGGACGGGCAGTGAGATTATGTGGAAAACAACTTTTTCAACAATTTTATAAAGTCTAACTTCTATAATACACGTTCTACAATTATTTTGAGCAAATTTTTGGAATCTACGAGGTCGAATTAGTCGATCTTCGATTTAAAACTTAACAGCCAACATAAACTCTGGATTTTGAAAATTTGAAATTCAAAATCACAAGTCTCGCTATAATTGCAAGTACACGGTGACAGTTAAACCTTCGTAGAGTCTACAATAATGAGAATTTTGATTTCAAATTTGAAATGCATGCTCGATAGGACAGTTAAACCTTCGTAGAGTCTACAATAATGGGAATTTTGATTTCAAATTTGATCTGCATGCTCGATAGGAGTGACTGAACATGCTATCAAATTTGCAGACACGTAGAAGTAATATTTTCGAAACGCGGTGGACGGGCAGTGAGATTATGTGGAAAACAATTTTTTCAACAATTTTATAAAGTCTAACTTCTATAATACACGTTCTACAATTATTTTGAGCAAATTTTTGGAATCTACGAGGTCGAATTAGTCGATATACGATTTAAAACTTAACAGCCAACATAAACACTGGATTTTGAAAATTTGAAATTCAAAATCACAAGTCTCGCTATAATTGGAAGTACACGGTGACAGTTAAACCTTCGTAGAGTCTACAATAATAGGAATTTTGATTTCAAATTTAATCTGCATGCTTGATAGGAGTGGCTAAACATGCTATCAAATTTGCAGACACGTAGAAGTAATATTTTGGAAACGCGGTGGACAGGAACTGAGGTTATGTCGAAAACAATTTTTTCAACAATTTTATAAAGTCTAACTTCTATAATACACGTTCTACAATTATTTTGAGCAAATTTTTGGAATCTACGAGGTCGAATTAGACGATATACGATTAAAAACTTAACAGCCAACATAAACTCTGGATTTTGAAAATTTGAAATTCAAAATCACAAGTCTCGCTATAATTGCAAGTACACGGTGACAGTTAAACCTTCGTAGAGTTCACAATAATGGTAATTTTGATTTAAAATTTGAACTGCTTGCTCGATAGGAGTAACTGAACATGCTTTGAAATTTGCAGATACGTAGAAATGATATTTTGGAACGCGGGGGACGGGAAGTGAGGTTATGTGGAAAACAATTTTTTTCAACAATTTTATAAAGCCTTACTTCTATAATACACGTTCTATAACGATTTTGAGCGAATTTTTGGAATCTACATGGTCAAATTAGTAGATATACAACTTAAAAGAGAACGGGGAGCCTAAACTCTGGGTTTTGAAAATTTGAAATTCAAAATCAAAAGTTTCGCTATAATTGCAAGTACACGGTTACAGTTAAACCTTCGTAGAGTCTACAATAATGAGAATTTTCATTTCAAATTTGAACTGCATGCTCGATAGGAGTGACTAAACATGCTATGACATTTGCAGACACGTAGGAATAGTATTTTGAAAACGCTATAGACGGGAAGTGAGATTATATAGAAAATAGACACCAAAACGACAATTTATTCAAAGTTCAATTGGTTATATCGGACAAACTGAATTTCCTACACACGTTTTATGCATATTTTTGGAATCTACGATATTGAATTAGTCGATATACGATTTGAAACTTAACAGCCAACATAAACTCTGGATTTAGAAAATTTGAAATTCAAAATCACAAGTCGCGCTATAATTGCAAGTACACGGTGACAGTTAAACCTTCGTAGAGTCTACAATAATGAGAATTTTGATTTCAAATTTGAAATGCATGCTCGATAGGAGTGACTAAACATGCTATCAAATTTGCAGACACGTAGAAGTAATATCTTCGAAACGCGGTGGACGGGCAGTGAGATTATGTGGAAACCAATTTTTTAACAATTTTATAAAGTCTTGAAATGCATGCTCGATAGGAGTGACTGAAATGCTATGACATTTGCAGACACGTAGAAATAGTATTTTGAAAACGTGGTGGACGGGAACTGAGGTTATGTGGAAAACAATTTTTTCAACAATTTTATAAAGTCTAACTTCTATAATACACGTTCTACAATTATTTTGAGCAAATTTTTGGAATCTACGAGGTCGAATTAGACGATATACGATTCAAAACTTAACAGCCAACATAAACTCTGGATTTTGAAAATTTTAAATTCAAAATCACAAGTCTCGCTATAATTGCAAGTACGCAAGTACACGGTTACAGTGAAACCTTCGTAGAATCTACAATAATGAGAATTTTGATTTCAAATTTGAACTGCATGCTCGATAGGAGTGACAGAACATGCAATGAAATTTGCAGACACGTAGAAATAGTAGCTTGAAAACGCGGTAGACGGGAAGTGAGATTATATAGAATTAGTCGATATACGATTTAAAACTTAACAGCCAACATAAACTCTGGATTTTGAAAATTTGAAATTCAAAATCACAAGTCTCGCTATAATTGCAAGTACACGGTGACAGTTAAACCTTCGTAGAGTCTACAATAATGGGAATTTTGATTTCAAATTTGATCTGCATGCTCGATAGGAGTGACTGAACATGCTATCAAATTTGCAGACACGTAGAAGTAATATTTTGGAAACGCGGTGGACGGGAACTGAGATTATGTGGAAAACAATTTTTTCAACAATTTTATAAAGTCTAACTCCTATAATACACGTTCTACAATTATTTTGAGCAAATTTTTGGAATCTACGAGGTCGAATTAGTCGATATACGATTTAAAACTTAACAGCCAACATAAACTCTGGATTTTGAAAATTTGAAATTCAAAATCACAAGTCTCGCTATAATTGCAAGTACACGGTGACAGTTAAACCTTCGTAGAGTTTACAATAATGGGAATTTTGATTTAAAATTTGAACTGCATGCTCGATAGGAGTGACTAAACATGCCATGATATTTGCAGACACGTAGAAATAGTATTTTCAAAACGCGGTAGACGGGAAGTGAGATTATATAGAAAATAGACACCAAAACGATAAATTATTCAAAGTTCAATTAGTTATATCACACATTTTATGCGGATTTTTAGAATCTACGAGGTCGAATTAGTCGATATACGATTTAAAACTTAACAGCCAACATAAACTCTGGATTTTGATAATTTGAAATTCAAAATCACAAGTCTCGCTATAATTGCAAGTACACGGTGACAGTTAAACCTTCGTAGAGTCTACAATAATGGGAATTTTGATTTCAAATTTGATCTGCATGCTCGATAGGAGTGACTGAACATGCTATCAAATTTGCAGACACGTAGAAGTAATATTTTCGAAACGCGGTGGACGGGCAGTGAGATTATGTGGAAAACAATTTTTTCAACAATTTTATAAAGTCTAACTTCTATAATACACGTTCTACAATCATTTTGAGCAAATTTTTGGAATCTACGAGGTCGAATTAGTCGATCTTCGATTTAAAACTTAACAGCCAACATAAACTCTGGATTTTGAAAATTTGAAATTCAAAATCACAAGTCTCGCTATAATTGCAAGTACACGGTGACAGTTAAACCTTCGTAGAGTCTACAATAATGAGAATTTTGATTTCAAATTTGAAATGCATGCTCGATAGGAGTGACTGAACATGCTATCAAATTTGCAGACACGTAGAAGTAATATCTTCGAAACGCGGTGGACGGGCAGTGAGATTATGTGGAAACCAATTTTTTAACAATTTTATAAAGTCTTGAAATGCATGCTCGATAGGAGTGACTGAAATGCTATGACATTTGCAGACACGTAGAAATAGTATTTTGAAAACGTGGTGGACGGGAACTGAGGTTATGTGGAAAACAATTTTTTCAACAATTTTATAAAGTCTAACTTCTATAATACACGTTCTACAATTATTTTGAGCAAATTTTTGGAATCTACGAGGTCGAATTAGACGATATACGATTCAAAACTTAACAGCCAACATAAACTCTGGATTTTGAAAATTTTAAATTCAAAATCACAAGTCTCGCTATAATTGCAAGTACGCAAGTACACGGTTACAGTGAAACCTTCGTAGAATCTACAATAATGAGAATTTTGATTTCAAATTTGAACTGCATGCTCGATAGGAGTGACAGAACATGCAATGAAATTTGCAGACACGTAGAAATAGTAGCTTGAAAACGCGGTAGACGGGAAGTGAGATTATATAGAATTAGTCGATATACGATTTAAAACTTAACAGCCAACATAAACTCTGGATTTTGAAAATTTGAAATTCAAAATCACAAGTCTCGCTATAATTGCAAGTACACGGTGACAGTTAAACCTTCGTAGAGTCTACAATAATGGGAATTTTGATTTCAAATTTGATCTGCATGCTCGATAGGAGTGACTGAACATGCTATCAAATTTGCAGACACGTAGAAGTAATATTTTGGAAACGCGGTGGACGGGAACTGAGATTATGTGGAAAACAATTTTTTCAACAATTTTATAAAGTCTAACTCCTATAATACACGTTCTACAATTATTTTGAGCAAATTTTTGGAATCTACGAGGTCGAATTAGTCGATATACGATTTAAAACTTAACAGCCAACATAAACTCTGGATTTTGAAAATTTGAAATTCAAAATCACAAGTCTCGCTATAATTGCAAGTACACGGTGACAGTTAAACCTTCGTAGAGTTTACAATAATGGGAATTTTGATTTAAAATTTGAACTGCATGCTCGATAGGAGTGACTAAACATGCCATGATATTTGCAGACACGTAGAAATAGTATTTTCAAAACGCGGTAGACGGGAAGTGAGATTATATAGAAAATAGACACCAAAACGATAAATTATTCAAAGTTCAATTAGTTATATCACACATTTTATGCGGATTTTTAGAATCTACGAGGTCGAATTAGTCGATATACGATTTAAAACTTAACAGCCAACATAAACTCTGGATTTTGATAATTTGAAATTCAAAATCACAAGTCTCGCTATAATTGCAAGTACACGGTGACAGTTAAACCTTCGTAGAGTCTACAATAATGGGAATTTTGATTTCAAATTTGATCTGCATGCTCGATAGGAGTGACTGAACATGCTATCAAATTTGCAGACACGTAGAAGTAATATTTTCGAAACGCGGTGGACGGGCAGTGAGATTATGTGGAAAACAATTTTTTCAACAATTTTATAAAGTCTAACTTCTATAATACACGTTCTACAATCATTTTGAGCAAATTTTTGGAATCTACGAGGTCGAATTAGTCGATCTTCGATTTAAAACTTAACAGCCAACATAAACTCTGGATTTTGAAAATTTGAAATTCAAAATCACAAGTCTCGCTATAATTGCAAGTACACGGTGACAGTTAAACCTTCGTAGAGTCTACAATAATGAGAATTTTGATTTCAAATTTGAAATGCATGCTCGATAGGAGTGACTGAACATGCTATCAAATTTGCAGACACGTAGAAGTAATATTTTCGAAACGCGGTGGACGGGCAGTGAGATTATGTGGAAACCAATTTTTTAACAATTTTATAAAGTCTTGAAATGCATGCTCGATAGGAGTGACTGAAATGCTATGACATTTGCAGACACGTAGATATAGTATTTTGGAAACGCGGTGGACGGGAACTGAGGTTATGTGGAAAACAATTTTTTCAACAATTTTATAAAGTCTAACTTCTATAATACACGTTCTACAATTATTTTGAGCAAATTTCTGGATCTACGAGGTCGAATTAGTCGATATACGATTTAAAACTTAACAGCCAACATAAACTCTGGATTTTGAAAATTTGAAATTCGAAATCACAAGTCTCGTTATAATTGCAAGTACACGGTGACAGTTAAACCTTCGTAGAGTTTACAATAATGGGAATTTTGATTTAAAATTTGAACTGCATGCTCGATAGGAGTAACTGAACATGCTTTGAAATTTGCAGATACGTAGAAATGATATTTTGGAACGCGGGGGACGGGAACTGAGGTTATGTGGAAAACAATTTTTTCAACAATTTTATAAAGTCTAACTTCTATAATACACGTTCTACAACAATTTTGAGCGAATTTTTGGAATCTACATGGTCAAATTAGTAGATATACAACTTAAAAGAGAACGGGGAGCCTAAACTCTGGGTTTTGAAAATTTGAAATTCAAAATCAAAAGTTTCGCTATAATTGCAAGTACACGGTTACAGTTAAACCTTCGTAGAGTCTACAATAATGAGAATTTTCATTTCAAATTTGAACTGCATGCTCGATAGGAGTGACTAAACATGCTGTGAAATTTGCAGACACGTAGAAATAGTATTTTGAAAACGCGGTAGACGGGAAGTGAGATTATATAGAAAATAGACACCAAAACGACAAATTATTCAAAGTTCAATTAGTTATATCACACATTTTATGCGGATTTTTAGAATCTACGATATTGAATTAGTCGATATACGATTTAAAACTTAACAGCCAACATAAACTCTGGATTTTGAAAATTTTAAATTCAAAATCACAAGTCTCGCTATAATTGCAAGTACGCAAGTACACGGTTACAGTGAAACCTTCGTAGAATCTACAATAATGAGAATTTTGATTTCAAATTTGAACTGCATGCTAGATAGGAGTGACTGAACATGCTATGACATTTGCAGACACGTAGAAATAGTATTTTGGAAACGCGGTAGACGGGAATTGAGATTATATAGAAAATAGACACCAAAACGACAAACTATTGAAAGTTCAATTGGTTATATCGGACAAACTGAATATCCTACACACGTTTTATGCAGATTTTTGGAATCTACGATATTGAATTAGTCGATATACGATTTGAAACTTAACAGCCAACATAAACTCTGGATTTTGAAAATTTGAAATTCAAAATCACAAGTCTCGCTATAATTGCAAGTACACGGTGACAGTTAAACCTTCGTAGAGTTTACAATAATGGGAATTTTGATTTCAAATTTGAACTGCATGCTCGATAGGAGTGACTGAACATGCTATGACATTTGCAGACACGTAGAAATAGTATTTTGGAAACGCGGTAGACGAGAAGTGAGATTATATAGAAAATAGACACCAAAACGATAAATTATTCAAAGTTCAATTGGTTATATCGGACAAACTGAATATCCTACACACGTTTTATGCAGATTTTTGGAATCTACGATATTGAGTTAGTCGAAATACGATTTAAAACTTAACAGCCAACATAAACTCTGGATTTTGAAAATTTGAAATTCAAAATCACAAGTCTCGCTATAATTGGAAGTACACGGTGACAGTTAAACCTTCGTAGAGTCTACAATAATAGGAATTTTGATTTCAAATTTAATCTGCATGCTTAATAGGAGTGACTTAACATGCTGTCAAATTTGCAGACACGTAGACGTAATATTTTGGAAACGCGGTGGACGAGAACTGAGGTTATGTGGAAAACAATTTTTTCCAACAATTTTATAAAGTCTAACTTCTATAATACACGTTCTACAATTATTTTGAGCAAATTTTTGGAATCTACGAGGTCGAATTAGTCGATATACGATTTAAAACTTAACAGCCAACATAAACTCTGGATTTTGAAAATTTGAAATTCAAAATCACAAGTCTCGCTATAATTGCAAGTACACGGTGACAGTTAAACCTTCGTAGAGTTTACAATAATGGGAATTTTGATTTAAAATTTGAACTGCATGCTTGATAGGAGTAACTGAACATGCTTTGAAATTTGCAGATACGTAGAAATGATATTTTGGAACGCGGGGGACGGGAACTGAGGTTATGTGGAAAACAATTTTTTCAACAATTTTATAAAGTCTAACTTCTATAATACACGTTCTACAACAATTTTAAGCGAATTTTTGGAATCTACATGGTCAAATTAGTAGACATACAACTTAAAAGAGAACGGGGAGCCTAAACTCTGGGTTTTGAAAATTTGAAATTCAAAATCAAAAGTTTCGCTATAATTGCAAGTACACGGTTACAGTTAAACCTTCGTAGAGTCTACAATAATGAGAATTTTCATTTCAAATTTGAACTGCATGCTCGATAGGAGTGACAGAACATGCTATGAAATTTGCAGACACGTAGAAATAGTATTTTGAAAACGCGGTAGACGGGAAGTGAGATTATATAGAAAATAGACACCAAAACGACAAATTATTCAAAGTTCAATTAGTTATATCACACATTTTATGCGGATTTTTAGAATCTACGAGGTCGAATTAGTCGATATACGATTTAAAACTTAACTGCCAACATAAACTCTGGATTATGAAAATTTGAAATTCAAAATCACAAGTCTCGCTATAATTGCAAGTACACGGTGACAGTGAAACCTTCGTAGAATCTACAATAATGAGAATTTTGATTCCAAATTTGAGCTGCATGCTAGATAGGAGTGACTGAACATGCTATGACATTTGCAGACACGTAGAAATAGTATTTTGAAAACGCGGTAGACGGGAATTGAGATTATATAGAAAATAGACACCAAAACGACAAACTATTGAAAGTTCAATTGGTTATATCGGACAAACTGAGTATCCTACACACGTTTTATGCAGATTGTTGGAATCTACGATATTGAATTAGTCGATATACGATTTGAAACTTATTAGCCAACATAAACTCTGGATTTTGAAAATTTGAAATTCAAAATCACAAGTCCCGCTATAATTGGAAGTACACGGTGACAGTTAAACCTTCGTAGAGTCTACAATAATGGGAAGTTTGATTTAAAATTTGAACTGCATGCTCGATAGGAGTGACTTAACATGCTATAGAATTTGCAGACACGTAGAAGTAATATTTTGGAAACGCGGTGGACGGGAACTGAGATTATGTGGAAAACAATATTTTCAACAATTTTCTAAAGTCTAACTTCTATAATACACGTTCTACAATAATTTTGAGCAAATTTTTGGAATCTACGAGGTCGAATTAGTCGATATACGATTTAAAACTTAACAGCCAACATAAACTCTGGATTTTGAAAATTTGAAATTCAAAATCACTAGTCTCGCTATAATTGCAAATACACGGTGACAGTTAAACCTTCGTAGAGTCTACAATGATGAGAATTTTGATTTCAAAATTGAAATGCATGCTCGATAGGAGCGACTAAACATGCTATCAAATTTGCAGACACGTAGAAGTGATATTTTCGAAACGCGGTGGACGGGCAGTGAGATTATGTGGAAACCAATTTTTTAACAATTTTATAGAGTCTTACTTCTATACTACAAGTTCTAGAACAATTTTGAGCAAATTTTTAGAATCTGCATGGTCAAATTAGTAGATATACAACTTAAAAGTGAACGGGGAGCCTAAACTCTGGATTTTGTAAATTTGAAATTCAAAATCACAAGTCTCGCTATAATTGCAAGTACATGGTGACAGTTAAACCTTCGTAGAGTCTACAATAATGAGAATTTTGATTTCAAATTTGAACTGCATGCTCGATAGGAGCGACTAAACATGCTATCAAATTTGCAGACACGTAGAAGTGATATTTTAGCAACGCGGTGGACGGGCGGTGAGATTATGTGGAAATCAATTTTTTTCAACAATTTTATGAAGTCTAACTTCTATAATACACGTTCTACAATTATTATGAGCAAATTTTTGGAATCTACGATGTCGAATTAGTCGATATACGTTTTAAAACTTAACAGCCAACATAAACTCTGGATTTTGAAAATTTGAAATTCAAAATCACAAGTCTCGCTATAATTGCAAGTACACGGTTACAGTGAAACCTTCGTAGAATCTACAATAATGAGAATTTTGATTTCAAATTTGAACTGCATGCTCGATAGGAGTAACTGAACATGCTTTGAAATTTGCAGATACGTAGAAATGATATTTTGGAACCCGGGGGATGGGAAGTGAGGTTATGTGGAAAACAATTTTTTTCAACAATTTTATAAAGCCTAACTTCTATAATACACGTTCTACAACAATTTTGAGCGAATTTTTGGAATCTACATGGTCAAATTAGTAGACATACAACTTAAAAGAGAACGGGGAGCCTAAACTCTGGGTTTTGAAAATTTGAAATTCAAAATCAAAAGTTTCGCTATAATTGCAAGTACACGGTTACAGTTAAACCTTCGTAGAGTCTACAATAATGAGAATTTTCATTTCAAATTTGATCCGCATGCTCGATAGGAGTGACTGAACATGCTATCAAATTTGCAGACACGTAGAAGTAATATTTTGGAAACGCGGTGGACGGGAACTGAGGTTATGTGGAAAACAATTTTTTCAACAATTTTATAAAGTCTAACTTCTATAACAGCAAACATAAACTCTGGATTTGTAAAATTTGAAATTCAAAATCACAAGTCTCGCTATAATTGGAAGTACACGGTGACAGTTAAACCTTCGTAGAGTCTACAATAATGGGAAGTTTGATTTCAAATTTGAACTGCATGCTCGATAGGAGCGACTTAACATGCTATCAAATTTGCAGACACGTAGAAGTAATATTTTGGAAACGCGGTGGACGGGAACTGAGGTTACGTGGAAAACAATTTTTTCAACAATTTTATAAAGTCTAACTTCTATAATACACGTTCTACAATTATTTTGAGCAAATTTTTGGAATCTACGAGGTCGAATTAGTCGATATACGATTTAAAACTTAACAGCCAACATAAACTCTGGATTTTGAAAATTTGAAATTCAAAATCACAAGTCTCGCTATAATTGCAAGTACACGGTGACAGTTAAACCTTCGTAGAGTTTACAATAATGGGAATTTTGATTTAAAATTTGAACTGCATGCTCGATAGGAGTGACTTAACATGCCATGATATTTGCAGACACGTAGAAATAGTATTTTCAAAACGCGGTAGACGGGAAGTGAGATTATATAGAAAATAGACACCAAAACGACAAATTATTCAAAGTTCAATTAGTTATATCACACATTTTATGCGGATTTTTAGAATCTACGAGGTCGAATTAGTCGATATACGATTTAAAACTTAACAGCCAACATAAACTCTGGATTTTGAAAATTTGAAATTCAAAATCACAAGTCTCGCTATAATTGCAAGTACACGGTGACAGTTAAACCTTCGTAGAGTCTACAATAATGGGAATTTTGATTTCAAATTTGATCTGCATGCTCGATAGGAGTGACTAAACATGCCATGATATTTGCAGACACGTAGAAATAGTATTTTCAAAACGCGGTAGACGGGAAGTGAGATTATATAGAAAATAGACACCAAAACGATAAATTATTCAAAGTTCAATTGGTTATATCGGACAAACTGAATTTCCTACACACGTTTTATGCATATTTTTAGAATCTACGATATTGAATTAGTCGATATACGATTTGAAACTTAACAGCCAACATAAACTCTGGATTTAGAAAATTTGAAATTCAAAATCACAAGTCTCGCTATAATTGCAAGTACACGGTGACAGTTAAACGTTCGTAGAGTTTACAATAATGGGAATTTTGATTTAAAATTTGAACTGCATGCTCGATAGGAGTGACTGAACATGCTATGACATTTGCAGACACGTAGGAATAGTATTTTGAAAACGCGGTAGACGGGAAGTGAGATTATATAGAATATAGACACCAAAACGACAATTTATTCAAAGTTCAATTGGTTATATCGGACAAACTGAATTTCCTACACACGTTTTATGCATATTTTTGGAATCTACGATATTGATTTAGTCGATATACGATTTGAAACTTAACAGCCAACATAAACTCTGGATTTAGAAAATTTGAAATTCAAAATCACAAGTCTCGCTATAATTGCAAGTACACGGTGACAGTTAAACCTTCGTAGAGTTTACAATAATGGGAATTTCGATTTAAAATTTGAACTGCATGCTCGGTAGGAGTGACTAAACATGCCATGATATTTGCAGACACGTAGAAATAGTATTTTCAAAACGCGGTAGACGGGAAGTGAGATTATATAGAAAATAGACACCAAAACGATAAATTATTCAAAGTTCAATTGGTTATATCGGACAAACTGAATTTCCTACACACGTTTTATGCATATTTTTGGAATCTACGATATTGAATTAGTCGATATAGGATTTGAAACTTAACAGCGAACATAAACTTTGGATTTAGAAAATTTGAAATTCAAAATCACAAGTCTCGCTATAATTGCAAGTACACGGTGACAGTTAAACCTTCGTAGAGTTTACAATAATGGGAATTTTGATTTAAAATTTGAACTGCATGCTCGATAGGAGTGACTGAACATGCTATGACATTTGCAGACACGTAGGAATAGTATTTTGAAAACACGGTAGACGGGAAGTGAGATTATATAGAATATAGACACCAAAACGACAATTTATTCAAAGTTCAATTGGTTATATCGGACAAACTGAATTTCCTACACACGTTTCATGCATATTTTTGGAATCTACGATATTGAATTAGTCGATATACGATTTGAAACTTAACAGCCAACATAAACTCTGGATTTTGAAAATTTGAAATTCAAAATCACAAGTCTCGCTATAATTGCAAGTACACGGTGACAGTTAAACCTTCGTAGAGTCTACAATAATGGGAATTTTGATTTCAAATTTGATCTGCATGCTCGATAGGAGTGACTAAACATGCCATGATATTTGCAGACACGTAGAAATAGTATTTTCAAAACGCGGTAGACGGGAAGTGAGATTATATAGAAAATAGACACCAAAACGATAAATTATTCAAAGTTCAATTGGTTATATCGGACAAACTGAATTTCCTACACACGTTTCATGCATATTTTTGGAATCTACGATATTGAATTAGTCGATATACGATTTGAAACTTAACAGCCAACATAAACTCTGGATTTAGAAAATTTGAAATTCAAAATCACAAGTCTCGCTATAATTGCAAGTACACGGTGACAGTTAAACCTTCGTAGAGTTTACAATAATGGGAATTTTGATTTAAAATTTGAACTGCATGCTCGATAGGAGTGACTGAACATGCTATGACATTTGCAGACACGTAGGAATAGTATTTTGAAAACACGGTAGACGGGAAGTGAGATTATATAGAATATAGACACCAAAACGACAATTTATTCAAAGTTCAATTGGTTATATCGGACAAACTGAATTTCCTACACACGTTTCATGCATATTTTTGGAATCTACGATATTGAATTAGTCGATATACGATTTGAAACTTAACAGCCAACATAAACTCTGGATTTTGAAAATTTGAAATTCAAAATCACAAGTCTCGCTATAATTGCAAGTACACGGTGACAGTTAAACCTTCGTAGAGTCTACAATAATGGGAATTTTGATTTCAAATTTGATCTGCATGCTCGATAGGAGTGACTAAACATGCCATGATATTTGCAGACACGTAGAAATAGTATTTTCAAAACGCGGTAGACGGGAAGTGAGATTATATAGAAAATAGACACCAAAACGATAAATTATTCAAAGTTCAATTGGTTATATCGGACAAACTGAATTTCCTACACACGTTTTATGCATATTTTTGGAATCTACGATATTGAATTAGTCGATATACGATTTGAAACTCAACAGCCAACATAAACTCTGGATTTAGAAAATTTGAAATTCAAAATCACAAGTCTCGCTATAATTGCAAGTACACGGTGACAGTTAAACCTTCGTAGAGTTTACAATAATGGGAATTTTGATTTAAAATTTGAACTGCATGCTCGATAGGAGTGACTGAACATGCTATGACATTTGCAGACACGTAGGAATAGTATTTTGAAAACGCGGTAGACGGGAAGTGAGATTATATAGAATATAGACACCAAAACGACAATTTATTCAAAGTTCAATTTGTTATATCGGACAAACTGAATTTCCTACACACGTTTTATGCATATTTTTGGAATCTACGATATTGAATTAGTCGATATACGATTTGAAACTTAACAGCCAACATAAACTCTGGATTTAGAAAATTTGAAATTCAAAATCACAAGTCTCGCTATAATTGCAAGTACACGGTGACAGTTAAACCTTCGTAGAGTTTACAATAATGTGAATTTCGATTTAAAATTTGAACTGCATGCTCGATAGGAGTGACTAAACATGCCATGATATTTGCAGACACGTAGAAATAGTATTTTCAAAACGCGGTAGACGGGAAGTGAGATTATATAGAAAATAGACACCAAAACGATAAATTATTCAAAATTCAAATGGTTATATCGGACAAACTGAATTTCCTACACACGTTTTATACATATTTTTGGAATCTACGATATTGAATTAGTCGATATAGGATTTGAAACTTAACAGCGAACATAAACTCTGGATTTAGAAAATTTGAAATTCAAAATCACAAGTCTCGCTATAATTGCAAGTACACGGTGACAGTTAAACCTTCGTAGAGTTTACAATAATGGGAATTTTGATTTAAAATTTGAACTGCATGCTCGATAGGAGTGACTGAACATGCTATGACATTTGCAGTCACGTAGGAATAGTATTTTGAAAACACGGTAGACGGGAAGTGAGATTATATAGAATATAGACACCAAAACGACAAATTATTCAAAGTTCAATTGGTTATATCGGACAAACTGAATTTCCTACACACGTTTTATGCATATTTTTGGAATCTACGATATTGAATTAGTCGATATACGATTTGAAACTTAACAGCCAACATAAACTCTGGATTTAGAAAATTTGGAATTCAAAATCACAAGTCGCGCTATAATTGCAAGTACACGGTGACAGTTAAACCTTCGTAGAGTCTACAATAATGAGAATTTTGATTTCAAATTTGAAATGCATGCTCGATAGGAGTGACTGAACATGCTATCAAATTTGCAGACACGTAGAAGTAATATTTTCGAAACGCAGTGGACGGGCAGTGAGATTATGTGGAAACCAATTTTTTAACAATTTTATAAAGTCTTGAAATGCATGCTCGATAGGAGTGACTGAAATGCTATGACATTTGCAGACACGTAGCAATAGTATTTTGAAAACGCGGTGGACGGGAACTGAGGTTATGTGGAAAACAATTTTTTCAACAATTTTATAAAGTCTAACTTCTATAATACACGTTCTACAATTATTTTGAGCAAATTTTTGGAATCTACGAGGTCGATTTAGTCGATATACGATTTGAAACTTAACAGCCAACATAAACTCTGGATTTTGAAAATTTGAAATTCGAAATCACAAGTCTCGTTATAATTGCAAGTACACGGTGACAGTTAAACCTTCGTAGAGTTCACAATAATGGGAATTTTGATTTAAAATTTGATTTGCATGCTCGATAGGAGTAACTGAACATGCTTTGAAATTTGCAGATACGTAGAAATGATATTTTGGAACGCGGGGGACGGGAACTGAGGTTATGTGGAAAACAATTTTTTCAACAACTTTATAAAGTCTAACTTCTATAATTCACGTTCTACAACAATTTTGAGCGAATTTTTGGAATCTACATGGTCAAATTAGTAGACATACAACTTAAAAGAGAACGGGGAGCCTAAACTCTGGGTTTTGAAAATTTGAAATTCAAAATCAAAAGTTTCGCTATAATTGCAAGTACACGGTTACAGTTAAACCTTCGTAGAGTCTACAATGATGAGAATTTTCATTTCAAATTTGAACTGCATGCTCGATAGGAGTCAGAGAACATGCTATGAAATTTGCAGACACGTAAAAATAGTATTTTGAAAACGCGGTAGACGGGAAGTGAGATTATATAGAAAATAGACACCAAAACGACAAATTATTCAAAGTTCAATTAGTTATATCACACATTTTATGCGGATTTTTAGAATCTACGAGGCCGAATTAGTCGATATACGATTTAAAACTTAACAGCCAACATAAACTCTGGATTTTGAAAATTTGAAATTCAAAATCACAAGTCTCGCTATAATTGCAAGTACACGGTGACAGTTAAACCTTCGTAGAGTTTACAATAATGGGAATTTTGATTTAAAATTTGAACTGCATGCTCGATAGGAGTGACTAAACATGCCATGATATTTGCAGACACGTAGAAATAGTATTTTCAAAACGCGGTAGACGGGAAGTGAGATTATATAGAAAATAGACACCAAAACGATAAATTATTCAAAGTTCAATTAGTTATATCACACATTTTATGCGGATTTTTAGAATCTACGAGGTCGAATTAGTCGATATACGATTTAAAACTTAACTGCCAACATAAACTCTGGATTTTGAAAATTTGAAATTCAAAATCACAAGTCTCGCTATAATTGCAAGTACACGGTGACAGTTAAACCTTCGTAGAGTCTACAATAATGCGAATTTTGATTTCAAATTTGAAATGCATGCTCGATAGGAGTGACTAAACATGCTATCAAATTTGCAGACACGTAGAAGTAATATTTTCGAAACGCAGTGGACGGGCAGTGAGATTATGTGGAAACCAATTTTTTAACAATTTTATAAAGTCTTGAAATGCATGCTCGATAGGAGTGACTGAAATGCTATGACATTTGCAGACACGTAGAAATAGTATTTTGAAAACGCGGTGGACGGGAACTGAGGTTATGTGGAAAACAATTTTTTCAACAATTTTATAAAGTCTAACTTCTATAATACACGTTCTACAATTATTTTGAGCAAATTTTTGGAATCTACGAGGTCGAATTAGTCGATATACGATTGGAAACTTAACAGCCAACATAAACTCTGGATTTAGAAAATTTGAAATTCAAAATCACAAGTCTCGCTATAATTGCAAGTACACGGTGACAGTTAAACCTTCGTAGAGTTTACAATAATGGGAATTTTGATTTAAAATTTGAACTGCATGCTCGATAGGAGTGACTGAACATGCTATGACATTTGCAGACACGTAGGAATAGTATTTTGAAAACGCGGTAGACGGGAAGTGAGATTATATAGAATATAGACACCAAAACGACAATTTATTCAAAGTTCAATTGGTTATATCGGACAAACTGAATTTCCTACACACGTTTTATGCATATTTTTGGAATCTACGATATTGAATTAGTCGATATACGATTTGAAACTTAACAGCCAACATAAACTCTGGATTTAGAAAATTTGAAATTCAAAATCACAAATCTCGCTATAATTGCAAGTACACGGTGACAGTTAAACCTTCGTAGAGTTTACAATAATGGGAATTTCGATTTGAAATTTGAACTGCATGCTCGATAGGAGTGACTAAACATGCCATGATATTTGCAGACACGTAGAAATAGTATTTTCAAAACGCGGTAGACGGGAAGTGAGATTATATAGAAAATAGACACCAAAACGATAAATTATTCAAAGTTCAATTGGTTATATCGGACAAACTGAATTTCCTACACACGTTTTATACATATTTTTGGAATCTACGATATTGAATTAGTCGATATAGGATTTGAAACTTAACAGCGAACATAAACTCTGGATTTAGGAAATTTGAAATTCAAAATCACAAGTCTCGCTATAATTGCAAGTACACGGTGACAGTTAAACCTTCGTAGAGTTTACAATAATGGGAATTTTGATTTAAAATTTGAACTGCATGCTCGATAGGAGTGACTGAACATGCTATGACATTTGCAGTCACGTAGGAATAGTATTTTGAAAACACGGTAGACGGGAAGTGAGATTATATAGAATATAGACACCAAAACGACAAATTATTCAAAGTTCAATTGGTTATATCGGACAAACTGAATTTCCTACACACGTTTTATGCATATTTTTGGAATCTACGATATTGAATTAGTCGATATACGATTTGAAACTTAACAGCCAACATAAACTCTGGATTTAGAAAATTTGGAATTCAAAATCACAAGTCGCGCTATAATTGCAAGTACACGGTGACAGTTAAACCTTCGTAGAGTCTACAATAATGAGAATTTTGATTTCAAATTTGAAATGCATGCTCAATAGGAGTGACTGAACATGCTATCAAATTTGCAGACACGTAGAAGTAATATTTTCGAAACGCAGTGGACGGGCAGTGAGATTATGTGGAAACCAATTTTTTAACAATTTTATAAAGTCTTGAAATGCATGCTCGATAGGAGTGACTGAAATGCTATGACATTTGCAGACACGTAGCAATAGTATTTTGAAAACGCGGTGGACGGGAACTGAGGTTATGTGGAAAACAATTTTTTCAACAATTTTATAAAGTCTAACTTCTATAATACACGTTCTACAATTATTTTGAGCAAATTTTTGGAATCTACGAGGTCGATTTAGTCGATATACGATTTGAAACTTAACAGCCAACATAAACTCTGGATTTTGAAAATTTGAAATTCGAAATCACAAGTCTCGTTATAATTGCAAGTACACGGTGACAGTTAAACCTTCGTAGAGTTCACAATAATGGGAATTTTGATTTAAAATTTGAACTGCATGCTCGATAGGAGTAACTGAACATGCTTTGAAATTTGCAGATACGTAGAAATGATATTTTGGAACGCGGGGGACGGGAACTGAGGTTATGTGGAAAACAATTTTTTCAACAACTTTATAAAGTCTAACTTCTATAATTCACGTTCTACAACAATTTTGAGCGAATTTTTGGAATCTACATGGTCAAATTAGTAGACATACAACTTAAAAGAGAACGGGGAGCCTAAACTCTGGGTTTTGAAAATTTGAAATTCAAAATCAAAAGTTTCGCTATAATTGCAAGTACACGGTTACAGTTAAACCTTCGTAGAGTCTACAATGATGAGAATTTTCATTTCAAATTTGAACTGCATGCTCGATAGGAGTCAGAGAACATGCTATGAAATTTGCAGACACGTAAAAATAGTATTTTGAAAACGCGGTAGACGGGAAGTGAGATTATATAGAAAATAGACACCAAAACGACAAATTATTCAAAGTTCAATTAGTTATATCACACATTTTATGCGGATTTTTAGAATCTACGAGGCCGAATTAGTCGATATACGATTTAAAACTTAACAGCCAACATAAACTCTGGATTTTGAAAATTTGAAATTCAAAATCACAAGTCTCGCTATAATTGCAAGTACACGGTGACAGTTAAACCTTCGTAGAGTTTACAATAATGGGAATTTTGATTTAAAATTTGAACTGCATGCTCGATAGGAGTGACTAAACATGCCATGATATTTGCAGACACGTAGAAATAGTATTTTCAAAACGCGGTAGACGGGAAGTGAGATTATATAGAAAATAGACACCAAAACGATAAATTATTCAAAGTTCAATTAGTTATATCACACATTTTATGCGGATTTTTAGAATCTACGAGGTCGAATTAGTCGATATACGATTTAAAACTTAACTGCCAACATAAACTCTGGATTTTGAAAATTTGAAATTCAAAATCACAAGTCTCGCTATAATTGCAAGTACACGGTGACAGTTAAACCTTCGTAGAGTCTACAATAATGCGAATTTTGATTTCAAATTTGAAATGCATGCTCGATAGGAGTGACTAAACATGCTATCAAATTTGCAGACACGTAGAAGTAATATTTTCGAAACGCAGTGGACGGGCAGTGAGATTATGTGGAAACCAATTTTTTAACAATTTTATAAAGTCTTGAAATGCATGCTCGATAGGAGTGACTGAAATGCTATGACATTTGCAGACACGTAGAAATAGTATTTTGAAAACGCGGTGGACGGGAACTGAGGTTATGTGGAAAACAATTTTTTCAACAATTTTATAAAGTCTAACTTCTATAATACACGTTCTACAATTATTTTGAGCAAATTTTTGGAATCTACGAGGTCGAATTAGTCGATATACGATTGGAAACTTAACAGCCAACATAAACTCTGGATTTAGAAAATTTGAAATTCAAAATCACAAGTCTCGCTATAATTGCAAGTACACGGTGACAGTTAAACCTTCGTAGAGTTTACAATAATGGGAATTTTGATTTAAAATTTGAACTGCATGCTCGATAGGAGTGACTGAACATGCTATGACATTTGCAGACACGTAGGAATAGTATTTTGAAAACGCGGTAGACGGGAAGTGAGATTATATAGAATATAGACACCAAAACGACAATTTATTCAAAGTTCAATTGGTTATATCGGACAAACTGAATTTCCTACACACGTTTTATGCATATTTTTGGAATCTACGATATTGAATTAGTCGATATACGATTTGAAACTTAACAGCCAACATAAACTCTGGATTTAGAAAATTTGAAATTCAAAATCACAAGTCTCGCTATAATTGCAAGTACACGGTGACAGTTAAACCTTCGTAGAGTTTACAATAATGGGAATTTCGATTTGAAATTTGAACTGCATGCTCGATAGGAGTGACTAAACATGCCATGATATTTGCAGACACGTAGAAATAGTATTTTCAAAACGCGGTAGACGGGAAGTGAGATTATATAGAAAATAGACACCAAAACGATAAATTATTCAAAGTTCAATTGGTTATATCGGACAAACTGAATTTCCTACACACGTTTTATACATATTTTTGGAATCTACGATATTGAATTAGTCGATATAGGATTTGAAACTTAACAGCGAACATAAACTCTGGATTTAGGAAATTTGAAATTCAAAATCACAAGTCTCGCTATAATTGCAAGTACACGGTGACAGTTAAACCTTCGTAGAGTTTACAATAATGGGAATTTTGATTTAAAATTTGAACTGCATGCTCGATAGGAGTGACTGAACATGCTATGACATTTGCAGTCACGTAGGAATAGTATTTTGAAAACACGGTAGACGGGAAGTGAGATTATATAGAATATAGACACCAAAACGACAAATTATTCAAAGTTCAATTGGTTATATCGGACAAACTGAATTTCCTACACACGTTTTATGCATATTTTTGGAATCTACGATATTGAATTAGTCGATATACGATTTGAAACTTAACAGCCAACATAAACTCTGGATTTAGAAAATTTGGAATTCAAAATCACAAGTCGCGCTATAATTGCAAGTACACGGTGACAGTTAAACCTTCGTAGAGTCTACAATGATAAGAATTTTGATTTAAAATTTGAACTGCATGCTCGATAGGAGTGACTGAACATGCTATCAAATTTGCAGACACGTAGAAGTAATATTTTCGAAACGCAGTGGACGGGCAGTGAGATTATGTGGAAACCAATTTTTTAACAATTTTATAAAGTCTTGAAATCCATGCTCGATAGGAGTGACTGAAATGCTATGACATTTGCAGACACGTAGCAATAGTATTTTGAAAACGCGGTGGACGGGAACTGAGGTTATGTGGAAAACAATTTTTTCAACAATTTTATAAAGTCTAACTTCTATAATACACGTTCTACAATTATTTTGAGCAAATTTTTGGAATCTACGAGGTCGATTTAGTCGATATACGATTTGAAACTTAACAGCCAACATAAACTCTGGATTTTGAAAATTTGAAATTCGAAATCACAAGTCTCGTTATAATTGCAAGTACACGGTGACAGTTAAACCTTCGTAGAGTTTACAATAATGGGAATTTTGATTTAAAATTTGAACTGCATGCTCGATAGGAGTAACTGAACATGCTTTGAAATTTGCAGATACGTAGAAATGATATTTTGGAACGCGGGGGACGGGAACTGAGGTTATGTGGAAAACAATTTTTTCAACAATTTTATAAAGTCTAACTTCTATAATTCACGTTCTACAACAATTTTGAGCGAATTTTTGGAATCTACATGGTCAAATTAGTAGACATACAACTTAAAAGAGAACGGGGAGCCTAAACTCTGGGTTTTGAAAATTTGAAATTCAAAATCAAAAGTTTCGCTATAATTGCAAGTACACGGTTACAGTTAAACCTTCGTAGAGTCTACAATGATGAGAATTTTCATTTCAAATTTGAACTGCATGCTCGATAGGAGTCAGAGAACATGCTATGAAATTTGCAGACACGTAAAAATAGTATTTTGAAAACGCGGTAGACGGGAAGTGAGATTATATAGAAAATAGACACCAAAACGACAAATTATTCAAAGTTCAATTAGTTATATCACACATTTTATGCGGATTTTTAGAATCTACGAGGCCGAATTAGTCGATATACGATTTAAAACTTAACAGCCAACATAAACTCTGGATTTTGAAAATTTGAAATTCAAAATCACAAGTCTCGCTATAATTGCAAGTACACGGTGACAGTTAAACCTTCGTAGAGTTTACAATAATGGGAATTTTGATTTAAAATTTGAACTGCATGCTCGATAGGAGTGACTAAACATGCCATGATATTTGCAGACACGTAGAAATAGTATTTTCAAAACGCGGTAGACGGGAAGTGAGATTATATAGAAAATAGACACCAAAACGATAAATTATTCAAAGTTCAATTAGTTATATCACACATTTTATGCGGATTTTTAGAATCTACGAGGTCGAATTAGTCGATATACGATTTAAAACTTAACAGCCAACATAAACTCTGGATTTTGAAAATTTGAAATTCAAAATCACAAGTCTCGCTATAATTGCAAGTACACGGTGACAGTTAAACCTTCGTAGAGTCTACAATAATGGGAATTTTGATTTCAAATTTGATTTGCATGCTCGATAGGAGTGACTGAACATGCTATCAAATTTGCAGACACGTAGAAGTAATATTTTGGAAACGCGGTGGACGGGAACTGAGATTATGTAGAAAACAATTTTTTCAACAATTTTATAAAGTCTAACTTCTATAATACACGTTCTACAATTATTTTGAGCAAATTTTTGGAATCTACGAGGTCGAATTAGTCGATATACGATTTAAAACTTAACAGCCAACATAAACTCTGGATTTTGAAAATTTGAAATTCAAAATCACTAGTCTCGCTATAATTGCAAATACACGGTGACAGTTAAACCTTCGTAGAGTTCACAATAATGGGACTTTTAATTTAAAATTTGAACTGCATGCTCGATAGGAGTGACTGAACATGCTATGACATTTGCAGATACGTAGATATAGTATTTTGAAAACGCGATAGACGGGAAGTGAGATTATATAGAAAATAGACACCAAAACGACAAATTATTCAAAGTTCAATTGGTTATATCGGACAAACTGAATTTCCTACACACGTTTTATGCATATTTTTGGAATCTACGATATTGAATGAGTCGATATACGATTTGAAACTTAACAGCCAACATAAACTCTGGATTTTGAAAATTTGAAATTCAAAATCACAAGTCTGGCTATAATTGCAAGTACACGGTGACAGTTAAACCTTCGTAGAGTCTACAATGATGAGAAATTTGATTTCAAATTTGAAATGCATGCTCGATAGGAGCGACTAAACATGCTATCAAATTTGCAGACACGTAGAAGTGATATTTTCGAAACGCGGTGGACGGGCAGTGAGATTATGTGGAAACCAATTTTTTAACAATTTTATAGAGTCTTACTTCTATACTACAAGTTCTAGAACAATTTTGAGCAAATTTTTAGAATCTGCATGGTCAAATTAGTAGATATACAACTTAAAAGTGAACGGGGAGCCTAAACTCTGGATTTCGTAAATTTGAAATTCAAAATCACAAGTCTCGCTATAATTGCAAGTACATGGTGACAGTTAAACCTTCGTAGAGTCTACAATAATGAGAATTTTGATTTCAAATTTGAACTGCATGCTCGATAGGAGCGACTAAACATGCTATCAAATTTGCAGACACGTAGAAGTGATATTTTAGAAACGCGGTGAGATTATGTGGAAATTAATTTTTTTCAACAATTTTATGAAGTCTAACTTCTATAATACACGTTCTACAATTATTATGAGCAAATTTTTGGAATCTACGATGTCGAATTAGTCGATATACGTTTTAAAACTTAACAGCCAACATAAACTCTGGATTTTGAAAATTTGAAATTCAAAATCACAAGTCGCTATAATTGCAAGTACACGGTTACAGTGAAACCTTCGTAGAATCTACAATAATGAGAATTTTGATTTCAAATTTGAACTGCATGCTCGATAGGAGTAACTGAACATGCTTTGAAATTTGCAGATACGTAGAAGTGATATTTTGGAACGCGGGGGACGGGAAGTGAGGTTATGTGGAAAACAATTTTTTTCAACAATTTTATAAAGCCTAACTTCTATAATTCACGTTCTACAACAATTTTGAGCGAATTTTTGGAATCTACATGGTCAAATTAGTAGACATACAACTTAAAAGAGAACGGGGAGCCTAAACTCTGGGTTTTGAAAATTTGAAATTCAAAATCAAAAGTTTCGCTATAATTGCAAGTACACGGTTACAGTTAAACCTTCGTAGAGTCTACAATAATGAGAATTTTCATTTCAAATTTGATCTGCATGCTCGATAGGAGTGACTGAACATGCTATCAAATTTGCAGACACGTAGAAGTAATATTTTGGAAACGCGGTGGACGGGAACTGAGGTTATGTGGAAAACAATTTTTTCAACAATTTTATAAAGTCTAACTTCTATAACAGCAAACATAAACTCTGGATTTGTAAAATTTGAAATTCAAAATCACAAGTCTCGCTATAATTGCAAGTACACGGTGACAGTTAAACCTTCGTAGAGTTTACAATAATGGGAATTTTGATTTAAAATTTGAACTGCATGCTCGATAGGAGTGACTAAACATGCCATGATATTTGCAGACACGTAGAAATAGTATTTTCAAAACGCGGTAGACGGGAAGTGAGATTATATAGAAAATAGACACCAAAACGATAAATTATTCAAAGTTCAATTAGTTATATCACACATTTTATGCGGATTTTTAGAATCTACGAGGTCGAATTAGTCGATATACGATTTAAAACTTAACAGCCAACATAAACTCTGGATTTTGAAAATTTGAAATTCAAAATCACAAGTCTCGCTATAATTGCAAGTACACGGTGACAGTTAAACCTTCGTAGAGTCTACAATAATGGGAATTTTGATTTCAAATTTGATTTGCATGCTCGATAGGAGTGACTGAACATGCTATCAAATTTGCAGACACGTAGAAGTGATATTTTAGAAACGCGGTGGACGGGCGGTGAGATTATGTGGAAATCAATTTTTTTCAACAATTTTATGAAGTCTAACTTCTATAATACACGTTCTACAATTATTATGAGCAAATTTTTGGAATCTACGATGTCGAATTAGTCGATATACGTTTTAAAACTTAACAGCCAACATAAACTCTGGATTTTGAAAATTTGAAATTCAAAATCACAAGT
Source organism: Galeruca laticollis (assembly GCA_963921935.1). Taxonomy (NCBI): domain Eukaryota; kingdom Metazoa; phylum Arthropoda; class Insecta; order Coleoptera; family Chrysomelidae; genus Galeruca; species Galeruca laticollis. The sequence goes on along the minus strand of OY998175.1, from coordinate 256,785,208 downwards.
CTCGCTATAATTGCAAGTACACGGTGACAGTTAAACCTTCGTAGAGTTCACAATAATGGGACTTTTGATTTTAAATTTGAACTGCATGCTCGATAGGAGTGACTGAACATGCTATGACATTTGTAGATACGTAGAAATAGTATTTTGAAAACGCGATAGACGGGAAGTGAGATTGTATAGAAAATAGACACCAAAACGACAAATTATTCAAAGTTCAATTGGTTATATCGGACAAACTGAATTTCCTACACACGTTTTATGCATATTTTTGGAATCTACGATATTGAATGAGTCGATATACGATTTGAAACTTAACAGCCAACATAAACTCTGGATTTTGAAAATTTAAAATTCAAAATCACAAGTCTGGCTATAATTGCAAGTACACGGTGACAGTTAAACCTTCGTAGAGTCTACAATGATGAGAATTTTGATTTCAAAAATTTGAAATGCATGCTCGATAGGAGCGACTAAACATGCTATCAAATTTGCAGACACGTAGAAGTGATATTTTCGAAACGCGGTGGACGGGCAGTGAGATTATGTGGAAACCAATTTTTTAACAATTTTATAGAGTCTTACTTCTATACTACAAGTTCTAGAACAATTTTGAGCAAATTTTTAGAATCTGCATGGTCAAATTAGTAGATATACAACGTAAAAGTGAACGGGGAGCCTTAGCTCTGGATTTTGTAAATTTGAAATTCAAAATCACAAGTCTCGCTATAATTGCAAGTACATGGTGACAGTTAAACCTTCGTAGAGTCTACAATAATGAGAATTTTGATTTCAAATTTGAACTGCATGCTCGATAGGAGCGACTAAACATGCTATCAAATTTGCAGACACGTAGAAGTGATATTTTAGAAACGCGGTGGACGGGCGGTGAGATTATGTGGAAATCAATTTTTTTCAACAATTTTATGAAGTCTAACTTCTATAATACACGTTCTAGAACAATTTTGAGCAAATTTTTAGAATCTGCATGGTCAAATTAGTAGATATACAACGTAAAAGTGAACGGGGAGCCTAAACTCTGGATTGTGTAAATTTGAAATTCAAAATCACAAGTCTCGCTATAATTGCAAGTACATGGTGACAGTTAAACCTTCGTAGAGTCTACAATAATGAGAATTTTGATTTCAAATTTGAACTGCATGCTCGATAGGAGTGACTGAACATGCTATCAAATTTGCAGACACGTAGAAGTAATATTTTGGAAACGCGGTGGACGGGAACTGAGGTTATGTGGAAAACAATTTTTTCAACAATTTTATAAAGTCTAACTTCTATAACAGCAAACATAAACTCTGGATTTGTAAAATTTGAAATTCAAAATCACAAGTCTCGCTATAATTGGAAGTACACGGTGACAGTTAAACCTTCGTAGAGTCTACAATAATGGGAAGTTTGATTTCAAATTTGAACTGCATGCTCGATAGGAGCGACTTAACATGCTATCAAATTTGCAGACACGTAGAAGTAATATTTTGGAAACGCGGTGGACGGGAACTGAGGTTACGTGGAAAACAATTTTTTCAACAATTTTATAAAGTCTACCTTCTATAATACACGTTCTACAATTATTATGAGCAAATTTTTGGAATCTACGAGGTCGAATTAGTCGATATACGTTTTAAAACTTAACAGCCAACATAAACTCTGGATTTTGAAAATTTGAAATTCAAAATCACAAGTCGCTATAATTGCAAGTACACGGTTACAGTGAAACCTTCGTAGAATCTACAATAATGAGAATTTTGATTTCAAATTTGAACTGCATGCTCGATAGGAGTAACTGAACATGCTTTGAAATTTGCAGATACGTAGAAGTGATATTTTGGAACGCGGGGGACGGGAAGTGAGGTTATGTGGAAAACAATTTTTTTCAACAATTTTATAAAGCCTAACTTCTATAATACACGTTCTACAACAATTTTGAGCGAATTTTTGGAATCTACATGGTCAAATTAGTAGACATACAACTTAAAAGAGAACGGGGAGCCTAAACTCTGGGTTTTGAAAATTTGAAATTCAAAATCAAAAGTTTCGCTATAATTGCAAGTACACGGTTACAGTTAAACCTTCGTAGAGTCTACAATAATGAGAATTTTCATTTCAAATTCGATCTGCATGCTCGATAGGAGTGACTGAACATGCTATCAAATTTGCAGACACGTAGAAGTAATATTTTGGAAACGCGGTGGACGGGAACTGAGGTTATGTGGAAAACAATTTTTTCAACAATTTTATAAAGTCTAACTTCTATAACAGCAAACATAAACTCTGGATTTGTAAAATTTGAAATTCAAAATCACAAGTCTCGCTATAATTGCAAGTACACGGTGACAGTTAAACCTTCGTAGAGTTTACAATAATGGGAATTTTGATTTAAAATTTGAACTGCATGCTCGATAGGAGTGACTAAACATGCCATGATATTTGCAGACACGTAGAAATAGTATTTTCAAAACGCGGTAGACGGGAAGTGAGATTATATAGAAAATAGACACCAAAAGGATAAATTATTCAAAGTTCAATTAGTTATATCACACATTTTATGCGGATTTTTAGAATCTACGAGGTCGAATTAGTCGATATACGATTTAAAACTTAACAGCCAACATAAACTCTGGATTTTGAAAATTTGAAATTCAAAATCACAAGTCTCGCTATAATTGCAAGTACACGGTGACAGTTAAACCTTCGTAGAGTCTACAATAATGGGAATTTTGATTTCAAATTTGATTTGCATGCTCGATAGGAGTGACTGAACATGCTATCAAATTTGCAGACACGTAGAAGTGATATTTTAGAAACGCGGTGGACGGGCGGTGAGATTATGTGGAAATCAATTTTTTTCAACAATTTTATGAAGTCTAACTTCTATAATACACGTTCTACAATTATTATGAGCAAATTTTTGGAATCTACGATGTCGAATTAGTCGATATACGTTTTAAAACTTAACAGCCAACATAAACTCTGGATTTTGAAAATTTGAAATTCAAAATCACAAGTCTCGCTATAATTGCAAGTACACCGTGACAGTTAAACCTTCGTAGAGTTCACAATAATGGGACTTTTGATTTTAAATTTGAACTGCATGCTCGATAGGAGTGACTGAACATGCTATGACATTTGTAGATACGTAGAAATAGTATTTTGAAAACGCGATAGACGGGAAGTGAGATTGTATAGAAAATAGACACCAAAACGACAAATTATTCAAAGTTCAATTGGTTATATCGGACAAACTGAATTTCCTACACACGTTTTATGCATATTTTTGGAATCTACGATATTGAATGAGTCGATATACGATTTGAAACTTAACAGCCAACATAAACTCTGGATTTTGAAAATTTGAAATTCAAAATCACAAGTCTGGCTATAATTGCAAGTACACGGTGACAGTTAAACCTTCGTAGAGTCTACAATGATGAGAATTTTGATTTCAAAAATTTGAAATGCATGCTCGATAGGAGCGACTAAACATGCTATCAAATTTGCAGACACGTAGAAGTGATATTTTCGAAACGCGGTGGACGGGCAGTGAGATTATGTGGAAACCAATTTTTTTACAATTTTATAGAGTCTTACTTCTATACTACAAGTTCTAGAACAATTTTGAGCAAATTTTTAGAATCTGCATGGTCAAATTAGTAGATATACAACGTAAAAGTGAACGGGGAGCCTTAGCTCTGGATTTTGTAAATTTGAAATTCAAAATCACAAGTCTCGCTATAATTGCAAGTACATGGTGACAGTTAAACCTTCGTAGAGTCTACAATAATGAGAATTTTGATTTCAAATTTGAACTGCATGCTCGATAGGAGCGACTAAACATGCTATCAAATTTGCAGACACGTAGAAGTGATATTTTAGAAACGCGGTGGACGGGCGGTGAGATTATGTGGAAATCAATTTTTTTCAACAATTTTATGAAGTCTAACTTCTATAATACACGTTCTAGAACAATTTTGAGCAAATTTTTAGAATCTGCATGGTCAAATTAGTAGATATACAACGTAAAAGTGAACGGGGAGCCTAAACTCTGGATTGTGTAAATTTGAAATTCAAAATCACAAGTCTCGCTATAATTGCAAGTACATGGTGACAGTTAAACCTTCGTAGAGTCTACAATAATGAGAATTTTGATTTCAAATTTGAACTGCATGCTCGATAGGAGTGACTGAACATGCTATCAAATTTGCAGACACGTAGAAGTAATATTTTGGAAACGCGGTGGACGGGAACTGAGGTTATGTGGAAAACAATTTTTTCAACAATTTTATAAAGTCTAACTTCTATAACAGCAAACATAAACTCTGGATTTGTAAAATTTGAAATTCAAAATCACAAGTCTCGCTATAATTGGAAGTACACGGTGACAGTTAAACCTTCGTAGAGTCTACAATAATGGGAAGTTTGATTTCAAATTTGAACTGCATGCTCGATAGGAGCGACTTAACATGCTATCAAATTTGCAGACACGTAGAAGTAATATTTTGGAAACGCGGTGGACGGGAACTGAGGTTACGTGGAAAACAATTTTTTCAACAATTTTATAAAGTCTACCTTCTATAATACACGTTCTACAATTATTTTGAGCAAATTTTTGGAATCTACGAGGTCGAATTAGTCGATATACGATTTAAAACTTAACAGCCAACATAAACTCTGGATTTTGAAAATTTGAAATTCAAAATCACAAGTCTCGCTATAATTGCAAGTACACGGTGACAGTTAAACCTTCGTAGAGTTTACAATAATGGGAATTTTGATTTAAAATTTGAACTGCATGCTCGATAGGAGTGACTAAACATGCCATGATATTTGCAGACACGTAGAAATAGTATTTTCAAAACGCGGTATACGGGAAGTGAGATTATATAGAAAATAGACACCAAAACGACAAATTATTCAAAGTTCAATTAGTTATATCACACATTTTATGCGGATTTTTAGAATCTACGAGGTCGAATTAGTCGATATACGATTTAAAACTTAACAGCCAACATAAACTCTGGATTTTGAAAATTTGAAATTCAAAATCACAACTCTCGCTATAATTGCAAGTACACGGTGACAGTTAAACCTTCATAGAGTCTACAATAATGGGAATTTTGATTTCAAATTTGATCTGCATGCTCGATAGGAGTGACTGAACATGCTATCAAATTTGCAGACACGTAGAAGTAATATTTTGGAAACGCGGTGGACGGGAACTGAGATTATGTGGAAAACAATTTTTTCAACAATTTTATAAAGTCTAACTTCTATAATACACGTTCTACAATTATTTTGAGCAAATTTTTGGAATCTACGAGGTCGAATCAGTCGATATACGATTTAAAACTTAACAGCCAACATAAACTCTGGATTTTGAAAATTTGAAATTCAAAATCACTAGTCTCGCTATAATTGCAAATACACGGTGACAGTTAAACCTTCGTAGAGTTCACAATAATGGGACTTTTGATTTAAAATTTGAACTGCATGCTCGATAGGAGTGACTGAACATGCTATGACATTTGCAGATACGTAGAAATAGTATTTTGAAAACGCGATAGACGGGAAGTGAGATTGTATAGAAAATAGACACCAAAACGACAAATTATTCAAAGTTCAATTGGTTATATCGGACAAACTGAATTTCCTACACACGTTTCATGCATATTTTTGGAATCTACGATATTGAATGAGTCGATATACGATTTGAAACTTAACAGCCAACATAAACTCTGGATTTTGAAAATTTGAAATTCAAAATCACAAGTCTGGCTATAATTGCAAGTACACGGTGACAGTTAAACCTTCGTAGAGTCTACAATGATGAGACTTTTGATTTCATATTTGAACTGCATGCTCGATAGGAGCGACTAAACATGCTATCGAATTTGCAGACACGTAGAAGTGATATTTTAGAAACGCGGTGGACGGGCGGTGAGATTATGTGGGAATCAATTTTTTTCAACAATTTTATGAAGTCTAACTTCTATAATACACGTTCTACAATTATTATGAGCAAATTTTTGGAATCTACGATGTCGAATTAGTCGATATACGTTTTAAAACTTAACAGCCAACATAAACTCTGGATTTTGAAAATTTGAAATTCAAAATCACAAGTCTCGCTATAATTGCAAGTACACGGTTACAGTGAAACCTTCGTAGAATCTACAATAATGAGAATTTTGATTTCAAATTTGAACTGCATGCTCGATGGGAGTAACTGAACATGCTTTGAAATTTGCAGATACGTAGAAATGATATTTTGGAACGCGGGGGACGGGAAGTGAGGTTATGTGGAAAACAATTTTTTTCAACAATTTTATAAAGCCTAACTTCTATAATACACGTTCTACAACAATTTTGAGCGAATTTTTGGAATCTACATGGTCAAATTAGTAGACATACAACTTAAAAGAGAACGGGGAGCCTAAACTCTGGGTTTTGAAAATATGAAATTCAAAATCAAAAGTTTCGCTATAATTGCAAGTACACGGTTACAGTTAAACCTTCGTAGAGTCTACAATAATGAGAATTTTCATTTCAAATTTGATCTGTATGCTCGATAGGAGTGACTGAACATGCTATCAAATTTGCAGACACGTAGAAGTAATATTTTGGAAACGCGGTGGACGGGAACTGAGGTTATGTCGAAAACAATTTTTTCAACAATTTTATAAAGTCTAACCTCTATAATACACGTTCTACAATTATTTCGAGCAAATTTTTGGAATCTACGAGGTCGAATTAGTCGATATACGATTTAAAACTTAACAGCCAACATAAACTCTGGATTTTGAAAATTTGAAATTCAGAATCACTAGTCTCGCTATAATTGCAAATACACGGTGACAGTTAAACCTTCGTAGAGTTCACAATAATGGGACTTTTGATTTAAAATTTGAACTGCATGCTCGATAGGAGTGACTGAACATGCTATGACATTTGCAGATACGTAGAAATAGTATTTTGAAAACGCAATAGACGGGAAGTGAGATTATATAGAAAATAGACACCAAAACGACAAATTATTCAAAGTTCAATTGGTTATATCGGACAAACTGAATTTCCTACACACGTTTTATGCATATTTTTGTAATCTACGATATTGAATGAGTCGATATACGATTTGAAACTTAACAGCCAACGTAAACTCTGGATTTTGAAATTCAAAATCACAAGTCTGGCTATAATTGCAAGTACACGGTGACAGTTAAACCTTCGTAGAGTTTACAATAATGGGAATTTTGATTTCAAATTTGAACTGCATGCTCGATAGGAGTGACTGAACATGCTATGACATTTGCAGACACGTAGGAATAGTATTTTGAAAACGCGGTAGACGGGAAGTGAGATTATATAGAATATAGACACCAAAACGACAATTTATTCAAAGTTCAATTGGTTATATCGGACAAACTGAATTTCCTACACACGTTTTATGCAGATTTTTGGAATCTACGATATTGAGTTAGTCGAAATACGATTTAAAACTTAACAGCCAACATAAACTCTGGATTTTGAAAATTTGAAATTCAAAATCACAAGTCTCGCTATAATTGGAAGTACACGGTGACAGTTAAACCTTCGTAGAGTGTACAATAATAGGAATTTTGATTTCAAATTTGATCTGCATGCTTAATAGGAGTGACTAAACATGCTGTCAAATTTGCAGACACGTAGACGTAATATTTTGGAAACGCGGTGGACGGGAACTGAGGTTATGTGGAAAACAATTTTTCCAACAATTTTATAAAGTCTAACTTCTATAATACACGTTCTACAATTATTTTGAGCAAATTTTTGGAATCTACGAGGTCGAATTAGTCGATATACGATTTAAAACTTAACAGCCAACATAAACTCTGGATTTTGAAAATTTGAAATTCAAAATCACAAGTCTCGCTATAATTGCAAGTACACGGTTACAGTGAAACCTTCGTAGAATCTACAATAATGAGAATTTTGATTTCAAATTTGAACTGCATGCTCGATGGGAGTAACTGAACATGCTTTGAAATTTGCAGATACGTAGAAATGATATTTTGGAACGCGGGGGACGGGAAGTGAGGTTATGTGGAAAACAATTTTTTTCAACAATTTTATAAAGCCTAACTTCTATAATACACGTTCTACAACAATTTTGAGCGAATTTTTGGAATCTACATGGTCAAATTAGTAGACATACAACTTAAAAGAGAACGGGGAGCCTAAACTCTGGGTTTTGAAAATTTGAAATTCAAAATCAAAAGTTTCGCTATAATTGCAAGTACACGGTTACAGTTAAACCTTCGTAGAGTCTACAATAATGAGAATTTTCATTTCAAATTTGATCTGTATGCTCGATAGGAGTGACTGAACATGCTATCAAATTTGCAGACACGTAGAAGTAATATTTTGGAAACGCGGTGGACGGGAACTGAGGTTATGTGGAAAACAATTTTTTCAACAATTTTATAAAGTCTAACTTCTATAACAGCAAACATAAACTCTGGATTTGTAAAATTTGAAATTCAAAATCACAAGTCTCGCTATAATTGGAAGTACACGGTGACAGTTAAACCTTCGTAGAGTCTACAATAATGGGAAGTTTGATTTGAAATTTGAACTGCATGCTCGATAGGAGCGACTTAACATGCTATCAAATTTGCAGACACGTAGAAGTAATATTTTGGAAACGCGGTGGACGGGAACTGAGGTTACGTGGAAAACAATTTTTTCAACAATTTTATAAAGTCTACCTTCTATAATACACGTTCTACAAATATTTTGAGCAAATTTTTGGAATCTACGAGGTCGAATTAGTCGATATACGATTTAAAACTTAACAGCCAACATAAACTCTGGATTTTGAAAATTTGAAATTCAAAATCACAAGTCTCGCTATAATTGCAAGTACACGGTGACAGTTAAACCTTCGTAGAGTTTACAATAATGGGAATTTTGATTTAAAATTTGAACTGCATGCTCGATAGGAGTGACTAAACATGCCATGATATTTGCAGACACGTAGAAATAGTATTTTCAAAACGCGGTATACGGGAAGTGAGATTATATAGAAAATAGACACCAAAACGACAAATTATTCAAAGTTCAATTAGTTATATCACACATTTTATGCGGATTTTTAGAATCTACGAGGTCGAATTAGTCGATATACGATTTAAAACTTAACAGCCAACATAAACTCTGGATTTTGAAAATTTGAAATTCAAAATCACAAGTCTCGCTATAATTGCAAGTACACGGTGACAGTTAAACCTTCGTAGAGTCTACAATAATGGGAATTTTGATTTCAAATTTGATCTGCATGCTCGATAGGAGTGACTGAACATGCTATCAAATTTGCAGACACGTAGCAGTAATATTTTGGAAACGCGGTGGACGGGAACTGAGATTATGTGGAAAACAATTTTTTCAACAATTTTATAAAGTCTAACTTCTATAATACACGTTCTACAATTATTTTGAGCAAATTTTTGGAATCTACGAGGTCGAATTAGTCGATATACGATTTAAAACTTAACAGCCAACATAAACTCTGGATTTTGAAAATTTGAAATTCAGAATCACTAGTCTCGCTATAATTGCAAATACACGGTGACAGTTAAACCTTCGTAGAGTTCACAATAATGGGACTTTTGATTTAAAATTTGAACTGCATGCTCGATAGGAGTGACTGAACATGCTATGACATTTGCAGATACGTAGAAATAGTATTTTGAAAACGCAATAGACGGGAAGTGAGATTATATAGAAAATAGACACCAAAACGACAAATTATTCAAAGTTCAATTGGTTATATCGGACAAACTGAATTTCCTACACACGTTTTATGCATATTTTTGTAATCTACGATATTGAATGAGTCGATATACGATTTGAAACTTAACAGCCAACGTAAACTCTGGATTTTGAAATTCAAAATCACAAGTCTGGCTATAATTGCAAGTACACGGTGACAGTTAAACCTTCGTAGAGTTTACAATAATGGATTTTGATTTCAAATTTGAACTGCATGCTCGATAGGAGTGACTGAACATGCTATGACATTTGCAGACACGTAGGAATAGTATTTTGAAAACGCGGTAGACGGGAAGTGAGATTATATAGAATATAGACACCAAAACGACAATTTATTCAAAGTTCAATTGGTTATATCGGACAAACTGAATTTCCTACACACGTTTTATGCAGATTTTTGGAATCTACGATATTGAGTTAGTCGAAATACGATTTAAAACTTAACAGCCAACATAAACTCTGGATTTTGAAAATTTGAAATTCAAAATCACAAGTCTCGCTATAATTGGAAGTACACGGTGACAGTTAAACCTTCGTAGAGTGTACAATAATAGGAATTTTGATTTCAAATTTGATCTGCATGCTTAATAGGAGTGACTAAACATGCTGTCAAATTTGCAGACACGTAGACGTAATATTTTGGAAACGCGGTGGACGGGAACTGAGGTTATGTGGAAAACAATTTTTTCAACAATTTTATAAAGTCTAACTTCTATAATACACGTTCTACAATTATTTTGAGCAAATTTTTGGAATCTACGAGGTCGAATTAGTCGATATACGATTTAAAACTTAACAGCCAACATAAACTCTGGATTTTGAAAATTTGAAATTCAGAATCACTAGTCTCGCTATAATTGCAAATACACGGTGACAGTTAAACCTTCGTAGAGTTCACAATAATGGGACTTTTGATTTAAAATTTGAACTGCATGCTCGATAGGAGTGACTGATCATGCTATGACATTTGCAGATACGTAGAAATAGTATTTTGAAAACGCAATAGACGGGAAGTGAGATTATATAGAAAATAGACACCAAAACGACAAATTATTCAAAGTTCAATTGGTTATATCGGACAAACTGAATTTCCTACACACGTTTTATGCATATTTTTGTAATCTACGATATTGAATGAGTCGATATACGATTTGAAACTTAACAGCCAACGTAAACTCTGGATTTTGAAATTCAAAATCACAAGTCTGGCTATAATTGCAAGTACACGGTGACAGTTAAACCTTCGTAGAGTTTACAATAATGGATTTTGATTTCAAATTTGAACTGCATGCTCGATAGGAGTGACTGAACATGCTATGACATTTGCAGACACGTAGGAATAGTATTTTGAAAACGCGGTAGACGGGAAGTGAGATTATATAGAATATAGACACCAAAACGACAATTTATTCAAAGTTCAATTGGTTATATCGGACAAACTGAATTTCCTACACACGTTTTATGCAGATTTTTGGAATCTACGATATTGAGTTAGTCGAAATACGATTTAAAACTTAACAGCCAACATAAACTCTGGATTTTGAAAATTTGAAATTCAAAATCACAAGTCTCGCTATAATTGGAAGTACACGGTGACAGTTAAACCTTCGTAGAGTGTACAATAATAGGAATTTTGATTTCAAATTTGATCTGCATGCTTAATAGGAGTGACTAAACATGCTGTCAAATTTGCAGACACGTAGACGTAATATTTTCGAAACGCGGTGGACGGGCAGTGAGATTATGTGGAAACCAATTTTTTAACAATTTTATAAAGTCTTGAAATGCATGCTCGATAGGAGTGACTGAAATGCTATGACATTTGCAGACACGTAGAAATAGTATTTTGAAAACGCGGTGGACGGGAACTGAGGTTATGTGGAAAACAATTTTTTCAACAATTTTATAAAGTCTAACTTCTATAATACACGTTCTACAATTATTTTGAGCAAATTTCTGGATTAACGAGGTCGAATTAGTCGATATACGATTTAAAACTTAACAGCCAACATAAACTCTGGATTTTGATAATTTGAAATTCAAAATCACAAGTCTCGCTATAATTGCAAATACACGGTGACAGCTAAACCTTCGTAAAGTCTACAATAATGAGAATTTTGATTTCAAATTTTAAATGCATGCTCGATAGGAGTGACTGAACATGCTATCAAATTTGCAGACACGTAGAAGTAATATTTTCGAAACGCGGTGGACGGGCAGTGAGATTATGTGGAAAACAATTTTTTCAACAATTTTATAAAGTCTAACTTCTATAATACACGTTCTACAATTATTTTGAGCAAATTTTTGGAATCTACGAGGTCGAATTAGTCGATATACGATTTAAAACTCAACAGCCAACATAAACTCTGGATTTTGAAAATTTGAAATTCAAAATCACAAGTCTCGCTATAATTGCAAGTACACGGTGACAGTTAAACCTTCGTAGAGTTTACAATGATGGGAATTTTGATTTAAAATTTGAACTGCATGCTCAATAGGAGTGACTAAACATGCCATGATATTTGCAGACACGTAGAAATAGTATTTTCAAAACGCGGTAGACGGGAAGTGAGATTATATAGAAAATAGACACCAAAACGATAAATTATTCAAAGTTCAATTGGTTATATCGGACAAACTGAATTTCCTACACACGTTTTATGCATATTTTTGGAATCTACGATATTGAATTAGTCGATATACGATTTGAAACTCAACAGCCAACATAAACTCTGGATTTAGAAAATTTGAAATTCAAAATCACAAGTCTCGCTATAATTGCAAGTACACGGTGACAGTTAAACCTTCGTAGAGTTTACAAGAATGGGAATTTTGATTTAAAATTTGAACTGCATGCTCGATAGGAGTGACTGAACATGCTATGACATTTGCAGACACGTAGGAATAGTATTTTGAAAACGCGGTAGACGGGAAGTGAGATTATATAGAAAATAGACACCAAAACGACAAATTATTCAAAGTTCAATTAGTTATATCACACATTTTATGCGGATTTTTAGAATCTACGATATTGAATTAGTCGATATACGATTCAGAACTTAACAGCCAACATCAACTCTGGATTTTGAAAATTTAAAATTCAAAATCACAAGTCTCGCTATAATTGCAAGTACACGGTTACAGTGAAACCTTCGTAGAATCTACAATAATGAGAATTTTGATTTCAAATTTGAACTGCATGCTCGATAGGAGTGACTGAACATGCTATGACCTTTGCAGACACGTAGAAATAGTATTTTGAAAACGCGGTAGACGGGAATTGAGATTATATAGAAAATAGACACCAAAACGACAAATTATTCAAAGTTCAATTGGTTATATCGGACAAACTGAATATCCTTCACACGTTTCATGCAGATTTTTGGAATTTACGATAATGAATTAGTCGATATACGATTCAAAACTTAACAGCCAACGTAAACTCTGGATTTTGAAAATTTGAAGTTCAAAATCACAAGTCTCGCTATAATTGGAAGTACACGGTGACAGTTAAACCTTCGTAGAGTTTACAATAATGGGAATTTTGATTTAAAATTTGAACTGCATGCTCGATAGGAGTAACTGAACATGCTTTGAAATTTGCAGATACGTAGAAATGATATTTTGGAACGCGGGGGACGGGAAGTGAGGTTATGTGGAAAACAATTTTTTTCAACAATTTTATAAAGCCTTACTTCTATAATACACGTTCTATAACGATTTTGAGCGAATTTTTGGAATCTACATGGTCAAATTAGTAGATATACAACTTGAAAGAGAACGGGGAGCCTAAACACTGGGTTTTGAAAATTTGAAATTCAAAATCAAAAGTTTCGCTATAATTGCAAGTACACGGTTACAGTTAAACCTTCGTAGAGTCTACAATAATGAGAATTTTCATTTCAAATTTGAACTGCATGCTCGATAGGAGTGACTAAACATGCCATGATATTTGCAGACACGTAGAAATAGTATTTTCAAAACGCGGTAGACGGGAAGTGAGATTATATAGAAAATAGACACCAAAACGATAAATTATTCAAAGTTCAATTGGTTATATCGGACAAACTGAATTTCCTACACACGTTTTATGCATATTTTTGGAATCTACGATATTGAATTAGTCGATATACGATTTGAAACTTAACAGCCAACATAAACTCTGGATTTAGAAAATTTGAAATTCAAAATCACAAGTCTCGCTATAATTGCAAGTACACTATGACAGTTAAACCTTCGTAGAGTTTACAATAATGGGAATTTTGATTTAAAATTTGAACTGCATGCTCGATAGGAGTGACTGAACATGCTATGACATTTGCAGACACGTAGGAATAATATTTTGAAAACGCGGTAGACGGGAAGTGAGATTATATAGAATATAGACACCAAAACGACAATTTATTCAAAGTTCAATTGGTTATATCGGACAAACTGAATTTCCTACACACGTTTTATGCATATTTTTGGAATCTACGATATTGAATTAGTCGATATACGATTTGAAACTTAACAGCCAACATAAACTCTGGATTTAGAAAATTTGAAATTCAAAATCACAAGTCGCGCTATAATTGCAAGTACACGGTGACAGTTAAACCTTCGTAGAGTCTACAATAATGAGAATTTTGATTTCAAATTTGAAATGCATGCTCGATAGGAGTGACTGAACATGCTATCAAATTTGCAGACACGTAGAAGTAATATTTTCGAAACGCAGTGGACGGGCAGTGAGATTATGTGGAAACCAATTTTTTAACAATTTTATAAAGTCTTGAAATGCATGCTCGATAGGAGTAACTGAAATGCTATGACATTTGCAGACACGTAGAAATAGTATTTTGAAAACGCGGTGGACGGGAACTGAGGTTATGTGGAAAACAATTTTTTTAACAATTTTATAAAGTCTAACTTCTATAATACACGTTCTACAATTATTTTGAGCAAATTTTTGGAATCTACGAGGTCGAATTAGTCGATATACGATTTGAAACTTAACAGCCAACATAAACTCTGGATTTTGAAAATTTGAAATTCGAAATCACAGGTCTCGCTATAATTGCAAGTACACGGTGACAGTTAAACCTTCGTAGAGTTTACAATAATGGGAATTTTGATTTAAAATTTGAACTGCATGCTCGATAGGAGTAACTGAACATGCTTTGAAATTTGCAGATACGTAGAAATGATATTTTGGAACGCGGGGGACGGGAACTGAGGTTATGTGGAAAACAATTTTTTCAACAATTTTATAAAGTCTAACTTCTATAATACACGTTCTACAACAATTTTAAGCGAATTTTTGGAATCTACATGGTCAAATTAGTAGACATACAACTTAAAAGAGAACGGGGAGCCTAAACTCTGGGTTTTGAAAATTTGAAATTCAAAATCAAAAGTTTCGCTATAATTGCAAGTACACGGTTACAGTTAAACCTTCGTAGAGTCTACAATAATGAGAATTTTCATTTCAAATTTGAACTGCATGCTCGATAGGAGTGACAGAACATGCTATGAAATTTGCAGACACGTAGAAATAGTATTTTGAAAACGCGGTAGACGGGAAGTGAGATTATATAGAAAATAGACACCAAAACGATAAATTATTCAAAGTTCAATTGGTTATATCGGACAAACTGAATATCCTACACACGTTTTATGCAGATTTTTGGAATCTACGATATTGAGTTAGTCGAAATACGATTTAAAACTTAACAGTCAACATAAACTCTGGATTTAGAAAATTTGAAATTCAAAATCACAAGTCTCGCTATAATTGCAAGTACACTATGACAGTTAAACCTTCGTAGAGTTTACAATAATGGGAATTTTGATTTAAAATTTGAACTGCATGCTCGATAGGAGTGACTGAACATGCTATGACATTTGCAGACACGTAGGAATAATATTTTGAAAACGCGGTAGACGGGAAGTGAGATTATATAGAATATAGACACCAAAACGACAATTTATTCAAAGTTCAATTGGTTATATCGGACAAACTGAATTTCCTACACACGTTTTATGCATATTTTTGGAATCTACGATATTGAATTAGTCGATATACGATTTGAAACTTAACAGCCAACATAAACTCTGGATTTTGAAAATTTGAAATTCAAAATCACAAGTCTCGCTATAATTGCAAGTACACGGTGACAGTTAAACCTTCGTAGAGTTTACAATAATGGGAATTTTGATTTAAAATTTGAACTGCATGCTCGATAGGAGTGACTAAACATGCCATGATATTTGCAGACACGTAGAAATAGTATTTTCAAAACGCGGTAGACGGGAAGTGAGATTATATAGAAAATAGACACCAAAACGATAAATTATTCAAAGTTCAATTGGTTATATCGGACAAACTGAATTTCCTACACACGTTTTATGCATATTTTTGGAATCTACGATATTGAATTAGTCGATATACGATTTGAAACTTAACAGTCAACATAAACTCTGGATTTAGAAAATTTGAAATTCAAAATCACAAGTCTCGCTATAATTGCAAGTACACTATGACAGTTAAACCTTCGTAGAGTTTACAATAATGGGAATTTTGATTTAAAATTTGAACTGCATGCTCGATAGGAGTGACTGAACATGCTATGACATTTGCAGACACGTAGGAATAATATTTTGAAAACGCGGTAGACGGGAAGTGAGATTATATAGAATATAGACACCAAAACGACAATTTATTCAAAGTTCAATTGGTTATATCGGACAAACTGAATTTCCTACACACGTTTTATGCATATTTTTGGAATCTACGATATTGAATTAGTCGATATACGATTTGAAACTTAACAGCCAACATAAACTCTGGATTTAGAAAATTTGAAATTCAAAATCACAAGTCGCGCTATAATTGCAAGTACACGGTGACAGTTAAACCTTCGTAGAGTCTACAATAATGAGAATTTTGATTTCAAATTTGAAATGCATGCTCGATAGGAGTGACTAAACATGCTATCAAATTTGCAGACACGTAGAAGTAATATTTTCGAAACGCAGTGGACGGGCAGTGAGATTATGTGGAAACCAATTTTTTAACAATTTTATAAAGTCTTGAAATGCATGCTCGATAGGAGTAACTGAAATGCTATGACATTTGCAGACACGTAGAAATAGTATTTTGAAAACGCGGTGGACGGGAACTGAGGTTATGTGGAAAACAATTTTTTCAACAATTTTATAAAGTCTAACTTCTATAATACACGTTCTACAATTATTTTGAGCAAATTTTTGGAATCTACGAGGTCGAATTAGTCGATATACGATTTGAAACTTAACAGCCAACATAAACTCTGGATTTTGAAAATTTGAAATTCGAAATCACAGGTCTCGCTATAATTGCAAGTACACGGTGACAGTTAAACCTTCGTAGAGTTTACAATAATGGGAATTTTGATTTAAAATTTGAACTGCATGCTCGATAGGAGTAACTGAACATGCTTTGAAATTTGCAGATACGTAGATATGATATTTTGGAACGCGGGGGACGGGAACTGAGGTTATGTGGAAAACAATTTTTTCAACAATTTTATAAAGTCTAACTTCTATAATACACGTTCTACAACAATTTCAAGCGAATTTTTGGAATCTACATGGTCAAATTAGTAGACATACAACTTAAAAGAGAACGGGGAGCCTAAACTCTGGGTTTTGAAAATTTGAAATTCAAAATCAAAAGTTTCGCTATAATTGCAAGTACACGGTTACAGTTAAACCTTCGTAGAGTCTACAATAATGAGAATTTTCATTTCAAATTTGAACTGCATGCTCGATAGGAGTGACAGAACATGCTATGAAATTTGCAGACACGTAGAAATAGTATTTTGAAAACGCGGTAGACGGGAAGTGAGATTATATAGAAAATAGACACCAAAACGATAAATTATTCAAAGTTCAATTGGTTATATCGGACAAACTGAATATCCTACACACGTTTTATGCAGATTTTTGGAATCTACGATATTGAGTTAGTCGAAATACGATTTAAAACTTAACAGCCAACATAAACTCTGGATTTTGAAAATTTGAAATTCAAAATCACAAGTCTCGCTATAATTGGAAGTACACGGTGACAGTTAAACCTTCGTAGAGTCTACAATAATAGGAATTTTGATTTCAAATTTGATCTGCATGCTTAATAGGAGTGACTTAACATGCTGTCAAATTTGCAGACACGTAGACGTAATATTTTGGAAACACGGTGGACGGGAACTGAGGTTATGTGGAAAACAATTTTTTTCAACAATTTTATGAAGTCTAACTTCTATAATACACGTTCTACAATTATTTTGAGCAAATTTTTGGAATCTACGAGGTCGAATTAGTCGATATACGATTTAAAACTTAACAGCCAACATGAACTCTGGATTTTGAAAATTTGAAATTCAAAATCACTAGTCTCGCTATAATTGCAAATACACGGTGACAGTTAAACCTTCGTAGAGTTCACAATAATGGGACTTTTGATTTAAAATTTGAACTGCATGCTCGATAGGAGTGACTGAACATGCTATGACATTTGCAGACACGTAGAAATAGTATTTTCAAAACGCGGTAGACGGGAAGTGAGATTATATAGAAAATAGACACCAAAACGATAAATTATTCAAAGTTCAATTGGTTATATCGGACAAACTGAATTTCCTACACACGTTTTATGCATATTTTTGGAATCTACGATATTGAATTAGTCGATATACGATTTGAAACTTAACAGTCAACATAAACTCTGGATTTAGAAAATTTGAAATTCAAAATCACAAGTCTCGCTATAATTGCAAGTACACTATGACAGTTAAACCTTCGTAGAGTTTACAATAATGGGAATTTTGATTTAAAATTTGAACTGCATGCTCGATAGGAGTGACTGAACATGCTATGACATTTGCAGACACGTAGGAATAATATTTTGAAAACGCGGTAGACGGGAAGTGAGATTATATAGAATATAGACACCAAAACGACAATTTATTCAAAGTTCAATTGGTTATATCGGACAAACTGAATTTCCTACACACGTTTTATGCATATTTTTGGAATCTACGATATTGAATTAGTCGAAATACGATTTGAAACTTAACAGCCAACATAAACTCTGGATTTAGAAAATTTGAAATTCAAAATCACAAGTCGCGCTATAATTGCAAGTACACGGTGACAGTTAAACCTTCGTAGAGTCTACAATAATGAGAATTTTGATTTCAAATTTGAAATGCATGCTCGATAGGAGTGACTAAACATGCTATCAAATTTGCAGACACGTAGAAGTAATATTTTCGAAACGCAGTGGACGGGCAGTGAGATTATGTGGAAACCAATTTTTTAACAATTTTATAAAGTCTTGAAATGCATGCTCGATAGGAGTAACTGAAATGCTATGACATTTGCAGACACGTAGAAATAGTATTTTGAAAACGCGGTGGACGGGAACTGAGGTTATGTGGAAAACAATTTTTTCAACAATTTTATAAAGTCTAACTTCTATAATACACGTTCTACAATTATTTTGAGCAAATTTTTGGAATCTACGAGGTCGAATTAGTCGATATACGATTTGAAACTTAACAGCCAACATAAACTCTGGATTTTGAAAATTTGAAATTCGAAATCACAGGTCTCGCTATAATTGCAAGTACACGGTGACAGTTAAACCTTCGTAGAGTTTACAATAATGGGAATTTTGATTTAAAATTTGAACTGCATGCTCGATAGGAGTAACTGAACATGCTTTGAAATTTGTAGATACGTAGAAATGATATTTTGGAACGCGGGGGACGGGAACTGAGGTTATGTGGAAAACAATTTTTTCAACAATTTTATAAAGTCTAACTTCTATAATACACGTTCTACAACAATTTTAAGCGAATTTTTGGAATCTACATGGTCAAATTAGTAGACATACAACTTAAAAGAGAACGGGGAGCCTAAACTCTGGGTTTTGAAAATTTGAAATTCAAAATCAAAAGTTTCGCTATAATTGCAAGTACACGGTTACAGTTAAACCTTCGTAGAGTCTACAATAATGAGAATTTTCATTTCAAATTTGAACTGCATGCTCGATAGGAGTGACAGAACATGCTATGAAATTTGCAGACACGTAGAAATAGTATTTTGAAAACGCGGTAGACGGGAAGTGAGATTATATAGAAAATAGACACCAAAACGACAAATTATTCAAAGTTCAATTAGTTATATCACACATTTTATGCGGATTTTTAGAATCTACGAGGTCGAATTAGTCGATATACGATTTAAAACTTAACAGCCAACATAAACTCTGGATTTTGAAAATTTGAAATTCAAAATCACAAGTCTCGCTATAATTGCAAGTACACGGTGACAGTTATACCTTCGTAGAGTCTACAATAATGGGAATTTTGATTTCAAATTTGATCTGCATGCTCGATAGGAGTGACTGAACATGCTATCAAATTCGCAGACACGTAGAAGTAATATTTTGGAAACGCGGTGGACGGGAACTGAGATTATGTGGAAAACAATTTTTTCAACAATTTTATAAAGTCTAACTTCTATAATACACGTTCTACAATTATTTTGAGCAAATTTTTGGAATCTACGAGGTCGAATTAGTCGATATACGATTTAAAACTTAACAGCCAACATGAACTCTGGATTTTGAAAATTTGAAATTCAAAATCACTAGTCTCGCTATAATTGCAAATACACGGTGACAGTTAAACCTTCGTAGAGTTCACAATAATGGGACTTTTGATTTAAAATTTGAACTGCATGCTCGATAGGAGTGACTGAACATGCTATGACATTTGCAGATACGTAGAAATAGTATTTTGAAAACGCGATAGACGGGAAGTGAGATTATATAGAAAATAGACACCAAAACGACAAATTATTCAAAGTTCAATTGGTTATATCGGACAAACTGAATTTCCTACACACGTTTTATGCATATTTTTGGAATCTACGATATTGAATGAGTCGATATACGATTTGAAACTTAACAGCCAACATAAACTCTGGATTTTGAAAATTTGAAATTCAAAATCACAAGTCTGGCTATAATTGCAAGTACACGGTGACAGTTAAACCTTCGTAGAGTCTACAATGATGAGAATTTTGATTTCAAATTTGAAATGCATGCTCGATAGGAGCGACTAAACATGCTAGAAGTAATATTTTCGAAACGCAGTGGACGGGCAGTGAGATTATGTGGAAACCAATTTTTTAAAGTCTTGAAATGCATGCTCGATAGGAGTGACTGAAATGCTATGACATTTGCAGACACGTAGAAATAGTATTTTGAAAACGCGGTGGACGGGAACTGAGGTTATGTGGAAAACAATTTTTTCAACAATTTTATAAAGTCTAACTTCTATAATACACGTTCTACAATTATTTTGAGCAAATTTTTGGAATCTACGAGGTCGATTTAGTCGATATACGATTTAAAACTTAACAGCCAACATGAACTCTGGATTTTGAAAATTTGAAATTCAAAATCACTAGTCTCGCTATAATTGCAAATACACGGTGACAGTTAAACCTTCGTAGAGTTCACAATAATGGGACTTTTGATTTAAAATTTGAACTGCATGCTCGATAGGAGTGACTGAACATGCTATGACATTTGCAGATACGTAGAAATAGTATTTTGAAAACGCGATAGACGGGAAGTGAGATTATATAGAAAATAGACACCAAAACGACAAATTATTCAAAGTTCAATTGGTTATATCGGACAAACTGAATTTCCTACACACGTTTTATGCATATTTTTGGAATCTACGATATTGAATGAGTCGATATACGATTTGAAACTTAACAGCCAACATAAACTCTGGATTTTGAAAATTTGAAATTCAAAATCACAAGTCTGGCTATAATTGCAAGTACACGGTGACAGTTAAACCTTCGTAGAGTCTACAATGATGAGAATTTTGATTTCAAATTTGAAATGCATGCTTGATAGGAGCGACTAAACATGCTAGAAGTAATATTTTCGAAACGCAGTGGACGGGCAGTGAGATTATGTGGAAACCAATTTTTTAAAGTCTTGAAATGCATGCTCGATAGGAGTGACTGAAATGCTATGACATTTGCAGACACGTAGAAATAGTATTTTGAAAACGCGGTGGACGGGAACTGAGGTTATGTGGAAAACAATTTTTTCAACAATTTTATAAAGTCTAACTTCTATAATACACGTTCTACAATTATTTTGAGCAAATTTTTGGAATCTACGAGGTCGATTTAGTCGATATACGATTTGAAACTTAACAGCCAACATAAACTCTGGATTTTGAAAATTTGAAATTCGAAATCACAAGTCTCGTTATAATTGCAAGTACACGGTGACAGTTAAACCTTCGTAGAGTTTACAATAATGGGAATTTTGATTTAAAATTTGAACTGCATGCTCGATAGGAGTGACTGAACATGCTATCAAATTTGCAGACACGTAGAAGTAATATTTTGGAAACGCGGTGGACGGGAACTGAGGTTATGTGGAAAAAAATTTTTTCAACAATTTTATAAAGTCTAACTTCTATAACAGCAAACATAAACTCTGGATTTGTAAAATTTGAAATTCAAAATCACAAGTCTCGATATAATTGGAAGTACACGGTGACAGTTAAACCTTCGTAGAGTCTACAATAATGGGAAGTTTGATTTCAAATTTGAACTGCATGCTCGATAGGAGCGACTTAACATGCTATCAAATTTGCAGACACGTAGAAGTAATATTTTGGAAACGCGGTGGACGGGAACTGAGGTTACGTGGAAAACAATTTTTTCAACAATTTTATAAAGTCTAACTCCTATAATACACGTTCTACAATTATTATGAGCAAATTTTTGGAATCTACGAGGTCGAATTAGTCGATATACGATTTAAAACTTAACAGCCAACATAAACTCTGGATTTTGAAAATTTGAAATTCAAAATCACAAGTCTCGCTATAATTGCAAGTACACGGTGACAGTAGACCTTCGTAGAGTTTACAATAATGGGAATTTTGATTTTAAATTTGAACTGCATGCTCGATAGGAGTGACTAAACATGCCATGATATTTGCAGACACGTAGAAATAGTATTTTCAAAACGCGGTAGACGGGAAGTGAGAATATATAGAAAATAGACACCAAAACGACAAATTATTCAAAGTTCAATTAGTTATATCACACATTTTATGCGGATTTTTAGAATCTACGAGGTCGAATTAGTCGATATACGATTTAAAACTCAACAGCCAACATAAACTCTGGATTTTGAAAATTTGAAATTCAAAATCACAAGTCTCGCTATAATTGCAAGTACACGGTGACAGTTAAACCTTCGTAGAGTCTACAATAATGGGAATTTTGATTTCAAATTTGATCTGCATGCTCGATAGGAGTGACTAAACATGCCATGATATTTGCAGACACGTAGAAATAGTATTTTCAAAACGCGGTAGACGGGAAGTGAGATTATATAGAAAATAGACACCAAAACGATAAATTATTCAAAGTTCAATTGGTTATATCGGACAAACTGAATTTCCTACACACGTTTTATGCATATTTTTGGAATCTACGATATTGAATTAGTCGATATACGATTTGGAACTCAACAGCCAACATAAACTCTGGATTTAGAAAATTTGAAATTCAAAATCACAAGTCTCGCTATAATTGCAAGTACACGGTGACAGTTAAACCTTGGTAGAGTTTACAATAATGGGAATTTTGATTTAAAATTTGAACTGCATGCTCGATAGGAGTGACTGAACATGCTATGACATTTGCAGACACGTAGGAATAGTATTTTGAAAACACGGTAGACGGGAAGTGAGATTATATAGAATATAGACACCAAAACGACAATTTATTCAAAGTTCAATTGGTTATATCGGACAAACTGAATTTCCTACACACGTTTTATGCATATTTTTGGAATCTACGATATTGAATTAGTCGAAATACGATTTGAAACTTAACAGCCAACATAAACTCTGGATTTAGAAAATTTGAAATTCAAAATCACAAGTCGCGCTATAATTGCAAGTACACGGTGACAGTTAAACCTTCGTAGAGTCTACAATAATGAGAATTTTGATTTCAAATTTGAAATGCATGCTCGATAGGAGTGACTAAACATGCTATCAAATTTGCAGACACGTAGAAGTAATATTTTCGAAACGCAGTGGACGGGCAGTGAGATTATGTGGAAACCAATTTTTTAACAATTTTATAAAGTCTTGAAATGCATGCTCGATAGGAGTAACTGAAATGCTATGACATTTGCAGACACGTAGAAATAGTATTTTGAAAACGCGGTGGACGGGAACTGAGGTTATGTGGAAAACAATTTTTTCAACAATTTTATAAAGTCTAACTTCTATAATACACGTTCTACAATTATTTTGAGCAAATTTTTGGAATCTACGAGGTCGAATTAGTCGATATACGATTTGAAACTTAACAGCCAACATAAACTCTGGATTTTGAAAATTTGAAATTCGAAATCACAGGTCTCGCTATAATTGCAAGTACACGGTGACAGTTAAACCTTCGTAGAGTTTACAATAATGGGAATTTTGATTTAAAATTTGAACTGCATGCTCGATAGGAGTAACTGAACATGCTTTGAAATTTGCAGATACGTAGAAATGATATTTTGGAACGCGGGGGACGGGAACTGAGGTTATGTGGAAAACAATTTTTTCAACAATTTTATAAAGTCTAACTTCTATAATACACGTTCTACAACAATTTTAAGCGAATTTTTGGAATCTACATGGTCAAATTAGTAGACATACAACTTAAAAGAGAACGGGGAGCCTAAACTCTGGGTTTTGAAAATTTGAAATTCAAAATCAAAAGTTTCGCTATAATTGCAAGTACACGGTTACAGTTAAACCTTCGTAGAGTCTACAATAATGAGAATTTTCATTTCAAATTTGAACTGCACGCTCGATAGGAGTGACAGAACATGCTATGAAATTTGCAGACACGTAGAAATAGTATTTTGAAAACGCGGTAGACGGGAAGTGAGATTATATAGAAAATAGACACCAAAACGACAAATTATTCAAAGTTCAATTAGTTATATCACACATTTTATGCGGATTTTTAGAATCTACGAGGTCGAATTAGTCGATATACGATTTAAAACTTAACAGCCAACATAAACTCTGGATTTTGAAAATTTGAAATTCAAAATCACAAGTCTCGCTATAATTGCAAGTACACGGTGACAGTTATACCTTCGTAGAGTCTACAATAATGGGAATTTTGATTTCAAATTTGATCTGCATGCTCGATAGGAGTGACTGAACATGCTATCAAATTCGCAGACACGTAGAAGTAATATTTTGGAAACGCGGTGGACGGGAACTGAGATTATGTGGAAAACAATTTTTTCAACAATTTTATAAAGTCTAACTTCTATAATACACGTTCTACAATTATTTTGAGCAAATTTTTGGAATCTACGAGGTCGAATTAGTCGATATACGATTTAAAACTTAACAGCCAACATGAACTCTGGATTTTGAAAATTTGGAATTCAAAATCACTAGTCTCGCTATAATTGCAAATACACGGTGACAGTTAAACCTTCGTAGAGTTCACAATAATGGGACTTTTGATTTAAAATTTGAACTGCATGCTCGATAGGAGTGACTGAACATGCTATGACATTTGCAGATACGTAGAAATAGTATTTTGAAAACGCGATAGACGGGAAGTGAGATTATATAGAAAATAGACACCAAAACGACAAATTATTCAAAGTTCAATTGGTTATATCGGACAAACTGAATTTCCTACACACGTTTTATGCATATTTTTGGAATCTACGATATTGAATGAGTCGATATACGATTTGAAACTTAACAGCCAACATAAACTCTGGATTTTGAAAATTTGAAATTCAAAATCACAAGTCTGGCTATAATTGCAAGTACACGGTGACAGTTAAACCTTCGTAGAGTCTACAATGATGAGAATTTTGATTTCAAATTTGAAATGCATGCTCGATAGGAGCGACTAAACATGCTAGAAGTAATATTTTCGAAACGCAGTGGACGGGCAGTGAGATTATGTGGAAACCAATTTTTTAAAGTCTTGAAATGCATGCTCGATAGGAGTGACTGAAATGCTATGACATTTGCAGACACGTAGAAATAGTATTTTGAAAACGCGGTGGACGGGAACTGAGGTTATGTGGAAAACAATTTTTTCAACAATTTTATAAAGTCTAACTTCTATAATACACGTTCTACAATTATTTTGAGCAAATTTTTGGAATCTACGAGGTCGATTTAGTCGATATACGATTTAAAACTTAACAGCCAACATGAACTCTGGATTTTGAAAATTTGAAATTCAAAATCACTAGTCTCGCTATAATTGCAAATACACGGTGACAGTTAAACCTTCGTAGAGTTCACAATAATGGGACTTTTGATTTAAAATTTGAACTGCATGCTCGATAGGAGTGACTGAACATGCTATGACATTTGCAGATACGTAGAAATAGTATTTTGAAAACGCGATAGACGGGAAGTGAGATTATATAGAAAATAGACACCAAAACGACAAATTATTCAAAGTTCAATTGGTTATATCGGACAAACTGAATTTCCTACACACGTTTTATGCATATTTTTGGAATCTACGATATTGAATGAGTCGATATACGATTTGAAACTTAACAGCCAACATAAACTCTGGATTTTGAAAATTTGAAATTCAAAATCACAAGTCTGGCTATAATTGCAAGTACACGGTGACAGTTAAACCTTCGTAGAGTCTACAATGATGAGAATTTTGATTTCAAATTTGAAATGCATGCTTGATAGGAGCGACTAAACATGCTAGAAGTAATATTTTCGAAACGCAGTGGACGGGCAGTGAGATTATGTGGAAACCAATTTTTTAAAGTCTTGAAATGCATGCTCGATAGGAGTGACTGAACATGCTATGACATTTGCAGATACGTAGAAATAGTATTTTGAAAACGCGATAGACGGGAAGTGAGATTATATAGAAAATAGACACCAAAACGACAAATTATTCAAAGTTCAATTGGTTATATCGGACAAACTGAATTTCCTACACACGTTTTATGCATATTTTTGGAATCTACGATATTGATTTAGTCGATATACGATTTGAAACTTAACAGCCAACATAAACTCTGGATTTAGAAAATTTGAAATTCAAAATCACAAGTCTCGCTATAATTGCAAGTACACGGTGACAGTTAAACCTTCGTAGAGTTTACAATAATGGGAATTTCGATTTAAAATTTGAACTGCATGCTTGATAGGAGTGACTAAACATGCCATGATATTTGCAGACACGTAGAAGTAGTATTTTCAAAACGCGGTAGACGGGAAGTGAGATTATATAGAAAATAGACACCAAAACGATAAATTATTCAAAGTTCAATTGGTTATATCGGACAAACCGAATTTCCTACACACGTTTTATGCATATTTTTGGAATCTACGATATTGAATTAGTCGATATAGGATTTGAAACTTAACAGCGAACATAAACTCTGGATTTAGAAAATTTGAAATTCAAAATCACAAGTCTCGCTATAATTGCAAGTACACGGTGACAGTTAAACCTTCGTAGAGTTTACAATAATGGGAATTCTGATTTAAAATTTGAACTGCATGCTCGATAGGAGTGACTGAACATGCTATGACATTTGCAGACACGTAGGAATAGTATTTTGAAAACACGGTAGACGGGAAGTGAGATTATATAGAATATAGACACCAAAACGACAATTTATTCAAAGTTCAATTGGTTATATCGGACAAACTGAATTTCCTACACACGTTTTATGCATATTTTTGGAATCTACGATATTGAATTAGTCGATATACGATTTGAAACTTAACAGCCAACATAAACTCTGGATTTAGAAAATTTGAAATTCGAAATCACAAGTCGCGCTATAATTGCAAGTACACGGTGACAGTTAAACCTTCGTAGAGTCTACAATAATGAGAATTTTGATTTCAAATTTGAAATGCATGCTCGATAGGAGTGACTGAACATGCTATCAAATTTGCAGACACGTAGAAGTAATATTTTCGAAACGCAGTGGACGGGCAGTGAGATTATGTGGAAACCAATTTTTTAACAATTTTATAAAGTCTTGGAATGCATGCTCGATAGGAGTGACTGAAATGCTATGACATTTGCAGACACGTAGAGATAGTATTTTGAAAACGCGGTGGACGGGAACTGAGGTTATGTGGAAAACAATTTTTTCAACAATTTTATAAAGTCTAACTTCTATAATACACGTTCTAGAATTATTTTGAGCAAATTTTTGGAATCTACGAGGTCGATTTAGTCGATATACGATTTGAAACTTAACAGCCAACATAAACTCTGGATTTTGAAAATTTGAAATTCGAAATCACAAGTCTCGTTATAATTGCAAGTACACGGTGACAGTTAAACCTTCGTAGAGTTTACAATAATAGGAATTTTGATTTAAAATTTGAACTGCATGCTCGATAGGAGTAACTGAACATGCTTTGAAATTTGCAGATACGTAGAAATGATATTTTGGAACGCGGGGGACGGGAACTGAGGTTATGTGGAAAACAATTTTTTCAACAATTTTATAAAGTCTAACTTCTATAATACACGTTCTACAACAATTTTGAGCGAATTTTTGGAATCTACATGGTCAAATTAGTAGACATACAACTTAAAAGAGAACGGGGAGCCTAAACTCTGGGTTTTGAAAATTTGAAATTCAAAATCAAAAGTTTCGCTATAATTGCAAGTACACGGTTACAGTTAAACCTTCGTAGAGTCTACAATAATGAGAATTTTCATTTCAAATTTGAACTGCATGCTCGATAGGAGAGAGAGAACATGCTATGAAATTTGCAGACACGTAGAAATAGTATTTTGAAAACGCGGTAGACGGGAAGTGAGATTATATAGAAAATAGACACCAAAACGACAAATTATTCAAAGTTCAATTAGTTATATCACACATTTTATGCGGATTTTTAGAATCTACGAGGTCGAATTAGTCGATATACGATTTAAAACTTAACAGCCAACATAAACTCTGGATTTTGAAAATTTGAAATTCAAAATCACAAGTCTCGCTATAATTGCAAGTACACGGTGACAGTTAAACCTTCGTAGAGTTTACAATAATGGGAATTTTGATTTAAAATTTGAACTGCATGCTCGATAGGAGTGACTAAACATGCCATGATATTTGCAGACACGTAGAAATAGTATTTTCAAAACGCGGTAGACGGGAAGTGAGATTATATAGAAAATAGACACCAAAACGATAAATTATTCAAAGTTCAATTAGTTATATCACACATTTTATGCGGATTTTTAGAATCTACGAGGTCGAATTAGTCGATATACGATTTAAAACTTAACAGCCAACATAAACTCTGGATTTTGAAAATTTGAAATTCAAAATCACAAGTCTCGCTATAATTGGAAGTACACGGTGACAGTTAAACCTTCGTAGAGTCTACAATAATGGGAAGTTTGATTTCAAATTTGAACTGCATGCTCGATAGGAGCGACTTAACATGCTATCAAATTTGCAGACACGTAGAAGTAATATTTTGGAAACGCGGTGGACGGGAACTGAGGTTACGTGGAAAACAATTTTTTCAACAATTTTATGAAGTCTAACTCCTATAATACACGTTCTACAATTATTATGAGCAAATTTTTGGAATCTACGAGGTCGAATTAGTCGATATACGATTTAAAACTTAACAGCCAACATAAACTCTGGATTTTGAAAATTTGAAATTCAAAATCACAAGTCTCGCTATAATTGCAAGTACACGGTGACAGTTAGACCTTCGTAGAGTTCACAATAATGGGAATTTTGATTTTAAATTTGAACTGCATGCTCGATAGGAGTGACTAAACATGCCATGATATTTGCAGACACGTAGAAATAGTATTTTCAAAACGCGGTAGACGGGAAGTGAGATTATATAGAAAATAGACACCAAAACGACAAATTATTCAAAGTTCAATTAGTTATATCACACATTTTATGCGGATTTTTGGAATCTACGAGGTCGAATTAGTCGATATACGATTTAAAACTCAACAGCCAACATAAACTCTGGATTTTGAAAATTTGAAATTCAAAATCACAAGTCTCGCTATAATTGCAAGTACACGGTGACAGTTAAACCTTCGTAGAGTCTACAATAATGGGAATTTTGATTTCAAATTTGATCTGCATGCTCGATAGGAGTGACTAAACATGCCATGATATTTGCAGACACGTAGAAATAGTATTTTCAAAACGCGGTAGACGGGAAGTGAGATTATATAGAAAATAGACACCAAAACGATAAATTATTCAAAGTTCAATTGGTTATATCGGACAAACTGAATTTCCTACACACGTTTTATGCATATTTTTGGAATCTACGATATTGAATTAGTCGATATACGATTTGAAACTCAACAGCCAACATAAACTCTGGATTTAGAAAATTTGAAATTCAAAATCACAAGTCTCGCTATAATTGCAAGTACACGGTGACAGTTAAACCTTGGTAGAGTTTACAATAATGGGAATTTTGATTTAAAATTTGAACTGCATGCTCGATAGGAGTGACTGAACATGCTATGACATTTGCAGACACGTAGGAATAGTATTTTGAAAACACGGTAGACGGGAAGTGAGATTATATAGAATATAGACACCAAAACGACAATTTATTCAAAGTTCAATTGGTTATATCGGACAAACTGAATTTCCTACACACGTTTTATGCATATTTTTGGAATCTACGATATTGATTTAGTCGATATACGATTTGAAACTTAACAGCCAACATAAACTCTGGATTTAGAAAATTTGAAATTCAAAATCACAAGTCTCGCTATAATTGCAAGTACACGGTGACAGTTAAACCTTCGTAGAGTTTACAATAATGGGAATTTCGATTTAAAATTTGAACTGCATGCTCGATAGGAGTGACTAAACATGCCATGATATTTGCAGACACGTAGAAGTAGTATTTTCAAAACGCGGTAGACGGGAAGTGAGATTATATAGAAAATAGACACCAAAACGATAAATTATTCAAAGTTCAATTGGTTATATCGGACAAACCGAATTTCCTACACACGTTTTATGCATATTTTTGAAATCTACAATATTGAATTAGTCGATATAGGATTTGAAACTTAACAGCGAACATAAACTCTGGATTTAGAAAATTTGAAATTCAAAATCACAAGTCTCGCTATAATTGCAAGTACACGGTGACAGTTAAACCTTCGTAGAGTTTACAATAATGGGAATTTTGATTTAAAATTTGAACTGCATGCTCGATAGGAGTGACTGAACATGCTATGACATTTGCAGACACGTAGGAATAGTATTTTGAAAACACGGTAGACGGGAAGTGAGATTATATAGAATATAGACACCAAAACGACAATTTATTCAAAGTTCAATTGGTTATATCGGACAAACTGAATTTCCTACACACGTTTTATGCATATTTTTGGAATCTACGATATTGAATTAGTCGATATACGATTTGAAACTTAACAGCCAACATAAACTCTGGATTTAGAAAATTTGAAATTCAAAATCACAAGTCGCGCTATAATTGCAAGTACACGGTGACAGTTAAACCTTCGTAGAGTCTACAATAATGAGAATTTTGATTTCAAATTTGAAATGCATGCTCGATAGGAGTGACTGAACATGCTATCAAATTTGCAGACACGTAGAAGTAATATTTTCGAAACGCAGTGGACGGGCAGTGAGATTATGTGGAAAACAATTTTTTAACAATTTTATAAAGTCTTGGAATGCATGCTCGATAGGAGTGACTGAAATGCTATGACATTTGCAGACACGTAGAGATAGTATTTTGAAAACGCGGTGGACGGGAACTGAGGTTATGTGGAAAACAATTTTTTCAACAATTTTATAAAGTCTAACTTCTATAATACACGTTCTAGAATTATTTTGAGCAAATTTTTGGAATCTACGAGGTCGATTTAGTCGATATACGATTTGAAACTTAACAGCCAACATAAACTCTGGATTTTGAAAATTTGAAATTCGAAATCACAAGTCTCGTTATAATTGCAAGTACACGGTGACAGTTAAACCTTCGTAGAGTTTACAATAATGGGAATTTTGATTTAAAATTTGAACTGCATGCTCGATAGGAGTAACTGAACATGCTTTGAAATTTGCAGATACGTAGAAATGATATTTTGGAACGCGGGGGACGGGAACTGAGGTTATGTGGAAAACAATTTTTTCAACAATTTTATAAAGTCTAACTTCTATAATACACGTTCTACAACAATTTTGAGCGAATTTTTGGAATCTACATGGTCAAATTAGTAGACATACAACTTAAAAGAGAACGGGGAGCCTAAACTCTGGGTTTTGAAAATTTGAAATTCAAAATCAAAAGTTTCGCTATAATTGCAAGTACACGGTTACAGTTAAACCTTCGTAGAGTCTACAATAATGAGAATTTTCATTTCAAATTTGAACTGCATGCTCGATAGGAGAGAGAGAACATGCTATGAAATTTGCAGACACGTAGAAATAGTATTTTGAAAACGCGGTAGACGGGAAGTGAGATTATATAGAAAATAGACACCAAAACGACAAATTATTCAAAGTTCAATTAGTTATATCACACATTTTATGCGGATTTTTAGAATCTACGAGGTCGAATTAGTCGATATACGATTTAAAACTTAACAGCCAACATAAACTCTGGATTTTGAAAATTTGAAATTCAAAATCACAAGTCTCGCTATAATTGCAAGTACACGGTGACAGTTAAACCTTCGTAGAGTTTACAATAATGGCAATTTTGATTTAAAATTTGAACTGCATGCTCGATAGGAGTGACTTAACATGCCATGATATTTGCAGACACGTAGAAATAGTATTTTCAAAACGCGGTAGACGGGAAGTGAGATTATATAGAAAATAGACACCAAAACGATAAATTATTCAAAGTTCAATTAGTTATATCACACATTTTATGCGGATTTTTAGAATCTACGAGGTCGAATTAGTCGATATACGATTTAAAACTTAACAGCCAACATAAACTCTGGATTTTGAAAATTTGAAATTTAAAATCACTAGTCTCGCTATAATTGCAAATACACGGTGACAGTTAAACCCTCGTAGAGTTCACAATAATGGGACTTTTAATTTAAAATTTGAACTGCATGCTCGATAGGAGTGACTGAACATGCTATGACATTTGCAGATACGTAGATATAGTATTTTGAAAACGCGATAGACGGGAAGTGAGATTATATAGAAAATAGACACCAAAACGACAAATTATTCAAAGTTCAATTGGTTATATCGGACAAACTGAATTTCCTACACACGTTTTATGCATATTTTTGGAATCTACGATATTGAATGAGTCGATATACGATTTGAAACTTAACAGCCAACATAAACTCTGGATTTTGAAAATTTGAAATTCAAAATCACAAGTCTGGCTATAATTGCAAGTACACGGTGACAGTTAAACCTTCGTAGAGTCCACAATGATGAGAATTTTGATTTCAAATTTGAAATGCATGCTCGATAGGAGCGACTAAACATGCTATCAAATTTGCAGACACGTAGAAGTGATATTTTCGAAACGCGGTGGACGGGCAGTGAGATTATGTGGAAACCAATTTTTTAACAATTTTATAGAGTCTTACTTCTATACTACAAGTTCTAGAACAATTTTGAGCAAATTTTTAGAATCTGCATGGTCAAATTAGTAGATATACAACTTAAAAGTGAACGGGGAGCCTAAACTCTGGATTTCGTAAATTTGAAATTCAAAATCACAAGTCTCGCTATAATTGCAAGTACATGGTGACAGTTAAACCTTCGTAGAGTCTACAATAATGAGAATTTTGATTCCAAATTTGAACTGCATGCTCCATAGGAGCGACTAAACATGCTATCAAATTTGCAGACACGTAGAAGTGATATTTTAGAAACGCGGTGGACGGGCGGTGAGATTATGTGGAAATCAATTTTTTTCAACAATTTTATGAAGTCTAACTTCTATAATACACGTTCTACAATTATTATGAGCAAATTTTTGGAATCTACGATGTCAAATTAGTCGATATACGTTTTAAAACTTAACAGCCAACATAAACTCTGGATTTTGAAAATTTGAAATTCAAAATCACAAGTCTCGCTATAATTGCAAGTACACGCTTACAGTGAAACCTTCGTAGAATCTACAAAAATGAGAATTTTGATTTCAAATTTGAACTGCATGCTCGATAGGAGTAACTGAACATGCTTTGAAATTTGCAGATACGTAGAAATGATATTTTGGAACGCGGGGGACGGGAAGTGAGGTTATGTGGAAAACAATTTTTTCAACAATTTTATAAAGTCTAACTTCTATAACAGCAAACATAAACTCTGGATTTGTAAAATTTGAAATTCAAAATCACAAGTCTCGCTATAATTGGAAGTACACGGTGACAGTTAAACCTTCGTAGAGTCTACAATAATGGGAAGTTTGATTTCAAATTTGAACTGCATGCTCGATAGGAGCGACTTAACATGCTATCAAATTTGCAGACACGTAGAAGTAATATTTTGGAAACGCGGTGGACGGGAACTGAGGTTACGTGGAAAACAATTTTTTCAACAATTTTATAAAGTCTAACTCCTATAATACACGTTCAACAATTATTATGAGCAAATTTTTGGAATCTACGAGGTCGAATTAGTCGATATACGATTTAAAACTTAACAGCCAACATAAACTCTGGATTTTGAAAATTTGAAATTCAAAATCACAAGTCTCGCTATAATTGCAAGTACACGGTGACAGTTAAACCTTCGTAGAGTCTACAATAATGGGAATTTTGATTTCAAATTTGATCTGCATGCTCGATAGGAGTGACTAAACATGCCATGATATTTGCAGACACGTAGAAATAGTATTTTCAAAACGCGGTAGACGGGAAGTGAGATTATATAGAAAATAGACACCAAAACGATAAATTATTCAAAGTTCAATTGGTTATATCGGACAAACTGAATTTCCTACACACGTTTTACGCATATTTTTGGAATCTACGATATTGAATTAGTCGATATACGATTTGAAACTCAACAGCCAACATAAACTCTGGATTTAGAAAATTTGAAATTCAAAATCACAAGTCTCGCTATATATGCAAGTACACGGTGACAGTTAAACCTTGGTAGAGTTTACAATAATGGGAATTTTGATTTAAAATTTGAACTGCATGCTCGATAGGAGTGACTGAACATGCTATGACATTTGCAGACACGTAGGAATAGTATTTTGAAAACACGGTAGACGGGAAGTGAGATTATATAGAATATAGACACCAAAACGACAATTTATTCAAAGTTCAATTGGTTATATCGGACAAACTGAATTTCCTACACACGTTTTATGCATATTTTTGGAATCTACGATATTGATTTAGTCGATATACGATTTGAAACTTAACAGCCAACATAAACTCTGGATTTAGAAAATTTGAAATTCAAAATCACAAGTCTCGCTATAATTGCAAGTACACGGTGACAGTTAAACCTTCGTAGAGTTTACAATAATGGGAATTTCGATTCAAAATTTGAACTGCATGCTCGATAGGAGTGACTAAACATGCCATGATATTTGCAGACACGTAGAAGTAGTATTTTCAAAACGCGGTAGACGGGAAGTGAGATTATATAGAAAATAGACACCAAAACGATAAATTATTCAAAGTTCAATTGGTTATATCGGACAAACCGAATTTCCTACACACGTTTTATGCATATTTTTGGAATCTACGATATTGAATTAGTCGATATAGGATTTGAAACTTAACAGCGAACATAAACTCTGGATTTAGAAAATTTGAAATTCAAAATCACAAGTCTCGCTATAATTGCAAGTACACGGTGACAGTTAAACCTTCGTAGAGTTTACAATAAAGGGAATTTTGATTTAAAATTTGAACTGCATGCTCGATAGGAGTGACTGAACATGCTATGACATTTGCAGACACGTAGGAATAGTATTTTGAAAACACGGTAGACGAGAAGTGACATTATATAGAATATAGACACCAAAACGACAATTTATTCAAAGTTCAATTGGTTATATCGGACAAACTGAATTTCCTACACACGTTTTATGCATATTTTTGGAATCTACGATATTGAATTAGTCGATATACGATTTGAAACTTAACAGCCAACATAAACTCTGGATTTAGAAAATTTGAAATTCAAAATCACAAGTCGCGCTATAATTGCAAGTACACGGTGACAGTTAAACCTTCGTAGAGTCTACAATAATGAGAATTTTGATTTCAAATTTGAAATGCATGCTCGATAGGAGTGACTGAACATGCTATCAAATTTGCAGACACGTAGAAGTAATATTTTCGAAACGCAGTGGACGGGCAGTGAGATTATGTGGAAACCAATTTTTTAACAATTTTATAAAGTCTTGAAATGCATGCTCGATGAGAGTGACTGAAATGCTATGACATTTGCAGACACGTAGAGATAGTATTTTGAAAACGCGGTGGACGGGAACTGAGGTTATGTGGAAAACAATTTTTTCAACAATTTTATAAAGTCTAACTTCTATAATACACGTTCTAGAATCATTTTGAGCAAATTTTTGGAATCTACGAGGTCGATTTAGTCGATATACGATTTGAAACTTAACAGCCAACATAAACTCTGGATTTTGAAAATTTGAAATTCGAAATCACAAGTCTCGTTATAATTGCAAGTACACAGTGACAGTTAAACCTTCGTAGAGTTTACAATAATGGGAATTTTGATTTAAAATTTGAACTGCATGCTCGATAGGAGTAATTGAACATGCTTTGAAATTTGCAGATACGTAGAAATGATATTTTGGAACGCGGGGGACGGGAACTGAGGTTATGTGGAAAACAATTTTTTCAACAATTTTATAAAGTCTAACTTCTATAATACACGTTCTACAACAATTTTGAGCGAATTTTTGGAATCTACATGGTTAAATTAGTAGACATACAACTTAAAAGAGAACGGGGAGCCTAAACTCTGGGTTTTGAAAATTTGAAATTCAAAATCAAAAGTTTCGCTATAATTGCAAGTACACGGTTACAGTTAAACCTTCGTAGAGTCTACAATAATGAGAATTTTCATTTCAAATTTGAACTGCATGCTCGATAGGAGAGAGAGAACATGCTATGAAATTTGCAGACACGTAGAAATAGTATTTTGAAAACGCGGTAGACGGGAAGTGAGATTATATAGAAAATAGACACCAAAACGACAAATTATTCAAAGTTCAATTAGTTATATCACATATTTTATGCGGATTTTTAGAATCTACGAGGTCGAATTAGTCGATATACGATTTAAAACTTAACAGCCAACATAAACTCTGGATTTGTAAAATTTGAAATTCAAAATCACAAGTCTCGCTATAATTGGAAGTACACGGTGACAGTTAAACCTTCGTAGAGTCTACAATAATGGGAAGTTTGATTTCAAATTTGAACTGCATGCTCGATAGGAGCGACTTAATATGCTATCAAATTTGCAGACACGTAGAAGTAATATTTTGGAAACGCGGTGGACGGGAACTGAGGTTACGTGGAAAACAATTTTTTCAACAATTTTATAAAGTCTAACTCCTATATTACACGTTCTACAATTATTATGAGCAAATTTTTGGAATCTACGAGGTCGAATTAGTCGATATACGATTTAAAACTTAACAGCCAACATAAACTCTGGATTTTGAAAATTTGAAATTCAAAATCACAAGTCTCGCTATAATTGCAAGTACACGGTGACAGTTAGACCTTCGTAGAGTTTACAATAATGGGAATTTTGATTTTAAATTTGAACTGCATGCTCGATAGGAGTGACTAAACATGCCATGATATTTGCAGACACGTAGAAATAGTATTTTCAAAACGCGGTAGACGGGAAGTGAGATTATATAGAATATAGACACCAAAACGACAATTTATTCAAAGTTCAATTGGTTATATCGGACAAACTGAATTTCCTACACACGTTTTATGCATATTTTTGGAATCTACGATATTGAATTAGTCGATATACGATTTGAAACTTAACAGCCAACATAAACTCTGGATTTAGAAAATTTGAAATTCAAAATCACAAGTCGCGCTATAATTGCAAGTACACGGTGACAGTTAAACCTTCGTAGAGTCTACAATAATGAGAATTTTGATATCAAATTTGAAATGCATGCTCGATAGGAGTGACTGAACATGCTATCAAATTTGCAGACACGTAGAAGTAATATTTTCGAAACGCAGTGGACGGGCAGTGAGATTATGTGGAAACCAATTTTTTAACAATTTTATAAAGTCTTGAAACGCATGCTCGATGAGAGTGACTGAAATGCTATGACATTTGCAGACACGTAGAGATAGTATTTTGAAAACGCGGTGGACGGGAACTGAGGTTATGTGGAAAACAATTTTTTCAACAATTTTATAAAGTCTAACTTCTATAATACACGTTCTAGAATCATTTTGAGCAAATTTTTGGAATCTACGAGGTCGATTTAGTCGATATACGATTTGAAACTTAACAGCCAACATAAACTCTGGATTTTGAAAATTTGAAATTCGAAATCACAAGTCTCGTTATAATTGCAAGTACACAGTGACAGTTAAACCTTCGTAGAGTTTACAATAATGGGAATTTTGATTTAAAATTTGAACTGCATGCTCGATAGGAGTAACTGAACATGCTTTGAAATTTGCAGATACGTAGAAATGATATTTTGGAACGCGGGGGACGGGAACTGAGGTTATGTGGAAAACAATTTTTTCAACAATTTTATAAAGTCTAACTTCTATAATACACGTTCTACAACAATTTTGAGCGAATTTTTGGAATCTACATGGTTAAATTAGTAGACATACAACTTAAAAGAGAACGGGGAGCCTAAACTCTGGGTTTTGAAAATTTGAAATTCAAAATCAAAAGTTTCGCTATAATTGCAAGTACACGGTTACAGTTAAACCTTCGTAGAGTCTACAATAATGAGAATTTTCATTTCAAATTTGAACTGCATGCTCGATAGGAGAGAGAGAACATGCTATGAAATTTGCAGACACGTAGAAATAGTATTTTGAAAACGCGGTAGACGGGAAGTGAGATTATATAGAAAATAGACACCAAAACGACAAATTATTCAAAGTTCAATTAGTTATATCACACATTTTATGCGGATTTTTAGAATCTACGAGGTCGAATTAGTCGATATACGATTTAAAACTTAACAGCCAACATAAACTCTGGGTTTTGAAAATTTGAAATTCAAAATCAAAAGTTTCGCTATAATTGCAAGTACACGGTTACAGTTAAACCTTCGTAGAGTCTACAATAATGAGAATTTTCATTTCAAATTTGAACTGCATGCTCGATAGGAGTGACAGAACATGCTATGAAATTTGCAGACACGTAGAAATAGTATTTTGAAAACGCGGTAGACGGGAAGTGAGATTATATAGAAAATAGACACCAAAACGACAAATTATTCAAAGTTCAATTAGTTATATCACACATTTTATGCGGATTTTTAGAATCTACGAGGTCGAATTAGTCGATATACGATTTAAAACTTAACAGCCAACATAAACTCTGGATTTTGAAAATTTGAAATTCAAAATCACAAGTCTCGCTATAATTGCAAGTACACGGTGACAGTTATACCTTCGTAGAGTCTACAATAATGGGAATTTTGATTTAAAATTTGATCTGCATGCTCGATAGGAGTGACTGAACATGCTATCAAATTCGCAGACACGTAGAAGTAATATTTTGGAAACGCGGTGGACGGGAACTGAGATTATGTGGAAAACAATTTTTTCAACAATTTTATAAAGTCTAACTTCTATAATACACGTTCTACAATTATTTTGAGCAAATTTTTGGAATCTACGAGGTCGAATTAGTCGATATACGATTTAAAACTTAACAGCCAACATGAACTCTGGATTTTGAAAATTTGAAATTAAAAATCACTAGTCTCGCTATAATTGCAAATACACGGTGACAGTTAAACCTTCGTAGAGTTCACAATAATGGGACTTTTGATTTAAAATTTGAACTGCATGCTCGATAGGAGTGACTGAACATGCTATGACATTTGCAGATACGTAGAAATAGTATTTTGAAAACGCGATAGACGGGAAGTGAGATTATATAGAAAATAGACACCAAAACGACAAATTATTCAAAGTTCAATTGGTTATATCGGACAAACTGAATTTCCTACACACGTTTTATGCATATTTTTGGAATCTACGATATTGAATGAGTCGATATACGATTTGAAACTTAACAGCCAACATAAACTCTGGATTTTGAAAATTTGAAATTCAAAATCACAAGTCTGGCTATAATTGCAAGTACACGGTGACAGTTAAACCTTCGTAGAGTCTACAATGATGAGAATTTTGATTTCAAATTTGAAATGCATGCTCGATAGGAGCGACTAAACATGCTAGAAGTAATATTTTCGAAACGCAGTGGACGGGCAGTGAGATTATGTGGAAACCAATTTTTTAAAGTCTTGAAATGCATGCTCGATAGGAGTGACTGAAATGCTATGACATTTGCAGACACGTAGAAATAGTATTTTGAAAACGCGGTGGACGGGAACTGAGGTTATGTGGAAAACAATTTTTTCAACAATTTTATAAAGTCTAACTTCTATAATACACGTTCTACAATTATTTTGAGCAAATTTTTGGAATCTACGAAGTCGATTTAGTCGATATACGATTTAAAACTTAACAGCCAACATGAACTCTGGATTTTGAAAATTTGAAATTCAAAATCACTAGTCTCGCTATAATTGCAAATACACGGTGACAGTTAAACCTTCGTAGAGTTCACAATAATGGGACTTTTGATTTAAAATTTGAACTGCATGCTCGATAGGAGTGACTGAACATGCTATGACATTTGCAGATACGTAGAAATAGTATTTTGAAAACGCGATAGACGGGAAGTGAGATTATATAGAAAATAGACACCAAAACGACAAATTATTCAAAGTTCAATTGGTTATATCGGACAAACTGAATTTCCTACACACGTTTTATGCATATTTTTGGAATCTACGATATTGAATGAGTCGATATACGATTTGAAACTTAACAGCCAACATAAACTCTGGATTTTGAAAATTTGAAATTCAAAATCACAAGTCTGGCTATAATTGCAAGTACACGGTGACAGTTAAACCTTCGTAGAGTCTACAATGATGAGAATTTTGATTTCAAATTTGAAATGCATGCTTGATAGGAGCGACTAAACATGCTAGAAGTAATATTTTCGAAACGCAGTGGACGGGCAGTGAGATTATGTGGAAACCAATTTTTTAAAGTCTTGAAATGCATGCTCGATAGGAGTGACTGAAATGCTATGACATTTGCAGACACGTAGAAATAGTATTTTGAAAACGCGGTGGACGGGAACTGAGGTTATGTGGAAAACAATTTTTTCAACAATTTTATTAAGTCTAACTTCTATAATACACGTTCTACAATTATTTTGAGCAAATTTTTGGAATCTACGAGGTCGATTTAGTCGATATACGATTTGAAACTTAACAGCCAACACAAACTCTGGATTTTGAAAATTTGAAATTCGAAATCACAAGTCTCGTTATAATTGCAAGTACACGGTGACAGTTAAACCTTCGTAGAGTTTACAATAATGGGAATTTTGATTTAAAATTTGAACTGCATGCTCGATAGGAGTGACTGAACATGCTATCAAATTTGCAGACACGTAGAAGTAATATTTTGGAAACGCGGTGGACGGGAACTGAGGTTATGTGGAAAAAAATTTTTTCAACAATTTTATAAAGTCTAACTTCTATAACAGCAAACATAAACTCTGGATTTGTAAAATTTGAAATTCAAAATCACAAGTCTCGCTATAATTGGAAGTACACGGTGACAGTTAAACCTTCGTAGAGTCTACAATAATGGGAAGTTTGATTTCAAATTTGAACTGCATGCTCGATAGGAGCGACTTAACATGCTATCAAATTTGCAGACACGTAGAAGTAATATTTTGGAAACGCGGTGGACGGGAACTGAGGTTACGTGGAAAACAATTTTTTCAACAATTTTATAAAGTCTAACTCCTATAATACACGTTCTACAATTATTATGAGCAAATTTTTGGAATCTACGAGGTCGAATTAGTCGATATACGATTTAAAACTTAACAGCCAACCTAAACTCTGGATTTTGAAAATTTGAAATTCAAAATCACAAGTCTCGCTATAATTGCAAGTACACGGTGACAGTAGACCTTCGTAGAGTTTACAATAATGGGAATTTTGATTTTAAATTTGAACTGCATGCTCGATAGGAGTGACTAAACATGCCATGATATTTGCAGACACGTAGAAATAGTATTTTCAAAACGCGGTAGACGGGAAGTGAGAATATATAGAAAATAGACACCAAAACGACAAATTATTCAAAGTTCAATTAGTTATATCACACATTTTATGCGGATTTTTAGAATCTACGAGGTCGAATTAGTCGATATACGATTTAAAACTCAACAGCCAACATAAACTCTGGATTTTGAAAATTTGAAATTCAAAATCACAAGTCTCGCTATAATTGCAAGTACACGGTGACAGTTAAACCTTCGTAGAGTCTACAATAATGGGAATTTTGATTTCAAATTTGATCTGCATGCTCGATAGGAGTGACTAAACATGCCATGATATTTGCAGACACGTAGAAATAGTATTTTCAAAACGCGGTAGACGGGAAGTGAGATTATATAGAAAATAGACACCAAAACGATAAATTATTCAAAGTTCAATTGGTTATATCGGACAAACTGAATTTCCTACACACGTTTTATGCATATTTTTGGAATCTACGATATTGAATTAGTCGATATACGATTTGGAACTCAACAGCCAACATAAACTCTGGATTTAGAAAATTTGAAATTCAAAATCACAAGTCTCGCTATAATTGCAAGTACACGGTGACAGTTAAACCTTGGTAGAGTTTACAATAATGGGAATTTTGATTTAAAATTTGAACTGCATGCTCGATAGGAGTGACTGAACATGCTATGACATTTGCAGACACGTAGGAATAGTATTTTGAAAACACGGTAGACGGGAAGTGAGATTATATAGAATATAGACACCAAAACGACAATTTATTCAAAGTTCAATTGGTTATATCGGACAAACTGAATTTCCTACACACGTTTTATGCATATTTTTGGAATCTACGATATTGATTTAGTCGATATACGATTTGAAACTTAACAGCCAACATAAACTCTGGATTTAGAAAATTTGAAATTCAAAATCACAAGTCTCGCTATAATTGCAAGTACACGGTGACAGTTAAACCTTCGTAGAGTTTACAATAATGGGAATTTCGATTTAAAATTTGAACTGCATGCTCGATAGGAGTGACTTAACATGCCATGATATTTGCAGACACGTAGAAGTAGTATTTTCAAAACGCGGTA
Source organism: Galeruca laticollis (assembly GCA_963921935.1). Lineage (NCBI taxonomy): Eukaryota > Metazoa > Arthropoda > Insecta > Coleoptera > Chrysomelidae > Galeruca > Galeruca laticollis. The sequence continues at coordinate 256,741,773 of OY998175.1, read as the reverse complement.
GACGGGAAGTGAGATTATATAGAAAATAGACACCAAAACGATAAATTATTCAAAGTTCAATTGGTTATATCGGACAAACCGAATTTCCTACACACGTTTTATGCATATTTTTGGAATCTACGATATTGAATTAGTCGATATAGGATTTGAAACTTAACAGCGAACATAAACTCTGGATTTAGAAAATTTGAAATTCAAAATCACAAGTCTCGCTATAATTGCAAGTACACGGTGACAGTTAAACCTTCGTAGAGTTTACAATAATGGGAATTCTGATTTAAAATTTGAAATGCATGCTCGATAGGAGTGACTGAACATGCTATGACATTTGCAGACACGTAGGAATAGTATTTTGAAAACACGGTAGACGGGAAGTGAGATTATATAGAATATAGACACCAAAACGACAATTTATTCAAAGTTCAATTGGTTATATCGGACAAACTGAATTTCCTACACACGTTTTATGCATATTTTTGGAATCTACGATATTGAATTAGTCGATATACGATTTGAAACTTAACAGCCAACATAAACTCTGGATTTAGAAAATTTGAAATTCAAAATCACAAGTCGCGCTATAATTGCAAGTACACGGTGACAGTTAAACCTTCGTAGAGTCTACAATAATGAGAATTTTGATTTCAAATTTGAAATGCATGCTCGATAGGAGTGACTGAACATGCCATGATATTTGCAGACACGTAGAAATAGTATTTTCAAAACGCGGTAGACGGGAAGTGAGATTATATAGAAAATAGACACCAAAACGACAAATTATTCAAAGTTCAATTGGTTATATCGGACAAACTGAATTTCCTACACACGTTTTATGCATATTTTTGGAATCTACGATATTGAATTAGTCGATATACGATTTGAAACTTAACAGCCAACATAAACTCTGGATTTTGAAAATTTGAAATTCAAAATCACAAGTCTCGCTATAATTGCAAGTACACGGTGACAGTTAGACCTTCGTAGAGTTCACAATAATGGGAATTTTGATTTTAAATTTGAACTGCATGCTCGATAGGAGTGACTAAACATGCCATGATATTTGCAGACACGTAGAAATAGTATTTTCAAAACGCGGTAGACGGGAAGTGAGATTATATAGAAAATAGACACCAAAACGACAAATTATTCAAAGTTCAATTAGTTATATCACACATTTTATGCGGATTTTTGGAATCTACGAGGTCGAATTAGTCGATATACGATTTAAAACTCAACAGCCAACATAAACTCTGGATTTTGAAAATTTGAAATTCAAAATCACAAGTCTCGCTATAATTGCAAGTACACGGTGACAGTTAAACCTTCGTAGAGTCTACAATAATGGGAATTTTGATTTCAAATTTGATCTGCATGCTCGATAGGAGTGACTAAACATGCCATGATATTTGCAGACACGTAGAAATAGTATTTTCAAAACGCGGTAGACGGGAAGTGAGATTATATAGAAAATAGACACCAAAACGATAAATTATTCAAAGTTCAATTGGTTATATCGGACAAACTGAATTTCCTACACACGTTTTATGCATATTTTTGGAATCTACGATATTGAATTAGTCGATATACGATTTGAAACTCAACAGCCAACATAAACTCTGGATTTAGAAAATTTGAAATTCAAAATCACAAGTCTCGCTATAATTGCAAGTACACGGTGACAGTTAAACCTTGGTAGAGTTTACAATAATGGGAATTTTGATTTAAAATTTGAACTGCATGCTCGATAGGAGTGACTGAACATGCTATGACATTTGCAGACACGTAGGAATAGTATTTTGAAAACACGGTAGACGGGAAGTGAGATTATATAGAATATAGACACCAAAACGACAATTTATTCAAAGTTCAATTGGTTATATCGGACAAACTGAATTTCCTACACACGTTTTATGCATATTTTTGGAATCTACGATATTGATTTAGTCGATATACGATTTGAAACTTAACAGCCAACATATACTCTGGATTTAGAAAATTTGAAATTCAAAATCACAAGTCTCGCTATAATTGCAAGTACACGGTGACAGTTAAACCTTCGTAGAGTTTACAATAATGGGAATTTCGATTTAAAATTTGAACTGCATGCTCGATAGGAGTGACTAAACATGCCATGATATTTGCAGACACGTAGAAGTAGTATTTTCAAAACGCGGTAGACGGGAAGTGAGATTATATAGAAAATAGACACCAAAACGATAAATTATTCAAAGTTCAATTGGTTATATCGGACAAACCGAATTTCCTACACACGTTTTATGCATATTTTTGAAATCTACGATATTGAATTAGTCGATATAGGATTTGAAACTTAACAGCGAACATAAACTCTGGATTTAGAAAATTTGAAATTCAAAATCACAAGTCTCGCTATAATTGCAAGTACACGGTGACAGTTAAACCTTCGTAGAGTTTACAATAATGGGAATTTCGATTTAAAATTTGAACTGCATGCTCGATAGGAGTGACTAAACATGCCACGATATTTGCAGACACGTAGAAGTAGTATTTTCAAAACGCGGTAGACGGGAAGTGAGATTATATAGAAAATAGACACCAAAACGATAAATTATTCAAAGTTCAATTGGTTATATCGGACAAACCGAATTTCCTACACACGTTTTATGCATATTTTTGAAATCTACGATATTGAATTAGTCGATATAGGATTTGAAACTTAACAGCGAACATAAACTCTGGATTTAGAAAATTTGAAATTCAAAATCACAAGTCTCGCTATAATTGCAAGTACACGGTGACAGTTAAACCTTCGTAGAGTTTACAATAATGGGAATTTCGATTTAAAATTTGAACTGCATGCTCGATAGGAGTGACTAAACATGCCATGATATTTGCAGACACGTAGAAGTAGTATTTTCAAAACGCGGTAGACGGGAAGTGAGATTATATAGAAAATAGACACCAAAACGATAAATTATTCAAAGTTCAATTGGTTATATCGGACAAACCGAATTTCCTACACACGTTTTATGCATATTTTTGAAATCTACGATATTGAATTAGTCGATATAGGATTTGAAACTTAACAGCGAACATAAACTCTGGATTTAGAAAATTTGAAATTCAAAATCACAAGTCTCGCTATAATTGCAAGTACACGGTGACAGTTAAACCTTCGTAGAGTTTACAATAATGGGAATTTTGATTTAAAATTTGAACTGCATGCTCGATAGGAGTGACTGAACATGCTATGACATTTGCAGACACGTAGGAATAGTATTTTGAAAACACGGTAGACGGGAAGTGAGATTATATAGAATATAGACACCAAAACGACAATTTATTCAAAGTTCAATTGGTTATATCGGACAAACTGAATTTCCTACACACGTTTTATGCATATTTTTGGAATCTACGATATTGAATTAGTCGATATACGATTTGAAACTTAACAGCCAACATAAACTCTGGATTTAGAAAATTTGAAATTCAAAATCACAAGTCGCGCTATAATTGCAAGTACACGGTGACAGTTAAACCTTCGTAGAGTCTACAATAATGAGAATTTTGATTTCAAATTTGAAATGCATGCTCGATAGGAGTGACTGAACATGCTATCAAATTTGCAGACACGTAGAAGTAATATTTTCGAAACGCAGTGGACGGGCAGTGAGATTATGTGGAAAACAATTTTTTAACAATTTTATAAAGTCTTGGAATGCATGCTCGATAGGAGTGACTGAAATGCTATGACATTTGCAGACACGTAGAGATAGTATTTTGGAAACGCGGTGGACGGGAACTGAGGTTATGTGGAAAACAATTTTTTCAACAATTTTATAAAGTCTAACTTCTATAATACACGTTCTAGAATTATTTTGAGCAAATTTTTGGAATCTACGAGGTCGATTTAGTCGATATACGATTTGAAACTTAACAGCCAACATAAACTCTGGATTTTGAAAATTTGAAATTCGAAATCACAAGTCTCGTTATAATTGCAAGTACACGGTGACAGTTAAACCTTCGTAGAGTTTACAATAATGGGAATTTTGATTTAAAATTTGAACTGCATGCTCGATAGGAGTAACTGAACATGCTTTGAAATTTGCAGATACGTAGAAATGATATTTTGGAACGCGGGGGACGGGAACTGAGGTTATGTGGAAAACAATTTTTTCAACAATTTTATAAAGTCTAACTTCTATAATACACGTTCTACAACAATTTTGAGCGAATTTTTGGAATCTACATGGTCAAATTAGTAGACATACAACTTAAAAGAGAACGGGGAGCCTAAACTCTGGGTTTTGAAAATTTGAAATTCAAAATCAAAAGTTTCGCTATAATTGCAAGTACACGGTTACAGTTAAACCTTCGTAGAGTCTACAATAATGAGAATTTTCATTTCAAATTTGAACTGCATGCTCGGAGAGAGAGAACATGCTATGAAATTTGCAGACACGTAGAAATAGTATTTTGAAAACGCGGTAGACGGGAAGTGAGATTATATAGAAAATAGACACCAAAACGACAAATTATTCAAAGTCCAATTAGTTATATCACACATTTTATGCGGATTTTTAGAATCTACGAGGTCCAATTAGTCGATATACGATTTAAAACTTAACAGCCAACATAAACTCTGGATTTTGAAAATTTGAAATTCAAAATCACAAGTCTCGCTATAATTGCAAGTACACGGTGACAGTTAAACCTTCGTAGAGTTTACAATAATGGCAATTTTGATTTAAAATTTGAACTGCATGCTCGATAGGAGTGACTTAACATGCCATGATATTTGCAGACACGTAGAAATAGTATTTTCAAAACGCGGTAGACGGGAAGTGAGATTATATAGAAAATAGACACCAAAACGATAAATTATTCAAAGTTCAATTAGTTATATCACACATTTTATGCGGATTTTTAGAATCTACGAGGTCGAATTAGTCGATATACGATTTAAAACTTAACAGCCAACATAAACTCTGGATTTTGAAAATTTGAAATTCAAAATCACTAGTCTCGCTATAATTGCAAATACACGGTGACAGTTAAACCCTCGTAGAGTTCACAATAATGGGACTTTTAATTTAAAATTTGAACTGCATGCTCGATAGGAGTGACTGAACATGCTATGACATTTGCAGATACGTAGATATAGTATTTTGAAAACGCGATAGACGGGAAGTGAGATTATATAGAAAATAGACACCAAAACGACAAATTATTCAAAGTTCAATTGGTTATATCGGACAAACTGAATTTCCTACACACGTTTTATGCATATTTTTGGAATCTACGATATTGAATGAGTCGATATACGATTTGAAACTTAACAGCCAACATAAACTCTGGATTTTGAAAATTTGAAATTCAAAATCACAAGTCTGGCTATAATTGCAAGTACACGGTGACAGTTAAACCTTCGTAGAGTCCACAATGATGAGAATTTTGATTTCAAATTTGAAATGCATGCTCGATAGGAGCGACTAAACATGCTATCAAATTTGCAGACACGTAGACGTGATATTTTCGAAACGCGGTGGACGGGCAGTGAGATTATGTGGAAACCAATTTTTTAACAATTTTATAGAGTCTTACTTCTATACTACAAGTTCTAGAACAATTTTGAGCAAATTTTTAGAATCTGCATGGTCAAATTAGTAGATATACAACTTAAAAGTGAACGGGGAGCCTAAACTCTGGATTTCGTAAATTTGAAATTCAAAATCACAAGTCTCGCTATAATTGCAAGTACATGGTGACAGTTAAACCTTCGTAGAGTCTACAATAATGAGAATTTTGATTCCAAATTTGAACTGCATGCTCCATAGGAGCGACTAAACATGCTATCAAATTTGCAGACACGTAGAAGTGATATTTTAGAAACGCGGTGGACGGGCGGTGAGATTATGTGGAAATCAATTTTTTTCAACAATTTTATGAAGTCTAACTTCTATAATACACGTTCTACAATTATTATGAGCAAATTTTTGGAATCTACGATGTCGAATTAGTCGATATACGTTTTAAAACTTAACAGCCAACATAAACTCTGGATTTTGAAAATTTGAAATTCAAAATCACAAGTCTCGCTATAATTGCAAGTACACGGTTACAGTGAAACCTTCGTAGAATCTACAAAAATGAGAATTTTGATTTCAAATTTGAACTGCATGCTCGATAGGAGTAACTGAACATGCTTTGAAATTTGCAGATACGTAGAAATGATATTTTGGAACGCGGGGGACGGGAAGTGAGGTTATGTGGAAAACAATTTTTTCAACAATTTTATAAAGTCTAACTTCTATAACAGCAAACATAAACTCTGGATTTGTAAAATTTGAAATTCAAAATCACAAGTCTCGCTATAATTGGAAGTACACGGTGACAGTTAAACCTTCGTAGAGTCTACAATAATGGGAAGTTTGATTTCGAATTTGAACTGCATGCTCGATAGGAGCGACTTAACATGCTATCAAATTTGCAGACACGTAGAAGTAATATTTTGGAAACGCGGTGGACGGGAACTGAGGTTACGTGGAAAACAATTTTTTCAACAATTTTATAAAGTCTAACTCCTATAATACACGTTCAACAATTATTATGAGCAAATTTTTGGAATCTACGAGGTCGAATTAGTCGATATACGATTTAAAAATTAACAGCCAACATAAACTCTGGATTTTGAAAATTTGAAATTCAAAATCACAAGTCTCGCTATAATTGCAAGTACACGGTGACAGTTAGACCTTCGTAGAGTTTACAATAATGGGAATTTTGATTTTAAATTTGAACTGCATGCTCGATAGGAGTGACTAAACATGCCATGATATTTGCAGACACGTAGAAATAGTATTTTCAAAACGCGGTAGACGGGAAGTGAGATTATATAGAAAATAGACACCAAAACGACAAATTATTCAAAGTTCAATTAGTTATATCACACATTTTATGCGGATTTTTAGAATCTACGAGGTCGAATTAGTCGATATACGATTTAAAACTTAACAGCCAACATAAACTCTGGATTTTGAAAATTTGAAATTCAAAATCACAAGTCTCGCTATAATTGCAAGTACACGGTGACAGTTAGACCTTCGTAGAGTTTACAATAATGGGAATTTTGATTTTAAATTTGAACTGCATGCTCGATAGGAGTGACTAAACATGCCATGATATTTGCAGATACGTAGAAATAGTATTTTCAAAACGCGGTAGACGGGAAGTGAGATTATATAGAAAATAGACACCAAAACGACAAATTATTCAAAGTTCAATTAGTTATATCACACATTTTATGCGGATTTTTAGAATCTACGAGGTCGAATTAGTCGATATACGATTAAAAAATTTAACAGCCAACATAAACTCTGGATTTTGAAAATTTGAAATTCAAAATCACAAGTCTCGCTATAATTGCAAGTACACGGTGACAGTTAAACCTTCGTAGAGTCTACAATAATGGGAATTTTGATTTCAAATTTGATCTGCATGCTCGATAGGAGTGACTAAACATGCCATGATATTTGCAGACACGTAGAAATAGTATTTTCAAAACGCGGTAGACGGGAAGTGAGATTATATAGAAAATAGACACCAAAACGATAAATTATTCAAAGTTCAATTGGTTATATCGGACAAACTGAATTTCCTACACACGTTTTACGCATATTTTTGGAATCTACGATATTGAATTAGTCGATATACGATTTGAAACTCAACAGCCAACATAAACTCTGGATTTAGAAAATTTGAAATTCAAAATCACAAGTCTCGCTATAATTGCAAGTACACGGTGACAGTTAAACCTTGGTAGAGTTTACAATAATGGGAATTTTGATTTAAAATTTGAACTGCATGCTCGATAGGAGTGACTGAACATGCTATGACATTTGCAGACACGTAGGAATAGTATTTTGAAAACACGGTAGACGGGAAGTGAGATTATATAGAATATAGACACCAAAACGACAATTTATTCAAAGTTCAATTAGTTATATCACACATTTTATGCGGATTTTTAGAATCTACGAGGTCGAATTAGTCGATATACGATTTAAAACTTAACAGCCAACATAAACTCTGGATTTGTAAAATTTGAAATTCAAAATCACAAGTCTCGCTATAATTGGAAGTACACGGTGACAGTTAAACCTTCGTAGAGTCTACAATAATGGGAAGTTTGATTTCAAATTTGAACTGCATGCTCGATAGGAGCGACTTAACATGCTATCAAATTTGCAGACACGTAGAAGTAATATTTTGGAAACGCGGTGGACGGGAACTGAGGTTACGTGGAAAACAATTTTTTCAACAATTTTATAAAGTCTAACTCCTATATTACACGTTCTACAATTATTATGAGCAAATTTTTGGAATCTACGAGGTCGAATTAGTCGATATACGATTTAAAACTTAACAGCCAACATAAACTCTGGATTTTGAAAATTTGAAATTCAAAATCACAAGTCTCGCTATAATTGCAAGTACACGGTGACAGTTAGACCTTCGTAGAGTTTACAATAATGGGAATTTTGATTTTAAATTTGAACTGCATGCTCGATAGGAGTGACTAAACATGCCATGATATTTGCAGACACGTAGAAATAGTATTTTCAAAACGCGGTAGACGGGAAGTGAGATTATATAGAAAATAGACACCAAAACGACAAATTATTCAAAGTTCAATTAGTTATATCACACATTTTATGCGGATTTTTAGAATCTACGAGGTCGAATTAGTCGATATACGATTTAAAACTTAACAGCCAACATAAACTCTGGATTTTGAAAATTTGAAATTCAAAATCACAAGTCTCGCTATAATTGCAAGTACACGGTGACAGTTAAACCTTCGTAGAGTCTACGATAATGGGAATTTTGATTTCAAATTTGATCTGCATGCTCGATAGGAGTGACTAAACATGCCATGATATTTGCAGACACGTAGAAATAGTATTTTCAAAACGCGGTAGACGGGAAGTGAGATTATATAGAAAATAGACACCAAAACGATAAATTATTCAAAGTTCAATTGGTTATATCGGACAAACTGAATTTCCTACACACGTTTTACGCATATTTTTGGAATCTACGATATTGAATTAGTCGATATACGATTTGAAACTCAACAGCCAACATAAACTCTGGATTTAGAAAATTTGAAATTCAAAATCACAAGTCTCGCTATAATTGCAAGTACACGGTGACAGTTAAACCTTGGTAGAGTTTACAATAATGGGAATTTTGATTTAAAATTTGAACTGCATGCTCGATAGGAGTGACTGAACATGCTATGACATTTGCAGACACGTAGGAATAGTATTTTGAAAACAGGGTAGACGGGAAGTGAGATTATATAGAATATAGACACCAAAACGACAATTTATTCAAAGTTCAATTGGTTATATCGGACAAACTGAATTTCCTACACACGTTTTATGCATATTTTTGGAATCTACGATATTGATTTAGTCGATATACGATTTGAAACTTAACAGCCAACATAAACTCTGGATTTAGAAAATTTGAAATTCAAAATCACAAGTCTCGCTATAATTGCAAGTACACGGTGACAGTTAAACCTTCGTAGAGTTTACAATAATGGGAATTTCGATTTAAAATTTGAACTGCATGCTCGATAGGAGTGACTAAACATGCCATGATATTTGCAGACACGTAGAAGTAGTATTTTCAAAACGCGGTAGACGGGAAGTGAGATTATATAGAAAATAGACACCAAAACGATAAATTATTCAAAGTTCAATTGGTTATATCGGACAAACCGAATTTCCTACACACGTTTTATGCATATTTTTGGAATCTACGATATTGAATTAGTCGATATAGGATTTGAAACTTAACAGCGAACATAAACTCTGGATTTAGAAAATTTGAAATTCAAAATCACAAGTCTCGCTATAATTGCAAGTACACGGTGACAGTTAAACCTTCGTAGAGTTTACAATAATGGGAATTTTGATTTAAAATTTGAACTGCATGCTCGATAGGAGTGACTGAACATGCTATGACATTTGCAGACACGTAGGAATAGTATTTTCGAAACGCGGTAGACGGGAAGTGAGATTATATAGAAAATAGACACCAAAACGATAAATTATTCAAAGTTCAATTGGTTATATCGGACAAACTGAATTTCCTACACACGTTTTACGCATATTTTTGGAATCTACGATATTGAATTAGTCGATATACGATTTGAAACTCAACAGCCAACATAAACTCTGGATTTAGAAAATTTGAAATTCAAAATCACAAGTCTCGCTATAATTGCAAGTACACGGTGACAGTTAAACCTTGGTAGAGTTTACAATAATGGGAATTTTGATTTAAAATTTGAACTGCATGCTCGATAGGAGTGACTGAACATGCTATGACATTTGCAGATACGTAGGAATAGTATTTTGAAAACACGGTAGACGGGAAGTGAGATTATATAGAATATAGACACCAAAACGACAATTTATTCAAAGTTCAATTGGTTATATCGGACAAACTGAATTTCCTACACACGTTTTATGCATATTTTTGGAATCTACGATATTGAATTAGTCGATATACGATTTGAAACTTAACAGCCAACATAAACTCTGGATTTAGAAAATTTGAAATTCAAAATCACAAGTCGCGCTATAATTGCAAGTACACGGTGACAGTTAAACCTTCGTGGAGTCTACAATAATGAGAATTTTGATTTCAAATTTGAAATGCATGCTCGATAGGAGTGACTGAACATGCTATCAAATTTGCAGACACGTAGAAGTAATATTTTCGAAACGCAGTGGACGGGCAGTGAGATTATGTGGAAACCAATTTTTTAACAATTTTATAAAGTCTTGAAATGCATGCTCGATAGGAGTGACTGAAATGCTATGACATTTGCAGACACGTAGAGATAGTATTTTGAAAACGCGGTGGACGGGAACTGAGGTTATGTGGAAAACAATTTTTTCAACAATTTTATAAAGTCTAACTTCTATAATACACGTTCTAGAATTATTTTGAGCAAATTTTTGGAATCTACGAGGTCGATTTAGTCGATATACGATTTGAAACTTAACAGCCAACATAAACTCTGGATTTTGAAAATTTGAAATTCGAAATCACAAGTCTCGTTATAATTGCAAGTACACAGTGACAGTTAAACCTTCGTAGAGTTTACAATAATGGGAATTTTGATTTAAAATTTGAACTGCATGCTCGATAGGAGTAACTGAACATGCTTTGAAATTTGCAGATACGTAGAAATGATATTTTGGAACGCGGGGGACGGGAACTGAGGTTATGTGGAAAACAATTTTTTCAACAATTTTATAAAGTCTAACTTCTATAATACACGTTCTACAACAATTTTGAGCGAATTTTTGGAATCTACATGGTTAAATTAGTAGACATACAACTTAAAAGAGAACGGGGAGCCTAAACTCTGGGTTTTGAAAATTTGAAATTCAAAATCAAAAGTTTCGCTATAATTGCAAGTACACGGTTACAGTTAAACCTTCGTAGAGTCTACAATAATGAGAATTTTCATTTCAAATTTGAACTGCATGCTCGATAGGAGAGAGAGAACATGCTATGAAATTTGCAGACACGTAGAAATAGTATTTTGAAAACGCGGTAGACGGGAAGTGAGATTATATAGAAAATAGACACCAAAACGACAAATTATTCAAAGTTCAATTAGTTATATCACACATTTTATGCGGATTTTTAGAATCTACGAGGTCGAATTAGTCGATATACGATTTAAAACTTAACAGCCAACATAAACTCTGGATTTGTAAAATTTGAAATTCAAAATCACAAGTCTCGCTATAATTGGAAGTACACGGTGACAGTTAAACCTTCGTAGAGTCTACAATAATGGGAAGTTTGATTTCAAATTTGAACTGCATGCTCGATAGGAGCGACTTAACATGCTATCAAATTTACAGACACGTAGAAGTAATATTTTGGAAACGCGGTGGACGGGAACTGAGGTTACGTGGAAAACAATTTTTTCAACAATTTTATAAAGTCTAACTCCTATATTACACGTTCTACAATTATTATGAGCAAATTTTTGGAATCTACGAGGTCGAATTAGTCGATATACGATTTAAAACTTAACAGCCAACATAAACTCTGGATTTTGAAAATTTGAAATTCAAAATCACAAGTCTCGCTATAATTGCAAGTACACGGTGACAGTTAGACCTTCGTAGAGTTTACAATAATGGGAATTTTGATTTTAAATTTGAACTGCATGCTCGATAGGAGTGACTAAACATGCCATGATATTTGCAGACACGTAGAAATAGTATTTTCAAAACGCGGTAGACGGGAAGTGAGATTATATAGAAAATAGACACCAAAACGACAAATTATCCAAAGTTCAATTAGTTATATCACACATTTTATGCGGATTTTTAGAATCTACGAGGTCGAATTAGTCGATATACGATTTAAAACTTAACAGCCAACATAAACTCTGGATTTTGAAAATTTGAAATTCAAAATCACAAGTCTCGCTATAATTGCAAGTACACGGTGACAGTTAAACCTTCGTAGAGTCTACAATAATGGGAATTTTGATTTCAAATTTGATCTGCATGCTCGATAGGAGTGACTTAACATGCCATGATATTTGCAGACACGTAGAAATAGTATTTTCAAAACGCGGTAGACGGGAAGTGAGATTATATAGAAAATAGACACCAAAACGATAAATTATTCAAAGTTCAATTGGTTATATCGGACAAACTGAATTTCCTACACACGTTTTACGCATATTTTTGGAATCTACGATATTGAATTAGTCGATATACGATTTGAAACTCAACAGCCAACATAAACTCTGGATTTAGAAAATTTGAAATTCAAAATCACAAGTCTCGCTATAATTGCAAGTACACGGTGACAGTTAAACCTTGGTAGAGTTTACAATAATGGGAATTTTGATTTAAAATTTGAACTGCATGCTCGATAGGAGTGACTGAACATGCTATGACATTTGCAGACACGTAGGAATAGTATTTTGAAAACACGGTAGACGGGAAGTGAGATTATATAGAATATAGACACCAAAACGACAATTTATTCAAAGTTCAATTGGTTATATCGGACAAACTGAATTTCCTACACACGTTTTATGCATATTTTTGGAATCTACGATATTGATTTAGTCGATATACGATTTGAAACTTAACAGCCAACATAAACTCTGGATTTAGAAAATTTGAAATTCAAAATCACAAGTACACGGTGACAGTTAAACCTTCGTAGAGTTCACAATAATGGGAATTTCGATTTAAAATTTGAACTGCATGCTCGATAGGAGTGACTAAACATGCCATGATATTTGCAGACACGTAGAAGTAGTATTTTCAAAACGCGGTAGACGGGAAGTGAGATTATATAGAAAATAGACACCAAAACGATAAATTATTCAAAGTTCAATTGGTTATATCGGACAAACCGAATTACCTACACACGTTTTATGCATATTTTTGGAATCTACGATATTGAATTAGTCGATATAGGATTCGAAACTTAACAGCGAACATAAACTCTGGATTTAGAAAATTTGAAATTCAAAATCACAAGTCTCGCTATAATTGCAAGTACACGGTGACAGTTAAACCTTCGTAGAGTTTACAATAATGGGAATTTTGATTTAAAATTTGAACTGCATGCTCGATAGGAGTGACTGAACATGCTATGACATTTGCAGACACGTAGGAATAGTAATTTGAAAACACGGTAGACGGGAAGTGAGATTATATAGAATATAGACACCAAAACGACAATTTATTCAAAGTTCAATTGGTTATATCGGACAAACTGAATTTCCTACACACGTTTTATGCATATTTTTGGAATCTACGATATTGAATTAGTCGATATACGATTTGAAACTTAACAGCCAACATAAACTCTGGATTTAGAAAATTTGAAATTCAAAATCACAAGTCGCGCTATAATTGCAAGTACACGGTGACAGTTAAACCTTCGTAGAGTCTACAATAATGAGAATTTTGATTTCAAATTTGAAATGCATGCTCGATAGGAGTGACTGAACATGCTATCAAATTTGCAGACACGTAGAAGTAATATTTTCGAAACGCAGTGGACGGGCAGTGAGATTATGTGGAAACCAATTTTTTAACAATTTTATAAAGTCTTGAAATGCATGCTCGATAGGAGTGACTGAAATGCTATGACATTTGCAGACACGTAGAGATAGTATTTTGAAAACGCGGTGGACGGGAACTGAGGTTATGTGGGAAACAATTTTTTCAACAATTTTATAAAGTCTAACTTCTATAATACACGTTCTAGAATTATTTTGAGCAAATTTTTGGAATCTACGAGGTCGATTTAGTCGATATACGATTTGAAACTTAACAGCCAACATAAACTCTGGATTTTGAAAATTTGAAATTCGAAATCACAAGTCTCGTTATAATTGCAAGTACACGGTGACAGTTAAACCTTCGTAGAGTTTACAATAATGGGAATTTTGATTTAAAATTTGAACTGCATGCTCGATAGGAGTAACTGAACATGCTTTGAAATTTGCAGATACGTAGAAATGATATTTTGGAACGCGGGGGACGGGAACTGAGGTTATGTGGAAAACAATTTTTTCAACAATTTTATAAAGTCTAACTTCTATAATACACGTTCTACAACAATTTTGAGCGAATTTTTGGAATCTACATGGTTAAATTAGTAGACATACAACTTAAAAGAGAACGGGGAGCCTAAACTCTGGGTTTTGAAAATTTGAAATTCAAAATCAAAAGTTTCGCTATAATTGCAAGTACACGGTTACAGTTAAACCTTCGTAGAGTCTACAATAATGAGAATTTTCATTTCAAATTTGAACTGCATGCTCGATAGGAGAGAGAGAACATGCTATGAAATTTGCAGACACGTAGAAATAGTATTTTGAAAACGCGGTAGACGGGAAGTGAGATTATATAGAAAATAGACACCAAAACGACAAATTATTCAAAGTTCAATTAGTTATATCACACATTTTATGCGGATTTTTAGAATCTACGAGGTCGAATTAGTCGATATACGATTTAAAACTTAACAGCCAACATAAACTCTGGATTTTGAAAATTTGAAATTCAAAATCACAAGTCTCGCTATAATTGCAAGTACACGGTGACAGTTAAACCTTCGTAGAGTTTACAATAATGGGAATTTTGATTTAAAATTTGAACTGCATGCTCGATAGGAGTGACTAAACATGCCATGATATTTGCAGACACGTAGAAATAGTATTTTCAAAACGCGGTAGACGGGAAGTGAGATTATATAGAAAATAGACACCAAAACGATAAATTATTCAAAGTTCAATTAGTTATATCACACATTTTATGCGGATTTTTAGAATCTACGAGGTCGAATTAGTCGATATACGATTTAAAACTTAACAGCCAACATAAACTCTGGATTTTGAAAATTTGAAATTCAAAATCACAAGTCTCGCTATAATTGCAAGTACACGGTGACAGTTAAACCTTCGTAGAGTCTACAATAATGGGAATTTTGATTTCAAATTTGATTTGCATGCTCGATAGGAGTGACTGAACATGCTATCAAATTTGCAGACACGTAGAAGTAATATTTTGGAAACGCGGTGGACGGGAACTGAGATTATGTAGAAAACAATTTTTTCAACAATTTTATAAAGTCTAACTTCTATAATACACGTTCTACAATTATTTTGAGCAAATTTTTGGAATCTACGACGTCGAATTAGTCGATATACGATTTAAAACTTAACAGCCAACATAAACTCTGGATTTTGAAAATTTGAAATTTAAAATCACTAGTCTCGCTATAATTGCAAATACACGGTGACAGTTAAACCCTCGTAGAGTTCACAATAATGGGACTTTTAATTTAAAATTTGAACTGCATGCTCGATAGGAGTGACTGAACATGCTATGACATTTGCAGATACGTAGATATAGTATTTTGAAAACGCGATAGACGGGAAGTGAGATTATATAGAAAATAGACACCAAAACGACAAATTATTCAAAGTTCAATTGGTTATATCGGACAAACTGAATTTCCTACACACGTTTTATGCATATTTTTGGAATCTACGATATTGAATGAGTCGATATACGATTTGAAACTTAACAGCCAACATAAACTCTGGATTTTGAAAATTTGAAATTCAAAATCACAAGTCTGGCTATAATTGCAAGTACACGGTGACAGTTAAACCTTCGTAGAGTCTACAATGATGAGAATTTTGATTTCAAATTTGAAATGCATGCTCGATAGGAGCGACTTAACATGCTATCAAATTTGCAGACACGTAGAAGTGATATTTTCGAAACGCGGTGGACGGGCAGTGAGATTATGTGGAAACCAATTTTTTAACAATTTTATAGAGTCTTACTTCTATACTACAAGTTCTAGAACAATTTTGAGCAAATTTTTAGAATCTGCATGGTCAAATTAGTAGATATACAACTTAAAAGTGAACGGGGAGCCTAAACTCTGGATTTCGTAAATTTGAAATTCAAAATCACAAGTCTCGCTATAATTGCAAGTACATGGTGACAGTTAAACCTTCGTAGAGTCTACAATAATGAGAATTTTGATTCCAAATTTGAACTGCATGCTCGATAGGAGCGACTAAACATGCTATCAAATTTGCAGACACGTAGAAGTGATATTTTAGAAACGCGGTGGACGGGCGGTGAGATTATGTGGAAATCAATTTTTTTCAACAATTTTATGAAGTCTAACTTCTATAATACACGTTCTACAATTATTATGAGCAAATTTTTGGAATCTACGATGTCGAATTAGTCGATATACGTTTTAAAACTTAACAGCCAACATAAACTCTGGATTTTGAAAATTTGAAATTCAAAATCACAAGTCTCGCTATAATTGCAAGTACACGGTTACAGTGAAACCTTCGTAGAATCTACAAAAATGAGAATTTTGATTTCAAATTTGAACTGCATGCTCGATAGGAGTAACTGAACATGCTTTGAAATTTGCAGATACGTAGAAATGATATTTTGGAACGCGGGGGACGGGAAGTGAGGTTATGTGGAAAACAATTTTTTTCAACAATTTTATAAAGCCTAACTTCTATAATACACGTTCTACAACAATTTTGAGCGAATTTTTGGAATCTACATGGTCAAATTAGTAGACATACAACTTAAAAGAGAACGGGGAGCCTAAACTCTGGGTTTTGAAAATTTGAAATTCAAAATCAAAAGTTTCGCTATAATTGCAAGTACACGGTTACAGTTAAACCTTCGTAGAGTCTACAATAATGAGAATTTTCATTTCAAATTTGATCTGCATGCTCGATAGGAGTGACTGAACATGCTATCAAATTTGCAGACACGTAGAAGTAATATTTTGGAAACGCGGTGGACGGGAACTGAGGTTATGTGGAAAACAATTTTTTCAACAATTTTATAAAGTCTAACTTCTATAATACACGTTCTACAATTATTTTGAGCAAATTTTTGGAATCTACGAGGTCTAATTAGTCGATATACGATTTGAAACTTAACAGCCAACATAAACTCTGGATTTTGAAAATTTGAAATTCGAAATCACAAGTCTCGTTATAATTGCAAGTACACGGTGACAGTTAAACCTTCGTAGAGTTTACAATAATGGGAATTTTGATTTAAAATTTGAACTGCATGCTCGATAGGAGTAACTGAACATGCTTTGAAATTTGCAGATACGTAGAAATGATATTATGGAACGCGGGGGACGGGAACTGAGGTTATGTGGAAAACAATTTTTTCAACAATTTTATAAAGTCTAACTTCTATAATACACGTTCTACAACAATTTTGAGCGAATTTTTGGAATCTACATGGTTAAATTAGTAGACATACAACTTAAAAGAGAACGGGGAGCCTAAACTCTGGGTTTTGAAAATTTGAAATTCAAAATCAAAAGTTTCGCTATAATTGCAAGTACACGGTTACAGTTAAACCTTCGTAGAGTCTACAATAATGAGAATTTTCATTTCAAATTTGAACTGCATGCTCGATAGGAGAGAGAGAACATGCTATGAAATTTGCAGACACGTAGAAATAGTATTTTGAAAACGCGGTAGACGGGAAGTGAGATTATATAGAAAATAGACACCAAAACGACAAATTATTCAAAGTTCAATTAGTTATATCACACATTTTATGCGGATTTTTAGAATCTACGAGGTCGAATTAGTCGATATACGATTTAAAACTTAACAGCCAACATAAACTCTGGATTTGTAAAATTTGAAATTCAAAATCACAAGTCTCGCTATAATTGGAAGTACACGGTGACAGTTAAACCTTCGTAGAGTCTACAATAATGGGAAGTTTGATTTCAAATTTGAACTGCATGCTCGATAGGAGCGACTTAACATGCTATCAAATTTACAGACACGTAGAAGTAATATTTTGGAAACGCGGTGGACGGGAACTGAGGTTACGTGGAAAACAATTTTTTCAACAATTTTATAAAGTCTAACTCCTATATTACACGTTCTACAATTATTATGAGCAAATTTTTGGAATCTACGAGGTCGAATTAGTCGATATACGATTTAAAACTTAACAGCCAACATAAACTCTGGATTTTGAAAATTTGAAATTCAAAATCACAAGTCTCGCTATAATTGCAAGTACACGGTGACAGTTAGACCTTCGTAGAGTTTACAATAATGGGAATTTTGATTTTAAATTTGAACTGCATGCTCGATAGGAGTGACTAAACATGCCATGATATTTGCAGACACGTAGAAATAGTATTTTCAAAACGCGGTAGACGGGAAGTGAGATTATATAGAAAATAGACACCAAAACGACAAATTATCCAAAGTTCAATTAGTTATATCACACATTTTATGCGGATTTTTAGAATCTACGAGGTCGAATTAGTCGATATACGATTTAAAACTTAACAGCCAACATAAACTCTGGATTTTGAAAATTTGAAATTCAAAATCACAAGTCTCGCTATAATTGCAAGTACACGGTGACAGTTAAACCTTCGTAGAGTCTACAATAATGGGAATTTTGATTTCAAATTTGATCTGCATGCTCGATAGGAGTGACTTAACATGCCATGATATTTGCAGACACGTAGAAATAGTATTTTCAAAACGCGGTAGACGGGAAGTGAGATTATATAGAAAATAGACACCAAAACGATAAATTATTCAAAGTTCAATTGGTTATATCGGACAAACTGAATTTCCTACACACGTTTTACGCATATTTTTGGAATCTACGATATTGAATTAGTCGATATACGATTTGAAACTCAACAGCCAACATAAACTCTGGATTTAGAAAATTTGAAATTCAAAATCACAAGTCTCGCTATAATTGCAAGTACACGGTGACAGTTAAACCTTGGTAGAGTTTACAATAATGGGAATTTTGATTTAAAATTTGAACTGCATGCTCGATAGGAGTGACTGAACATGCTATGACATTTGCAGACACGTAGGAATAGTATTTTGAAAACACGGTAGACGGGAAGTGAGATTATATAGAATATAGACACCAAAACGACAATTTATTCAAAGTTCAATTGGTTATATCGGACAAACTGAATTTCCTACACACGTTTTATGCATATTTTTGGAATCTACGATATTGATTTAGTCGATATACGATTTGAAACTTAACAGCCAACATAAACTCTGGATTTAGAAAATTTGAAATTCAAAATCACAAGTACACGGTGACAGTTAAACCTTCGTAGAGTTCACAATAATGGGAATTTCGATTTAAAATTTGAACTGCATGCTCGATAGGAGTGACTAAACATGCCATGATATTTGCAGACACGTAGAAGTAGTATTTTCAAAACGCGGTAGACGGGAAGTGAGATTATATAGAAAATAGACACCAAAACGATAAATTATTCAAAGTTCAATTGGTTATATCGGACAAACCGAATTTCCTACACACGTTTTATGCATATTTTTGGAATCTACGATATTGAATTAGTCGATATAGGATTCGAAACTTAACAGCGAACATAAACTCTGGATTTAGAAAATTTGAAATTCAAAATCACAAGTCTCGCTATAATTGCAAGTACACGGTGACAGTTAAACCTTCGTAGAGTTTACAATAATGGGAATTTTGATTTAAAATTTGAACTGCATGCTCGATAGGAGTGACTGAACATGCTATGACATTTGCAGACACGTAGGAATAGTAATTTGAAAACACGGTAGACGGGAAGTGAGATTATATAGAATATAGACACCAAAACGACAATTTATTCAAAGTTCAATTGGTTATATCGGACAAACTGAATTTCCTACACACGTTTTATGCATATTTTTGGAATCTACGATATTGAATTAGTCGATATACGATTTGAAACTTAACAGCCAACATAAACTCTGGATTTAGAAAATTTGAAATTCAAAATCACAAGTCGCGCTATAATTGCAAGTACACGGTGACAGTTAAACCTTCGTAGAGTCTACAATAATGAGAATTTTGATTTCAAATTTGAAATGCATGCTCGATAGGAGTGACTGAACATGCTATCAAATTTGCAGACACGTAGAAGTAATATTTTCGAAACGCAGTGGACGGGCAGTGAGATTATGTGGAAACCAATTTTTTAACAATTTTATAAAGTCTTGAAATGCATGCTCGATAGGAGTGACTGAAATGCTATGACATTTGCAGACACGTAGAGATAGTATTTTGAAAACGCGGTGGACGGGAACTGAGGTTATGTGGGAAACAATTTTTTCAACAATTTTATAAAGTCTAACTTCTATAATACACGTTCTAGAATTATTTTGAGCAAATTTTTGGAATCTACGAGGTCGATTTAGTCGATATACGATTTGAAACTTAACAGCCAACATAAACTCTGGATTTTGAAAATTTGAAATTCGAAATCACAAGTCTCGTTATAATTGCAAGTACACGGTGACAGTTAAACCTTCGTAGAGTTTACAATAATGGGAATTTTGATTTAAAATTTGAACTGCATGCTCGATAGGAGTAACTGAACATGCTTTGAAATTTGCAGATACGTAGAAATGATATTTTGGAACGCGGGGGACGGGAACTGAGGTTATGTGGAAAACAATTTTTTCAACAATTTTATAAAGTCTAACTTCTATAATACACGTTCTACAACAATTTTGAGCGAATTTTTGGAATCTACATGGTCAAATTAGTAGACATACAACTTAAAAGAGAACGGGGAGCCTAAACTCTGGGTTTTGAAAATTTGAAATTCAAAATCAAAAGTTTCGCTATAATTGCAAGTACACGGTTACAGTTAAACCTTCGTAGAGTCTACAATAATGAGAATTTTCATTTCAAATTTGAACTGCATGCTCGATAGGAGAGAGAGAACATGCTATGAAATTTGCAGACACGTAGAAATAGTATTTTGAAAACGCGGTAGACGGGAAGTGAGATTATATAGAAAATAGACACCAAAACGACAAATTATTCAAAGTTCAATTAGTTATATCACACATTTTATGCGGATTTTTAGAATCTACGAGGTCGAATTAGTCGATATACGATTTAAAACTTAACAGCCAACATAAACTCTGGATTTTGAAAATTTGAAATTCAAAATCACAAGTCTCGCTATAATTGCAAGTACACGGTGACAGTTAAACCTTCGTAGAGTTTACAATAATGGGAATTTTGATTTAAAATTTGAACTGCATGCTCGATAGGAGTGACTAAACATGCCATGATATTTGCAGACACGTAGAAATAGTATTTTCAAAACGCGGTAGACGGGAAGTGAGATTATATAGAAAATAGACACCAAAACGATAAATTATTCAAAGTTCAATTAGTTATATCACACATTTTATGCGGATTTTTAGAATCTACGAGGTCGAATTAGTCGATATACGATTTAAAACTTAACAGCCAACATAAACTCTGGATTTTGAAAATTTGAAATTCAAAATCACAAGTCTCGCTATAATTGCAAGTACACGGTGACAGTTAAACCTTCGTAGAGTCTACAATAATGGGAATTTTGATTTCAAATTTGATTTGCATGCTCGATAGGAGTGACTGAACATGCTATCAAATTTGCAGACACGTAGAAGTAATATTTTGGAAACGCGGTGGACGGGAACTGAGATTATGTAGAAAACAATTTTTTCAACAATTTTATAAAGTCTAACTTCTATAATACACGTTCTACAATTATTTTGAGCAAATTTTTGGAATCTACGAGGTCGAATTAGTCGATATACGATTTAAAACTTAACAGCCAACATAAACTCTGGATTTTGAAAATTTGAAATTTAAAATCACTAGTCTCGCTATAATTGCAAATACACGGTGACAGTTAAACCCTCGTAGAGTTCACAATAATGGGACTTTTAATTTAAAATTTGAACTGCATGCTCGATAGGAGTGACTGAACATGCTATGACATTTGCAGATACGTAGATATAGTATTTTGAAAACGCGATAGACGGGAAGTGAGATTATATAGAAAATAGACACCAAAACGACAAATTATTCAAAGTTCAATTGGTTATATCGGACAAACTGAATTTCCTACACACGTTTTATGCATATTTTTGGAATCTACGATATTGAATGAGTCGATATACGATTTGAAACTTAACAGCCAACATAAACTCTGGATTTTGAAAATTTGAAATTCAAAATCACAAGTCTGGCTATAATTGCAAGTACACGGTGACAGTTAAACCTTCGTAGAGTCTACAATGATGAGAATTTTGATTTCAAATTTGAAATGCATGCTCGATAGGAGCGACTTAACATGCTATCAAATTTGCAGACACGTAGAAGTGATATTTTCGAAACGCGGTGGACGGGCAGTGAGATTATGTGGAAACCAATTTTTTAACAATTTTATAGAGTCTTACTTCTATACTACAAGTTCTAGAACAATTTTGAGCAAATTTTTAGAATCTGCATGGTCAAATTAGTAGATATACAACTTAAAAGTGAACGGGGAGCCTAAACTCTGGATTTCGTAAATTTGAAATTCAAAATCACAAGTCTCGCTATAATTGCAAGTACATGGTGACAGTTAAACCTTCGTAGAGTCTACAATAATGAGAATTTTGATTCCAAATTTGAACTGCATGCTCGATAGGAGCGACTAAACATGCTATCAAATTTGCAGACACGTAGAAGTGATATTTTAGAAACGCGGTGGACGGGCGGTGAGATTATGTGGAAATCAATTTTTTTCAACAATTTTATGAAGTCTAACTTCTATAATACACGTTCTACAATTATTAT
Organism: Galeruca laticollis; assembly: GCA_963921935.1. NCBI lineage: Eukaryota > Metazoa > Arthropoda > Insecta > Coleoptera > Chrysomelidae > Galeruca > Galeruca laticollis. The sequence continues at coordinate 256,718,476 of OY998175.1, read as the reverse complement.
GAGCAAATTTTTGGAATCTACGATGTCGAATTAGTCGATATACGTTTTAAAACTTAACAGCCAACATAAACTCTGGATTTTGAAAATTTGAAATTCAAAATCACAAGTCTCGCTATAATTGCAAGTACACGGTTACAGTGAAACCTTCGTAGAATCTACAAAAATGAGAATTTTGATTTCAAATTTGAACTGCATGCTCGATAGGAGTAACTGAACATGCTTTGAAATTTGCAGATACGTAGAAATGATATTTTGGAACGCGGGGGACGGGAAGTGAGGTTATGTGGAAAACAATTTTTTTCAACAATTTTATAAAGCCTAACTTCTATAATACACGTTCTACAACAATTTTGAGCGAATTTTTGGAATCTACATGGTCAAATTAGTAGACATACAACTTAAAAGAGAACGGGGAGCCTAAACTCTGGGTTTTGAAAATTTGAAATTCAAAATCAAAAGTTTCGCTATAATTGCAAGTACACGGTTACAGTTAAACCTTCGTAGAGTCTACAATAATGAGAATTTTCATTTCAAATTTGATCTGCATGCTCGATAGGAGTGACTGAACATGCTATCAAATTTGCAGACACGTAGAAGTAATATTTTGGAAACGCGGTGGACGGGAACTGAGGTTATGTGGAAAACAATTTTTTCAACAATTTTATAAAGTCTAACTTCTATAATACACGTTCTACAATTATTTTGAGCAAATTTTTGGAATCTACGAGGTCTAATTAGTCGATATACGATTTGAAACTTAACAGCCAACATAAACTCTGGATTTTGAAAATTTGAAATTCGAAATCACAAGTCTCGTTATAATTGCAAGTACACGGTGACAGTTAAACCTTCGTAGAGTTTACAATAATGGGAATTTTGATTTAAAATTTGAACTGCATGCTCGATAGGAGTAACTGAACATGCTTTGAAATTTGCAGATACGTAGAAATGATATTATGGAACGCGGGGGACGGGAACTGAGGTTATGTGGAAAACAATTTTTTCAACAATTTTATAAAGTCTAACTTCTATAATACACGTTCTACAACAATTTTGAGCGAATTTTTGGAATCTACATGGTTAAATTAGTAGACATACAACTTAAAAGAGAACGGGGAGCCTAAACTCTGGGTTTTGAAAATTTGAAATTCAAAATCAAAAGTTTCGCTATAATTGCAAGTACACGGTTACAGTTAAACCTTCGTAGAGTCTACAATAATGAGAATTTTCATTTCAAATTTGAACTGCATGCTCGATAGGAGAGAGAGAACATGCTATGAAATTTGCAGACACGTAGAAATAGTATTTTGAAAACGCGGTAGACGGGAAGTGAGATTATATAGAAAATAGACACCAAAACGACAAATTATTCAAAGTTCAATTAGTTATATCACACATTTTATGCGGATTTTTAGAATCTACGAGGTCGAATTAGTCGATATACGATTTAAAACTTAACAGCCAACATAAACTCTGGATTTTGAAAATTTGAAATTCAAAATCACAAGTCTCGCTATAATTGCAAGTACACGGTGACAGTTAAACCTTCGTAGAGTTTACAATAATGGGAATTTTGATTTAAAATTTGAACTGCATGCTCGATAGGAGTGACTAAACATGCCATGATATTTGCAGACACGTAGAAATAGTATTTTCAAAACGCGGTAGACGGGAAGTGAGATTATATAGAAAATAGACACCAAAACGATAAATTATTCAAAGTTCAATTAGTTATATCACACATTTTATGCGGATTTTTAGAATCTACGAGGTCGAATTAGTCGATATACGATTTAAAACTTAACAGCCAACATAAACTCTGGATTTTGAAAATTTGAAATTCAAAATCACAAGTCTCGCTATAATTGCAAGTACACGGTGACAGTTAAACCTTCGTAGAGTCTACAATAATGGGAATTTTGATTTCAAATTTGATTTGCATGCTCGATAGGAGTGACTGAACATGCTATGACATTTGCAGATACGTAGATATAGTATTTTGAAAACGCGATAGACGGGAAGTGAGATTATATAGAAAATAGACACCAAAACGACAAATTATTCAAAGTTCAATTGGTTATATCGGACAAACTGAATTTCCTACACACGTTTTATGCATATTTTTGGAATCTACGATATTGAATGAGTCGATATACGATTTGAAACTTAACAGCCAACATAAACTCTGGATTTTGAAAATTTGAAATTCAAAATCACAAGTCTGGCTATAATTGCAAGTACACGGTGACAGTTAAACCTTCGTAGAGTCTACAATGATGAGAATTTTGATTTCAAATTTGAAATGCATGCTCGATAGGAGCGACTAAACATGCTATCAAATTTGCAGACACGTAGAAGTGATATTTTCGAAACGCGGTGGACGGGCAGTGAGATTATGTGGAAACCAATTTTTTAACAATTTTATAGAGTCTTACTTCTATACTACAAGTTCTAGAACAATTTTGAGCAAATTTTTAGAATCTGCATGGTCAAATTAGTAGATATACAACTTAAAAGTGAACGGGGAGCCTAAACTCTGGATTTCGTAAATTTGAAATTCAAAATCACAAGTCTCGCTATAATTGCAAGTACATGGTGACAGTTAAACCTTCGTAGAGTCTACAATAATGAGAATTTTGATTCCAAATTTGAAACGCATGCTCGATAGGAGCGACTAAACATGCTATCAAATTTGCAGACACGTAGAAGTGATATTTTAGAAACGCGGTGGACGGGCGGTGAGATTATGTGGAAATCAATTTTTTTCAACAATTTTATGAAGTCTAACTTCTATAATACACGTTCTACAATTATTATGAGCAAATTTTTGGAATCTACGATGTCGAATTAGTCGATATACGTTTTAAAACTTAACAGCCAACATAAACTCTGGATTTTGAAAATTTGAAATTCAAAATCACAAGTCTCGCTATAATTGCAAGTACACGGTTACAGTGAAACCTTCGTAGAATCTACAAAAATGAGAATTTTGATTTCAAATTTGAACTGCATGCTCGATAGGAGTAACTGAACATGCTTTGAAATTTGCAGATACGTAGAAATGATATTTTGGAACGCGGGGGACGGGAAGTGAGGTTATGTGGAAAACAATTTTTTTCAACAATTTTATAAAGCCTAACTTCTATAATACACGTTCTACAACAATTTTGAGCGAATTTTTGGAATCTACATGGTCAAATTAGTAGACATACAACTTAAAAGAGAACGGGGAGCCTAAACTCTGGGTTTTGAAAATTTGAAATTCAAAATCAAAAGTTTCGCTATAATTGCAAGTACACGGTTACAGTTAAACCTTCGTAGAGTCTACAATAATGAGAATTTTCATTTCAAATTTGATCTGCATGCTCGATAGGAGTGACTGAACATGCTATCAAATTTGCAGACACGTAGAAGTAATATTTTGGAAACGCGGTGGACGGGAACTGAGGTTATGTGGAAAACAATTTTTTCAACAATTTTATAAAGTCTAACTTCTATAACAGCAAACATAAACTCTGGATTTGTAAAATTTGAAATTCAAAATCACAAGTCTCGCTATAATTACAAGTACACGGTGACAGTTAAACCTTCGTAGAGTTTACAATAATGGGAATTTTGATTTAAAATTTGAACTGCATGCTCGATAGGAGTGACTAAACATGCCATGATATTTGCAGACACGTAGAAATAGTATTTTCAAAATGCGGTAGACGGGAAGTGAGATTATATAGAAAATAGACACCAAAACGACAAATTATTCAAAGTTCAATTAGTTATATCACACATTTTATGCGGATTTTTAGAATCTACGAGGTCGAATTAGTCGATATACGATTTAAAACTTAACAGCCAACATAAACTCTGGATTTTGAAAATTTGAAATTCAAAATCACAAGTCTCGCTATAATTGCAAGTACACGGTGACAGTTAAACCTTCGTAGAGTCTACAATAATAGGAATTTTGATTTCAAATTTGATCTGCATGCTCGATAGGAGTGACTGAACATGCTATCAAATTTGCAGACACGTAGAAGTAATATTTTGGAAACGCGGTGGACGGGAACTGAGATTATGTGGAAAACAATTTTTTCAACAATTTTATAAAGTCTAACTTCTATAATACACGTTCTACAATTATTTTGAGCAAATTTTTGGAATCTACGAGGTCGAATTAGTCGATATACGATTTAAAACTCAACAGCCAACATAAACTCTGGATTTTGAAAATTTGAAATTTAAAATCACTAGTCTCGCTATAATTGCAAATACACGGTGACAGTTAAACCCTCGTAGAGTTCACAATAATGGGACTTTTAATTCAAAATTTGAACTGCATGCTCGATAGGAGTGACTGAACATGCTATGACATTTGCAGATACGTAGATATAGTATTTTGAAAACGCGATAGACGGGAAGTGAGATTATATAGAAAATAGACACCAAAACGACAAATTATTCAAAGTTCAATTGGTTATATCGGACAAACTGAATTTCCTACACACGTTTTATGCATATTTTTGGAATCTACGATATTGAATGAGTCGATATACGATTTGAAACTTAACAGCCAACATAAACTCTGGATTTTGAAAATTTGAAATTCAAAATCACAAGTCTGGCTATAATTGCAAGTACACGGTGACAGTTAAACCTTCGTAGAGTCTACAATGATGAGAATTTTGATTTCAAATTTGAAATGCATGCTCGATAGGAGCGACTAAACATGCTATCAAATTTGCAGACACGTAGAAGTGATATTTTCGAAACGCGGTGGACGGGCAGTGAGATTATGTGGAAACCAATTTTTTAGCAATTTTATAGAGTCTTACTTCTATACTACAAGTTCTAGAACAATTTTGAGCAAATTTTTAGAATCTGCATGGTCAAATTAGTAGATATACAACTTAAAAGTGAACGGGGAGCCTAAACTCTGGATTTCGTAAATTTGAAATTCAAAATCACAAGTCTCGCTATAATTGCAAGTACATGGTGACAGTTAAACCTTCGTAGAGTCTACAATAATGAGAATTTTGATTCCAAATTTGAACTGCATGCTCGATAGGAGCGACTTAACATGCTATCAAATTTGCAGACACGTAGAAGTGATATTTTAGAAACGCGGTGGACGGGCGGTGAGATTATGTGGAAATCAATTTTTTTCAACAATTTTATGAAGTCTAACTTCTATAATACACGTTCTACAATTATTATGAGCAAATTTTTGGAATCTACGATGTCGAATTAGTCGATATACGTTTTAAAACTTAACAGCCAACATAAACTCTGGATTTTGAAAATTTGAAATTCAAAATCACAAGTCTCGCTATAATTGCAAGTACACGGTTACAGTGAAACCTTCGTAGAATCTACAAAAATGAGAATTTTGATTTCAAATTTGAACTGCATGCTCGATAGGAGTAACTGAACATGCTTTGAAATTTGCAGATACGTAGAAATGATATTTTGGAACGCGGGGGACGGGAAGTGAGGTTATGTGGAAAACAATTTTTTTCAACAATTTTATAAAGCCTAACTTCTATAATACACGTTGTACAACAATTTTGAGCGAATTTTTGGAATCTACATGGTCAAATTAGTAGACATACAACTTAAAAGAGAACGGGGAGCCTAAACTCTGGGTTTTGAAAATTTGAAATTCAAAATCAAAAGTTTCGCTATAATTGCAAGTACACGGTTACAGTTAAACCTTCGTAGAGTCTACAATAATGAGAATTTTCATTTCAAATTTGATCTGCATGCTCGATAGGAGTGACTGAACATGCTATCAAATTTGCAGACACGTAGAAGTAATATTTTGGAAACGCGGTGGACGGGAACTGAGGTTATGTGGAAAACAATTTTTTCAACAATTTTATAAAGTCTAACTTCTATAACAGCAAACATAAACTCTGGATTTTTAAAATTTGAAATTCAAAATCACAAGTCTCGCTATAATTGCAAGTACACGGTGACAGTTAAACCTTCGTAGAGTTTACAATAATGGGAATTTTGATTTAAAATTTGAACAGCATGCTCGATAGGAGTGACTAAACATGCCATGATATTTGCAGACACGTAGAAATAGTATTTTCAAAACGCGGTAGACGGGAAGTGAGATTATATAGAAAATAGACACCAAAACGACAAATTATTCAAAGTTCAATTAGTTATATCACACATTTTATGCGGATTTTTAGAATCTACGAGGTCGAATTAGTCGATATACGATTTAAAACTTAACAGCCAACATAAACTCTGGATTTTGAAAATTTGAAATTCAAAATCACAAGTCTCGCTATAATTGCAAGTACACGGTGACAGTTAAACCTTCGTAGAGTCTACAATAATAGGAATTTTGATTTCAAATTTGATCTGCATGCTCGATAGGAGTGACTGAACATGCTATCAAATTTGCAGACACGTAGAAGTAATATTTTGGAAACGCGGTGGACGGGAACTGAGATTATGTGGAAAACAATTTTTTCAACAATTTTATAAAGTCTAACTTCTATAATACACGTTCTACAATTATTTTGAGCAAATTTTTGGAATCTACGAGGTCGAATTAGTCGATATACGATTTAAAACTTAACAGCCAACATAAACTCTGGATTTTGAAAATTTGAAATTCAAAATCACTAGTCTCGCTATAATTGCAAATACACGGTGACAGTTAAACCTTCGTAGAGTTCACAATAATGGGACTTTTGATTTAAAATTTGAACTGCATGCTCGATAGGAGTGACTGAACATGCTATGACATTTGTAGATACGTAGAAATAGTATTTTGAAAACGCGATAGACGGGAAGTGAGATTGTATAGAAAATAGACACCAAAACGACAAATTATTCAAAGTTCAATTGGTTATATCGGACAAACTGAATTTCCTACACACGTTTTATGCATATTTTTGGAATCTACGATATTGAATGAGTCGATATACGATTTGAAACTTAACAGCCAACATAAACTCTGGATTTTGAAAATTTGAAATTCAAAATCACAAGTCTGGCTATAATTGCAAGTACACGGTGACAGTTAAACCTTCGTAGAGTCTACAATGATGAGAATTTTGATTTCAAAAATTTGAAATGCATGCTCGATAGGAGCGACTAAACATGCTATCAAATTTGCAGACACGTAGAAGTGATATTTTCGAAACGCGGTGGACGGGCAGTGAGATTATGTGGAAACCAATTTTTTAACAATTTTATAGAGTCTTACTTCTATACTACAAGTTCTAGAACAAGTTTGAGCAAATTTTCAGAATCTGCATGGTCAAATTAGTAGATATACAACGTAAAAGTGAACGGGGAGCCTAAACTCTGGATTTTGTAAATTTGAAATTCAAAATCACAAGTCTCGCTATAATTGCAAGTACATGGTGACAGTTAAACCTTCGTAGAGTCTACAATAATAAGAATTTTGATTTCAAATTTGAACTGCATGCTCGATAGGAGCGACTAAACATGCTATCAAATTTGCAGACACGTAGAAGTGATATTTTAGAAACGCGGTGGACGGGCGGTGAGATTATGTGGAAATCAATTTTTTTCAACAATTTTATGAAGTCTAACTTCTATAATACACGTTCTACAATTATTATGGGCAAATTTTTGGAATCTACGATGTCGAATTAGTCGATATACGTTTTAAAACTTAACAGCCAACATAAACTCTGGATTTTGAAAATTTGAAATTCAAAATCACAAGTCTCGCTATAATTGCAAGTACACGGTTACAGTGAAACCTTCGTAGAATCTACAATAATGAGAATTTTGATTTCAAATTTGAACTGCATGCTCGATAGGAGTAACTGAACATGCTTTGAAATTTGCAGATACGTAGAAATGATATTTTGGAACGCGGGGGACGGGAAGTGAGGTTATGTGGAAAACAATTTTTTTCAACAATTTTATAAAGCCTAACTTCTATAATACACGTTCTACAACAATTTTGAGCGAATTTTTGGAATCTACATGGTCAAATTAGTAGACATACAACTTAAAAGAGAACGGGGAGCCTGAACTCTGGGTTTTGAAAATTTGAAATTCAAAATCAAAAGTTTCGCTATAATTGCAAGTACACGGTTACAGTTAAACCTTCGTAGAGTCTACAATAATGAGAATTTTCATTTCAAATTTGATCTGTATGCTCGATAGGAGTGACTGAACATGCTATCAAATTTGCAGACACGTAGAAGTAATATTTTGGAAACGCGGTGGACGGGAACTGAGGTTATGTGGAAAACAATTTTTCCAACAATTTTATAAAGTCTAACTCCTATAACAGCAAACATAAACTCTGGATTTGTAAAATTTGAAATTCAAAATCACAAGTCTCGCTATAATTTGAAGTACACGGTGACAGTTAAACCTTCGTAGAGTCTACAATAATGGGAAGTTTGATTTCAAATTTGAACTGCATGCTCGATAGGAGCGACTTAACATGCTATCAAATTTGCAGACACGTAGAAGTAATATTTTGGAAACGCGGTGGACGGGAACTGAGGTTACGTGGAAAACAATTTTTTCAACAATTTTATAAAGTCTTACTTCTATAATACACGTTCTACAATTATTTTGAGCAAATTTTTGGAATCTACGAGGTCGAATTAGTCGATATACGATTTAAAACTTAACAGCCAACATAAACTCTGGATTTTGAAAATTTGAAATTCAAAATCACAAGTCTCGCTATAATTGCAAGTACACGGTGACAGTTAAACCTTCGTAGAGTTTACAATAATGGGAATTTTGATTTAAAATTTGAACTGCATGCTCGATAGGAGTGACTAAACATGCCATGATATTTGCAGACACGTAGAAATAGTATTTCCAAAACGCGGTAGACGGGAAGTGAGATTGTATAGAAAATAGACACCAAAACGACAAATTATTCAAAGTTCAATTGGTTATATCGGACAAACTGAATTTCCTACACACGTTTTATGCATATTTTTGGAATCTACGATATTGAATGAGTCGATATACGATTTGAAACTTAACAGCCAACATAAACTCTGGATTTTGAAATTCAAAATCACTAGTCTCGCTATAATTGCAAATACACGGTGACAGTTAAACCTTCGTAGAGTTTACAATAATGGGAATTTTGATTTCAAATTTGATCTGCATGCTCGATAGGAGTGACTGAACATGCTATCAAATTTGCAGACACGTAGAAGTAATATTTTGGAAACGCGGTGGACGGGAACTGAGATTATGTGGAAAACAATTTTTTCAACAATTTTATAAAGTCTAACTTCTATAATACACGTTCTACAATTATTTTGAGCAAATTTTTGGAATCTACGAGGTCGAATTAGTCGATATACGATTTAAAACTCAACAGCCAACATAAACTCTGGATTTTGAAAATTTGAAATTCAAAATCACAAGTCTCGCTATAATTGCAAGTACACGGTGACAGTTAAACCTTCGTAGAGTCTACAATAATAGGAATTTTGATTTCAAATTTGATCTGCATGCTCGATAGGAGTGACTGAACATGCTATCAAATTTGCAGACACGTAGAAGTAATATTTTGGAAACGCGGTGGACGGGAACTGAGATTATGTGGAAAACAATTTTTTCAACAATTTTATAAAGTCTAACTTCTATAATACACGTTCTACAATTATTTTGAGCAAATTTTTGGAATCTACGAGGTCGAATTAGTCGATATACGATTTAAAACTCAACAGCCAACATAAACTCTGGATTTTGAAAATTTGAAATTTAAAATCACTAGTCTCGCTATAATTGCAAATACACGGTGACAGTTAAACCCTCGTAGAGTTCACAATAATGGGACTTTTAATTCAAAATTTGAACTGCATGCTCGATAGGAGTGACTGAACATGCTATGACATTTGCAGATACGTAGATATAGTATTTTGAAAACGCGATAGACGGGAAGTGAGATTATATAGAAAATAGACACCAAAACGACAAATTATTCAAAGTTCAATTGGTTATATCGGACAAACTGAATTTCCTACACACGTTTTATGCATATTTTTGGAATCTACGATATTGAATGAGTCGATATACGATTTGAAACTTAACAGCCAACATAAACTCTGGATTTTGAAAATTTGAAATTCAAAATCACAAGTCTGGCTATAATTGCAAGTACACGGTGACAGTTAAACCTTCGTAGAGTCTACAATGATGAGAATTTTGATTTCAAATTTGAAATGCATGCTCGATAGGAGCGACTTAACATGCTATCAAATTTGCAGACACGTAGAAGTGATATTTTCGAAACGCGGTGGACGGGCAGTGAGATTATGTGGAAACCAATTTTTTAGCAATTTTATAGAGTCTTACTTCTATACTACAAGTTCTAGAACAATTTTGAGCAAATTTTTAGAATCTGCATGGTCAAATTAGTAGATATACAACTTAAAAGTGAACGGGGAGCCTAAACTCTGGATTTCGTGAATTTGAAATTCAAAATCACAAGTCTCGCTATAATTGCAAGTACATGGTGACAGTTAAACCTTCGTAGAGTCTACAATAATGAGAATTTTGATTCCAAATTTGAACTGCATGCTCGATAGGAGCGACTTAACATGCTATCAAATTTGCAGACACGTAGAAGTGATATTTTAGAAACGCGGTGGACGGGCGGTGAGATTATGTGGAAATCAATTTTTTTCAACAATTTTATGAAGTCTAACTTCTATAATACACGTTCTACAATTATTATGAGCAAATTTTTGGAATCTACGATGTCGAATTAGTCGATATACGTTTTAAAACTTAACAGCCAACATAAACTCTGGATTTTGAAAATTTGAAATTCAAAATCACAAGTCTCGCTATAATTGCAAGTACACGGTTACAGTGAAACCTTCGTAGAATCTACAAAAATGAGAATTTTGATTTCAAATTTGAACTGCATGCTCGATAGGAGTAACTGAACATGCTTTGAAATTTGCAGATACGTAGAAATGATATTTTGGAACGCGGGGGACGGGAAGTGAGGTTATGTGGAAAACAATTTTTTTCAACAATTTTATAAAGCCTAACTTCTATAATACACGTTGTACAACAATTTTGAGCGAATTTTTGGAATCTACATGGTCAAATTAGTAGACATACAACTTAAAAGAGAACGGGGAGCCTAAACTCTGGGTTTTGAAAATTTGAAATTCAAAATCAAAAGTTTCGCTATAATTGCAAGTACACGGTTACAGTTAAACCTTCGTAGAGTCTACAATAATGAGAATTTTCATTTCAAATTTGATCTGCATGCTCGATAGGAGTGACTGAACATGCTATCAAATTTGCAGACACGTAGAAGTAATATTTTGGAAACGCGGTGGACGGGAACTGAGGTTATGTGGAAAACAATTTTTTCAACAATTTTATAAAGTCTAACTTCTATAACAGCAAACATAAACTCTGGATTTTTAAAATTTGAAATTCAAAATCACAAGTCTCGCTATAATTGCAAGTACACGGTGACAGTTAAACCTTCGTAGAGTTTACAATAATGGGAATTTTGATTTAAAATTTGAACAGCATGCTCGATAGGAGTGACTAAACATGCCATGATATTTGCAGACACGTAGAAATAGTATTTTCAAAACGCGGTAGACGGGAAGTGAGATTATATAGAAAATAGACACCAAAACGACAAATTATTCAAAGTTCAATTAGTTATATCACACATTTTATGCGGATTTTTAGAATCTACGAGGTCGAATTAGTCGATATACGATTTAAAACTTAACAGCCAACATAAACTCTGGATTTTGAAAATTTGAAATTCAAAATCACAAGTCTCGCTATAATTGCAAGTACACGGTGACAGTTAAACCTTCGTAGAGTCTACAATAATAGGAATTTCGATTTCAAATTTGATCTGCATGCTCGATAGGAGTGACTGAACATGCTATCAAATTTGCAGACACGTAGAAGTAATATTTTGGAAACGCGGTGGACGGGAACTGAGATTATGTGGAAAACAATTTTTTCAACAATTTTATAAAGTCTAACTTCTATAATACACGTTCTACAATTATTTTGAGCAAATTTTTGGAATCTACGAGGTCGAATTAGTCGATATACGATTTAAAACTTAACAGCCAACATAAACTCTGGATTTTGAAAATTTGAAATTCAAAATCACTAGTCTCGCTATAATTGCAAATACACGGTGACAGTTAAACCTTCGTAGAGTTCACAATAATGGGACTTTTGATTTAAAATTTGAACTGCATGCTCGATAGGAGTGACTGAACATGCTATGACATTTGTAGATACGTAGAAATAGTATTTTGAAAACGCGATAGACGGGAAGTGAGATTGTATAGAAAATAGACACCAAAACGACAAATTATTCAAAGTTCAATTGGTTATATCGGACAAACTGAATTTCCTACACACGTTTTATGCATATTTTTGGAATCTACGATATTGAATGAGTCGATATACGATTTGAAACTTAACAGCCAACATAAACTCTGGATTTTGAAAATTTGAAATTCAAAATCACAAGTCTGGCTATAATTGCAAGTACACGGTGACAGTTAAACCTTCGTAGAGTCTACAATGATGAGAATTTTGATTTCAAAAATTTGAAATGCATGCTCGATAGGAGCGACTAAACATGCTATCAAATTTGCAGACACGTAGAAGTGATATTTTCGAAACGCGGTGGACGGGCAGTGAGATTATGTGGAAACCAATTTTTTAACAATTTTATAGAGTCTTACTTCTATACTACAAGTTCTAGAACAAGTTTGAGCAAATTTTCAGAATCTGCATGGTCAAATTAGTAGATATACAACGTAAAAGTGAACGGGGAGCCTAAACTCTGGATTTTGTAAATTTGAAATTCAAAATCACAAGTCTCGCTATAATTGCAAGTACATGGTGACAGTTAAACCTTCGTAGAGTCTACAATAATAAGAATTTTGATTTCAAATTTGAACTGCATGCTCGATAGGAGCGACTAAACATGCTATCAAATTTGCAGACACGTAGAAGTGATATTTTAGAAACGCGGTGGACGGGCGGTGAGATTATGTGGAAATCAATTTTTTTCAACAATTTTATGAAGTCTAACTTCTATAATACACGTTCTACAATTATTATGGGCAAATTTTTGGAATCTACGATGTCGAATTAGTCGATATACGTTTTAAAACTTAACAGCCAACATAAACTCTGGATTTTGAAAATTTGAAATTCAAAATCACAAGTCTCGCTATAATTGCAAGTACACGGTTACAGTGAAACCTTCGTAGAATCTACAATAATGAGAATTTTGATTTCAAATTTGAACTGCATGCTCGATAGGAGTAACTGAACATGCTTTGAAATTTGCAGATACGTAGAAATGATATTTTGGAACGCGGGGGACGGGAAGTGAGGTTATGTGGAAAACAATTTTTTTCAACAATTTTATAAAGCCTAACTTCTATAATACACGTTCTACAACAATTTTGAGCGAATTTTTGGAATCTACATGGTCAAATTAGTAGACATACAACTTAAAAGAGAACGGGGAGCCTGAACTCTGGGTTTTGAAAATTTGAAATTCAAAATCAAAAGTTTCGCTATAATTGCAAGTACACGGTTACAGTTAAACCTTCGTAGAGTCTACAATAATGAGAATTTTCATTTCAAATTTGATCTGTATGCTCGATAGGAGTGACTGAACATGCTATCAAATTTGCAGACACGTAGAAGTAATATTTTGGAAACGCGGTGGACGGGAACTGAGGTTATGTGGAAAACAATTTTTCCAACAATTTTATAAAGTCTAACTCCTATAACAGCAAACATAAACTCTGGATTTGTAAAATTTGAAATTCAAAATCACAAGTCTCGCTATAATTTGAAGTACACGGTGACAGTTAAACCTTCGTAGAGTCTACAATAATGGGAAGTTTGATTTCAAATTTGAACTGCATGCTCGATAGGAGCGACTTAACATGCTATCAAATTTGCAGACACGTAGAAGTAATATTTTGGAAACGCGGTGGACGGGAACTGAGGTTACGTGGAAAACAATTTTTTCAACAATTTTATAAAGTCTTACTTCTATAATACACGTTCTACAATTATTTTGAGCAAATTTTTGGAATCTACGAGGTCGAATTAGTCGATATACGATTTAAAACTTAACAGCCAACATAAACTCTGGATTTTGAAAATTTGAAATTCAAAATCACAAGTCTCGCTATAATTGCAAGTACACGGTGACAGTTAAACCTTCGTAGAGTTTACAATAATGGGAATTTTGATTTAAAATTTGAACTGCATGCTCGATAGGAGTGACTAAACATGCCATGATATTTGCAGACACGTAGAAATAGTATTTCCAAAACGCGGTAGACGGGAAGTGAGATTGTATAGAAAATAGACACCAAAACGACAAATTATTCAAAGTTCAATTGGTTATATCGGACAAACTGAATTTCCTACACACGTTTTATGCATATTTTTGGAATCTACGATATTGAATGAGTCGATATACGATTTGAAACTTAACAGCCAACATAAACTCTGGATTTTGAAATTCAAAATCACTAGTCTCGCTATAATTGCAAATACACGGTGACAGTTAAACCTTCGTAGAGTTTACAATAATGGGAATTTTGATTTCAAATTTGAACTGCATGCTCGATAGGAGTGACTGAACATGCTATGACATTTGCAGACACGTAGGAATAGTATTTTGAAAACGCGGTAGACGGGAAGTGAGATTATATAGAATATAGACACCAAAACAACAATTTATTCAAAGTTCAATTGGTTATATCGGACAAACTGAATTTCCTACACACGTTTTATGCAGATTTTTGGAATCTACGATATTGAGTTAGTCGAAATACGATTTAAAACTTAACAGCCAACATAAACTCTGGATTTTGAAAATTTGAAATTCAAAATCACAAGTCTCGCTATAATTGGAAGTACACGGTGACAGTTAAACCTTCGTAGAGTCTACAATAATAGGAATTTTAATTTCAAATTTAATCTGCATGCTTAATAGGAGTGACTAAACATGCTGTCAAATTTGCAGACACGTAGACGTAATATTTTGGAAACGCGGTGGACGGGAACTGAGGTTATGTGGAAAACAATTTTATAAAGTCTAAATTCTATAATACACGTTCTACAATTATTTTGAGCAAATTTTTGGAATCTACGAGGTCGAATTAGTCGATATACGATTTAAAACTTAACAGCCAACATAAACTCTGGATTTTGAAAATTTGAAATTCAAAATCACAAGTCTCGCTATAATTGCAAGTACACGGTGACAGTTAAACCTTCGTAGAGTTTACAATAATGGGAATTTTGATTTAAAATTTGAACTGCATGCTCGATAGGAGTGACTAAACAGGCAATGATATTTGCAGACACGTAGAAATAGTATTTTCAAAACGCGGTAGACGGGAAGTGAGATTATATAGAAAATAGACACCAAAACGATAAATTATTCAAAGTTCAATTGGTTATATCGGACAAACTGAATTTCCTACACACATTTTATGCATATTTTTGGAATCTACGATATTGAATTAGTCGATATACGATTTGAAACTTAACAGCCAACATAAACTCTGGATTTAGAAAATTTGAAATTCAAAATCACAAGTCGCGCTATAATTGCAAGTACACGGTGACAGTTAAACCTTCGTAGAGTCTACAATAATGAGAATTTTGATTTCAAATTTGAAATGCATGCTCGATAGGAGTGACTGAACATGCTATCAAATTTGCAGACACGTAGAAGTAATATTTTCGAAACGCAGTGGACGGGCAGTGAGATTATGTGGAAACCAATTTTTTAACAATTTTATAGAGTCTTACTTCTATACTACAAGTTCTAGAACAATTTTGAGCAAATTTTTAGAATCTGCATGGTCAAATTAGTAGATATACAACTTAAAAGTGAACGGGGAGCCTAAACTCTGGATTTTGTAAATTTGAAATTCAAAATCACAAGTCTCGCTATAATTGCAAGTACATGGTGACAGTTAAACCTTCGTAGAGTCTACAATAATGAGAATTTTGATTTCAAATTTGAACTGCATGCTCGATAGGAGTGACTGAAATGCTATGACATTTGCAGACACGTAGAAATAGTGTTTTGAAAACGCGGTGGACGGGAACTGAGGTTATGTGGAAAACAATTTTTTCAACAATTTTATAAAGTCTAACTTCTATAATCCACGTTCTACAACAATTTTGAGTGATTTTTTGGAATCTACATGGTCAAATTAGTAGACATACAACTTAAAAGAGAACGGGGAGCCTAAACTCTGGGTTTTGAAAATTTGAAATTTAAAATCAAAAGTTTCGCTATAATTGCAAGTACACGGTTACAGTTAAACCTTCGTAGAGTCTACAATAATGAGAATTTTCATTTCAAATTTGAACTGCATGCTCGATAGGAGTGACAGAACATGCTATGAAATTTGCAGACACGTCGAAATAGTATTTTGAAAACGCGGTAGACGGGAATTGAGATTATATAGAAAATAGACACCAAAACGACAAATTATTCAAAGTTCAATTAGTTATATCACACATTTTATGCGGATTTTTAGAATCTACGAGGTCGAATTAGTCGATATACGATTTAAAACTTAACAGCCAACATAAACTCTGGATTTTGAAAATTTGAAATTCAAAATCACAAGTCTCGCTATAATTGCAAGTACACGGTGACAGTTAAACCTTCGTAGAGTCTACAATAATAGGAATTTCAATTTCAAATTTAATCTGCATGCTTAATAGGAGTGACTAAACATGCTGTCAAATTTGCAGACACGTAGACGTAATATTTTGGAAACGCGGTGGACGGGAACTGAGGTTATGTGGAAAACAATTTTTTCAACAATTTTATAAAGTCTAAATTCTATAATACACGTTCTACAATTATTTTGAGCAAATTTTTGGAATCTACGAGGTCGAATTAGTCGATATACGATTTAAAACTTAACAGCCAACATAAACTCTGGATTTTGAAAATTTGAAATTCAAAATCACAAGTCTCGCTATAATTGCAAGTACACGGTGACAGTTAAACCTTCGTAGAGTTTACAATAATGGGAATTTTGATTTAAAATTTGAACTGCATGCTCGATAGGAGTGACTAAACAGGCAATGATATTTGCAGACACGTAGAAATAGTATTTTCAAAACGCGGTAGACGGGAAGTGAGATTATATAGAAAATAGACACCAAAACGATAAATTATTCAAAGTTCAATTGGTTATATCGGACAAACTGAATTTCCTACACACATTTTATGCATATTTTTGGAATCTACGATATTGAATTAGTCGATATACGATTTGAAACTTAACAGCCAACATAAACTCTGGATTTAGAAAATTTGAAATTCAAAATCACAAGTCGCGCTATAATTGCAAGTACACGGTGACAGTTAAACCTTCGTAGAGTCTACAATAATGAGAATTTTGATTTCAAATTTGAAATGCATGCTCGATAGGAGTGACTGAACATGCTATCAAATTTGCAGACACGTAGAAGTATTATTTTCGAAACGCAGTGGACGGGCAGTGAGATTATGTGGAAACCAATTTTTTAACAATTTTATAGAGTCTTACTTCTATACTACAAGTTCTAGAACAATTTTGAGCAAATTTTTAGAATCTGCATGGTCAAATTAGTAGATATACAACTTAAAAGTGAACGGGGAGCCTAAACTCTGGATTTTGTAAATTTGAAATTCAAAATCACAAGTCTCGCTATAATTGCAAGTACATGGTGACAGTTAAACCTTCGTAGAGTCTACAATAATGAGAATTTTGATTTCAAATTTGAACTGCATGCTCGATAGGAGTGACTGAAATGCTATGACATTTGCAGACACGTAGAAATAGTGTTTTGAAAACGCGGTGGACGGGAACTGAGGTTATGTGGAAAACAATTTTTTCAACAATTTTATAAAGTCTAACTTCTATAATACACGTTCTACAACAATTTTGAGTGATTTTTTGGAATCTACATGGTCAAATTAGTAGACATACAACTTAAAAGAGAACGGGGAGCCTAAACTCTGGGTTTTGAAAATTTGAAATTTAAAATCAAAAGTTTCGCTATAATTGCAAGTACACGGTTACAGTTAAACCTTCGTAGAGTCTACAATAATGAGAATTTTCATTTCAAATTTGAACTGCATGCTCGATAGGAGTGACAGAACATGCTATGAAATTTGCAGACACGTCGAAATAGTATTTTGAAAACGCGGTAGACGGGAATTGAGATTATATAGAAAATAGACACCAAAACGACAAATTATTCAAAGTTCAATTAGTTATATCACACATTTTATGCGGATTTTTAGAATCTACGAGGTCGAATTAGTCGATATACGATTTAAAACTTAACAGCCAACATAAACTCTGGATTTTGAAAATTTGAAATTCAAAATCACAAGTCTCGCTATAATTGCAAGTACACGGTGACAGTTAAACCTTCGTAGAGTCTACAATAATGGGAATTTTGATTTCAAATTTGATCTGCATGCTCGATAGGAGTGACTGAACATGCTATCAAATTTGCAGACACGTAGAAGTAATATTTTGGAAACGCGGTGGACGGGAACTGAGATTATGTGGAAAACAATTTTTTCAACAATTTTATAAAGTCTAACTTCTATAATACACGTTCTACAATTATTTTGAGCAAATTTTTGGAATCTACGAGGTCGAATTAGTCGATATACGATTCAAAACTTAACAGCCAACATAAACTCTGGATTTTGAAAATTTGAAATTCAAAATCATTAGTCTCGCTATAATTGCAAATACACGGTGACAGTTAAACCTTCGTAGAGTTCACAATAATGGGACTTTTGATTTAAAATTTGAACTGCATGCTCGATAGGAGTGACTGAACATGCTATGACATTTGCAGATACGTAGAAATAGTATTTTGAAAACGCGATAGACGGGAGGTGAGATTATATAGAAAATAGACACCAAAACGACAAATTATTCAAAGTTCAATTGGTTATATCGGACAAACTGAATTTCCTACACACGTTTTATGCATATTTTTGGAATCTACGATATTGAATGAGTCGATATACGATTTGAAACTTAACAGCCAACATAAACTCTGGATTTTGAAAATTTGAAATTCAAAATCACAAGTCTGGCTATAATTGCAAGTACACGGTGACAGTTAAACCTTCGTAGAGTCTACAATGATGAGAATTTTGATTTCAAATTTGAAATGCATGCTCGATAGGAGCGACTAAACATGCTATCAAATTTGCAGACACGTAGAAGTGATATTTTCGAAACGCGGTGGACGGGCAGTGAGATTATGTGGAAACCAATTTTTTAACAATTTTATAGAGTCTTACTTCTATACTACAAGTTCTAGAACAATTTTGAGCAAATTTTTAGAATCTGCATGGTCAAATTAGTAGATATACAACTTCAAAGTGAACGGGGAGCCTAAACTCTGGATTTTGTAAATTTGAAATTCAAAATCACAAGTCTCGCTATAATTGCAAGTACATGGTGACAGTTAAACCTTCGTAGAGTCTACAATAATGAGAATTTTGATTTCAAATTTGAACTGCATGCTCGATAGGAGCGACTAAACATGCTAACTTCTATAATACACGTTCTACAATTATTATGAGCAAATTTTTGGAATCTACGATGTCGAATTAGTCGATATACGTTTTAAAACTTAACAGCCAACATAAACTCTGGATTTTGAAAATTTGAAATTCAAAATCACAAGTCTCGCTATAATTGCAAGTACACGGTTACAGTGAAACCTTCGTAGAATCTACAATAATGAGAATTTTGATTTCAAATTTGAACTGCATGCTCGATAGGAGCGACTTAACATGCTATCAAATTTGCAGACACGTAGAAGTAATATTTTGGAAACGCGGTGGACGGGAACTGAGGTTATGTGGAAAACAATTTTTTCAACAATTTTATAAAGTCTAACTTCTATAACAGCAAACATAAACTCTGGATTTGTAAAATTTGAAATTCAAAATCACAAGTCTCGCTATAATTGGAAGTACACGGTGACAGTTAAACCTTCGTAGAGTCTACAATAATTAGAAGTTTGATTTCAAATTTGAACTGCATGCTTGATAGGAGCGACTTAAGATGCTATCAAATTTGCAGACACGTAGAAGTAATATTTTGGAAACGCGGTGGACGGGAACTGAGGCTACGTGGAAAACAATTTTTTCAACAATTTCATAAAGTCTAACTTCTATAATACACGTTCTACAATTATTTTGAGCAAATTTTTGGAATCTACGAGGTCGAATTAGTCGATATACGATTTAAAACTTAACAGCCAACATAAACTCTGGATTTTGAAAATTTGAAATTCAAAATCACAAGTCTCGCTATAATTGCAAGTACACGGTGACAGTTAAACCTTCGTAGAGTTTACAATAATGGGAATTTCGATTTAAAATTTGAACTGCATGCTCGATAGGAGTGACTAAACATGCCATGATATTTGCAGACACGTAGAAATAGTATTTTCAAAACGCGGTAGATGGGAAGTGAGATTATATAGAAAATAGACACCAAAACGATAAATTATTCAAAGTTCAACTGGTTATATCGGACAAACTGAATTTCCTACACACGTTTTATGCATATTTTTGGAATCTACGATATTGAATTAGTCGATATACGATTTGAAACTAACAGCCAACATAAACTCTGGATTTAGAAAATTTGAAATTCAAAATCACAAGTCTCGCTATAATTGCAAGTACACGGTGACAGTTAAACCTTCGTAGAGTTTACAATAATGGGAATTTTGATTTAAAATTTGAACTGCATGCTCGATAGGAGTGACTGAACATGCTATGACATTTGCAGACACGTAGGAATAGTATTTTGAAAATGCGGTAGACGGGAAGTGAGATTATATAGAATATAGACACCAAAACGACAATTTATTCAAAGTTCAATTGGTTATATCGGACAAACTGAATTTCCTACACACGTTTTATGCATATTTTTGGAATCTACGATATTGAATTAGTCGATATACGTTTTAAAACTTAACAGCCAACATAAACTCTGGATTTTGAAAATTTGAAATTCAAAATCACAAGTCTCGCTATAATTGCAAGTACACGGTTACAGTGAAACCTTCGTAGAATCTACAATAATGAGAATTTTGATTTCAAATTTGAACTGCATGCTCGATAGGAGCGACTTAACATGCTATCAAATTTGCAGACACGTAGAAGTAATATTTTGGAAACGCGGTGGACGGGAACTGAGGTTATGTGGAAAACAATTTTTTCAACAATTTTATAAAGTCTAACTTCTATAACAGCAAACATAAACTCTGGATTTGTAAAATTTGAAATTCAAAATCACAAGTCTCGCTATAATTGGAAGTACACGGTGACAGTTAAACCTTCGTAGAGTCTACAATAATTAGAAGTTTGATTTCAAATTTGAACTGCATGCTTGATAGGAGCGACTTAACATGCTATCAAATTTGCAGACACGTAGAAGTAATATTTTGGAAACGCGGTGGACGAGAACTGAGGTTACGTGGAAAACAATTTTTTCAACAATTTTATAAAGTCTAACTTCTATAATACACGTTCTACAATTATTTTGAGCAAATTTTTGGAATCTACGAGGTCGAATTAGTCGATATACGATTTAAAACTTGACAGCCAACATAAACTCTGGATTTTGAAAATTTGAAATTCAAAATCACAAGTCTCGCTATAATTGCAAGTACACGGTGACAGTTAAACCTTCGTAGAGTTTACAATAATGGGAATTTCGATTTAAAATTTGAACTGCATGCTCGATAGGAGTGACTAAACATGCCATGATATTTGCAGACACGTAGAAATAGTATTTTCAAAACGCGGTAGATGGGAAGTGAGATTATATAGAAAATAGACACCAAAACGATAAATTATTCAAAGTTCAACTGGTTATATCGGACAAACTGAATTTCCTACACACGTTTTATGCATATTTTTGGAATCTACGATATTGAATTAGTCGATATACGATTTGAAACTTAACAGCCAACATAAACTCTGGATTTAGAAAATTTGAAATTCAAAATCACAAGTCTCGCTATAATTGCAAGTACACGGTGACAGTTAAACCTTCGTAGAGTTTACAATAATGGGAATTTTGATTTAAAATTTGAACTGCATGCTCGATAGGAGTGACTGAACATGCTATGACATTTGCAGACACGTAGGAATAGTATTTTGAAAATGCGGTAGACGGGAAGTGAGATTATATAGAATATAGACACCAAAACGACAATTTATTCAAAGTTCAATTGGTTATATCGGACAAACTGAATTTCCTACACACGTTTTATGCATATTTTTGGAATTTACGATATTGAATTAGTCGATATACGATTTAAAACTTAACAGCCAACATAAACTCTGGATTTAGAAAATTTGAAATTCAAAATCACAAGTCGCGCTATAATTGCAAGTACACGGTGACAGTTAAACCTCCGTAGAGTCTACAATAATGAGAATTTTAATTTCAAATTTGAAATGCATGCTCGATAGGAGTGACTGAACATGCTATCAAATTTGCAGACACGTAGAAGTAATATTTTAGAAACGCAGTGGACGGGCAGTGAGATTATGTGGAAACCAATTTTTTAACAATTTCATAAAGTCTTGAAATGCATGCTCGATAGGAGTGACTGAAATGCTATGACATTTGAAGACACGTAGAAATAGTATTTTGAAAACGCGGTGGACGGGAACTGAGGTTATGTGGAAAACAATTTTTTCAACAATTTTATAAAGTCTAACTTCTATAATACACGTTCTACAATTATTTTGAGCAAATTTTTGGAATCTACGAGGTCGAATTAGTCGATATACGATTTGAAACTTAACAGCCAACATAAACTCTGGATTTTGAAAATTTGAAATTCGAAATCACAAGTCTCGCTATAATTGCAAGTACACGGTGACAGTTAAACCTTCGTAGAGTTTACAATAATGGGAATTTTGATTTAAAATTTGAACTGCATGCTCGATAGGAGTAACTGAACATGCTTTGGAATTTGCAGATACGTAGAAATGATATTTTGGAACGCGGGGGACGGGAACTGAGGTTATGTGGAAAACAATTTTTTCAACAATTTTATAAAGTCTAACTTCTATAATACACGTTCTACAACAATTTTGAGCGAATTTTTGGAATCTACATGGTCAAATTAGTAGACATACAACTTAAAAGAGAACGGGGAGCCTAAACTCTGGGTTTTGAAAATTTGAAATTCAAAATCAAAAGTTTCGCTATAATTGCAAGTACACGGTTACAGTTAAACCTTCGTAGAGTCTACAATAATGAGAATTTTCATTTCAAATTTGAACTGCACGCTCGATAGGAGTGAGAGAACATGCTATCAAATTTGCAGACACGTAGAAGTAATATTTTGGAAACGCGGTGGACGGGAACTGAGATTATGTGGAAAACAATTTTTTCAACAATTTTATAAAGTCTAACTTCTATAATACACGTTCTACAATTATTTTGAGCAAATTTTTGGAATCTACGAGGTCGAATTAGTCGATATA
Organism: Galeruca laticollis; assembly: GCA_963921935.1. Classification (NCBI taxonomy): domain Eukaryota; kingdom Metazoa; phylum Arthropoda; class Insecta; order Coleoptera; family Chrysomelidae; genus Galeruca; species Galeruca laticollis. Next base: position 256,694,874 of record OY998175.1, on the reverse strand, counting down.
CGATTCAAAACTTAACAGCCAACATAAACTCTGCATTTTGAAAATTTGAAATTCAAAATCATTAGTCTCGCTATAATTGCAAATACACGGTGACAGTTAAACCTTCGTAGAGTTCACAATAATGGGACTTTTGATTTAAAATTTGAACTGCATGCTCGATAGGAGTGACTGAACATGCTATGACATTTGCAGATACGTAGAAATAGTATTTTGAAAACGCGATAGACGGGAGGTGAGATTATATAGAAAATAGACACCAAAACGACAAATTATTCAAAGTTCAATTTGTTATATCGGACAAACTGAATTTCCTACACACGTTTTATGCATATTTTTGGAATCTACGATATTGCATGAGTCGATATACGATTTGAAACTTAACAGCCAACATAAACTCTGGATTTTGAAAATTTGAAATTCAAAATCACAAGTCTGGCTATAATTGCAAGTACACGGTGACAGTTAAACCTTCGTAGAGTCTACAATGATGAAAATTTTGATTTCAAATTTGAAATGCATGCTCGATAGGAGCAACTAAACATGCTATCAAATTTGCAGACACGTAGAAGTGATATTTTCGAAACGCGGTGGACGGGCAGTGAGATTATGTGGAAACCAATTTTTTAACAATTTTATAGAGTCTTACTTCTATACTACAAGTTCTAGAACAATTTTGAGCAAATTTTTAGAATCTGCATGGTCAAATTAGTAGATATACAACTTAAAAGTGAACGGGGAGCCTAAACTCTGGATTTTGTAAATTTGAAATTCAAAATCACAAGTCTCGCTATAATTGCAAGTACATGGTGACAGTTAAACCTTCGTAGAGTCTACAATAATGAGAATTTTGATTTCAAATTTGAACTGCATGCTCGATAGGAGCGACTAAACATGCTAACTTCTATAATACACGTTCTACAATTATTATGAGCAAATTTTTGGAATCTACGATGTCGAATTAGTCGATATACGTTTTAAAACTTAACAGCCAACATAAACTCTGGATTTTGAAAATTTGAAATTCAAAATCACAAGTCTCGCTATAATTGCAAGTACACGGTTACAGTGAAACCTTCGTAGAATCTACAATAATGAGAATTTTGATTTCAAATTTGAACTGCATGCTCGATAGGAGCGACTTAACATGCTATCAAATTTGCAGACACGTAGAAGTAATATTTTGGAAACGCGGTGGACGGGAACTGAGGTTATGTGGAAAACAATTTTTTCAACAATTTTATAAAGTCTAACTTCTATAACAGCAAACATAAACTCTGGATTTGTAAAATTTGAAATTCAAAATCACAAGTCTCGCTATAATTGGAAGTACACGGTGACAGTTAAACCTTCGTAGAGTCTACAATAATTAGAAGTTTGATTTCAAATTTGAACTGCATGCTTGATAGGAGCGACTTAACATGCTATCAAATTTGCAGACACGTAGAAGTAATATTTTGGAAACGCGGTGGACGAGAACTGAGGTTACGTGGAAAACAATTTTTTCAACAATTTTATAAAGTCTAACTTCTATAATACACGTTCTACAATTATTTTGAGCAAATTTTTGGAATCTACGAGGTCGAATTAGTCGATATACGATTTGAAACTTAACAGCAAACATAAACTCTGGATTTTGAAAATTTGAAATTCGAAATCACAAGTCTCGCTATAATTGCAAGTACACGGTGACAGTTAAACCTTCGTAGAGTTTACAATAATGGGAATTTTGATTTAAAATTTGAACTGCATGCTCGATAGGAGTGACTAAACATGCCATGATATTTGCAGACACGTAGAAGTAGTATTTTCAAAACGCGGTAGACGGGAAGTGAGATTATATAGAAAATAGACACCAAAACGATAAATTATTCAAAGTTCAATTGGTTATATCGGACAAACTGAATTTCCTACACACGTTTTATGCATATTTTTGGAATCTACGATATTGAATTAGTCGATATACGATTTGAAACTTAACAGCCAACATAAGCTCTGGATTTAGAAAATTTGAAATTTGATATACGATTTAAAACTTAACAGCCAACATAAACTCTGGATTTAGAAAATTTGAAATTCAAAACCACAAGTCGCGCTATAATTGCAAGTACACGGTGACAGTTAAACCTTCGTAGAGTCTACAATAATGAGAATTTTGATTTCAAATTTGAAATGCATGCTCGATAGGAGTGACTGAAAATGCTATCAAATTTGCAGACACGTAGAAGTAATATTTTCGAAACGCAGTGGACGGGCAGTGAGATTATGTGGAAACCAATTTTTTAACAATTTTATAAAGTCTTGAAATGCATGCTCGATAGGAGTGACTGAAATGCTATGACATTTGCAGACACGTAGAAATAGTATTTTGAAAACGCGGTGGACGGGAACTGAGGTTATGTGGAAAACAATTTTTTCAACAATTTTATAAAGTCTAACTTCTATAATACACGTTCTACAATTATTTTGAGCAAATTTCTGGATCTACGAGGTCGAATTAGTCGATATACGATTTAAAACTTAACAGCCAACATAAACTCTGGATTTTGAAAATTTGAAATTCGAAATCACAAGTCTCGTTATAATTGCAAGTACACGGTGACAGTTAAACCTTCGTAGAGTTTACAATAATGGGAATTTTGATTTAAAATTTGAACTGCATGCTCGATAGGAGTAACTGAACATGCTTTGAAATTTGCAGATACGTAGAAATGATATTTTGGAACGCGGGGGACGGGAACTGAGGTTATGTGGAAAACAATTTTTTCAACAATTTTATAAAGTCTAACTTCTATAATACCGGTTCCACAACAATTTTGAGCGAATTTTTGGAATCTACATGGTCAAATTAGTAGACATACAACTTAAAAGAGAACGGGGAGCCTTAACTCTGGGTTTTGAAAATTTGAAATTCAAAATCAAAAGTTTCGCTATAATTGCAAGTACACGGTTACAGTTAAACCTTCGTAGAGTCTACAATAATGAGAATTTTCATTTCAAATTTGAACTGCACGCTCGATAGGAGTGAGAGAACATGCTATGAAATTTGCAGACACGTAGAAATAGTATTTTGAAAACGCGGTAGACGGGAAGTGAGATTATATAGAAAATAGACACCAAAACGACAAATTATTCAAAGTTCAATTAGTTATATCACACATTTTATGCGGATTTTTAGAATCTACGAGGTCGAATTAGTCGATATACGATTTAAAACTTAACAGCCAACATAAACTCTGGATTTTGAAAATTTGAAATTCAAAATCACAAGTCTCGCTATAATTGCAAGTACACGGTGACAGTTAAACCTTCGTAGAGTTTACAATAATGGGAATTTCGATTTAAAATTTGAACTGCATGCTCGATAGGAGTGACTTAACATGCCATGATATTTGCAGACACGTAGAAATAGTATTTTCAAAACGCGGTAGACGGGAAGTGAGATTATATAGAAAATAGACACCAAAACGATAAATTATTCAAAGTTCAATTGGTTATATCAGACAAACTGAATTTCCTACACACGTTTTATGCATATTTTTGGAATCTACGATATTGAATTAGTCGATATACGATTTGAAACTTAACAGCCAACATAAACTCTGGATTTAGAAAATTTGAAATTCAAAATCACAAGTCTCGCTATAATTGCAAGTACACGGTGACAGTTAAACCTTCGTAGAGTTTACAATAATGGGAATTTTGATTTAAAATTTGAACTGCATGCTCGATAGGAGTGACTGAACATGCTATGACATTTGCAGACACGTAGGAATAGTATTTTGAAAATGCGGTAGACGGGAAGTGAGATTATATAGAATATAGACACCAAAACGACAATTTATTCAAAGTTCAATTGGTTATATCGGACAAACTGAATTTCCTACACACGTTTTATGCATATTTTTGGAATCTACGATATTGAATTAGTCGATATACGATTTGAAACTTAACAGCCAACATAAACTCTGGATTTAGAAAATTTGAAATTCAAAATCACAAGTCGCGCTATAATTGCAAGTACACGGTGACAGTTAAACCTCCGTAGAGTCTACAATAATGAGAATTTTAATTTCAAATTTGAAATGCATGCTCGATAGGAGTGACTCAACATGCTATCAAATTTGCAAACACGTAGAAGTAATATTTCCGAAACGCAGTGGACGGGCAGTGAGATTATGTGGAAACCAATTTTTTAACAATTTCATAAAGTCTTGAAATGCATGCTCGATAGGAGTGACTGAAATGCTATGACATTTGCAGACACGTAGAAATAGTATTTTGAAAACGCGGTGGACGGGAACTGAGGTTATGTGGAAAACAATTTTTTCAACAATTTTATAAAGTCTAACTTCTATTATACACGTTCTACAATTATTTTGAGCAAATTTTTGGAATCTACGAGGTCGAATTAGTCGATATACGATTTGAAACTTAACAGCCAACATAAACTCTGGATTTTGAAAATTTGAAATTCGAAATCACAAGTCTCGCTATAATTGCAAGTACACGGTGACAGTTAAACCTTCGTAGAGTTTACAATAATGGGAATTTTGATTTAAAATTTGAACTGCATGCTCGATAGGAGTGACTAAACATGCCATGATATTTGCAGACACGTAGAAATAGTATTTTCAAAACGCGGTAGACGGGAAGTGAGATTATATAGAAAATAGACACCAAAACGACAAATTATTCAAAGTTCAATTAGTTATATCACACATTTTATGCGGATTTTTAGAATCTACGAGGTCGAATTAGTCGATATACGATTTAAAACTTAACAGCCAACATAAACTCTGGATTTTGAAAATTTGAAATTCAAAATCACAAGTCTCGCTATAATTGCAAGTACACGGTGACAGTTAAACCTTCGTAGAGTCTACAATAATGGGAATTTTGATTTCAAATTTGATCTGCATGCTCGATAGGAGTGACTAAACATGCCATGATATTTGCAGACACGTAGAAATAGTATTTTCAAAACGCGGTAGACGGGAAGTGAGATTATATAGAAAATAGACACCAAAACGATAAATTATTCAAAGTTCAATTGGTTATATCGGACAAACTGAATTTCCTACACACGTTTTATGCATATTTTTGGAATCTACGATATTGAATTAGTCGATATACGATTTGAAACTTAACAGCCAACATAAACTCTGGATTTAGAAAATTTGAAATTCAAAATCACAAGTCTCGCTATAATTGCAAGTACACGGTTACAGTGAAACCTTCGTAGAATCTACAATAATGAGAATTTTGATTTCAAATTTGAAATGCATGCTCGATAGGAGTGACTGAACATGCTATCAAATTTGCAGACACATAGAAGTAATATTTTAGAAACGCAGTGGACGGGCAGTGAGATTATGTGGAAACCAATTTTTTAACAATTTCATAAAGTCTTGAAATGCATGCTCGATAGGAGTGACTGAAATGCTATGACATTTGAAGACACGTAGAAATAGTATTTTGAAAACGCGGTGGACGGGAACTGAGGTTATGTGGAAAACAATTTTTTCAACAATTTTATAAAGTCTAACTTCTATAATACACGTTCTACAATTATTTTGAGCAAATTTTTGGAATCTACGAGGTCGAATTAGTCGATATACGATTTGAAACTTAACAGCCAACATAAACTCTGGATTTTGAAAATTTGAAATTCGAAATCACAAGTCTCGCTATAATTGCAAGTACACGGTGACAGTTAAACCTTCGTAGAGTTTACAATAATGGGAATTTTGATTTAAAATTTGAACTGCATGCTCGATAGGAGTAACTGAACATGCTTTGGAATTTGCAGATACGTAGAAATGATATTTTGGAACGCGGGGGACGGGAACTGAGGTTATGTGGAAAACAATTTTTTCAACAATTTTATAAAGTCTAACTTCTATAATACACGTTCTACAACAATTTTGAGCGAATTTTTGGAATCTACATGGTCAAATTAGTAGACATACAACTTAAAAGAGAACGGGGAGCCTAAACTCTGGGTTTTGAAAATTTGAAATTCAAAATCAAAAGTTTCGCTATAATTGCAAGTACACGGTTACAGTTAAACCTTCGTAGAGTCTACAATAATGAGAATTTTCATTTCAAATTTGAACTGCACGCTCGATAGGAGTGAGAGAACATGCTATCAAATTTGCAGACACGTAGAAGTAATATTTTGGAAACGCGGTGGACGGGAACTGAGATTATGTGGAAAACAATTTTTTCAACAATTTTATAAAGTCTAACTTCTATAATACACGTTCTACAATTATTTTGAGCAAATTTTTGGAATCTACGAGGTCGAATTAGTCGATATACGATTCAAAACTTAACAGCCAACATAAACTCTGCATTTTGAAAATTTGAAATTCAAAATCATTAGTCTCGCTATAATTGCAAATACACGGTGACAGTTAAACCTTCGTAGAGTTCACAATAATGGGACTTTTGATTTAAAATTTGAACTGCATGCTCGATAGGAGTGACTGAACATGCTATGACATTTGCAGATACGTAGAAATAGTATTTTGAAAACGCGATAGACGGGAGGTGAGATTATATAGAAAATAGACACCAAAACGACAAATTATTCAAAGTTCAATTTGTTATATCGGACAAACTGAATTTCCTACACACGTTTTATGCATATTTTTGGAATCTACGATATTGCATGAGTCGATATACGATTTGAAACTTAACAGCCAACATAAACTCTGGATTTTGAAAATTTGAAATTCAAAATCACAAGTCTGGCTATAATTGCAAGTACACGGTGACAGTTAAACCTTCGTAGAGTCTACAATGATGAAAATTTTGATTTCAAATTTGAAATGCATGCTCGATAGGAGCAACTAAACATGCTATCAAATTTGCAGACACGTAGAAGTGATATTTTCGAAACGCGGTGGACGGGCAGTGAGATTATGTGGAAACCAATTTTTTAACAATTTTATAGAGTCTTACTTCTATACTACAAGTTCTAGAACAATTTTGAGCAAATTTTTAGAATCTGCATGGTCAAATTAGTAGATATACAACTTAAAAGTGAACGGGGAGCCTAAACTCTGGATTTTGTAAATTTGAAATTCAAAATCACAAGTCTCGCTATAATTGCAAGTACATGGTGACAGTTAAACCTTCGTAGAGTCTACAATAATGAGAATTTTGATTTCAAATTTGAACTGCATGCTCGATAGGAGCGACTAAACATGCTAACTTCTATAATACACGTTCTACAATTATTATGAGCAAATTTTTGGAATCTACGATGTCGAATTAGTCGATATACGTTTTAAAACTTAACAGCCAACATAAACTCTGGATTTTGAAAATTTGAAATTCAAAATCACAAGTCTCGCTATAATTGCAAGTACACGGTTACAGTGAAACCTTCGTAGAATCTACAATAATGAGAATTTTGATTTCAAATTTGAACTGCATGCTCGATAGGAGCGACTTAACATGCTATCAAATTTGCAGACACGTAGAAGTAATATTTTGGAAACGCGGTGGACGGGAACTGAGGTTATGTGGAAAACAATTTTTTCAACAATTTTATAAAGTCTAACTTCTATAACAGCAAACATAAACTCTGGATTTGTAAAATTTGAAATTCAAAATCACAAGTCTCGCTATAATTGGAAGTACACGGTGACAGTTAAACCTTCGTAGAGTCTACAATAATTAGAAGTTTGATTTCAAATTTGAACTGCATGCTTGATAGGAGCGACTTAACATGCTATCAAATTTGCAGACACGTAGAAGTAATATTTTGGAAACGCGGTGGACGAGAACTGAGGTTACGTGGAAAACAATTTTTTCAACAATTTTATAAAGTCTAACTTCTATAATACACGTTCTACAATTATTTTGAGCAAATTTTTGGAATCTACGAGGTCGAATTAGTCGATATACGATTTGAAACTTAACAGCCAACATAAACTCTGGATTTTGAAAATTTGAAATTCGAAATCACAAGTCTCGCTATAATTGCAAGTACATGGTGACAGTTAAACCTTCGTAGAGTTTACAATAATGGGAATTTTGATTTAAAATTTGAACTGCATGCTCGATAGGAGTGACTAAACATGCCATGATATTTGCAGACACGTAGAAGTAGTATTTTCAAAACGCGGTAGACGGGAAGTGAGATTATATAGAAAATAGACACCAAAACGATAAATTATTCAAAGTTCAATTGGTTATATCGGACAAACTGAATTTCCTACACACGTTTTATGCATATTTTTGGAATCTACGATATTGAATTAGTCGATATACGATTTGAAACTTAACAGCCAACATAAGCTCTGGATTTAGAAAATTTGAAATTTGATATACGATTTAAAACTTAACAGCCAACATAAACTCTGGATTTAGAAAATTTGAAATTCAAAACCACAAGTCGCGCTATAATTGCAAGTACACGGTGACAGTTAAACCTTCGTAGAGTCTACAATAATGAGAATTTTGATTTCAAATTTGAAATGCATGCTCGATAGGAGTGACTGAAAATGCTATCAAATTTGCAGACACGTAGAAGTAATATTTTCGAAACGCAGTGGACGGGCAGTGAGATTATGTGGAAACCAATTTTTTAACAATTTTATAAAGTCTTGAAATGCATGCTCGATAGGAGTGACTGAAATGCTATGACATTTGCAGACACGTAGAAATAGTATTTTGAAAACGCGGTGGACGGGAACTGAGGTTATGTGGAAAACAATTTTTTCAACAATTTTATAAAGTCTAACTTCTATAATACACGTTCTACAATTATTTTGAGCAAATTTCTGGATCTACGAGGTCGAATTAGTCGATATACGATTTAAAACTTAACAGCCAACATAAACTCTGGATTTTGAAAATTTGAAATTCGAAATCACAAGTCTCGTTATAATTGCAAGTACACGGTGACAGTTAAACCTTCGTAGAGTTTACAATAATGGGAATTTTGATTTAAAATTTGAACTGCATGCTCGATAGGAGTAACTGAACATGCTTTGAAATTTGCAGATACGTAGAAATGATATTTTGGAACGCGGGGGACGGGAACTGAGGTTATGTGGAAAACAATTTTTTCAACAATTTTATAAAGTCTAACTTCTATAATACAGGTTCCACAACAATTTTGAGCGAATTTTTGGAATCTACATGGTCAAATTAGTAGACATACAACTTAAAAGAGAACGGGGAGCCTTAACTCTGGGTTTTGAAAATTTGAAATTCAAAATCAAAAGTTTCGCTATAATTGCAAGTACACGGTTACAGTTAAACCTTCGTAGAGTCTACAATAATGAGAATTTTCATTTCAAATTTGAACTGCACGCTCGATAGGAGTGAGAGAACATGCTATGAAATTTGCAGACACGTAGAAATAGTATTTTGAAAACGCGGTAGACGGGAAGTGAGATTATATAGAAAATAGACACCAAAACGACAAATTATTCAAAGTTCAATTAGTTATATCACACATTTTATGCGGATTTTTAGAATCTACGAGGTCGAATTAGTCGATATACGATTTAAAACTTAACAGCCAACATAAACTCTGGATTTTGAAAATTTGAAATTCAAAATCACAAGTCTCGCTATAATTGCAAGTACACGGTGACAGTTAAACCTTCGTAGAGTTTACAATAATGGGAATTTCGATTTAAAATTTGAACTGCATGCTCGATAGGAGTGACTTAACATGCCATGATATTTGCAGACACGTAGAAATAGTATTTTCAAAACGCGGTAGACGGGAAGTGAGATTATATAGAAAATAGACACCAAAACGATAAATTATTCAAAGTTCAATTGGTTATATCAGACAAACTGAATTTCCTACACACGTTTTATGCATATTTTTGGAATCTACGATATTGAATTAGTCGATATACGATTTGAAACTTAACAGCCAACATAAACTCTGGATTTAGAAAATTTGAAATTCAAAATCACAAGTCTCGCTATAATTGCAAGTACACGGTGACAGTTAAACCTTCGTAGAGTTTACAATAATGGGAATTTTGATTTAAAATTTGAACTGCATGCTCGATAGGAGTGACTGAACATGCTATGACATTTGCAGACACGTAGGAATAGTATTTTGAAAATGCGGTAGACGGGAAGTGAGATTATATAGAATATAGACACCAAAACGACAATTTATTCAAAGTTCAATTGGTTATATCGGACAAACTGAATTTCCTACACACGTTTTATGCATATTTTTGGAATCTACGATATTGAATTAGTCGATATACGATTTGAAACTTAACAGCCAACATAAACTCTGGATTTAGAAAATTTGAAATTCAAAATCACAAGTCGCGCTATAATTGCAAGTACACGGTGACAGTTAAACCTCCGTAGAGTCTACAATAATGAGAATTTTAATTTCAAATTTGAAATGCATGCTCGATAGGAGTGACTCAACATGCTATCAAATTTGCAAACACGTAGAAGTAATATTTCCGAAACGCAGTGGACGGGCAGTGAGATTATGTGGAAACCAATTTTTTAACAATTTCATAAAGTCTTGAAATGCATGCTCGATAGGAGTGACTGAAATGCTATGACATTTGCAGACACGTAGAAATAGTATTTTGAAAACGCGGTGGACGGGAACTGAGGTTATGTGGAAAACAATTTTTTCAACAATTTTATAAAGTCTAACTTCTATTATACACGTTCTACAATTATTTTGAGCAAATTTTTGGAATCTACGAGGTCGAATTAGTCGATATACGATTTGAAACTTAACAGCCAACATAAACTCTGGATTTTGAAAATTTGAAATTCGAAATCACAAGTCTCGCTATAATTGCAAGTACACGGTGACAGTTAAACCTTCGTAGAGTTTACAATAATGGGAATTTTGATTTAAAATTTGAACTGCATGCTCGATAGGAGTGACTAAACATGCCATGATATTTGCAGACACGTAGAAATAGTATTTTCAAAACGCGGTAGACGGGAAGTGAGATTATATAGAAAATAGACACCAAAACGACAAATTATTCAAAGTTCAATTAGTTATATCACACATTTTATGCGGATTTTTAGAATCTACGAGGTCGAATTAGTCGATATACGATTTAAAACTTAACAGCCAACATAAACTCTGGATTTTGAAAATTTGAAATTCAAAATCACAAGTCTCGCTATAATTGCAAGTACACGGTGACAGTTAAACCTTCGTAGAGTCTACAATAATGGGAATTTTGATTTCAAATTTGATCTGCATGCTCGATAGGAGTGACTAAACATGCCATGATATTTGCAGACACGTAGAAATAGTATTTTCAAAACGCGGTAGACGGGAAGTGAGATTATATAGAAAATAGACACCAAAACGATAAATTATTCAAAGTTCAATCGGTTATATCGGACAAACTGAATTTCCTACACACGTTTTATGCATATTTTTGGAATCTACGATATTGAATTAGTCGATATACGATTTGAAACTTAACAGCCAACATAAACTCTGGATTTAGAAAATTTGAAATTCAAAATCACAAGTCTCGCTATAATTGCAAGTACACGGTGACAGTTAAACCTTCGTAGAGTTTACAATAATGGGAATTTTGATTTAAAATTTGAACTGCATGCTCGATAGGAGTGACTGAACATGCTATGACATTCGCAGACACGTAGGAATAGTATTTTGAAAATGCGGTAGACGGGAAGTGAGATTATATAGAATATAGACACCAAAACGACAATTTATTCAAAGTTCAATTGGTTATATCGGACAAACTGAATTTCCTACACACGTTTTATGCATATTTTTGGAATCTACGATATTGAATTAGTCGATATACGATTTGAAACTTAACAGCCAACATAAACTCTGGATTTAGAAAATTTGAAATTCAAAATCACAAGTCGCGCTATAATTGCAAGTACACGGTGACAGTTAAACCTCCGTAGAGTCTACAATAATGAGAATTTTAATTTCAAATTTGAAATGCATGCTCGATAGGAGTGACTGAGCATGCTATCAAATTTGCAGACACGTAGAAGTAATATTTTCGAAACGCAGTGGACGGGCAGTGAGATTATGTGGAAACCAATTTTTTAACAATTTCATAAAGTCTTGAAATGCATGCTCGATAGGAGTGACTGAAATGCTATGACATTTGCAGACACGTAGAAATAGTATTTTGAAAACGCGGTGGACGGGAACTGAGGTTATGTGGAAAACAATTTTTTCAACAATTTTATAAAGTCTAACTTCTATAATACACGTTCTACAATTATTTTGAGCAAATTTTTGGAATCTACGAGGTCGAATTAGTCGATATACGATTTGAAACTTAACAGCCAACATAAACTCTGGATTTTGAAAATTTGAAATTCGAAATCACAAGTCTCGCTATAATTGCAAGTACACGGTGACAGTTAAACCTTCGTAGAGTTTACAATAATGGGAATTTTGATTTAAAATTTGAACTGCATGCTCGATAGGAGTAACTGAACATGCTTTGAAATTTGCAGATACGTAGAAATGATATTTTGGAACGCGGGGGACGGGAACTGAGGTTATGTGGAAAACAATTTTTTCAACAATTTTATAAAGTCTAACTTCTATAATACACGTTCTACAACAATTTTGAGCGAATTTTTGGAATCTACATGGTCAAATTAGTAGACATACAACTTAAAAGAGAACGGGGAGCCTAAACTCTGGGTTTTGAAAATTTGAAATTCAAAATCAAAAGTTTCGCTATAATTGCAAGTACACGGTTACAGTTAAACCTACGTAGAGTCTACAATAATGAGAATTTTCATTTCAAATTTGAACTGCACGCTCGATAGGAGTGAGAGAACATGCTATGAAATTTGCAGACACGTAGAAATAGTATTTTGAAAACGCGGTAGACGGGAAGTGAGATTATATAGAAAATAGACACCAAAACGACAAATTATTCAAAGTTCAATTAGTTATATCACACATTTTATGCGGATTTTTAGAATCTACGAGGTCGATTTAGTCGATATACGATTTAAAACTTAACAGCCAACATAAACTCTGGATTTTGAAAATTTGAAATTCAAAATCACAAGTCTCGCTATAATTGCAAGTACACGGTGACAGTTAAACCTTCGTAGAGTTTACAATAATGGGAATTTTGATTTGAAATTTGAACTGCATGCTCGATAGGAGTGACTAAACATGCCATGATATTTGCAGACACGTAGAAATAGTATTTTCAAAACGCGGTAGACGGGAAGTGAGATTATATAGAAAATAGACACCAAAACGATAAATTATTCAAAGTTCAATTGGTTATATCGGACAAACTGAATTTCCTACACACGTTTTATGCATATTTTTGGAATCTACGATATTGAATTAGTCGATATACGATTTGAAACTTAACAGCCAACATAAACTCTGGATTTAGAAAATTTGAAATTCAAAATCACAAGTCTCGCTATAATTGCAAGTACACGGTGACAGTTAAACCTTCGTCGAGTTTACAATAATGGGAATTTTGATTTAAAATTTGAACTGCATGCTTAATAGGAGTGACTGAACATGCTATGACATTTGCAGACACGTAGGAATAGTATTTTGAAAACGCGGTAGACGGGAAGTGAGATTATATAGAATATAGACACCAAAACGACAATTTATTCAAAGTTCAATTGGTTATATCGGACAAACTGAATTTCCTACACACGTTTTATGCAAATTTTTGGAATCTACGATATTGAATTAGTCGATATACGATTTGAAACTTAACAGCCAGCATAAACTCTGGATTTAGAAAATTTGAAATTCAAAACCACAAGTCGCGCTATAATTGCAAGTACACGGTGACAGTTAAACCTTCGTAGAGTCTACAATAATGAGAATTTTGATTTCAAATTTGAAATGCATGCTCGATAGGAGTGACTGAAAATGCTATCAAATTTGCAGACACGTAGAAGTAATATTTTCGAAACGCAGTGGACGGGCAGTGAGATTATGTGGAAACCAATTTTTTAACAATTTTATAAAGTCTTGAAATGCATGCTCGATAGGAGTGACTGAAATGCTATGACATTTGCAGACACGTAGAAATAGTATTTTGAAAACGCGGTGGACGGGAACTGAGGTTATGTGGAAAACAATTTTTTCAACAATTTTATAAAGTCTAACTTCTATAATACACGTTCTACAATTATTTTGAGCAAATTTTTGGAATCTACGAGGTCGAATTAGTCGATATACGATTTGAAACTTAACAGCCAACATAAACTCTGGATTTTGAAAATTTGAAATTCGAAATCACAAGTCTCGCTATAATTGCAAGTACACGGTGACAGTTAAACCTTCGTAGAGTTTACAATAATGGGAATTTTGATTTAAAATTTGAACTGCATGCTCGATAGGAGTAACTGAACATGCTTTGAAATTTGCAGATACGTAGAAATGATATTTTGGAACGCGGGGGACGGGAACTGAGGTTATGTGGAAAACAATTTTTTCAACAATTTTATAAAGTCTAACTTCTATAATACACGTTCTACAACAATTTTGAGCGAATTTTTGGAATCTACATGGTCAAATTAGTAGACATACAACTTAAAAGAGAACGGGGAGCCTGAACTCTGGGTTTTGAAAATTTGAAATTCAAAATCAAAAGTTTCGCTATAATTGCAAGTACACGGTTACAGTTAAACCTTCGTAGAGTCTACAATAATGAGAATTTTCATTCCAAATTTGAACTGCATGCTCGATAGAAGTGAGAGAACATGCTATGAAATTTGCAGACACGTAGAAATAGTATTTTGAAAACGCGGTAGACGGGAAGTGAGATTATATAGAAAATAGACACCAAAACGACAAATTATTCAAAGTTCAATTAGTTATATCACACATTTCATGCGGATTTTTAGAATCTACAAGGTCGAATTAGTCGATATACGATTTAAAACTTAATAGCCAACATAAACTCTGGATTTTGAAAATTTGAAATTCAAAATCACAAGTCTCGCTATAATTGCAAGTACACGGTGACAGTTAAACCTTCGTAGAGTTTACAATAATGGGAATTTTGATTTCAAATTTGAACTGCATGCTCGATAGGAGTGACTTAACATGCCATGATATTTGCAGACACGTAGAAATAGTATTTTCAAAACGCGGTAGACGGGAAGTGAGATTATATAGAAAATAGACACCAAAACGATAAATTATTCAAAGTTCAATTAGTTATATCACACATTTTATGCGGATTTTTAGAATCTACGAGGTCGAATTAGTCGATATACGATTTAAAACTTAACAGCCAACATAAACTCTGGATTTTGAAAATTTGAAATTCAAAATCACAAGTCTCGCTCTAATTGCAAGTACACGGTGACATTTAAACCTTCGTAGAGTTTACAATAATGGGAATTTTGATTTGAAATTTGAACTGCATGCTCGATAGGAGTGACTAAACATGCCATGATATTTGCAGACACGTAGAAATAGTATTTTCAAAACGCGGTAGACGGGAAGTGAGATTATATAGAAAATAGACACCAAAACGATAAATTATTCAAAGTTCAATTGGTTATATCGGACAAACTGAATTTCCTACACACGTTTTATGCATATTTTTGGAATCTACGATATTGAATTAGTCGATATACGATTTGAAACTTAACAGCCAACATAAACTCTGGATTTAGAAAATTTGAAATTCAAAATCACAAGTCTCGCTATAATTGCAAGTACACGGTGACAGTTAAACCTTCGTCGAGTTTACAATAATGGGAATTTTGATTTAAAATTTGAACTGCATGCTTAATAGGAGTGACTGAACATGCTATGACATTTGCAGACACGTAGGAATAGTATTTTGAAAACGCGGTAGACGGGAAGTGAGATTATATAGAATATAGACACCAAAACGACAATTTATTCAAAGTTCAATTGGTTATATCGGACAAACTGAATTTCCTACACACGTTTTATGCAAATTTTTGGAATCTACGATATTGAATTAGTCGATATACGATTTGAAACTTAACAGCCAGCATAAACTCTGGATTTAGAAAATTTGAAATTCAAAACCACAAGTCGCGCTATAATTGCAAGTACACGGTGACAGTTAAACCTTCGTAGAGTCTACAATAATGAGAATTTTGATTTCAAATTTGAAATGCATGCTCGATAGGAGTGACTGAAAATGCTATCAAATTTGCAGACACGTAGAAGTAATATTTTCGAAACGCAGTGGACGGGCAGTGAGATTATGTGGAAACCAATTTTTTAACAATTTTATAAAGTCTTGAAATGCATGCTCGATAGGAGTGACTGAAATGCTATGACATTTGCAGACACGTAGAAATAGTATTTTGAAAACGCGGTGGACGGGAACTGAGGTTATGTGGAAAACAATTTTTTCAACAATTTTATAAAGTCTAACTTCTATAATACACGTTCTACAATTATTTTGAGCAAATTTTTGGAATCTACGAGGTCGAATTAGTCGATATACGATTTGAAACTTAACAGCCAACATAAACTCTGGATTTTGAAAATTTGAAATTCGAAATCACAAGTCTCGCTATAATTGCAAGTACACGGTGACAGTTAAACCTTCGTAGAGTTTACAATAATGGGAATTTTGATTTAAAATTTGAACTGCATGCTCGATAGGAGTAACTGAACATGCTTTGAAATTTGCAGATACGTAGAAATGATATTTTGGAACGCGGGGGACGGGAACTGAGGTTATGTGGAAAACAATTTTTTCAACAATTTTATAAAGTCTAACTTCTATAATACACGTTCTACAACAATTTTGAGCGAATTTTTGGAATCTACATGGTCAAATTAGTAGACATACAACTTAAAAGAGAACGGGGAGCCTGAACTCTGGGTTTTGAAAATTTGAAATTCAAAATCAAAAGTTTCGCTATAATTGCAAGTACACGGTTACAGTTAAACCTTCGTAGAGTCTACAATAATGAGAATTTTCATTCCAAATTTGAACTGCATGCTCGATAGGAGTGAGAGAACATGCTATGAAATTTGCAGACACGTAGAAATAGTATTTTGAAAACGCGGTAGACGGGAAGTGAGATTATATAGAAAATAGACACCAAAACGACAAATTATTCAAAGTTCAATTAGTTATATCACACATTTCATGCGGATTTTTAGAATCTACAAGGTCGAATTAGTCGATATACGATTTAAAACTTAACAGCCAACATAAACTCTGGATTTTGAAAATTTGAAATTCAAAATCACAAGTCTCGCTATAATTGCAAGTACACGGTGACAGTTAAACCTTCGTAGAGTTTACAATAATGGGAATTTTGATTTCAAATTTGAACTGCATGCTCGATAGGAGTGACTTAACATGCCATGATATTTGCAGACACGTAGAAATAGTATTTTCAAAACGCGGTAGACGGGAAGTGAGATTATATAGAAAATAGACACCAAAACGATAAATTATTCAAAGTTCAATTAGTTATATCACACATTTTATGCGGATTTTTAGAATCTACGAGGTCGAATTAGTCGATATACGATTTAAAACTTAACAGCCAACATAAACTCTGGATTTTGATAATTTGAAATTCAAAATCACAAGTCTCGCTATAATTGCAAGTACACGGTGACAGTTAAACCTTCGTAGAGTCTACAATAATGAGAATTTTGATTTCAAATTTGATCTACATGCTCGATAGGAGTGACTGAACATGCTATCAAATTTGCAGACACGTAGAAGTAATATTTTGGAAACGCGGTGGACGGGAACTGAGATTATGTGGAAAACAATTTTTTCAACAATTTTATAAAGTCTAACTTCTATAATACACGTTCTACAATTATTTTGAGCAAATTTTTGGAATCTACGAGGTCGAATTAGTCGATATACGATTTAAAACTTAACAGCCAACATAAACTCTGGATTTTGAAAATTTGAAATTCAAAATCACTAGTCTCGCTATAATTGCAAATACACGGTGACAGTTAAACCTTCGTAGAGTTCACAATAATGGGACTTTTGATTTAAAATTTGAACTGCATGCTCGATAGGAGTGACTGAACATGCTATGACATTTGCAGATACGTAGAAATAGTATTTTGAAAACGCGATAGACGGGAAGTGAGATTATATAGAAAATAGACACCAAAACGACAAATTATTCAAAGTTCAATTGGTTATATCGGACAAACTGAATTTCCTACACACGTTTTATGCATATTTTTGGAATCTACGATATTGAATGAGTCGATATACGATTTGAAACTTAACAGCCAACATAAACTCTGGATTTTGAAAATTTGAAATTCAAAATCACAAGTCTGGCTATAATTGCAAGTACACGGTGACAGTTAAACCTTCGTAGAGTCTACAATGATGAGAATTTTGATTTCAAATTTGAAATGCATGCTCGATAGGAGCGACTAAACATGCTATCAAATTTGCAGACACGTAGAAGTGATATTTTCGAAACGCGTTGGACGGGCAGTGAGATTATGTGGAAACCAATTTTTTAACAATTTTATAGAGTCTTACTTCTATACTACAAGTTCTAGAACAATTTTGAGCAAATTTTTAGAATCTGCATGGTCAAATTAGTAGATATACAGTTTAAAAGTGAACGGGGAGCCTAAACTCTGGATTTTGAAAATTTGAAATTCAAAATCACAAGTCTCGCTATAATTGCAAGTACACGGTTACAGTGAAACCTTCGTAGAATCTACAATAATGAGAATTTTGATTTCAAATTTGAACTGCATGCTCGATAGGAGTAACTGAACATGCTTTGAAATTTGCAGATACGTAGAAATGATATTTTGGAACGCGGGGGACGGGAAGTGAGGTTATGTGGAAAACAATTTTTTTCAACAATTTTATGAAGCCTAACTTCTATAATACACATTCTACAACAATTTTGAGCGAATTTTTGGAATCTACATGGTCAAATTAGTAGACATACAGTTTAAAAGAGAACGGGGAGCCTAAACTCTGGGTTTTGAAAATTTCAAATTCAAAATCAAAAGTTTCGCTATAATTGCAAGTACACGGTTACAGTTAAACCTCCGTAGAGTCTACAATAATGAGAATTTTCATTTCAAATTTGATCTGCATGCTCGATAGGAGTGACTGAACATGCTATCAAATTTGCAGACACGTAGAAGTGATATTTTAGAAACGCGGTGGACGGGCGGTGAGATTATGTGGAAATCAATTTTTTTCAACAATTTTATGAAGTCTAACTTCTATAATACACGTGCTACAATTATTATGAGCAAATTTTTGGAATCTACGATGTCGAATTAGTCGATACACGTTTTAAAACTTAACAGCCAACATAAACTCTGGATTTTGAAAATTTGAAATTTAAAATCACAAGTCTCGCTATAATTGCAAGTACACGGTTACAGTGAAACCTTCGTAGAATCTACAATAATGAGAATTTTGATTTCAAATTTGAACTGCATGCTCGATAGGAGTAACTGAACATGCTTTGAAATTTGCAGATACGTAGAAATGATATTTTGGAACGCGGGGGACGGGCGGTGAGATTATGTGGAAATCAATTTTTTTCAACAATTTTATAAAGCCTAACTTCTATAATACACATTCTACAACAATTTTGAGCGAATTTTTTGAATCTACATGGTCAAATTAGTAGACATACAACTTAAAAGAGAACGGGGGCCTAAACTCTGGGTTTTGAAAATTTGAAATTCAAAATCAAAAGTTTCGCTATAATTGCAAGTACACGGTTACAGTTAAACCTTCGTAGAGTCTACAATAATGAGAATTTTCATTTCAAATTTGATCTGCATGCTCGATAGGAGTGACTGAACATGCTATCAAATTTGCAGACACGTAGAAGTAATATTTTGGGAACGCGGTGGACGGGAACTGAGGTTACGTGGAAAACAATTTTTTCAACAATTTTATAAAGTCTAACTTCTATAACAGCAAACATAAACTCTGGATTTGTCAAATTTGAAATTCAAAATCACAAGTCTCGCTATAATTGGAAGTACACGGTGACAGTTAAACCTTCGTAGAGTCTACAATAATGGGAAGTTTGATTTCAAATTTGAACTGCATGCTCGATAGGAGCGACTTAACATGCTATCAAATTTGCAGACACGTAGAAGTAATATTTTGGAAACGCGGTGGACGGGAAGTGAGATTATATAGAATATAGACACCAAAACGACAATTTATTCAAAGTTCAATTGGTTATATCGGACAAACTGAATTTTCAACAATTTTATAAAGTCTAACTTCTATAAGACACGTTCTACAATTATTTTGAGCAAATTTTTGGAATCTACGAGGTCGAATTAGTCGATATACGATTTAAAACTTAACAGCCAACATAAACTCTGGATTTTGAAAATTTGAAATTCAAAATCACAAGTCTCGCTATAATTGCAAGTACACGGTGACAGTTAAACCTTCGTAAAGTTTACAATAATGGGAATTTTGATTTAAAATTTAACCTGCATGCTCGATAGGAGTGACTAAACATGCCATGATATTTGCAGACACGTAGAAATAGTATTTTCAAAACGCGGTAGACGGGAAGTGAGATTATATAGAAAATAGACACCAAAACGATAAATTATTCAAAGTTCAATGTGTTATATCGGACAAACTGAATTTCCTACACACGTTTTATGCATATTTTTGGAATATACGATATTGAATTAGTCGATATACGATTTGAAACTTAACAGCCAACATAAACTCTGGATTTAGAAAATTTGAAATTCAAAATCACAAGTCTCGCTATAATTGCAAGTACACGGTGACAGTTAAACCTTCGTAGAGTTTACAATAATGGGAATTTCGATTTAAAATTTGAACTGCATGCTCGATAGGAGTGACTGAACATGCTATGACATTTGCAGACACGTAGGAATAGTATTTTAAACACGCGGTAGACGGGAAGTGAGATTATATAGAAAATAGACACCAAAACGACAAATTATTCAAAGTTCAATTGGTTATATCGGGCAAACTGAATTTCCTACACACGTTTTAGGCATATTTTTGGAATCTACGATATTGAATTAGTCGATATACGATTTGAAACTTAACAGCCAACATAAACTCTGGATTTAGAAAATTTGAAATTCAAAATCACAAGTCGCGCTATAATTGCAAGTACACGGTGACAGTTAAACCTTCGTAGAGTCTACAATAATGAGAATTTTTATTTCAAATTTGAAATGCATGCTCGATAGGAGTGACTGAACATGCTATCAAATTTGCAGACACGTAGAAGTAATATTTTCGAAACGCGGTGGACGGGCAGTAAGATTATGTGGAAACCAATTTTTTAACAATTTTATAAAGTCTTGAAATGCATGCTCGATAGGAGTGACTGAAATGCTATGACATTTGCAGACACGTAGAAATAGTATTTTGAAAACGCGGTGGACGGGAACTGAGGTTATGTGGAAAACAATTTTTTCAACAATTTTATAAAGTCTAACTTCTATAATACACGTTCTACAATTATTTTGAGCAAATTTCTGGATCTACGAGGTCGAATTAGTCGATATACGATTTAAAACTCAACAGCCAACATAAACTCTGGGTTTTGATAATTTGAAATTCAAAATCACAAGTCTCGCTATAATTGCAAATACACGGTGACAGTTAAACCTTCGTAGAGTCTACAATAATGAGAATTTTGATTTAAAATTTTAAATGCATGCTCGATAGGAGTGACTGAACATGCTATCAAATTTGCAGACACGTGGAAGTAATATTTTCGAAACGCGGTGGACGGGCACTGAGATTATGTGGAAAACAATTTTTTCAACAATTTTATAAAGTCTAACTTCTATAATACACGTTCTACAATTATTTTGAGCAAATTTTTTGGATCTACGAGGTCGAATTAGTCGATATACGATTTAAAACTTAACAGCCAACATAAACTCTGGATTTTGAAAATTTGAAATTCAAAATCACAAGTCTCGCTATAATTGCAAGTACACGGTGACAGTTAAACCTTCGTAGAGTTTACAATGATGGGAATTTTGATTTAAAATTTGAACTGCATGCTCGATAGGAGTGACTAAACATGCCTTGATATTTGCAGACACGTAGAAATAGTATTTTCAAAACGCGGTAGACGGGAAGTGAGATTATATAGAAAATAGACACCAAAACGATAAATTATTCAAAGTTCAATTGGTTATATCGGACAAACTGAATTTCCTACACACGTTTTATGCATATTTTTGGAATCTACGATATTGAATTAGTCGATATACGATTTGAAACTCAACAGCCAACATAAACTCTGGATTTAGAAAATTTGCAGACACGTAGAAGTAATATTTTCGAAACGCGGTGGACGGGCAGTGAGATTATGTGGAAAACAATTTTTTCAACAATTTTATAAAGTCTAACTTCTATAATACACGTTCTACAATTATTTTGAGCAAATTTTTGGAATCTACGAGGTCGAATTAGTCGATATACGATTTAAAACTTAACAGCCAACATAAACTCTGGATTTTGAAAATTTGAAATTCAAAATCACAAGTCTCGCTATAATTGCAAGTACACGGTGACAGTTAAACCTTCGTAGAGTCTACAATAATGAGAATTTTGATTTCAAATTTGAAATGCATGCTCGATAGGAGTGACTGAACATGCTATCAAATTTGCAGACACGTAGAAGTAATATTTTCGAAACGCAGTGGACGGGCAGTGAGATTATGTGGAAACCAATTTTTTAACAATTTTATAGAGTCTTACTTCTATACTACAAGTTCTAGAACAATTTTGAGCAAATTTTTAGAATCTGCATGGTCAAATTAGTAGATATACAACTTAAAAGTGAACGGGGAGCCTAAACTCTGGATTTTGTAAATTTGAAATTCAAAATCACAAGTCTCGCTATAATTGCAAGTACATGGTGACAGTTAAACCTTCGTAGAGTCTACAATAATGAGAATTTTGATTTCAAATTTGAACTGCATGCTCGATAGGAGTGACTGAAATGCTATGACATTTGCAGACACGTAGAAATAGTGTTTTGAAAACGCGGTGGACGGGAACTGAGGTTATGTGGAAAACAATTTTTTCAACAATTTTATAAAGTCTAACTTCTATAATACACGTTCTACAACAATTTTGAGTGATTTTTTGGAATCTACATGGTCAAATTAGTAGACATACAACTTAAAAGAGAACGGGGAGCCTAAACTCTGGGTTTTGAAAATTTGAAATTTAAAATCAAAAGTTTCGCTATAATTGCAAGTACACGGTTACAGTTAAACCTTCGTAGAGTCTACAATAATGAGAATTTTCATTTCAAATTTGAACTGCATGCTCGATAGGAGTGACAGAACATGCTATGAAATTTGCAGACACGTCGAAATAGTATTTTGAAAACGCGGTAGACGGGAATTGAGATTATATAGAAAATAGACACCAAAACGACAAATTATTCAAAGTTCAATTAGTTATATCACACATTTTATGCGGATTTTTAGAATCTACGAGGTCGAATTAGTCGATATACGGTTTAAAACTTAACAGCCAACATAAACTCTGGATTTTGAAAATTTGAAATTCAAAATCACAAGTCTCGCTATAATTGCAAGTACACGGTGACAGTTAAACCTTCGTAGAGTCTACAATAATGGGAATTTTGATTTCAAATTTGATCTGCATGCTCGATAGGAGTGACTGAACATGCTATCAAATTTGCAGACACGTAGAAGTAATATTTTGGAAACGCGGTGGACGGGAACTGAGATTATGTGGAAAACAATTTTTTCAACAATTTTATAAAGTCTAACTTCTATAATACACGTTCTACAATTATTTTGAGCAAATTTTTGGAATCTACGAGGTCGAATTAGTCGATATACGATTCAAAACTTAACAGCCAACATAAACTCTGGATTTTGAAAATTTGAAATTCAAAATCATTAGTCTCGCTATAATTGCAAATACACGGTGACAGTTAAACCTTCGTAGAGTTCACAATAATGGGACTTTTGATTTAAAATTTGAACTGCATGCTCGATAGGAGTGACTGAACATGCTATGACATTTGCAGATACGTAGAAATAGTATTTTGAAAACGCGATAGACGGGAGGTGAGATTATATAGAAAATAGACACCAAAACGACAAATTATTCAAAGTTCAATTGGTTATATCGGACAAACTGAATTTCCTACACACGTTTTATGCATATTTTTGGAATCTACGATATTGAATGAGTCGATATACGATTTGAAACTTAACAGCCAACATAAACTCTGGATTTTGAAAATTTGAAATTCAAAATCACAAGTCTGGCTATAATTGCAAGTACACGGTGACAGTTAAACCTTCGTAGAGTCTACAATGATGAGAATTTTGATTTCAAATTTGAAATGCATGCTCGATAGGAGCGACTAAACATGCTATCAAATTTGCAGACACGTAGAAGTGATATTTTCGAAACGCGGTGGACGGGCAGTGAGATTATGTGGAAACCAATTTTTTAACAATTTTATAGAGTCTTACTTCTATACTACAAGTTCTAGAACAATTTTGAGCAAATTTTTAGAATCTGCATGGTCAAATTAGTAGATATACAACTTAAAAGTGAACGGGGAGCCTAAACTCTGGATTTTGTAAATTTGAAATTCAAAATCACAAGTCTCGCTATAATTGCAAGTACATGGTGACAGTTAAACCTTCGTAGAGTCTACAATAATGAGAATTTTGATTTCAAATTTGAACTGCATGCTCGATAGGAGCGACTAAACATGCTAACTTCTATAATACACGTTCTACAATTATTATGAGCAAATTTTTGGAATCTACGATGTCGAATTAGTCGATATACGTTTTAAAACTTAACAGCCAACATAAACTCTGGATTTTGAAAATTTGAAATTCAAAATCACAAGTCTCGCTATAATTGCAAGTACACGGTTACAGTGAAACCTTCGTAGAATCTACAATAATGAGAATTTTGATTTCAAATTTGAACTGCATGCTCGATAGGAGCGACTTAACATGCTATCAAATTTGCAGACACGTAGAAGTAATATTTTGGAAACGCGGTGGACGGGAACTGAGGTTATGTGGAAAACAATTTTTTCAACAATTTTATAAAGTCTAACTTCTATAACAGCAAACATAAACTCTGGATTTGTAAAATTTGAAATTCAAAATCACAAGTCTCGCTATAATTGGAAGTACACGGTGACAGTTAAACCTTCGTAGAGTCTACAATAATTAGAAGTTTGATTTCAAATTTGAACTGCATGCTTGATAGGAGCGACTTAAGATGCTATCAAATTTGCAGACACGTAGAAGTAATATTTTGGAAACGCGGTGGACGGGAACTGAGGTTACGTGGAAAACAATTTTTTCAACAATTTCATAAAGTCTAACTTCTATAATACACGTTCTACAATTATTTTGAGCAAATTTTTGGAATCTACGAGGTCGAATTAGTCGATATACGATTTAAAACTTAACAGCCAACATAAACTCTGGATTTTGAAAATTTGAAATTCAAAATCACAAGTCTCGCTATAATTGCAAGTACACGGTGACAGTTAAACCTTCGTAGAGTTTACAATAATAGGAATTTCGATTTAAAATTTGAACTGCATGCTCGATAGGAGTGACTAAACATGCCATGATATTTGCAGACACGTAGAAATAGTATTTTCAAAACGCGGTAGATGGGAAGTGAGATTATATAGAAAATAGACACCAAAACGATAAATTATTCAAAGTTCAACTGGTTATATCGGACAAACTGAATTTCCTACACACGTTTTATGCATATTTTTGGAATCTACGATATTGAATTAGTCGATATACGATTTGAAACTAACAGCCAACATAAACTCTGGATTTAGAAAATTTGAAATTCAAAATCACAAGTCTCGCTATAATTGCAAGTACACGGTGACAGTTAAACCTTCGTAGAGTTTACAATAATGGGAATTTTGATTTAAAATTTGAACTGCATGCTCGATAGGAGTGACTGAACATGCTATGACATTTGCAGACACGTAGGAATAGTATTTTGAAAACGCGGTAGACGGGAATTGAGATTATATAGAAAATAGACACCAAAACGACAAATTATTCAAAGTTCAATTAGTTATATCACACATTTTATGCGGATTTTTAGAATCTACGAGGTCGAATTAGTCGATATACGATTTAAAACTTAACAGCCAACATAAACTCTGGATTTTGAAAATTTGAAATTCAAAATCACAAGTCTCGCTATAATTGCAAGTACACGGTGACAGTTAAACCTTCGTAGAGTCTACAATAATGGGAATTTTGATTTCAAATTTGATCTGCATGCTCGATAGGAGTGACTGAACATGCTATCAAATTTGCAGATACGTAGAAGTAATATTTTGGAAACGCGGTGGACGGGAACTGAGATTATGTGGAAAACAATTTTTTCAACAATTTTATAAAGTCTAACTTCTATAATACACGTTCTACAATTATTTTGAGCAAATTTTTGGAATCTACGAGGTCGAATTAGTCGATATACGATTCAAAACTTAACAGCCAACATAAACTCTGGATTTTGAAAATTTGAAATTCAAAATCATTAGTCTCGCTATAATTGCAAATACACGGTGACAGTTAAACCTTCGTAGAGTTCACAATAATGGGACTTTTGATTTAAAATTTGAACTGCATGCTCGATAGGAGTGACTGAACATGCTATGACATTTGCAGATACGTAGAAATAGTATTTTGAAAACGCGATAGACGGGAGGTGAGATTATATAGAAAATAGACACCAAAACGACAAATTATTCAAAGTTCAATTGGTTATATCGGACAAACTGAATTTCCTACACACGTTTTATGCATATTTTTGGAATCTACGATATTGAATGAGTCGATATACGATTTGAAACTTAACAGCCAACATAAACTCTGGATTTTGAAAATTTGAAATTCAAAATCACAAGTCTGGCTATAATTGCAAGTACACGGTGACAGTTAAACCTTCGTAGAGTCTACAATGATGAGAATTTTGATTTCAAATTTGAAATGCATGCTCGATAGGAGCGACTAAACATGCTATCAAATTTGCAGACACGTAGAAGTGATATTTTCGAAACGCGGTGGACGGGCAGTGAGATTATGTGGAAACCAATTTTTTAACAATTTTATAGAGTCTTACTTCTATACTACAAGTTCTAGAACAATTTTGAGCAAATTTTTAGAATCTGCATGGTCAAATTAGTAGATATACAACTTAAAAGTGAACGGGGAGCCTAAACTCTGGATTTTGTAAATTTGAAATTCAAAATCACAAGTCTCGCTATAATTGCAAGTACATGGTGACAGTTAAACCTTCGTAGAGTCTACAATAATGAGAATTTTGATTTCAAATTTGAACTGCATGCTCGATAGGAGCGACTAAACATGCTAACTTCTATAATACACGTTCTACAATTATTATGAGCAAATTTTTGGAATCTACGATGTCGAATTAGTCGATATACGTTTTAAAACTTAACAGCCAACATAAACTCTGGATTTTGAAAATTTGAAATTCAAAATCACAAGTCTCGCTATAATTGGAAGTACACGGTGACAGTTAAACCTTCGTAGAGTCTACAATAATTAGAAGTTTGATTTCAAATTTGAACTGCATGCTCGATAGGAGCGACTTAACATGCTATCAAATTTGCAGACACGTAGAAGTAATATTTTGGAAACGCGGTGGACGGGAACTGAGGTTATGTGGAAAACAATTTTTTCAACAATTTTATAAAGTCTAACTTCTATAACAGCAAACATAAACTCTGGATTTGTAAAATTTGAAATTCAAAATCACAAGTCTCGCTATAATTGGAAGTACACGGTGACAGTTAAACCTTCGTAGAGTCTACAATAATTAGAAGTTTGATTTCAAATTTGAACTGCATGCTTGATAGGAGCGACTTAAGATGCTATCAAATTTGCAGACACGTAGAAGTAATATTTTGGAAACGCGGTGGACGGGAACTGAGGTTACGTGGAAAACAATTTTTTCAACAATTTCATAAAGTCTAACTTCTATAATACACGTTCTACAATTATTTTGAGCAAATTTTTGGAATCTACGAGGTCGAATTAGTCGATATACGATTTAAAACTTAACAGCCAACATAAACTCTGGATTTTGAAAATTTGAAATTCAAAATCACAAGTCTCGCTATAATTGCAAGTACACGGTGACAGTTAAACCTTCGTAGAGTTTACAATAATGGGAATTTCGATTTAAAATTTGAACTGCATGCTCGATAGGAGTGACTAAACATGCCATGATATTTGCAGACACGTAGAAATAGTATTTTCAAAACGCGGTAGATGGGAAGTGAGATTATATAGAAAATAGACACCAAAACGATAAATTATTCAAAGTTCAACTGGTTATATCGGACAAACTGAATTTCCTACACACGTTTTATGCATATTTTTGGAATCTACGATATTGAATTAGTCGATATACGATTTGAAACTAACAGCCAACATAAACTCTGGATTTAGAAAATTTGAAATTCAAAATCACAAGTCTCGCTATAATTGCAAGTACACGGTGACAGTTAAACCTTCGTAGAGTTTACAATAATGGGAATTTTGATTTAAAATTTGAACTGCATGCTCGATAGGAGTGACTGAACATGCTATGACATTTGCAGACACGTAGGAATAGTATTTTGAAAATGCGGTAGACGGGAAGTGAGATTATATAGAATATAGACACCAAAACGACAATTTATTCAAAGTTCAATTGGTTATATCGGACAAACTGAATTTCCTACACACGTTTTATGCATATTTTTGGAATCTACGATATTGAATTAGTCGATATACGTTTTAAAACTTAACAGCCAACATAAACTCTGGATTTTGAAAATTTGAAATTCAAAATCACAAGTCTCGCTATAATTGCAAGTACACGGTTACAGTGAAACCTTCGTAGAATCTACAATAATGAGAATTTTGATTTCAAATTTGAACTGCATGCTCGATAGGAGCGACTTAACATGCTATCAAATTTGCAGACACGTAGAAGTAATATTTTGGAAACGCGGTGGACGGGAACTGAGGTTATGTGGAAAACAATTTTTTCAACAATTTTATAAAGTCTAACTTCTATAACAGCAAACATAAACTCTGGATTTGTAAAATTTGAAATTCAAAATCACAAGTCTCGCTATAATTGGAAGTACACGGTGACAGTTAAACCTTCGTAGAGTCTACAATAATTAGAAGTTTGATTTCAAATTTGAACTGCATGCTTGATAGGAGCGACTTAACATGCTATCAAATTTGCAGACACGTAGAAGTAATATTTTGGAAACGCGGTGGACGAGAACTGAGGTTACGTGGAAAACAATTTTTTCAACAATTTTATAAAGTCTAACTTCTATAATACACGTTCTACAATTATTTTGAGCAAATTTTTGGAATCTACGAGGTCGAATTAGTCGATATACGATTTAAAACTTGACAGCCAACATAAACTCTGGATTTTGAAAATTTGAAATTCAAAATCACAAGTCTCGCTATAATTGCAAGTACACGGTGACAGTTAAACCTTCGTAGAGTTTACAATAATGGGAATTTCGATTTAAAATTTGAACTGCATGCTCGATAGGAGTGACTAAACATGCCATGATATTTGCAGACACGTAGAAATAGTATTTTCAAAACGCGGTAGATGGGAAGTGAGATTATATAGAAAATAGACACCAAAACGATAAATTATTCAAAGTTCAACTGGTTATATCGGACAAACTGAATTTCCTACACACGTTTTATGCATATTTTTGGAATCTACGATATTGAATTAGTCGATATACGATTTGAAACTTAACAGCCAACATAAACTCTGGATTTAGAAAATTTGAAATTCAAAATCACAAGTCTCGCTATAATTGCAAGTACACGGTGACAGTTAAACCTTCGTAGAGTTTACAATAATGGGAATTTTGATTTAAAATTTGAACTGCATGCTCGATAGGAGTGACTGAACATGCTATGACATTTGCAGACACGTAGGAATAGTATTTTGAAAATGCGGTAGACGGGAAGTGAGATTATATAGAATATAGACACCAAAACGACAATTTATTCAAAGTTCAATTGGTTATATCGGACAAACTGAATTTCCTACACACGTTTTATGCATATTTTTGGAATTTACGATATTGAATTAGTCGATATACGATTTAAAACTTAACAGCCAACATAAACTCTGGATTTAGAAAATTTGAAATTCAAAATCACAAGTCGCGCTATAATTGCAAGTACACGGTGACAGTTAAACCTCCGTAGAGTCTACAATAATGAGAATTTTAATTTCAAATTTGAAATGCATGCTCGATAGGAGTAACTGAACATGCTTTGGAATTTGCAGATACGTAGAAATGATATTTTGGAACGCGGGGGACGGGAACTGAGGTTATGTGGAAAACAATTTTTTCAACAATTTTATAAAGTCTAACTTCTATAATACACGTTCTACAACAATTTTGAGCGAATTTTTGGAATCTACATGGTCAAATTAGTAGACATACAACTTAAAAGAGAACGGGGAGCCTAAACTCTGGGTTTTGAAAATTTGAAATTCAAAATCAAAAGTTTCGCTATAATTGCAAGTACACGGTTACAGTTAAACCTTCGTAGAGTCTACAATAATGAGAATTTTCATTTCAAATTTGAACTGCACGCTCGATAGGAGTGAGAGAACATGCTATCAAATTTGCAGACACGTAGAAGTAATATTTTGGAAACGCGGTGGACGGGAACTGAGATTATGTGGAAAACAATTTTTTCAACAATTTTATAAAGTCTAACTTCTATAATACACGTTCTACAATTATTTTGAGCAAATTTTTGGAATCTACGAGGTCGAATTAGTCGATATACGATTCAAAACTTAACAGCCAACATAAACTCTGCATTTTGAAAATTTGAAATTCAAAATCATTAGTCTCGCTATAATTGCAAATACACGGTGACAGTTAAACCTTCGTAGAGTTCACAATAATGGGACTTTTGATTTAAAATTTGAACTGCATGCTCGATAGGAGTGACTGAACATGCTATGACATTTGCAGATACGTAGAAATAGTATTTTGAAAACGCGATAGACGGGAGGTGAGATTATATAGAAAATAGACACCAAAACGACAAATTATTCAAAGTTCAATTTGTTATATCGGACAAACTGAATTTCCTACACACGTTTTATGCATATTTTTGGAATCTACGATATTGCATGAGTCGATATACGATTTGAAACTTAACAGCCAACATAAACTCTGGATTTTGAAAATTTGAAATTCAAAATCACAAGTCTGGCTATAATTGCAAGTACACGGTGACAGTTAAACCTTCGTAGAGTCTACAATGATGAGAATTTTGATTTCAAATTTGAAATGCATGCTCGATAGGAGCGACTAAACATGCTATCAAATTTGCAGACACGTAGAAGTGATATTTTCGAAACGCGGTGGACGGGCAGTGAGATTATGTGGAAACCAATTTTTTAACAATTTTATAGAGTCTTACTTCTATACTACAAGTTCTAGAACAATTTTGAGCAAATTTTTAGAATCTGCATGGTCAAATTAGTAGATATACAACTTAAAAGTGAACGGGGAGCCTAAACTCTGGATTTTGTAAATTTGAAATTCAAAATCACAAGTCTCGCTATAATTGCAAGTACATGGTGACAGTTAAACCTTCGTAGAGTCTACAATAATGAGAATTTTGATTTCAAATTTGAACTGCATGCTCGATAGGAGCGACTAAACATGCTAACTTCTATAATACACGTTCTACAATTATTATGAGCAAATTTTTGGAATCTACGATGTCGAATTAGTCGATATACGTTTTAAAACTTAACAGCCAACATAAACTCTGGATTTTGAAAATTTGAAATTCAAAATCACAAGTCTCGCTATAATTGCAAGTACACGGTTACAGTGAAACCTTCGTAGAATCTACAATAATGAGAATTTTGATTTCAAATTTGAACTGCATGCTCGATAGGAGCGACTTAACATGCTATCAAATTTGCAGACACGTAGAAGTAATATTTTGGAAACGCGGTGGACGGGAACTGAGGTTATGTGGAAAACAATTTTTTCAACAATTTTATAAAGTCTAACTTCTATAACAGCAAACATAAACTCTGGATTTGTAAAATTTGAAATTCAAAATCACAAGTCTCGCTATAATTGGAAGTACACGGTGACAGTTAAACCTTCGTAGAGTCTACAATAATTAGAAGTTTGATTTCAAATTTGAACTGCATGCTTGATAGGAGCGACTTAACATGCTATCAAATTTGCAGACACGTAGAAGTAATATTTTGGAAACGCGGTGGACGAGAACTGAGGTTACGTGGAAAACAATTTTTTCAACAATTTTATGAAGTCTAACTTCTATAATACACGTTCTACAATTATTTTGAGCAAATTTTTGGAATCTACGAGGTCGAATTAGTCGATATACGATTTGAAACTTAACAGCCAACATAAACTCTGGATTTTGAAAATTTGAAATTCGAAATCACAAGTCTCGCTATAATTGCAAGTACACGGTGACAGTTAACCCTTCGTAGAGTTTACAATAATGGGAATTTTGATTTAAAATTTGAACTGCATGCTCGATAGGAGTGACTAAACATGCCATGATATTTGCAGACACGTAGAAGTAGTATTTTCAAAACGCGGTAGACGGGAAGTGAGATTATATAGAAAATAGACACCAAAACGATAAATTATTCAAAGTTCAATTGGTTATATCGGACAAACTGAATTTCCTACACACGTTTTATGCATATTTTTGGAATCTACGATATTGAATTAGTCGATATACGATTTGAAACTTAACAGCCAACATAAGCTCTGGATTTAGAAAATTTGAAATTTGATATACGATTTAAAACTTAACAGCCAACATAAACTCTGGATTTAGAAAATTTGAAATTCAAAACCACAAGTCGCGCTATAATTGCAAGTACACGGTGACAGTTAAACCTTCGTAGAGTCTACAATAATGAGAATTTTGATTTCAAATTTGAAATGCATGCTCGATAGGAGTGACTGAAAATGCTATCAAATTTGCAGACACGTAGAAGTAATATTTTCGAAACGCAGTGGACGGGCAGTGAGATTATGTGGAAACCAATTTTTTAACAATTTTATAAAGTCTTGAAATGCATGCTCGATAGGAGTGACTGAAATGCTATGACATTTGCAGACACGTAGAAATAGTATTTTGAAAACGCGGTGGACGGGAACTGAGGTTATGTGGAAAACAATTTTTGCAACAATTTTATAAAGTCTAACTTCTATAATACACGTTCTACAATTATTTTGAGCAAATTTCTGGATCTACGAGGTCGAATTAGTCGATATACGATTTAAAACTTAACAGCCAACATAAACTCTGGATTTTGAAAATTTGAAATTCGAAATCACAAGTCTCGTTATAATTGCAAGTACACGGTGACAGTTAAACCTTCGTAGAGTTTACAATAATGGGAATTTTGATTTAAAATTTGAACTGCATGCTCGATAGGAGTAACTGAACATGCTTTGAAATTTGCAGATACGTAGAAATGATATTTTGGAACGCGGGGGACGGGAACTGAGGTTATGTGGAAAACAATTTTTTCAACAATTTTATAAAGTCTAACTTCTATAATACAGGTTCCACAACAATTTTGAGCGAATTTTTGGAATCTACATGGTCAAATTAGTAGACATACAACTTAAAAGAGAACGGGGAGCCTTAACTCTGGGTTTTGAAAATTTGAAATTCAAAATCAAAAGTTTCGCTATAATTGCAAGTACACGGTTACAGTTAAACCTTCGTAGAGTCTACAATAATGAGAATTTTCATTTCAAATTTGAACTGCACGCTCGATAGGAGTGAGAGAACATGCTATGAAATTTGCAGACACGTAGAAATAGTATTTTGAAAACGCGGTAGACGGGAAGTGAGATTATATAGAAAATAGACACCAAAACGACAAATTATTCAAAGTTCAATTAGTTATATCACACATTTTATGCGGATTTTTAGAATCTACGAGGTCGAATTAGTCGATATACGATTTAAAACTTAACAGCCAACATAAACTCTGGATTTTGAAAATTTGAAATTCAAAATCACAAGTCTCGCTATAATTGCAAGTACACGGTGACAGTTAAACCTTCGTAGAGTTTACAATAATGGGAATTTCGATTTAAAATTTGAACTGCATGCTCGATAGGAGTGACTTAACATGCCATGATATTTGCAGACACGTAGAAATAGTATTTTCAAAACGCGGTAGACGGGAAGTGAGATTATATAGAAAATAGACACCAAAACGATAAATTATTCAAAGTTCAATTGGTTATATCAGACAAACTGAATTTCCTACACACGTTTTATGCATATTTTTGGAATCTACGATATTGAATTAGTCGATATACGATTTGAAACTTAACAGCCAACATAAACTCTGGATTTAGAAAAT
This sequence comes from Galeruca laticollis, assembly GCA_963921935.1. Classification (NCBI taxonomy): domain Eukaryota; kingdom Metazoa; phylum Arthropoda; class Insecta; order Coleoptera; family Chrysomelidae; genus Galeruca; species Galeruca laticollis. Next base: position 256,660,345 of record OY998175.1, on the reverse strand, counting down.
TTGAAATTCAAAATCACAAGTCTCGCTATAATTGCAAGTACACGGTGACAGTTAAACCTTCGTAGAGTTTACAATAATGGGAATTTTGATTTAAAATTTGAACTGCATGCTCGATAGGAGTGACTGAACATGCTATGACATTTGCAGACACGTAGGAATAGTATTTTGAAAATGCGGTAGACGGGAAGTGAGATTATATAGAATATAGACACCAAAACGACAATTTATTCAAAGTTCAATTGGTTATATCGGACAAACTGAATTTCCTACACACGTTTTATGCATATTTTTGGAATCTACGATATTGAATTAGTCGATATACGTTTTAAAACTTAACAGCCAACATAAACTCTGGATTTTGAAAATTTGAAATTCAAAATCACAAGTCTCGCTATAATTGCAAGTACACGGTTACAGTGAAACCTTCGTAGAATCTACAATAATGAGAATTTTGATTTCAAATTTGAACTGCATGCTCGATAGGAGCGACTTAACATGCTATCAAATTTGCAGACACGTAGAAGTAATATTTTGGAAACGCGGTGGACGGGAACTGAGGTTATGTGGAAAACAATTTTTTCAACAATTTTATAAAGTCTAACTTCTATAACAGCAAACATAAACTCTGGATTTGTAAAATTTGAAATTCAAAATCACAAGTCTCGCTATAATTGGAAGTACACGGTGACAGTTAAACCTTCGTAGAGTCTACAATAATTAGAAGTTTGATTTCAAATTTGAACTGCATGCTCGATAGGAGCGACTTAACATGCTATCAAATTTGCAGACACGTAGAAGTAATATTTTGGAAACGCGGTGGACGGGAACTGAGGTTATGTGGAAAACAATTTTTTCAACAATTTTATAAAGTCTAACTTCTATAACAGCAAACATAAACTCTGGATTTGTAAAATTTGAAATTCAAAATCACAAGTCTCGCTATAATTGGAAGTACACGGTGACAGTTAAACCTTCGTAGAGTCTACAATAATTAGAAGTTTGATTTCAAATTTGAACTGCATGCTTGATAGGAGCGACTTAAGATGCTATCAAATTTGCAGACACGTAGAAGTAATATTTTGGAAACGCGGTGGACGGGAACTGAGGTTACGTGGAAAACAATTTTTTCAACAATTTCATAAAGTCTAACTTCTATAATACACGTTCTACAATTATTTTGAGCAAATTTTTGGAATCTACGAGGTCGAATTAGTCGATATACGATTTAAAACTTAACAGCCAACATAAACTCTGGATTTTGAAAATTTGAAATTCAAAATCACAAGTCTCGCTATAATTGCAAGTACACGGTGACAGTTAAACCTTCGTAGAGTTTACAATAATGGGAATTTCGATTTAAAATTTGAACTGCATGCTCGATAGGAGTGACTAAACATGCCATGATATTTGCAGACACGTAGAAATAGTATTTTCAAAACGCGGTAGATGGGAAGTGAGATTATATAGAAAATAGACACCAAAACGATAAATTATTCAAAGTTCAACTGGTTATATCGGACAAACTGAATTTCCTACACACGTTTTATGCATATTTTTGGAATCTACGATATTGAATTAGTCGATATACGATTTGAAACTAACAGCCAACATAAACTCTGGATTTAGAAAATTTGAAATTCAAAATCACAAGTCTCGCTATAATTGCAAGTACACGGTGACAGTTAAACCTTCGTAGAGTTTACAATAATGGGAATTTTGATTTAAAATTTGAACTGCATGCTCGATAGGAGTGACTGAACATGCTATGACATTTGCAGACACGTAGGAATAGTATTTTGAAAATGCGGTAGACGGGAAGTGAGATTATATAGAATATAGACACCAAAACGACAATTTATTCAAAGTTCAATTGGTTATATCGGACAAACTGAATTTCCTACACACGTTTTATGCATATTTTTGGAATCTACGATATTGAATTAGTCGATATACGTTTTAAAACTTAACAGCCAACATAAACTCTGGATTTTGAAAATTTGAAATTCAAAATCACAAGTCTCGCTATAATTGCAAGTACACGGTTACAGTGAAACCTTCGTAGAATCTACAATAATGAGAATTTTGATTTCAAATTTGAACTGCATGCTCGATAGGAGCGACTTAACATGCTATCAAATTTGCAGACACGTAGAAGTAATATTTTGGAAACGCGGTGGACGGGAACTGAGGTTATGTGGAAAACAATTTTTTCAACAATTTTATAAAGTCTAACTTCTATAACAGCAAACATAAACTCTGGATTTGTAAAATTTGAAATTCAAAATCACAAGTCTCGCTATAATTGGAAGTACACGGTGACAGTTAAACCTTCGTAGAGTCTACAATAATTAGAAGTTTGATTTCAAATTTGAACTGCATGCTTGATAGGAGCGACTTAACATGCTATCAAATTTGCAGACACGTAGAAGTAATATTTTGGAAACGCGGTGGACGAGAACTGAGGTTACGTGGAAAACAATTTTTTCAACAATTTTATAAAGTCTAACTTCTATAATACACGTTCTACAATTATTTTGAGCAAATTTTTGGAATCTACGAGGTCGAATTAGTCGATATACGATTTAAAACTTGACAGCCAACATAAACTCTGGATTTTGAAAATTTGAAATTCAAAATCACAAGTCTCGCTATAATTGCAAGTACACGGTGACAGTTAAACCTTCGTAGAGTTTACAATAATGGGAATTTCGATTTAAAATTTGAACTGCATGCTCGATAGGAGTGACTTAACATGCCATGATATTTGCAGACACGTAGAAATAGTATTTTCAAAACGCGGTAGACGGGAAGTGAGATTATATAGAAAATAGACACCAAAACGACAAATTATTCAAAGTTCAATTAGTTATATCACACATTTTATGCGGATTTTTAGAATCTACGAGGTCGAATTAGTCGATATACGATTTAAAACTTAACAGCCAACATAAACTCTGGATTTTGAAAATTTGAAATTCAAAATCACAAGTCTCGCTATAATTGCAAGTACACGGTGACAGTTAAACCTTCGTAGAGTTTACAATAATGGGAATTTCGATTTAAAATTTGAACTGCATGCTCGATAGGAGTGACTTAACATGCCATGATATTTGCAGACACGTAGAAATAGTATTTTCAAAACGCGGTAGACGGGAAGTGAGATTATATAGAAAATAGACACCAAAACGATAAATTATTCAAAGTTCAATTGGTTATATCAGACAAACTGAATTTCCTACACACGTTTTATGCATATTTTTGGAATCTACGATATTGAATTAGTCGATATACGATTTGAAACTTAACAGCCAACATAAACTCTGGATTTAGAAAATTTGAAATTCAAAATCACAAGTCTCGCTATAATTGCAAGTACACGGTGACAGTTAAACCTTCGTAGAGTTTACAATAATGGGAATTTTGATTTAAAATTTGAACTGCATGCTCGATAGGAGTGACTGAACATGCTATGACATTTGCAGACACGTAGGAATAGTATTTTGAAAATGCGGTAGACGGGAAGTGAGATTATATAGAATATAGACACCAAAACGACAATTTATTCAAAGTTCAATTGGTTATATCGGACAAACTGAATTTCCTACACACGTTTTATGCATATTTTTGGAATCTACGATATTGAATTAGTCGATATACGATTTGAAACTTAACAGCCAACATAAACTCTGGATTTAGAAAATTTGAAATTCAAAATCACAAGTCGCGCTATAATTGCAAGTACACGGTGACAGTTAAACCTCCGTAGAGTCTACAATAATGAGAATTTTAATTTCAAATTTGAAATGCATGCTCGATAGGAGTGACTCAACATGCTATCAAATTTGCAAACACGTAGAAGTAATATTTCCGAAACGCAGTGGACGGGCAGTGAGATTATGTGGAAACCAATTTTTTAACAATTTCATAAAGTCTTGAAATGCATGCTCGATAGGAGTGACTGAAATGCTATGACATTTGCAGACACGTAGAAATAGTATTTTGAAAACGCGGTGGACGGGAACTGAGGTTATGTGGAAAACAATTTTTTCAACAATTTTATAAAGTCTAACTTCTATAATACACGTTCTACAATTATTTTGAGCAAATTTTTGGAATCTACGAGGTCGAATTAGTCGATATACGATTTGAAACTTAACAGCCAACATAAACTCTGGATTTTGAAAATTTGAAATTCGAAATCACAAGTCTCGCTATAATTGCAAGTACACGGTGACAGTTAAACCTTCGTAGAGTTTACAATAATGGGAATTTTGATTTAAAATTTGAACTGCATGCTCGATAGGAGTGACTAAACATGCCATGATATTTGCAGACACGTAGAAATAGTATTTTCAAAACGCGGTAGACGGGAAGTGAGATTATATAGAAAATAGACACCAAAACGACAAATTATTCAAAGTTCAATTAGTTATATCACACATTTTATGCGGATTTTTAGAATCTACGAGGTCGAATTAGTCGATATACGATTTAAAACTTAACAGCCAACATAAACTCTGGATTTTGAAAATTTGAAATTCAAAATCACAAGTCTCGCTATAATTGCAAGTACACGGTGACAGTTAAACCTTCGTAGAGTCTACAATAATGGGAATTTTGATTTCAAATTTGATCTGCATGCTCGATAGGAGTGACTAAACATGCCATGATATTTGCAGACACGTAGAAATAGTATTTTCAAAACGCGGTAGACGGGAAGTGAGATTATATAGAAAATAGACACCAAAACGATAAATTATTCAAAGTTCAATTGGTTATATCGGACAAACTGAATTTCCTACACACGTTTTATGCATATTTTTGGAATCTACGATATTGAATTAGTCGATATACGATTTGAAACTTAACAGCCAACATAAACTCTGGATTTAGAAAATTTGAAATTCAAAATCACAAGTCTCGCTATAATTGCAAGTACACGGTGACAGTTAAACCTTCGTAGAGTTTACAATAATGGGAATTTTGATTTAAAATTTGAACTGCATGCTCGATAGGAGTGACTGAACATGCTATGACATTCGCAGACACGTAGGAATAGTATTTTGAAAATGCGGTAGACGGGAAGTGAGATTATATAGAATATAGACACCAAAACGACAATTTATTCAAAGTTCAATTGGTTATATCGGACAAACTGAATTTCCTACACACGTTTCATGCATATTTTTGGAATCTACGATATTGAATTAGTCGATATACGATTTGAAACTTAACAGCCAACATAAACTCTGGATTTTGAAAATTTGAAATTCAAAATCACAAGTCTCGCTATAATTGCAAGTACACGGTTACAGTGAAACCTTCGTAGAATCTACAATAATGAGAATTTTGATTTCAAATTTGAACTGCATGCTCGATAGGAGCGACTTAACATGCTATCAAATTTGCAGACACGTAGAAGTAATATTTTGGAAACGCGGTGGACGGGAACTGAGGTTATGTGGAAAACAATTTTTTCAACAATTTTATAAAGTCTAACTTCTATAACAGCAAACATAAACTCTGGATTTGTAAAATTTGAAATTCAAAATCACAAGTCTCGCTATAATTGGAAGTACACGGTGACAGTTAAACCTTCGTAGAGTCTACAATAATTAGAAGTTTGATTTCAAATTTGAACTGCATGCTCGATAGGAGCGACTTAACATGCTATCAAATTTGCAGACACGTAGAAGTAATATTTTGGAAACGCGGTGGACGGGAACTGAGGTTATGTGGAAAACAATTTTTTCAACAATTTTATAAAGTCTAACTTCTATAACAGCAAACATAAACTCTGGATTTGTAAAATTTGAAATTCAAAATCACAAGTCTCGCTATAATTGGAAGTACACGGTGACAGTTAAACCTTCGTAGAGTCTACAATAATTAGAAGTTTGATTTCAAATTTGAACTGCATGCTTGATAGGAGCGACTTAAGATGCTATCAAATTTGCAGACACGTAGAAGTAATATTTTGGAAACGCGGTGGACGGGAACTGAGGTTACGTGGAAAACAATTTTTTCAACAATTTCATAAAGTCTAACTTCTATAATACACGTTCTACAATTATTTTGAGCAAATTTTTGGAATCTACGAGGTCGAATTAGTCGATATACGATTTAAAACTTAACAGCCAACATAAACTCTGGATTTTGAAAATTTGAAATTCAAAATCACAAGTCTCGCTATAATTGCAAGTACACGGTGACAGTTAAACCTTCGTAGAGTTTACAATAATGGGAATTTCGATTTAAAATTTGAACTGCATGCTCGATAGGAGTGACTAAACATGCCATGATATTTGCAGACACGTAGAAATAGTATTTTCAAAACGCGGTAGATGGGAAGTGAGATTATATAGAAAATAGACACCAAAACGATAAATTATTCAAAGTTCAACTGGTTATATCGGACAAACTGAATTTCCTACACACGTTTTATGCATATTTTTGGAATCTACGATATTGAATTAGTCGATATACGATTTGAAACTAACAGCCAACATAAACTCTGGATTTAGAAAATTTGAAATTCAAAATCACAAGTCTCGCTATAATTGCAAGTACACGGTGACAGTTAAACCTTCGTAGAGTTTACAATAATGGGAATTTTGATTTAAAATTTGAACTGCATGCTCGATAGGAGTGACTGAACATGCTATGACATTTGCAGACACGTAGGAATAGTATTTTGAAAATGCGGTAGACGGGAAGTGAGATTATATAGAATATAGACACCAAAACGACAATTTATTCAAAGTTCAATTGGTTATATCGGACAAACTGAATTTCCTACACACGTTTTATGCATATTTTTGGAATCTACGATATTGAATTAGTCGATATACGTTTTAAAACTTAACAGCCAACATAAACTCTGGATTTTGAAAATTTGAAATTCAAAATCACAAGTCTCGCTATAATTGCAAGTACACGGTTACAGTGAAACCTTCGTAGAATCTACAATAATGAGAATTTTGATTTCAAATTTGAACTGCATGCTCGATAGGAGCGACTTAACATGCTATCAAATTTGCAGACACGTAGAAGTAATATTTTGGAAACGCGGTGGACGGGAACTGAGGTTATGTGGAAAACAATTTTTTCAACAATTTTATAAAGTCTAACTTCTATAACAGCAAACATAAACTCTGGATTTGTAAAATTTGAAATTCAAAATCACAAGTCTCGCTATAATTGGAAGTACACGGTGACAGTTAAACCTTCGTAGAGTCTACAATAATTAGAAGTTTGATTTCAAATTTGAACTGCATGCTTGATAGGAGCGACTTAACATGCTATCAAATTTGCAGACACGTAGAAGTAATATTTTGGAAACGCGGTGGACGAGAACTGAGGTTACGTGGAAAACAATTTTTTCAACAATTTTATAAAGTCTAACTTCTATAATACACGTTCTACAATTATTTTGAGCAAATTTTTGGAATCTACGAGGTCGAATTAGTCGATATACGATTTAAAACTTGACAGCCAACATAAACTCTGGATTTTGAAAATTTGAAATTCAAAATCACAAGTCTCGCTATAATTGCAAGTACACGGTGACAGTTAAACCTTCGTAGAGTTTACAATAATGGGAATTTCGATTTAAAATTTGAACTGCATGCTCGATAGGAGTGACTTAACATGCCATGATATTTGCAGACACGTAGAAATAGTATTTTCAAAACGCGGTAGACGGGAAGTGAGATTATATAGAAAATAGACACCAAAACGACAAATTATTCAAAGTTCAATTAGTTATATCACACATTTTATGCGGATTTTTAGAATCTACGAGGTCGAATTAGTCGATATACGATTTAAAACTTAACAGCCAACATAAACTCTGGATTTTGAAAATTTGAAATTCAAAATCACAAGTCTCGCTATAATTGCAAGTACACGGTGACAGTTAAACCTTCGTAGAGTTTACAATAATGGGAATTTCGATTTAAAATTTGAACTGCATGCTCGATAGGAGTGACTTAACATGCCATGATATTTGCAGACACGTAGAAATAGTATTTTCAAAACGCGGTAGACGGGAAGTGAGATTATATAGAAAATAGACACCAAAACGATAAATTATTCAAAGTTCAATTGGTTATATCAGACAAACTGAATTTCCTACACACGTTTTATGCATATTTTTGGAATCTACGATATTGAATTAGTCGATATACGATTTGAAACTTAACAGCCAACATAAACTCTGGATTTAGAAAATTTGAAATTCAAAATCACAAGTCTCGCTATAATTGCAAGTACACGGTGACAGTTAAACCTTCGTAGAGTTTACAATAATGGGAATTTTGATTTAAAATTTGAACTGCATGCTCGATAGGAGTGACTGAACATGCTATGACATTTGCAGACACGTAGGAATAGTATTTTGAAAATGCGGTAGACGGGAAGTGAGATTATATAGAATATAGACACCAAAACGACAATTTATTCAAAGTTCAATTGGTTATATCGGACAAACTGAATTTCCTACACACGTTTTATGCATATTTTTGGAATCTACGATATTGAATTAGTCGATATACGATTTGAAACTTAACAGCCAACATAAACTCTGGATTTAGAAAATTTGAAATTCAAAATCACAAGTCGCGCTATAATTGCAAGTACACGGTGACAGTTAAACCTCCGTAGAGTCTACAATAATGAGAATTTTAATTTCAAATTTGAAATGCATGCTCGATAGGAGTGACTCAACATGCTATCAAATTTGCAAACACGTAGAAGTAATATTTCCGAAACGCAGTGGACGGGCAGTGAGATTATGTGGAAACCAATTTTTTAACAATTTCATAAAGTCTTGAAATGCATGCTCGATAGGAGTGACTGAAATGCTATGACATTTGCAGACACGTAGAAATAGTATTTTGAAAACGCGGTGGACGGGAACTGAGGTTATGTGGAAAACAATTTTTTCAACAATTTTATAAAGTCTAACTTCTATAATACACGTTCTACAATTATTTTGAGCAAATTTTTGGAATCTACGAGGTCGAATTAGTCGATATACGATTTGAAACTTAACAGCCAACATAAACTCTGGATTTTGAAAATTTGAAATTCGAAATCACAAGTCTCGCTATAATTGCAAGTACACGGTGACAGTTAAACCTTCGTAGAGTTTACAATAATGGGAATTTTGATTTAAAATTTGAACTGCATGCTCGATAGGAGTGACTAAACATGCCATGATATTTGCAGACACGTAGAAATAGTATTTTCAAAACGCGGTAGACGGGAAGTGAGATTATATAGAAAATAGACACCAAAACGACAAATTATTCAAAGTTCAATTAGTTATATCACACATTTTATGCGGATTTTTAGAATCTACGAGGTCGAATTAGTCGATATACGATTTAAAACTTAACAGCCAACATAAACTCTGGATTTTGAAAATTTGAAATTCAAAATCACAAGTCTCGCTATAATTGCAAGTACACGGTGACAGTTAAACCTTCGTAGAGTCTACAATAATGGGAATTTTGATTTCAAATTTGATCTGCATGCTCGATAGGAGTGACTAAACATGCCATGATATTTGCAGACACGTAGAAATAGTATTTTCAAAACGCGGTAGACGGGAAGTGAGATTATATAGAAAATAGACACCAAAACGATAAATTATTCAAAGTTCAATTGGTTATATCGGACAAACTGAATTTCCTACACACGTTTTATGCATATTTTTGGAATCTACGATATTGAATTAGTCGATATACGATTTGAAACTTAACAGCCAACATAAACTCTGGATTTAGAAAATTTGAAATTCAAAATCACAAGTCTCGCTATAATTGCAAGTACACGGTGACAGTTAAACCTTCGTAGAGTTTACAATAATGGGAATTTTGATTTAAAATTTGAACTGCATGCTCGATAGGAGTGACTGAACATGCTATGACATTCGCAGACACGTAGGAATAGTATTTTGAAAATGCGGTAGACGGGAAGTGAGATTATATAGAATATAGACACCAAAACGACAATTTATTCAAAGTTCAATTGGTTATATCGGACAAACTGAATTTCCTACACACGTTTCATGCATATTTTTGGAATCTACGATATTGAATTAGTCGATATACGATTTGAAACTTAACAGCCAACATAAACTCTGGATTTAGAAAATTTGAAATTCAAAATCACAAGTCGCGCTATAATTGCAAGTACACGGTGACAGTTAAACCTCCGTAGAGTCTACAATAATGAGAATTTTAATTTCAAATTTGAAATGCATGCTCGATAGGAGTGACTGAGCATGCTATCAAATTTGCAGACACGTAGAAGTAATATTTTCGAAACGCAGTGGACGGGCAGTGAGATTATGTGGAAACCAATTTTTTAACAATTTCATAAAGTCTTGAAATGCATGCTCGATAGGAGTGACTGAAATGCTATGACATTTGCAGACACGTAGAAATAGTATTTTGAAAACGCGGTGGACGGGAACTGAGGTTATGTGGAAAACAATTTTTTCAACAATTTTATAAAGTCTAACTTCTATAATACACGTTCTACAATCATTTTGAGCAAATTTTTGGAATCTACGAGGTCGAATTAGTCGATATACGATTTGAAACTTAACAGCCAACATAAACTCTGGATTTTGAAAATTTGAAATTCGAAATCACAAGTCTCGCTATAATTGCAAGTACACGGTGACAGTTAAACCTTCGTAGAGTTTACAATAATGGGAATTTTGATTTAAAATTTGAACTGCATGCTCGATAGGAGTAACTGAACATGCTTTGAAATTTGCAGATACGTAGAAATGATATTTTGGAACGCGGGGGACGGGAACTGAGGTTATGTGGAAAACAATTTTTTCAACAATTTTATAAAGTCTAACTTCTATAATACACGTTCTACAACAATTTTGAGCAAATTTTTGGAATCTACATGGTCAAATTAGTAGACATACAACTTAAAAGAGAACGGGGAGCCTAAACTCTGGGTTTTGAAAATTTGAAATTCAAAATCAAAAGTTTCGCTATAATTGCAAGTACACGGTTACAGTTAAACCTACGTAGAGTCTACAATAATGAGAATTTTCATTTCAAATTTGAACTGCACGCTCGATAGGAGTGAGAGAACATGCTATGAAATTTGCAGACACGTAGAAATAGTATTTTGAAAACGCGGTAGACGGGAAGTGAGATTATATAGAAAATAGACACCAAAACGACAAATTATTCAAAGTTCAATTAGTTATATCACACATTTTATGCGGATTTTTAGAATCTACGAGGTCGATTTAGTCGATATACGATTTAAAACTTAACAGCCAACATAAACTCTGGATTTTGAAAATTTGAAATTCAAAATCACAAGTCTCGCTATAATTGCAAGTACACGGTGACAGTTAAACCTTCGTAGAGTTTACAATAATGGGAATTTTGATTTGAAATTTGAACTGCATGCTCGATAGGAGTGACTAAACATGCCATGATATTTGCAGACACGTAGAAATAGTATTTTCAAAACGCGGTAGACGGGAAGTGAGATTATATAGAAAATAGACACCAAAACGATAAATTATTCAAAGTTCAATTGGTTATATCGGACAAACTGAATTTCCTACACACGTTTTATGCATATTTTTGGAATCTACGATATTGAATTAGTCGATATACGATTTGAAACTTAACAGCCAACATAAACTCTGGATTTAGAAAATTTGAAATTCAAAATCACAAGTCTCGCTATAATTGCAAGTACACGGTGACAGTTAAACCTTCGTCGAGTTTACAATAATGGGAATTTTGATTTAAAATTTGAACTGCATGCTTAATAGGAGTGACTGAACATGCTATGACATTTGCAGACACGTAGGAATAGTATTTTGAAAACGCGGTAGACGGGAAGTGAGATTATATAGAATATAGACACCAAAACGACAATTTATTCAAAGTTCAATTGGTTATATCGGACAAACTGAATTTCCTACACACGTTTTATGCAAATTTTTGGAATCTACGATATTGAATTAGTCGATATACGATTTGAAACTTAACAGCCAACATAAACTCTGGATTTAGAAAATTTGAAATTCAAAACCACAAGTCGCGCTATAATTGCAAGTACACGGTGACAGTTAAACCTTCGTAGAGTCTACAATAATGAGAATTTTGATTTCAAATTTGAAATGCATGCTCGATAGGAGTGACTGAAAATGCTATCAAATTTGCAGACACGTAGAAGTAATATTTTCGAAACGCAGTGGACGGGCAGTGAGATTATGTGGAAACCAATTTTTTAACAATTTTATAAAGTCTTGAAATGCATGCTCGATAGGAGTGACTGAAATGCTATGACATTTGCAGACACGTAGAAATAGTATTTTGAAAACGCGGTGGACGGGAACTGAGGTTATGTGGAAAACAATTTTTTCAACAATTTTATAAAGTCTAACTTCTATAATACACGTTCTACAACAATTTTGAGCGAATTTTTGGAATCTACATGGTCAAATTAGTAGACATACAACTTAAAAGAGAACGGGGAGCCTGAACTCTGGGTTTTGAAAATTTGAAATTCAAAATCAAAAGTTTCGCTATAATTGCAAGTACACGGTTACAGTTAAACCTTCGTAGAGTCTACAATAATGAGAATTTTCATTCCAAATTTGAACTGCATGCTCGATAGGAGTGAGAGAACATGCTATGAAATTTGCAGACACGTAGAAATAGTATTTTGAAAACGCGGTAGACGGGAAGTGAGATTATATAGAAAATAGACACCAAAACGACAAATTATTCAAAGTTCAATTAGTTATATCACACATTTCATGCGGATTTTTAGAATCTACAAGGTCGAATTAGTCGATATACGATTTAAAACTTAACAGCCAACATAAACTCTGGATTTTGAAAATTTGAAATTCAAAATCACAAGTCTCGCTATAATTGCAAGTACACGGTGACAGTTAAACCTTCGTAGAGTTTACAATAATGGGAATTTTGATTTCAAATTTGAACTGCATGCTCGATAGGAGTGACTTAACATGCCATGATATTTGCAGACACGTAGAAATAGTATTTTCGAAACGCGGTAGACGGGAAGTGAGATTATATAGAAAATAGACACCAAAACGATAAATTATTCAAAGTTCAATTAGTTATATCACACATTTTATGCGGATTTTTAGAATCTACGAGGTCGAATTAGTCGATATACGATTTAAAACTTAACAGCCAACATAAACTCTGGATTTTGATAATTTGAAATTCAAAATCACAAGTCTCGCTATAATTGCAAGTACACGGTGACAGTTAAACCTTCGTAGAGTCTACAATAATGAGAATTTTGATTTCAAATTTGATCTACATGCTCGATAGGAGTGACTGAACATGCTATCAAATTTGCAGACACGTAGAAGTAATATTTTGGAAACGCGGTGGACGGGAACTGAGATTATGTGGAAAACAATTTTTTCAACAATTTTGTAAAGTCTAACTTCTATAATACACGTTCTACAATTATTTTGAGCAAATTTTTGGAATCTACGAGGTCGAATTAGTCGATATACGATTTAAAACTTAACAGCCAACATAAACTCTGGATTTTGAAAATTTGAAATTCAAAATCACTAGTCTCGCTATAATTGCAAATACACGGTGACAGTTAAACCTTCGTAGAGTTCACAATAATGGGACTTTTGATTTAAAATTTGAACTGCATGCTCGATAGGAGTGACTGAACATGCTATGACATTTGCAGATACGTAGAAATAGTATTTTGAAAACGCGATAGACGGGAAGTGAGATTATATAGAAAATAGACACCAAAACGACAAATTATTCAAAGTTCAATTGGTTATATCGGACAAACTGAATTTCCTACACACGTTTTATGCATATTTTTGGAATCTACGATATTGAATGAGTCGATATACGATTTGAAACTTAACAGCCAACATAAACTCTGGATTTTGAAAATTTGAAATTCAAAATCACAAGTCTGGCTATAATTGCAAGTACACGGTGACAGTTAAACCTTCGTAGAGTCTACAATGATGAGAATTTTGATTTCAAATTTGAAATGCATGCTCGATAGGAGCGACTAAACATGCTATCAAATTTGCAGACACGTAGAAGTGATATTTTCGAAACGCGTTGGACGGGCAGTGAGATTATGTGGAAACCAATTTTTTAACAATTTTATAGAGTCTTACTTCTATACTACAAGTTCTAGAACAATTTTGAGCAAATTTTTAGAATCTGCATGGTCAAATTAGTAGATATACAGTTTAAAAGTGAACGGGGAGCCTAAACTCTGGATTTTGAAAATTTGAAATTCAAAATCACAAGTCTCGCTATAATTGCAAGTACACGGTTACAGTGAAACCTTCGTAGAATCTACAATAATGAGAATTTTGATTTCAAATTTGAACTGCATGCTCGATAGGAGTAACTGAACATGCTTTGAAATTTGCAGATACGTAGAAATGATATTTTGGAACGCGGGGGACGGGAAGTGAGGTTATGTGGAAAACAATTTTTTTCAACAATTTTATGAAGCCTAACTTCTATAATACACATTCTACAACAATTTTGAGCAAATTTTTGGAATCTACATGGTCAAATTAGTAGACATACAGTTTAAAAGAGAACGGGGAGCCTAAACTCTGGGTTTTGAAAATTTGAAATTCAAAATCAAAAGTTTCGCTATAATTGCAAGTACACGGTTACAGTTAAACCTTCGTAGAGTCTACAATAATGAGAATTTTCATTTCAAATTTGATCTGCATGCTCGATAGGAGTGACTGAACATGCTATCAAATTTGCAGACACGTAGAAGTGATATTTTAGAAACGCGGTGGACGGGCGGTGAGATTATGTGGAAATCAATTTTTTTCAACAATTTTATGAAGTCTAACTTCTATAATACACGTTCTACAATTATTATGAGCAAATTTTTGGAATCTACGATGTCGAATTAGTCGATAGACGTTTTAAAACTTAACAGCCAACATAAACTCTGGATTTTGAAAATTTGAAATTTAAAATCACAAGTCTCGCTATAATTGCAAGTACACGGTTACAGTGAAACCTTCGTAGAATCTACAATAATGAGAATTTTGATTTCAAATTTGAACTGCTTGCTCGATAGGAGTAACTGAACATGCTTTGAAATTTGCAGATACGTAGAAATGATATTTTGGAACGCGGGGGACGGGCGGTGAGATTATGTGGAAATCAATTTTTTTCAACAATTTTATAAAGCCTAACTTCTATAATACACATTCTACAACAATTTTGAGCGAATTTTTTGAATCTACATGGTCAAATTAGTAGACATAAAACTTAAAAGAGAACGGGGGCCTAAACTCTGGGTTTTGAAAATTTGAAATTCAAAATCAAAAGTTTCGCTATAATTGCAAGTACACGGTTACAGTTAAACCTTCGTAGAGTCTACAATAATGAGAATTTTCATTTCAAATTTGATCTGCATGCTCGATAGGAGTGACTGAACATGCTATCAAATTTGCAGACACGTAGAAGTAATATTTTGGGAACGCGGTGGACGGGAACTGAGGTTACGTGGAAAACAATTTTTTCAACAATTTTATAAAGTCTAACTTCTATAACAGCAAACATAAACTCTGGATTTGTCAAATTTGAAATTCAAAATCACAAGTCTCGCTATAATTGGAAGTACACGGTGACAGTTAAACCTTCGTAGAGTCTACAATAATGGGAAGTTTGATTTCAAATTTGAACTGCATGCTCGATAGGAGCGACTTAACATGCTATCAAATTTGCAGACACGTAGAAGTAATATTTTGGAAACGCGGTGGACGGGAACTGAGGTTACGTGGAAAACAATTTTTTCAACAATTTTATAAAGTCTAACTTCTATAAGACACGTTCTACAATTATTTTGAGCAAATTTTTGGAATCTACGAGGTCGAATTAGTCGATATACGATTTAAAACTTAACAGCCAACATAAACTCTGGATTTTGAAAATTTGAAATTCAAAATCACAAGTCTCGCTATAATTGCAAGTACACGGTGACAGTTAAACCTTCGTAAAGTTTACAATAATGGGAATTTTGATTTAAAATTTAACCTGCATGCTCGATAGGAGTGACTAAACATGCCATGATATTTGCAGACACGTAGAAATAGTATTTTCAAAACGCGGTAGACGGGAAGTGAGATTATATAGAAAATAGACACCAAAACGATAAATTATTCAAAGTTCAATGTGTTATATCGGACAAACTGAATTTCCTACACACGTTTTATGCATATTTTTGGAATCTACGATATTGAGTTAGTCGATATACGATTTGAAACTTAACAGCCAACATAAACTCTGGATTTAGAAAATTTGAAATTCAAAATCACAAGTCTCGCTATAATTGCAAGTACACGGTGACAGTTAAACCTTCGTAGAGTTTACAATAATGGGAATTTCGATTTAAAATTTGAACTGCATGCTCGATAGGAGTGACTGAACATGCTATGACATTTGCAGACACGTAGGAATAGTATTTTAAACACGCGGTAGACGGGAAGTGAGATTATATAGAAAATAGACACCAAAACGACAAATTATTCAAAGTTCAATTGGTTATATCGGGCAAACTGAATTTCCTACACACGTTTTAGGCATATTTTTGGAATCTACGATATTGAATTAGTCGATATACGATTTGAAACTTAACAGCCAACATAAACTCTGGATTTAGAAAATTTGAAATTCAAAATCACAAGTCGCGCTATAATTGCAAGTACACGGTGACAGTTAAACCTTCGTAGAGTCTACAATAATGAGAATTTTTATTCCAAATTTGAAATGCATGCTCGATAGGAGTGACTGAACATGCTATCAAATTTGCAGACACGTAGAAGTAATATTTTCGAAACGCGGTGGACGGGCAGTAAGATTATGTGGAAACCAATTTTTTAACAATTTTATAAAGTCTTGAAATGCATGCTCGATAGGAGTGACTGAAATGCTATGACATTTGCAGACACGTAGAAATAGTATTTTGAAAACGCGGTGGACGGGAACTGAGGTTATGTGGAAAACAATTTTTTCAACAATTTTATAAAGTCTAACTTCTATAATACACGTTCTACAATTATTTTGAGCAAATTTCTGGATCTACGAGGTCGAATTAGTCGATATACGATTTAAAACTCAACAGCCAACATAAACTCTGGATTTTGATAATTTGAAATTCAAAATCACAAGTCTCGCTATAATTGCAAATACACGGTGACAGTTAAACCTTCGTAGAGTCTACAATAATGAGAATTTTGATTTAAAATTTTAAATGCATGCTCGATAGGAGTGACTGAACATGCTATCAAATTTGCAGACACGTGGAAGTAATATTTTCGAAACGCGGTGGACGGGCAGTGAGATTATGTGGAAAACAATTTTTTCAACAATTTTATAAAGTCTAACTTCTATAATACACGTTCTACAATTATTTTGAGCAAATTTTTTGGATCTACGAGGTCGAATTAGTCGATATACGATTTAAAACTTAACAGCCAACATAAACTCTGGATTTTGAAAATTTGAAATTCAAAATCACAAGTCTCGCTATAATTGCAAGTACACGGTGACAGTTAAACCTTCGTAGAGTTTACAATGATGGGAATTTTGATTTAAAATTTGAACTGCATGCTCGATAGGAGTGACTAAACATGCCTTGATATTTGCAGACACGTAGAAATAGTATTTTGAAAACGCGGTAGACGGGAATTGAGATTATATAGAAAATAGACACCAAAACGATAAATTATTCAAAGTTCAATTGATTATATCGGACAAACTGAATTTCCTACACACGTTTTATGCATATTTTTGGAATCTACGATATTGAATTAGTCGATATACGATTTGAAACTCAACAGCCAACATAAACTCTGGATTTAGAAAATTTGCAGACACGTAGAAGTAATATTTTCGAAACGCGGTGGACGGGCAGTGAGATTATGTGGAAAACAATTTTTTCAACAATTTTATAAAGTCTAACTTCTATAATACACGTTCTACAATTATTTTGAGCAAATTTTTGGAATCTACGAGGTCGAATTAGTCGATATACGATTTAAAACTTAACAGCCAACATAAACTCTGGATTTTGAAAATTTGAAATTCAAAATCACAAGTCTCGCTATAATTGCAAGTACACGGTGACAGTTAAACCTTCGTAGAGTCTACAATAATGAGAATTTTGATTTCAAATTTGAAATGCATATTCGATAGGAGTGACTGAACATGCTATCAAATTTGCAGACACGTAGAAGTAATATTTTCGAAACGCGGTGGACGGGCAGTGAGATTATGTGGAAACCAATTTTTTAACAATTTTATAAAGTCTTGAAATGCATGCTCGATAGGAGTGACTGAAATGCTATGACATTTGCAGACACGTAGAAATAGTATTTTGAAAACGCGGTGGACGGTAACTGAGGTTATGTGGAAAACAATTTTTTCAACAATTTTATAAAGTCTAACTTCTATAATACACGTTCTACAATTATTTTGAGCAAATTTCTGGATCTACGAGGTTGAATTAGTCGATATACGATTTAAAACTTAACAGCCAACATAAACTCTGGATTTTGATAATTTGAAATTCAAAATCACAAGTCTCGCTATAATTGCAAATACACGGTGACAGTTAAACCTTCGTAGAGTCTACAATAATGAGAATTTTGATTTAAAATTTTAAATGCATGCTCGATAGGAGTGACTGAACATGCTATCAAATTTGCAGACACGTAGAAGTAATATTTTCGAAACGCGGTGGACGGGCAGTGAGATTATGTGGAAAACAATTTTTTCAACAATTTTATAAAGTCTAACTTCTATAAATTATTCAAAGTTCAATTGGTTATATCGGACAAACTGAATATCCTACACACGTTTCATGCAGATTTTTGGAATTTACGATAATGAATTAGTCGATATACGATTCAAAACTCAACAGCCAACGTAAACTCTGGATTTTGAAAATTTGAAATTCAAAATCACAAGTCTCGCTATAATTGGAAGTACACGGTGACAGTTAAACCTTCGTAGAGTCTACAATAAAAGGAATGTTGATTTCAAATTTAATCTGCATGCTTGATAGGAGTGACTAAACATGATATCAAATTTGCAGACACGTAGAAGTAATATTTTGGAAACGCGGTGGACGGGAACTGAGGTTATGTGGAAATCAATTTTTTCCAACAATTTTATAAAGTCTAACTTCTATAATACACGTTCTACAACAAATTTGAGCGAATTTTTGGAATCTACATGGTCAAATTAGTAGATATACAACTTAAAAGAGAACGGGGAGACTAAACTCTGGGTTTTGAAAATTTGAAATTCAAAATCAAAAGTTTCGCTATAATTGCAAGTACACGGTTACAGTTAAACCTTCGTAGAGTCTACAATAATGAGAATTTTCATTTAAAATTTGAACTGCATGCTCGATAGGAGTGCCAGAACATGCTATGGAATTTGCAGACACGTAGAAATAGTATTTTGAAAACGCGGTAGACGGGAAGTGAGATTATATAGAAAATAGACACCAAAACGACAAATTATTCAAAGTTCAATTAGTTATATCACACATTTTATGCGGATTTTTAGAATCTACGATATCGAATTAGTCGATATACGATTTAAAACATAACAGCCAACATAAACTCTGGATTTTGAAAATTTGAAATTCAAAATCACAAGTCTCGCTATAATTGCAAGTACACGGTTACAGTGAAACCTTCGTAGAATCTACAATAAGGAGAATTTTGATTTCAAATTTGAACTGCATGCTCGATAGGAGTGACTGAACATGCTATGACATTTGCAGACACGTAGAAATAGTATTTTGGAAACGCGGTAGACGGGAATTGAGATTATATAGAAAATAGACACCAAAACGACAAATTATTCAATGTTCAATTGGTTATATCGGACAAACTGAATATCCTACACACGTTTCATGCAGATTTTTGGAATCTACGATATTGAATTTTTCGATATACGATTCAAAACTTAACAGCCAACATAAACTCTGGCTTTTGAAAATTTGGAATTCAAAATCACAAGTCTCGCTATAATTGGAAGTACACGGTGACAGTTAAACCTTCGTAGAGTCTACAATAATGGGAATTTTGATTTCAAATTTGAACTGCATGCTCGATAGGAGTAACTGAACATGCTATGACATTTGCAGACACGTAGAAATAGTATTTTGGAAACGCGGTAGACGGGAATTGAGATTATATAGAAAATAGACACCAAAACGACAAATTATTCAAAGTTCAATTGGTTATATCGGACAAACTGAATATCCTACACACGTTTCATGCAGATTTTTGGAATCTACGATATTGAATTTTTCGATATACGATTCAAAACTTAACAGCCAACATAAACTCTGGATTTTGAAAATTTGAAATTCAAAATCACAAGTCTCGCTATAATTGCAAGTACACGGTTACAGTGAAACCTTCGTAGAATCTACAATAATGAGAATTTTGATTTCAAATTTGAACTGCATGCTCGATAGGAGTGACTGAACATGCTATGACATTTGCAAACACGTAGAAATAGTATTTTGGAAACGCGGTAGACGGGAATTGAGATTATATAGAAAATAGACACCAAAACGACAAATTATTCAAAGTTCAATTTGTTATATCGGACAAACTGAATATCCTACACACGTTTCATGCAGATTTTTGGAATCTACGATATTGAATTTTTCGATATACGATTCAAAACTTAACAGCCAACATAAACTCTGGATTTTGAAAATTTGAAATTCAAAATCACAAGTCTCGCTATAATTGCAAGTACACGGTTACAGTGAAACCTTCGTAGAATCTACAATAATGAGAATTTTGATTTCAAATTTGAACTGCATGCTCGATAGGAGTGAGAGAACATGCTATGAAATTTGTAGACACGTAGAAATAGTATTTTGGAAACGCGGTAGACGGGAAGTGAGATTATATAGAAAAAAGACACCAAAACGACAAATTATTCAAAGTTCAATTGGTTATATCGGACAAACTGAATTTCCTACACACGTTTTATGCATATTTTTGGAATCTACGATGTCGAATTAGTCGATATACGATCTAAAACTTAACAGCCAACATAAACTCTGGATTTTGAAAATTTGGAATTCAAAATCACAATTCTCGCTATAATTGGAAGTACACGGTGACAGTTAAACCTTCGTAGAATCTACAATAATGAGAATTTTCTTTTCAAATTTGATCTGCATGCTCGATAGGAGTGACTGAACATGCTATCAAATTTGCAGACACGTAGAAGTAATATTTTGGAAACGCGGTGGACGGGAACTGAGGTTATGTGGAAAACAATTTTTTCAACAATTTTATAAAGCCTAACTTCTATAATACACGTTCCACAATTATTTTGAGCTAATTTTTGGAATCTACGAGGTCAAATTAGTCGATATACGATTCAGAACTTAACAGCCAACATAAACTCTGGATTTCGAAAATTTGAAATTCAAAATCACAAGTCTCGCTATAATTGCTAGTACACGGTGACAGTTAAACCTTCGTAGAGTTTACAATAATGGGAATTTTGATTTATTATTTGAACTTCATGCTCGATAGGAGTGACTTAACATGCTATTGAATTTGCAGGCACGTAGAAGTGATATTTTAGAAACGCGGTGGACGGGCGGTGAGATTATGTGGAAATCAATTTTTTTCAACAATTTTATAAAGTCTAACTTCTATAATACACGTTCTACAATTATTTTGAGCAAATTTTTGGAATCTACGAGGTCGAATTAGTTGATATACGATTTAAAACATAACAGCCAACATAAACTCTGGATTTTGAAAATTTGAAATTCAAAATCACAAGTCTCGCTATAATTGGAAGTACACGGTTACAGTGAAACCTTTGTAGAATCTACAATAATGAGAATTTTGATTTCAAATTTGAACTGCATGCTCGATAGGAGTGACTGAACATGCTATGACATTTGCAGACACGTAGAAATAGTATTTTGAAAACGCGGTAGACGGGAAGTGAGAGTATATAGAAAATAGACACCAAAACGACAAATTATTCAAAGTTCAATTGGTTATATCGGACAAACTGAATTTCCTACACACGTTTTATGCATATTTTTGGAATCTACGATATTGAATTAGTCGATATACGATTTGAAACTTAACAGCCAACATAAACTCTGGATTTTGAAAATTTGAAATTCAAAATCACAAGTCTGGCTATAATTGCAAGTACACGGTGACAGTTAAACCTTCGTAGAGTCTACAATGATGAGAATTTTGATTTCAAATTTGAAGTGCATGCTCGATAGGAGTGACTGAATATGCTATCAAATTTGGAGACACGTAGAAGTAATATTTTCGAAACGCGGTGGACGGGCAGTGAGATTATGTGGAAACCAATTCTTTAACAATTTTATAGATTCTTACTTCTATACTTCAAGTTCTACAACAATTTTGAGCAAATTTTTAGAATCTGCATGGTCAAATTAGTAGATATACAACTTAAAAGTGAACGGGGAGCCTAAACTCTGGATTTTGAAAATTTGAAATTCAAAATCACAAGTCTGGCTATAATTGCAAGTACACGGTGACAGTTAAACCTTCGTAGAGTCTACAATGATGAGAATTTTGATTTCAAATTTGAAATGCATGCTCGATAGGAGTGACTGAATATGCTATCAAATTTGGAGACACGTAGAAGTAATATTTTCGAAACGCGGTGGACGGGCAGTGAGATTATGTGGAAACCAATTTTTTAACAATTTTATAGATTCTTACTTCTATACTACAAGTTCTACAACAATTTTGAGCAAATTTTTAGAATCTGCATGGTCAAATTAGTAGATATACAACTTGAAAGTGAACGGGGAGCCTAAACTCTGGATTTTGAAAATTTGAAATTCAAAATCACTAGTCTCGCTATAATTGCAAATACACGGTGACAGTTAAACCTTCGTAGAGTTCACAATAATGGGACTTTTGATTTACAATTTGAACTGCATGCTCGATAGGAGTGACTAAACATGCCATGATATTTGCAGACACGTAGAAATAGTATTTTGAAAACGCGGTAGACGGGAAGTGAGATTATATAGGAAATAGACACCAAAACGACAAATTATTCAAAGTTCAATTGGTTATATCGGACAAACTGAATTTCCTACACACGTTTTATGCATATTTTTGGAATCTACGATATTGAATTAGTCGATATACGATTTGAAACTTAACAGCCAACATAAACTCTGGATTTTGAAAATTTGAAATTCAAAATCACAAGTCTGGCTATAATTGCAAGTACATGGTGACAGTTAAACCTTCGTAGAGTCTACAATAATGAGAATTTTGATTTCAAATTTGAACTGCATGCTCGATAGGAGCGACTAAACATGCTATCAAATTTGCAGACACGTAGAAGTAATATTTTGGAAACGCGGTGGACGGGAACTGAGGTTATGTGGAAAACAATTTTTTCAACAATTTTATAAAGCCTAACTTCTATAATACACGTTCCACAATTATTTTGAGCAAATTTTTGGAATATACGAGGTCAAATTAGTCGATATACGATTCAGAACTTAACAGCCAACATAAACTCTGGATTTTGAAAATTTGAAATTCAAAATCACAAGTCTCGCTATAATTGCAAGTACACGGTGACAGTTTAACCTTCGTAGAGTTTACAATAATGGGAATTTTGATTTATTATTTGAACTGCATGCTCGATAGGAGTGACTTAACATGCTATTGAATTTGCAGGCACGTAGAAGTGATATTTTAGAAACGCGGTGGACGGGCGGTGAGATTATGTGGAAATCAATTTTTTTCAACAATTTTATGAAGTCTAACTTCTATAATACACGTTCTACAATTATTTTGAGCAAATTTTTGGAATCTACGAGGTCGAATTAGTTGATATACGATTTAAAACATAACAGCTAACATAAACTCTGGATTTTGAAAATTTGAAATTCAAAATCACAAGTCTCGCTATAATTGGAAGTACACGGTTACAGTGAAACCTTTGTAGAATCTACAATAATGAGAATTTTGATCTCAAATTTGAACTGCATGCTCGATAGGAGTGACTGAACATGCTATGACATTTGCAGACACGTAGAAATAGTATTTTGGAAACGCGGTAGACGGGAATTGAGATTATATAGAAAATAGACACCAAAACGACAAATTATTCAAAGTTCAATTGGTTATATCGGGCAAACTGAATATCCTACACAGGTTTTATGCAGATTTTTGGAATCTACGATATTGAATTAGTCGATATACGATTTAAAACTTAACAGCCAACATAAACTCTGGATTTTGAAAATTTGAAATTCAAAATCACAAGTCTCGCTATAATTGCAAGTACACGGTTACAGTGAAACCTTCGTAGAATCTACAATAATGAGAATTTTGATTTCAAATTTGAACTGCATGCTCGATAGGAGTGAGAGAACATGCTATGAAATTTGCAGATACGTAGAAATAGTATTTTGGAAACGCGGTAGACGGGAAGTGAGATTATATAGAAAAAAGACACCAAAACGACAAATTATTCAAAGTTCAATTGGTTATATCGGACAAACTGAATTTCCTACACACGTTTTATGCATATTTTTGGAATCTACGATGTCGATTTAGTCGATATACGATCTAAAACTCAACAGCCAACATAAACTCTGGATTTTGAAAATTTGGAATTCAAAATCACAATTCTCGCTATAATTGGAAGTACACGGTGACAGTTAAACCTTCGTAGAATCTACAATAATGGGAATTTTGTTCTCAAATTTGAACTGCATGCTTGATAGGAGTGACTAAACCTGCTATCAAATTTGCAGACACGTAGAAGTAATATTTTGGAAACGCGGTGGACGGGAACTGAGGTTATGTGGAAAACAATTTTTTCAACAATTTTATAAAGCCTAACTTCTATAATACACGTTCCACAATTATTTTGAGCAAATTTTTGGAATCTACGAGGTCAAATTAGTCGATATACGATTCAGAACTTAACAGCTAACATAAACTCTGGATTTTGAAAATTTGAAATTCAAAATCACAAGTCTCGCTATAATTGCAAGTACACGGTGACAGTTAAACCTTCGTAGAGTTTACAATAATGGGAATTTTGATTTATTATTTGAACTGCATGCTCGATAGGAGTGACTTAACATGCTATTGAATTTGCAGGCACTCAGAAGTGATATTTTAGAAACGCGGTGGACGGGCGGTGAGATTATGTGGAAATCAATTTTTTTCAACAATTTTATAAAGTCTAACTTCTATAATACACGTTCTACAATTATTTTGAGCAAATTTTTGGAATCTACGAGGTCGAATTAGTTGATATACGATTTAAAACATAACAGCCAACATAAACTCTGGATTTTGAAAATTTGAAATTCAAAATCACAAGTCTCGCTATAATTGGAAGTACACGGTTACAGTGAAACCTTTGTAGAATCTACAATAATGAGAATTTTGATTTCAAATTTGAACTGCATGCTCGATAGGAGTGACTGAACATGCTATGACATTTGCAGACACGTAGAAATAGTATTTTGAAAACGCGGTAGACGGGAAGTGAGATTATATAGAAAATAGACACCAAAACGACAAATTATTCAAAGTTCAATTGGTTATATCGGACAAACTGAATTTCCTACACACGTTTTATGCATATTTTTGGAATCTACGATATTGAATTAGTCGATATACGATTTGAAACTTAACAGCCAACATAAACTCTGGATTTTGAAAATTTGAAATTCAAAATCACAAGTCTGGCTATAATTGCAAGTACACGGTGACAGTTAAACCTTCGTAGAGTCTACAATAATGAGAATTTTGATTTCAAATTTGAACTGCATGCTCGATAGGAGTGAGAGAACATGCTATGGAATTTGCAGACACGTAGAAATAGTATTTTGGAAACGCGGTAGACGGGAAGTGAGATTATATAGAAAAAAGACACCAAAACGACAAATTATTCAAAGTTCAATTGGTTATATCGGACAAACTGAATTTCCTACACACGTTTTATGCATATTTTTGGAATCTGCGATGTCGAATTAGTCGATATACGATCTAAAACTTAACAGCCAACATAAACTCTGGATTTTGAAAATTTGGAATTCAAAATCACAATTCTCGCTATAATTGGAAGTACACGGTGACAGTTAAACCTTCGTAGAATCTACAATAATGGGAATTTTGTTCTCAAATTTGAACTGCATGCTTGATAGGAGTGACTAAACATGCTATCAAATTTGCAGACACGTAGAAGTAATATTTTGGAAACGCGGTGGACGGGAACTGAGGTTATGTGGAAAACAATTTTTTCAACAATTTTATAAAGCCTAACTTCTATAATACACGTTCCACAATTATTTTGAGCTAATTTTTGGAATCTACGAGGTCAAATTAGTCGATATACGATTCAGAACTTAACAGCCAACATAAACTCTGGATTTTGAAAATTTGAAATTCAAAATCACAAGTCTCGCTATAATTGCTAGTACACGGTGACAGTTAAACCTTCGTAGAGTTTACAATAATGGGAATTTTGATTTATTATTTGAACTTCATGCTCGATAGGAGTGACTTAACATGCTATTGAATTTGCAGGCACGTAGAAGTGATATTTTAGAAACGCGGTGGACGGGCGGTGAGATTATGTGGAAATCAATTTTTTTCAACAATTTTATAAAGTCTAACTTCTATAATACACGTTCTACAATTATTTTGAGCAAATTTTTGGAATCTACGAGGTCGAATTAGTTGATATACGATTTAAAACATAACAGCCAACATAAACTCTGGATTTTGAAAATTTGAAATTCAAAATCACAAGTCTCGCTATAATTGGAAGTACACGGTTACAGTGAAACCTTTGTAGAATCTACAATAATGAGAATTTTGATTTCAAATTTGAACTGCATGCTCGATAGGAGTGACTGAACATGCTATGACATTTGCAGACACGTAGAAATAGTATTTTGAAAACGCGGTAGACGGGAAGTGAGAGTATATAGAAAATAGACACCAAAACGACAAATTATTCAAAGTTCAATTGGTTATATCGGACAAACTGAATTTCCTACACACGTTTTATGCATATTTTTGGAATCTACGATATTGAATTAGTCGATATACGATTTGAAACTTCACAGCCAACATAAACTCTGGATTTTGAAAATTTGAAATTCAAAATCACAAGTCTGGCTATAATTGCAAGTACACGGTTACAGTGAAACCTTCGTAGAATCTACAATAATGAGAATTTTGATTTCAAATTTGAGCTGCATGCTCGATAGGAGTGAGAGAACATGCTATGAAATTTGCAGATACGTAGAAATAGTATTTTGGAAACGCGGTAGACGGGAAGTGAGATTATATAGAAAAAAGACACCAAAACGACAAATTATTCAAAGTTCAATTGGTTATATCGGACAAACTGAATTTCCTACACACGTTTTATGCATATTTTTGGAATCTACGATGTCGATTTAGTCGATATACGATCTAAAACTCAACAGCCAACATAAACTCTGGATTTTGAAAATTTGGAATTCAAAATCACAAGTCTCGCTATAATTGGAAGTACACGGTTACAGTGAAACCTTTGTAGAATCTACAATAATGAGAATTTTGATTTCAAATTTGAACTGCATGCTCGATAGGAGTGACTGAACATGCTATGACATTTGCAGACACGTAGAAATAGTATTTTGAAAACGCGGTAGACGGGAAGTGAGAGTATATAGAAAATAGACACCAAAACGACAAATTATTCAAAGTTCAATTGGTTATATCGGACAAACTGAATTTCCTACACACGTTTTATGCATATTTTTGGAATCTACGATATTGAATTAGTCGATATACGATTTGAAACTTAACAGCCAACATAAACTCTGGATTTTGAAAATTTGAAATTCAAAATCACAAGTCTGGCTATAATTGCAAGTACACGGTGACAGTTAAACCTTCGTAGAGTCTACAATGATGAGAATTTTGATTTCAAATTTGAAATGCATGCTCGATAGGAGTGACTGAATATGCTATCAAATTTGGAGACACGTAGAAGTAATATTTTCGAAACGCGGTGGACGGGCAGTGAGATTATGTGGAAACCAATTCTTTAACAATTTTATAGATTCTTACTTCTATACTACAAGTTCTGCAACAATTTTGAGCAAATTTTTAGAATCTGCATGGTCAAATTAGTAGATATACAACTTAAAAGTGAACGGGGAGCCTAAACTCTGGATTTTGAAAATTTGAAATTCAAAATCACAAGTCTGGCTATAATTGCAAGTACACGGTGACAGTTAAACCTTCGTAGAGTCTACAATGATGAGAATTTTGATTTCAAATTTGAAATGCATGCTCGATAGGAGTGACTGAATATGCTATCAAATTTGGAGACAGGAGAAGTAATATTTTCGAAACGCGGTGGACGGGCAGTGAGATTATGTGGAAACCAATTTTTTAACAATTTTATAGATTCTTACTTCTATACTACAAGTTCTACAACAATTTTGAGCAAATTTTTAGAATCTGCATGGTCAAATTAGTAGATATACAACTTGAAAGTGAACGGGGAGCCTAAACTCTGGATTTTGAAAATTTGAAATTCAAAATCACTAGTCTCGCTATAATTGCAAATACACGGTGACAGTTAAACCTTCGTAGAGTTCACAATAATGGGACTTTTGATTTACAATTTGAACTGCATGCTCGATAGGAGTGACTAAACATGCCATGATATTTGCAGACACGTAGAAATAGTATTTTGAAAACGCGGTAGACGGGAAGTGAGATTATATAGAAAATAGACACCAAAACGACAAATTATTCAAAGTTCAATTGGTTATATCGGACAAACTGAATTTCCTACACACGTTTTATGCATATTTTTGGAATCTACGATATTGAATTAGTCGATATACGATTTGAAACTTAACAGCCAACATAAACTCTGGATTTTGAAAATTTGAAATTCAAAATCACAAGTCTGGCTATAATTGCAAGTACATGGTGACAGTTAAACCTTCGTAGAGTCTACAATAATGAGAATTTTGATTTCAAATTTGAAATGCATGCTCGATAGGAGCGACTAAACATGCTATCAAATTTGCAGACACGTAGATGTAATATTTTGGAAACGCGGTGGACGGGAACTGAGGTTATGTGGAAAACAATTTTTTCAACAATTTTATAAAGCCTAACTTCTATAATACACGTTCCACAATTATTTTGAGCAAATTTTTGGAATCTACGAGGTCAAATTAGTCGATATACGATTCAGAACTTAACAGCCAACATAAACTCTGGATTTTGAAAATTTGAAATTCAAAATCACAAGTCTCGCTATAATTGCAAGTACACGGTGACAGTTTAACCTTCGTAGAGTTTACAATAATGGGAATTTTGATTTATTATTTGAACTGCATGCTCGATAGGAGTGACTTAACATGCTATTGAATTTGCAGGCACGTAGAAGTGATATTTTAGAAACGCGGTGGACGGGCGGTGAGATTATGTGGAAATCAATTTTTTTCAACAATTTTATGAAGTCTAACTTCTATAATACACGTTCTACAATTATTTTGAGCAAATTTTTGGAATCTACGAGGTCGAATTAGTTGATATACGATTTAAAACATAACAGCTAACATAAACTCTGGATTTTGAAAATTTGAAATTCAAAATCACAAGTCTCGCTATAATTGGAAGTACACGGTTACAGTGAAACCTTTGTAGAATCTACAATAATGAGAATTTTGATCTCAAATTTGAACTGCATGCTCGATAGGAGTGACTGAACATGCTATGACATTTGCAGACACGTAGAAATAGTATTTTGAAAACGCGGTAGACGGGAATTGAGATTATATAGAAAATAGACACCAAAACGACAAATTATTCAAAGTTCAATTGGTTATATCGGGCAAACTGAATATCCTACACAGGTTTTATGCAGATTTTTGGAATCTACGATATTGAATTAGTGGATATACGATTTAAAACTTAACAGCCAACATAAACTCTGGATTTTGAAAATTTGAAATTCAAAATCACAAGTCTCGCTATAATTGCAAGTACACGGTTACAGTGAAACCTTCGTAGAATCTACAATAATGAGAATTTTGATTTCAAATTTGAACTGCATGCTCGATAGGAGTGAGAGAACATGCTATGAAATTTGCAGATACGTAGAAATAGTATTTTGGAAACGCGGTAGACGGGAAGTGAGATTATATAGAAAAAAGACACCAAAACGACAAATTATTCAAAGTTCAATTGGTTATATCGGACAAACTGAATTTCCTACACACGTTTTATGCATATTTTTGGAATCTACGATGTCGATTCAGTCGATATACGATCTAAAACTTAACAGCCAACATGAACTCTGGATTTTGAAAATTTGGAATTCAAAATCACAATTCTCGCTATAATTGGAAGTACACGGTGACAGTTAAACCTTCGTAGAATCTACAATAATGGGAATTTTGTTCTCAAATTTGATCTGCATGCTTGATAGGAGTGACTAAACCTGCTATCAAATTTGCAGACACGTAGAAGTAATATTTTGGAAACGCGGTGGACGGGAACTGAGGTTATGTGGAAAACAATTTTTTCAACAATTTTATAAAGCCTAACTTCTATAATACACGTTCCACAATTATTTTGAGCAAATTTTTGGAATCTACGAGGTCAAATTAGTCGATATACGATTCAGAACTTAACAGCTAACATAAACTCTGGATTTTGAAAATTTGAAATTCAAAATCACAAGTCTCGCTATAATTGCAAGTACACGGTGACAGTTAAACCTTCGTAGAGTTTACAATAATGGGAATTTTGATTTATTATTTGAACTGCATGCTCGATAGGAGTGACTTAACATGCTATTGAATTTGCAGGCACGTAGAAGTGATATTTGAGAAACGCAGTGGACGGGCGGTGAGATTATGTGGAAATCAATTTTTTTCAACAATTTTATAAAGTCTAACTTCTATAATACACGTTCTACAATTATTTTGAGCAAATTTTTGGAATCTACGAGGTCGAATCAGTTGATATACGATTTAAAACATAACAGCCAACATAAACTCTGGATTTTGAAAATTTGAAATTCAAAATCACAAGTCTCGCTATAATTGGAAGTACACGGTTACAGTGAAACCTTTGTAGAATCTACAATAATGAGAATTTTGATTTCAAATTTGAACTGCATGCTCGATAGGAGTGACTGAACATGCTATGACATTTGCAGACACGTAGAAATAGTATTTTGAAAACTCGGTAGACGGGAAGTGAGATTATATAGGAAATAGACACCAAAACGACAAATTATTCAAAGTTCAATTGGTTATATCGGACAAACTGAATTTCCTACACACGTTTTATGCATATTTTTGGAATCTACGATAATGAATTAGTCGATATACGATTTGAAACTTAACAGCCAACATAAACTCTGGATTTTGAAAATTTGAAATTCAAAATCACAAGTCTGGCTATAATTGGAAGTACACGGTGACAGTTAAACCTTCGTAGAATCTACAATAATGAGAATTTTGATTTCAAATTTGAACTGCATGCTCGATAGGAGTGACTGAACATGCTATGACATTTGCAGACACGTAGAAATAGTATTTTGAAAACGCGGTAGACGGGAATTGAGATTATATAGAAAATAGACACCAAAACGACAAATTATTCAAAGTTCAATTGGTTATATCGGGCAAACTGAATATCCTACACAGGTTTTATGCAGATTTTTGGAATCTACGATATTGAATTAGTCGATATACGATTTAAAACTTAACAGCCAACATAAACTCTGGATTTTGAAAATTTGAAATTCAAAATCACAAGTCTCGCTATAATTGCAAGTACACGGTTACAGTGAAACCTTCGTAGAATCTACAATAATGAGAATTTTGATTTCAAATTTGAACTGCATGCTCGATAGGAGTGAGAGAACATGCTATGAAATTTGCAGATACGTAGAAATAGTATTTTGGAAACGCGGTAGACGGGAAGTGAGATTATATAGAAAAAAGACACCAAAACGACAAATTATTCAAAGGTCAATTGGTTATATCGGACAAACTGAATTTCCTACACACGTTTTATGCATATTTTTGGAATCTACGATGTCGATTTAGTCGATATACGATCTAAAACTTAACAGCCAACATAAACTCTGGATTTTGAAAATTTGGAATTCAAAATCACAATTCTCGCTATAATTGGAAGTACACGGTGACAGTTAAACCTTCGTAGAATCTACAATAATGGGAATTTTGTTCTCAAATTTGAACTGCATGCTTGATAGGAGTGACTAAACCTGCTATCAAATTTGCAGACACGTAGAAGTAATATTTTGGAAACGCGGTGGACGGGAACTGAGGTTATGTGGAAAACAATTTTTTCAACAATTTTATAAAGCCTAACTTCTATAATACACGTTCCACAATTATTTTGAGCAAATTTTTGGAATCTACGAGGTCAAATTAGTCGATATACGATTCAGAACTTAACAGCTAACATAAACTCTGGATTTTGAAAATTTGAAATTCAAAATCACAAGTCTCGCTATAATTGCAAGTACACGGTGACAGTTAAACCTTCGTAGAGTTTACAATAATGGGAATTTTGATTTATTATTTGAACTGCATGCTCGATAGGAGTGACTTAACATGCTATTGAATTTGCAGGCACGTAGAAGTGATATTTTAGAAACGCGGTGGACGGGCGGTGAGATTATGTGGAAATCAATTTTTTTCAACAATTTTATAAAGTCTAACTTCTATAATACACGTTCTACAATTATTTTGAGCAAATTTTTGGAATCTACGAGGTCGAATTAGTTGATATACGATTTAAAACATAACAGCCAACATAAACTCTGGATTTTGAAAATTTGAAATTCAAAATCACAAGTCTCGCTATAATTGGAAGTACACGGTTACAGTGAAACCTTTGTAGAATCTACAATAATGAGAATTTTGATTTCAAATTTGAACTGCATGCTCGATAGGAGTGACTGAACATGCTATGACATTTGCAGACACGTAGAAATAGTATTTTGAAAACTCGGTAGACGGGAAGTGAGATTATATAGGAAATAGACACCAAAACGACAAATTATTCAAAGTTCAATTGGTTATATCGGACAAACTGAATTTCCTACACACGTTTTATGCATATTTTTGGAATCTACGATATTGAATTAGTCGATATACGATTTGAAACTTAACAGCCAACATAAACTCTGGATTTTGAAAATTTGAAATTCAAAATCACAAGTCTGGCTATAATTGCAAGTACACGGTGACAGTTAAATCTTCGTAGAGTCTACAATGATGAGAATTTTGATTTCAAATTTGAAATGCATGCTCGATAGGAGTGACTGAATATGCTATCAAATTTGGAGACACGTAGAAGTAATATTTTCGAAACGCGGTGGACGGGCAGTGAGATTATGTGGAAACCAATTTTTTAACAATTTTATAGATTCTTACTTCTATACTACAAGTTCTACAACAATTTTGAGCAAATTTTTAGAATCTGCATGGTCAAATTAGTAGATATACAACTTAAAAGTGAACGGGGAGCCCAAACTCTGGATTTTGAAAATTTGAAATTCAAAATCACTAGTCTCGCTATAATTGCAAATACACGGTGACAGTTAAACCTTCGTAGAGTTCACAATAATGGAACTTTTGATTTACAATTTGAACTGCATGCTCGATAGGAGTGACTTAACATGCCATGATATTTGCAGACACGTAGCAATAGTATTTTGAAAACGCGGTAGACGGGAAGTGAGATTATATAGAAAATAGACACCAAAACGACAAATTATTCAAAGTTCAATTGGTTATATCGGACAAACTGAATTTCCTACACACGTTTTATGCATATTTTTGGAATCTACGATATTGAATTAGTCGATATACGATTTGAAACTTAACAGCCAACATAAACTCTGGATTTTGAAAATTTGAAATTCAAAATCACAAGTCTGGCTATAATTGCAAGTACATGGTGACAGTTAAACCTTCGTAGAGTCTACAATAATGAGAATTTTGATTTCAAATTTGAATTGCATGCTCGATAGGAGCGACTTAATTTGCTATCAAATTTGCAGACACGTAGAAGTGATATTTTAGAAACGCGGTGGACGGGCGGTGAGAATATGTGGAAATCAATTTTTTTCAACAATTTTATG
Source organism: Galeruca laticollis (assembly GCA_963921935.1). Lineage (NCBI taxonomy): Eukaryota > Metazoa > Arthropoda > Insecta > Coleoptera > Chrysomelidae > Galeruca > Galeruca laticollis. Next base: position 256,626,023 of record OY998175.1, on the reverse strand, counting down.
AAGTCTAACTTCTATAATACACGTTCTACAATTATTATGAGCAAATTTTTGGAATCTACGATGTCGAATTAGTCGATATACGATTCAAAACTTAACAGCCAACATAAACTCTGGATTTTGAAAATTTGAAATTCAAAATCACAAGTCTCGCTATAATTGCAAGTACACGGTTACAGTGAAACCTTCGTAGAATCTACAATAATGAGAATTTTGATTTCAAATTTGAACTGCATGCTCGATAGGAGTGAGAGAACATGCTATGAAATTTGCAGACACGTAGAAATAGTATTTTGAAAACGCGGTAGACGGGAATTGAGATTATATAGAAAATAGACACCAAAACGACAAATTATTCAAAGTTCAATTGGTTATATCGGACAAACTGAATATCCTACACAGGTTTTATGCATATTTTTGGAATCTACGATGTCGATTCAGTCGATATACGATCTAAAACTTAACAGCCAACATGAACTCTGGATTTTGAAAATTTGGAATTCAAAATCACAATTCTCGCTATAATTGGAAGTACACGGTGACAGTTAAACCTTCGTAGAATCTACAATAATGGGAATTTTGTTCTCAAATTTGATCTGCATGCTTGATAGGAGTGACTAAACCTGCTATCAAATTTGCAGACACGTAGAAGTAATATTTTGGAAACGCGGTGGACGGGAACTGAGGTTATGTGGAAAACAATTTTTTCAACAATTTTATAAAGCCTAACTTCTATAATACACGTTCCACAATTATTTTGAGCAAATTTTTGGAATCTACGAGGTCAAATTAGTCGATATACGATTCAGAACTTAACAGCTAACATAAACTCTGGATTTTGAAAATTTGAAATTCAAAATCACAAGTCTCGCTATAATTGCAAGTACACGGTGACAGTTAAACCTTCGTAGAGTTTACAATAATGGGAATTTTGATTTATTATTTGAACTGCATGCTCGATAGGAGTGACTTAACATGCTATTGAATTTGCAGGCACGTAGAAGTGATATTTGAGAAACGCAGTGGACGGGCGGTGAGATTATGTGGAAATCAATTTTTTTCAACAATTTTATAAAGTCTAACTTCTATAATACACGTTCTACAATTATTTTGAGCAAATTTTTGGAATCTACGAGGTCGAATCAGTTGATATACGATTTAAAACATAACAGCCAACATAAACTCTGGATTTTGAAAATTTGAAATTCAAAATCACAAGTCTCGCTATAATTGGAAGTACACGGTTACAGTGAAACCTTTGTAGAATCTACAATAATGAGAATTTTGATTTCAAATTTGAACTGCATGCTCGATAGGAGTGACTGAACATGCTATGACATTTGCAGACACGTAGAAATAGTATTTTGAAAACTCGGTAGACGGGAAGTGAGATTATATAGGAAATAGACACCAAAACGACAAATTATTCAAAGTTCAATTGGTTATATCGGACAAACTGAATTTCCTACACACGTTTTATGCATATTTTTGGAATCTACGATAATGAATTAGTCGATATACGATTTGAAACTTAACAGCCAACATAAACTCTGGATTTTGAAAATTTGAAATTCAAAATCACAAGTCTGGCTATAATTGGAAGTACACGGTGACAGTTAAACCTTCGTAGAATCTACAATAATGAGAATTTTGATTTCAAATTTGAACTGCATGCTCGATAGGAGTGACTGAACATGCTATGACATTTGCAGACACGTAGAAATAGTATTTTGAAAACGCGGTAGACGGGAATTGAGATTATATAGAAAATAGACACCAAAACGACAAATTATTCAAAGTTCAATTGGTTATATCGGGCAAACTGAATATCCTACACAGGTTTTATGCAGATTTTTGGAATCTACGATATTGAATTAGTCGATATACGATTTAAAACTTAACAGCCAACATAAACTCTGGATTTTGAAAATTTGAAATTCAAAATCACAAGTCTCGCTATAATTGCAAGTACACGGTTACAGTGAAACCTTCGTAGAATCTACAATAATGAGAATTTTGATTTCAAATTTGAACTGCATGCTCGATAGGAGTGAGAGAACATGCTATGAAATTTGCAGATACGTAGAAATAGTATTTTGGAAACGCGGTAGACGGGAAGTGAGATTATATAGAAAAAAGACACCAAAACGACAAATTATTCAAAGGTCAATTGGTTATATCGGACAAACTGAATTTCCTACACACGTTTTATGCATATTTTTGGAATCTACGATGTCGATTTAGTCGATATACGATCTAAAACTTAACAGCCAACATAAACTCTGGATTTTGAAAATTTGGAATTCAAAATCACAATTCTCGCTATAATTGGAAGTACACGGTGACAGTTAAACCTTCGTAGAATCTACAATAATGGGAATTTTGTTCTCAAATTTGAACTGCATGCTTGATAGGAGTGACTAAACCTGCTATCAAATTTGCAGACACGTAGAAGTAATATTTTGGAAACGCGGTGGACGGGAACTGAGGTTATGTGGAAAACAATTTTTTCAACAATTTTATAAAGCCTAACTTCTATAATACACGTTCCACAATTATTTTGAGCAAATTTTTGGAATCTACGAGGTCAAATTAGTCGATATACGATTCAGAACTTAACAGCTAACATAAACTCTGGATTTTGAAAATTTGAAATTCAAAATCACAAGTCTCGCTATAATTGCAAGTACACGGTGACAGTTAAACCTTCGTAGAGTTTACAATAATGGGAATTTTGATTTATTATTTGAACTGCATGCTCGATAGGAGTGACTTAACATGCTATTGAATTTGCAGGCACGTAGAAGTGATATTTTAGAAACGCGGTGGACGGGCGGTGAGATTATGTGGAAATCAATTTTTTTCAACAATTTTATAAAGTCTAACTTCTATAATACACGTTCTACAATTATTTTGAGCAAATTTTTGGAATCTACGAGGTCGAATTAGTTGATATACGATTTAAAACATAACAGCCAACATAAACTCTGGATTTTGAAAATTTGAAATTCAAAATCACAAGTCTCGCTATAATTGGAAGTACACGGTTACAGTGAAACCTTTGTAGAATCTACAATAATGAGAATTTTGATTTCAAATTTGAACTGCATGCTCGATAGGAGTGACTGAACATGCTATGACATTTGCAGACACGTAGAAATAGTATTTTGAAAACTCGGTAGACGGGAAGTGAGATTATATAGGAAATAGACACCAAAACGACAAATTATTCAAAGTTCAATTGGTTATATCGGACAAACTGAATTTCCTACACACGTTTTATGCATATTTTTGGAATCTACGATATTGAATTAGTCGATATACGATTTGAAACTTAACAGCCAACATAAACTCTGGATTTTGAAAATTTGAAATTCAAAATCACAAGTCTGGCTATAATTGCAAGTACACGGTGACAGTTAAATCTTCGTAGAGTCTACAATGATGAGAATTTTGATTTCAAATTTGAAATGCATGCTCGATAGGAGTGACTGAATATGCTATCAAATTTGGAGACACGTAGAAGTAATATTTTCGAAACGCGGTGGACGGGCAGTGAGATTATGTGGAAACCAATTTTTTAACAATTTTATAGATTCTTACTTCTATACTACAAGTTCTACAACAATTTTGAGCAAATTTTTAGAATCTGCATGGTCAAATTAGTAGATATACAACTTAAAAGTGAACGGGGAGCCCAAACTCTGGATTTTGAAAATTTGAAATTCAAAATCACTAGTCTCGCTATAATTGCAAATACACGGTGACAGTTAAACCTTCGTAGAGTTCACAATAATGGAACTTTTGATTTACAATTTGAACTGCATGCTCGATAGGAGTGACTTAACATGCCATGATATTTGCAGACACGTAGCAATAGTATTTTGAAAACGCGGTAGACGGGAAGTGAGATTATATAGAAAATAGACACCAAAACGACAAATTATTCAAAGTTCAATTGGTTATATCGGACAAACTGAATTTCCTACACACGTTTTATGCATATTTTTGGAATCTACGATATTGAATTAGTCGATATACGATTTGAAACTTAACAGCCAACATAAACTCTGGATTTTGAAAATTTGAAATTCAAAATCACAAGTCTGGCTATAATTGCAAGTACATGGTGACAGTTAAACCTTCGTAGAGTCTACAATAATGAGAATTTTGATTTCAAATTTGAATTGCATGCTCGATAGGAGCGACTTAATTTGCTATCAAATTTGCAGACACGTAGAAGTGATATTTTAGAAACGCGGTGGACGGGCGGTGAGAATATGTGGAAATCAATTTTTTTCAACAATTTTATGAAGTCTAACTTCTATAATACACGTTCTACAATTATTATGAGCAAATTTTTGGAATCTACGATGTCGAATTAGTCGATATACGATTCAAAACTTAACAGCCAACATAAACTCTGGATTTTGAAAATTTGAAATTCAAAATCACAAGTCTCGCTATAATTGCAAGTACACGGTTACAGTGAAACCTTCGTAGAATCTACAATAATGAGAATTTTGATTTCAAATTTGAACTGCATGCTCGATAGGAGTGAGAGAACATGCTATGAAATTTGCAGACACGTAGAAATAGTATTTTGAAAACGCGGTAGACGGGAATTGAGATTATATAGAAAATAGACACCAAAACGACAAATTATTCAAAGTTCAATTGGTTATATCGGACAAACTGAATATCCTACACAGGTTTTATGCAGATTTCTGGAATTCACGATATTGAATTAGTCGATATACGATTTAAAACTTAACAGCCAACATAAACTCTGGATTTTGAAAATTTGAAATTCAAAATCACAAGTCTCGCTATAATTGGAAGTACATGGTGACAGTTAAACCTTCGTAGAGTCTACAATAATGAGAATTTTGATTTCAAATTTGAACTGCATGCTCGATAGGAGCGACTAAATTTGCTATCAAATTTGCAGACACGTAGAAGTAATATTTTGGAAACGCGGTGGACGGTAACTGAGGTTATGTGGAAAACAATTTTTTCAACAATTTTATAAAGCCTTACTTCTATAATACACGTTCCACAATTATTTTGAGCAAATTTTTGGAATCTACGAGGTCAAATTAGTCGATATACGATTCAGAACTTAACAGCCAACATAAACTCTGGATTTTGAAAATTTGAAATTCAAAATCACAAGTCTCGCTATAATTGCAAGTACATGGTGACAGTTAAGCCTTCGTAGAGTTTACAATAATGGGAATTTTGATTTATTATTTGAACTGCATGCTCGATAGGAGTGACTTAACATGCTATTGAATTTGCAGGCACGTAGAAGTGATATTTTAGAAACGCGGTGGACGGGCGGTGAGATTATGTGGAAATCAATTTTTTTCAACAATTTTATAAAGTCTAACTTCTATAATACACGTTCTACAATTATTTTAAGCAAATTTTTGGAATCTACGAGGTCGAATTAGTTGATATACGATTTAAAACATAACAGCCAACATAAACTCTGGATTTTGAAAATTTGAAATACAAAATCACAAGTCTCGCTATAATTGGAAGTACACGGTTACAGTGAAACCTTTGTAGAATCTACGATAATGAGAATTTTGATTTCAAATTTGAACTGCATGCTCGATAGGAGTGACTGAACATGCTATGACATTTGCAGACACGTAGAAATAGTATTTTGAAAACGCGGTAGACGGGAAGTGAGATTATATAGAAAAAAGACACCAAAACGACAAATTATTCAAAGTTCAATTGGTTATATCGGACAAACTGAATTTCCTACACACGTTTTATGCATATTTTTGGAATCTACGATGTGGAATTAGTCGATATACGATCTAAAACTTAACAGCCAACATAAACTCTGGATTTTGAAAATTTGGAATTCAAAATCACAATTCTCGCTATAATTGGAAGTACACGGTGACAGTGAAACCTTTGTAGAATCTACGATAATGAGAATTCTGATTTCAAATTTGAACTGCATGCTCGATAGGAGTGACTGAACATGCTATGACATTTGCAGACACGTAGAAATAGTATTTTGAGAACGCGGTAGACGGGAAGTGAGATTATATAGAAAAAAGACACCAAAACGACAAATTATTCAAAGTTCAATTGGTTATATCGGACAAACTGAATTTCCTACACACGTTTTATGCATATTTTTGGAATCTACGATGTCGAATTAGTCGATATACGATCTAAAACTTAACAGCTAACATAAACTCTGGATTTTGAAAATTTGGAATTCAAAATCACAAGTCTCGCTATAATTGGAAGTACATGGTGACAGTTAAACCTTCGTAGAGTCTACAATAATGAGAATTTTGATTTCAAATTTGAACTGCATGCTCGATAGGAGCGACTAAATTTGCTATCAAATTTGCAGACACGTAGAAGTAATATTTTGGAAACGCGGTGGACGGGAACTGAGGTTATGTGGAAAACAATTTTTTCAACAATTTTATAAAGCCTTACTTCTATAATACACGTTCCACAATTATTTTGAGCAAATTTTTGGAATCTACGAGGTCAAATTAGTCGATATACGATTCAGAACTTAACAGCCAACATAAACTCTGGATTTTGAAAATTTGAAATTCAAAATCACAAGTCTCGCTATAATTGCAAGTACATGGTGACAGTTAAGCCTTCGTAGAGTTTACAATAATGGGAATTTTGATTTATTATTTGAACTGCATGCTCGATAGGAGTGACTTAACATGCTATTGAATTTGCAGGCACGTAGAAGTGATATTTTAGAAACGCGGTGGACGGGCGGTGAGATTATGTGGAAATCAATTTTTTTCAACAATTTTATAAAGTCTAACTTCTATAATATACGTTCTACAATTATTTTAAGCAAATTTTTGGAATCTACGAGGTCGAATTAGTTGATATACGATTTAAAACATAACAGCCAACATAAACTCTGGATTTTGAAAATTTGAAATTCAAAATCACAAGTCTCGCTATAATTGGAAGTACACGGTTACAGTGAAACCTTTGTAGAATCTACGATAATGAGAATTTTGATTTCAAATTTGAACTGCATGCTCGATAGGAGTGACTGAACATGCTATGACATTTGCAGACACGTAGAAATAGTATTTTGAAAACGCGGTAGACGGGAATTGAGATTATATAGAAAATAGACACCAAAACGACAAATTATTCAAAGTTCAATTGGTTATATCGGACGAACTGAATATCCTACACAGGTTTTATGGAGATTTCTGGAATCTACGATATTGAATTAGTCGATATACGATTTAAAACTCAACAGCCAACATAAACTCTGGATTTTGAAAATTTGAAATTCAAAATCACAAGTCTCGCTATAATTGGAAGTACATGGTGACAGTTAAACCTTCGTAGAGTCTACAATAATGAGAATTTTGATTTCAAATTTGAACTGCATGCTCGATAGGAGTGAGAGAACATGCTATGAAATTTGCAGACACGTAGAAATAGTATTTTGGAAACGCGGTAGACGGGAAGTGAGATTATATAGAAAAAAGACACCAAAACGACAAATTATTCAAAGTTCAATTGGTTATATCGGACAAACTGAATTTCCTACACACGTTTTATGCATATTTTTGGAATCTACGATATTGAATTAGTCGATATACGATTTGAAACTTAACAGCCAACATAAACTCTGGATTTTGAAAATTTGAAATTCAAAATCACAAGTCTGGCTATAATTGCAAGTACATGGTGACAGTTAAACCTTCGTAGAGTCTACAATAATGAGAATTTTGATTTCAAATTTGAATTGCATGCTCGATAGGAGCGACTAAATTTGCTATCAAATTTGCAGACACGTAGAAGTGATATTTTAGAAACGCGGTGGACGGGCGGTGAGATTATGTGGAAATCAATTTTTTTCAACAATTTTATGAAGTCTAACTTCTATAATACACGTTCTACAATTATTATGAGCAAATTTTTGGAATCTACGATGTCGAATTAGTCGATATACGATTCAAAACTTAACAGCCAACATAAACTCTGGATTTTGAAAATTTGAAATTCAAAATCACAAGTCTCGCTATAATTGCAAGTACACGGTTACAGTGAAACCTTCGTAGAATCTACAATAATGAGAATTTTGATTTCAAATTTGAACTGCATGCTCGATAGGAGTGAGAGAACATGCTATGAAATTTGCAGACACGTAGAAATAGTATTTTGAAAACGCGGTAGACGGGAATTGAGATTATATAGAAAATAGACACCAAAACGACAAATTATTCAAAGTTCAATTGGTTATATCGGACAAACTGAATATCCTACACAGGTTTTATGCAGATTTCTGGAATTCACGATATTGAATTAGTCGATATACGATTTAAAACTTAACAGCCAACATAAACTCTGGATTTTGAAAATTTGAAATTCAAAATCACAAGTCTCGCTATAATTGGAAGTACATGGTGACAGTTAAACCTTCGTAGAGTCTACAATAATGAGAATTTTGATTTCAAATTTGAATTGCATGCTCGATAGGAGCGACTAAATTTGCTATCAAATTTGCAGACACGTAGAAGTAATATTTTGGAAACGCGGTGGACGGGAACTGAGGTTATGTGGAAAACAATTTTTTCAACAATTTTATAAAGCCTTACTTCTATAATACACGTTCCACAATTATTTTGAGCAAATTTTTGGAATCTACGAGGTCAAATTAGTCGATATACGATTCAGAACTTAACAGCCAACATAAACTCTGGATTTTGAAAATTTGAAATTCAAAATCACAAGTCTCGCTATAATTGCAAGTACATGGTGACAGTTAAGCCTTCGTAGAGTTTACAATAATGGGAATTTTGATTTATTATTTGAACTGCATGCTCGATAGGAGTGACTTAACATGCTATTGAATTTGCAGGCACGTAGAAGTGATATTTTAGAAACGCGGTGGACGGGCGGTGAGATTATGTGGAAATCAATTTTTTTCAACAATTTTATAAAGTCTAACTTCTATAATACACGTTCTACAATTATTTTAAGCAAATTTTTGGAATCTACGAGGTCGAATTAGTTGATATACGATTTAAAACATAACAGCCAACATAAACTCTGGATTTTGAAAATTTGAAATACAAAATCACAAGTCTCGCTATAATTGGAAGTACACGGTTACAGTGAAACCTTTGTAGAATCTACGATAATGAGAATTTTGATTTCAAATTTGAACTGCATGCTCGATAGGAGTGACTGAACATGCTATGACATTTGCAGGCACGTAGAAATAGTATTTTGAAAACGCGGTAGACGGGAAGTGAGATTATATAGAAAAAAGACACCAAAACGACAAATTATTCAAAGTTCAATTGGTTATATCGGACAAACTGAATTTCCTACACACGTTTTATGCATATTTTTGGAATCTACGATATTGAATTAGTCGATATACGATTTGAAACTTAACAGCCAACATAAACTCTGGATTTTGAAAATTTGAAATTCAAAATCACAAGTCTGGCTATAATTGCAAGTACATGGTGACAGTTAAACCTTCGTAGAGTCTACAATAATGAGAATTTTGATTTCAAATTTGAATTGCATGCTCGATAGGAGCGACTAAATTTGCTATCAAATTTGCAGACACGTAGAAGTGATATTTTAGAAACGCGGTGGACGGGCGGTGAGATTATGTGGAAATCAATTTTTTTCAACAATTTTATGAAGTCTAACTTCTATAATACACGTTCTACAATTATTATGAGCAAATTTTTGGAATCTACGATGTCGAATTAGTCGATATACGATTCAAAACTTAACAGCCAACATAAACTCTGGATTTTGAAAATTTGAAATTCAAAATCACAAGTCTCGCTATAATTGCAAGTACACGGTTACAGTGAAACCTTCGTAGAATCTACAATAATGAGAATTTTGATTTCAAATTTGAACTGCATGCTCGATAGGAGTGAGAGAACATGCTATGAAATTTGCAGACACGTAGAAATAGTATTTTGAAAACGCGGTAGACGGGAATTGAGATTATATAGAAAATAGACACCAAAACGACAAATTATTCAAAGTTCAATTGGTTATATCGGACAAACTGAATATCCTACACAGGTTTTATGCAGATTTCTGGAATTCACAATATTGAATTAGTCGATATACGATTTAAAACTTAACAGCCAACATAAACTCTGGATTTTGAAAATTTGAAATTCAAAATCACAAGTCTCGCTATAATTGGAAGTACACGGTTACAGTGAAACCTTTGTAGAATCTACGATAATGAGAATTTTGATTTCAAATTTGAACTGCATGCTCGATAGGAGTGACTGAACATGCTATGACATTTGCAGACACGTAGAAATAGTATTTTGAAAACGCGGTAGACGGGAAGTGAGATTATATAGAAAAAAGACACCAAAACGACAAATTATTCAAAGTTCAATTGGTTATATCGGACAAACTGAATTTCCTACACACGTTTTATGCATATTTTTGGAATCTACGATGTCGAATTAGTCGATATACGATCTAAAACTTAACAGCCAACATAAACTCTGGATTTTGAAAATTTGGAATTCAAAATCACAATTCTCGCTATAATTGGAAGTACACGGTGACAGTGAAACCTTTGTAGAATCTACGATAATGAGAATTTTGATTTCAAATTTGAACTGCATGCTCGATAGGAGTGACTGAACATGCTATGACATTTGCAGACACGTAGAAATAGTATTTTGAAAACGCGGTAGACGGGAAGTGAGATTATATAGAAAAAAGACACCAAAACGACAAATTATTCAAAGTTCAATTGGTTATATCGGACAAACTGAATTTCCTACACACGTTTTATGCATATTTTTGGAATCTACGATGTCGAATTAGTCGATATACGATCTAAAACTTAACAGCCAACATAAACTCTGGATTTTGAAAATTTGGAATTCAAAATCACAAGTCTCGCTATAATTGGAAGTACATGGTGACAGTTAAACCTTCGTAGAGTCTACAATAATGAGAATTTTGATTTCAAATTTGAACTGCATGCTCGATAGGAGCGACTAAATTTGCTATCAAATTTGCAGACACGTAGAAGTAATATTTTGGAAACGCGGTGGACGGGAACTGAGGTTATGTGGAAAACAATTTTTTCAACAATTTTATAAAGCCTTACTTCTATAATACACGTTCCACAATTATTTTGAGCAAATTTTTGGAATCTACGAGGTCAAATTAGTCGATATACGATTCAGAACTTAACAGCCAACATAAACTCTGGATTTTGAAAATTTGAAATTCAAAATCACAAGTCTCGCTATAATTGCAAGTACATGGTGACAGTTAAGCCTTCGTAGAGTTTACAATAATGGGAATTTTGATTTATTATTTGAACTGCATGCTCGATAGGAGTGACTTAACATGCTATTGAATTTGCAGGCACGTAGAAGTGATATTTTAGAAACGCGGTGGACGGGCGGTGAGATTATGTGGAAATCAATTTTTTTCAACAATTTTATAAAGTCTAACTTCTATAATACACGTTCTACAATTATTTTAAGCAAATTTTTGGAATCTACGAGGTCGAATTAGTTGATATACGATTTAAAACATAACAGCCAACATAAACTCTGGATTTTGAAAATTTGAAATTCAAAATCACAAGTCTCGCTATAATTGGAAGTACACGGTTACAGTGAAACCTTTGTAGAATCTACGATAATGAGAATTTTGATTTCAAATTTGAACTGCATGCTCGATAGGAGTGACTGAACATGCTATGACATTTGCAGACACGTAGAAATAGTATTTTGAAAACGCGGTAGACGGGAATTGAGATTATATAGAAAATAGACACCAAAACGACAAATTATTCAAAGTTCAATTGGTTATATCGGACGAACTGAATATCCTACACAGGTTTTATGGAGATTTCTGGAATCTACGATATTGAATTAGTCGATATACGATTTAAAACTCAACAGCCAACATAAACTCTGGATTTTGAAAATTTGAAATTCAAAATCACAAGTCTCGCTATAATTGGAAGTACATGGTGACAGTTAAACCTTCGTAGAGTCTACAATAATGAGAATTTTGATTTCAAATTTGAACTGCATGCTCGATAGGAGTGAGAGAACATGCTATGAAATTTGCAGACACGTAGAAATAGTATTTTGGAAACGCGGTAGACGGGAAGTGAGATTATATAGAAAAAAGACACCAAAACGACAAATTATTCAAAGTTCAATTGGTTATATCGGACAAACTGAATTTCCTACACACGTTTTATGCATATTTTTGGAATCTACGATGTCGAATTAGTCGATATACGATCTAAAACTTAACAGCCAACATAAACTCTGGATTTTGAAAATTTGGAATTCAAAATCACAATTCTCGCTATAATTGGAAGTACACGGTGACAGTTAAACCTTCGTAGAGTCTACAATAATGGGAATTTTGTTCTCAAATTTGGACTGCATGCTTGATAGGAGTGACTAAACATGCTATCAAATTTGCAGACACGTAGAAGTAATATTTTGGAAACGCGGTGGACGGGAACTGAGGTTATGTGGAAAACAATTTTTTCAACAATTTTATAAAGCCTAACTTCTATAATACACGTTCCACAATTATTTTGAGCAAATTTTTGGAATCTACGAGGTCAAATTAGTCGATATACGATTCAGAACTTAACAGCCAACGTAAACTCTGGATTTTGAAAATTTGAAATTCAAAATCACAAGTCTCGCTATAATTGCAAGTACACGGTGACAGTTAAACCTTCGTAGAGTTTACAATAATGGGAATTTTGATTTATTATTTGAACTGCATGCTCGATAGGAGTGACTTAACATGCTATTGAATTTGCAGGCACGTAGAAGTGATATTTTAGAAACGCGGTGGACGGGCGGTGAGATTATGTGGAAATCAATTTTTTTCAACAATTTTATAAAGTCTAACTTCTATAATACACGTTCTACAATTATTTTGAGCAAATTTTTGGAATCTACGAGGTCAAATTAGTTGATATACGATTTAAAACATAACAGCCAACATAAACTCTGGATTTTGAAAATTTGAAATTCAAAATCACAATTCTCGCTATAATTGGAAGTACACGGTTACAGTGAAACCTTTGTAGAATCTACAATAATGAGAATTTTGATTTCAAATTTGAACTGCATGCTCGATAGGAGTGACTGAACATGCTATGACATTTGCAGACACGTAGAAATAGTATTTTGAAAACGCGGTAGACGGGAATTGAGATTATATAGAAAATAGACACCAAAACGACAAATTATTCAAAGTTCAATTGGTTATATCGGACAAACTGAATATCCTACACAGGTTTTATGCAGATTTCTGGAATCTACGATATTGAATTAGTCGATATACGATTTAAAACTTAACAGCCAACATAAACTCTGGATTTTGAAAATTTGAAATTCAAAATCACAAGTCTCGCTATAATTGGAAGTACATGGTGACAGTTAAACCTTCGTAGAGTCTACAATAATGAGAATTTTAATTTCAAATTTGAACTGCATGCTCGATAGGAGCGACTAAATTTGCTATCAAATTTGCAGACACGTAGAAGTGATATTTTAGAAACGCGGTGGACGGGCGGTGAGATTATGTGGAAATCAATTTTTTTCAACAATTTTATGAAGTCTAACTTCTATAATACACGTTCTACAATTATTATGAGCCAATTTTTGGAATCTACGATGTCGAGTTAGTCGATATACGATTTAAAACTTAACAGCCAACATAAACTCTGGATTTTGAAAATTTGAAATTCAAAATCACAAGTCTCGCTAAAATTGCAAGTACACGGTTACAGTGAAACCTTCGTAGAATCTACAATAATGAGAATTTTGATTTCAAATTTGAACTGCATTCTCGATAGGAGTGAGAGAACATGCTATGAAATTTGCAGACACGTAGAAATAGTATTTTGGAAACGCGGTAGACGGGAAGTGAGATTATATAGAAAAAAGACACCAAAACGACAAATTATTCAAAGTTCAATTGGTTATATCGGACAAACTGAAATTCCTACACACGTTTTATGCATATTTTTGGAATCTACGATGTCGAATTAGTCGATATACGATCTAAAACTTAACAGCCAACGTAAACTCTGGATTTTGAAAATTTGAAATTCAAAATCACAAGTCTCGCTATAATTGCAAGTACACGGTGACAGTTAAACCTTCGTAGAGTTTACAATAATGGGAATTTTGATTTATTATTTGAACTGCATGCTCGATAGGAGTGACTTAACATGCTATTGAATTTGCAGGCACGTAGAAGTGATATTTTAGAAACGCGGTGGACGGGCGGTGAGATTATGTGGAAATCAATTTTTTTCAACAATTTTATAAAGTCTAACTTCTATAATACACGTTCTACAATTATTTTGAGCAAATTTTTGGAATCTACGAGGTCGAATTAGTTGATATACGATTTAAAACATAACAGCCAACATAAACTCTGGATTTTGAAAATTTGAAATTCAAAATCACAAGTCTCGCTATAATTGGAAGTACACGGTTACAGTGAAACCTTTGTAGAATCTACAATAATGAGAATTTTGATTTCAAATTTGAACTGCATGCTCGATAGGAGTGACTGAACATGCTATGACATTTGCAGACACGTAGAAATAGTATTTTGAAAACGCGGTAGACGGGAATTGAGATTATATAGAAAATAGACACCAAAACGACAAATTATTCAAAGTTCAATTGGTTATATCGGACAAACTGAATATCCTACACAGGTTTTATGCAGATTTCTGGAATCTACGATATTGAATTAGTCGATATACGATTTAAAACTTAACAGCCAACATAAACTCTGGATTTTGAAAATTTGAAATTCAAAATCACAAGTCTCGCTATAATTGGAAGTACATGGTGACAGTTAAACCTTCGTAGAGTCTACAATAATGAGAATTTTGATTTCAAATTTGAACTGCATGCTCGATAGGAGCGACTAAATTCGCTACCAAATTTGCAGACACGTAGAAGTGATATTTTAGAAACGCGGTGGACGGGCGGTGAGATTATGTGGAAATCAATTTTTTTCAACAATTTTATGAAGTCTAACTTCTATAATACACGTTCTACAATTATTATGAGCAAATTTTTGGAATTGACGATGTCGAATTAGTCGATATACGATTTAAAACTTAACAGCCAACATAAACTCTGGATTTTGAAAATTTGAAATTTAAAATCACAAGTCTCGCTATAATTGGAAGTACATGGTGACAGTTAAACCTTCGTAGAGTCTACAATGATGAGAATTTTGATTTCAAATTTGAAATGCATGCTCGATAGGAGTGACTGAATATGCTATCAAATTTGGAGACACGTAGAAGTAATATTTTCGAAACGCGGTGGACGGGCAGTGAGATTATGTGGAAACCAATTCTTTAACAATTTTATAGATTCTTACTTCTATACTCCAAGTTCTGCAACAATTTTGAGCAAATTTTTAGAATCTGCATGGTCAAATTAGTAGATATACAACTTAAAAGTGAACGGGGAGCCTAAACTCTGGATTTTGAAAATTTGAAATTCAAAATCACAAGTCTGGCTATAATTGCAAGTACACGGTGACAGTTAAACCTTCGTAGAGTCTACAATGATGAGAATTTTGATTTCAAATTTGAAATGCATGCTCGATAGGAGTGACTGAATATGCTATCAAATTTGGAGACAGGAGAAGTAATATTTTCGAAACGCGGTGGACGGGCAGTGAGATTATGTGGAAACCAATTTTTTAACAATTTTATAGATTCTTACTTCTATACTACAAGTTCTACAACAATTTTGAGCAAATTTTTAGAATCTGCATGGTCAAATTAGTAGATATACAACTTGAAAGTGAACGGGGAGCCTAAACTCTGGATTTTGAAAATTTGAAATTCAAAATCACTAGTCTCGCTATAATTGCAAATACACGGTGACAGTTAAACCTTCGTAGAGTTCACAATAATGGGACTTTTGATTTACAATTTGAACTGCATGCTCGATAGGAGTGACTAAACATGCCATGATATTTGCAGACACGTAGAAATAGTATTTTGAAAACGCGGTAGACGGGAAGTGAGATTATATAGAAAATAGACACCAAAACGACAAATTATTCAAAGTTCAATTGGTTATATCGGACAAACTGAATTTCCTACACACGTTTTATGCATATTTTTGGAATCTACGATATTGAATTAGTCGATATACGATTTGAAACTTAACAGCCAACATAAACTCTGGATTTTGAAAATTTGAAATTCAAAATCACAAGTCTGGCTATAATTGCAAGTACATGGTGACAGTTAAACCTTCGTAGAGTCTACAATAATGAGAATTTTGATTTCAAATTTGAAATGCATGCTCGATAGGAGCGACTAAACATGCTATCAAATTTGCAGACACGTAGATGTAATATTTTGGAAACGCGGTGGACGGGAACTGAGGTTATGTGGAAAACAATTTTTTCAACAATTTTATAGAGCCTAACTTCTATAATACACGTTCCACAATTATTTTGAGCAAATTTTTGGAATCTACGAGGTCAAATTAGTCGATATACGATTCAGAACTTAACAGCCAACATAAACTCTGGATTTTGAAAATTTGAAATTCAAAATCACAAGTCTCGCTATAATTGCAAGTACACGGTGACAGTTTAACCTTCGTAGAGTTTACAATAATGGGAATTTTGATTTATTATTTGAACTGCATGCTCGATAGGAGTGACTTAACATGCTATTGAATTTGCAGGCACGTAGAAGTGATATTTTAGAAACGCGGTGGACGGGCGGTGAGATTATGTGGAAATCAATTTTTTTCAACAATTTTATGAAGTCTAACTTCTATAATACACGTTCTACAATTATTTTGAGCAAATTTTTGGAATCTACGAGGTCGAATTAGTTGATATACGATTTAAAACATAACAGCTAACATAAACTCTGGATTTTGAAAATTTGAAATTCAAAATCACAAGTCTCGCTATAATTGGAAGTATACGGTTACAGTGAAACCTTTGTAGAATCTACAATAATGAGAATTTTGATCTCAAATTTGAACTGCATGCTCGATAGGAGTGACTGAACATGCTATGACATTTGCAGACACGTAGAAATAGTATTTTGAAAACGCGGTAGACGGGAATTGAGATTATATAGAAAATAGACACCAAAACGACAAATTATTCAAAGTTCAATTGGTTATATCGGGCAAACTGAATATCCTACACAGGTTTTATGCAGATTTTTGGAATCTACGATATTGAATTAGTCGATATACGATTTAAAACTTAACAGCCAACATAAACTCTGGATTTTGAAAATTTGAAATTCAAAATCACAAGTCTCGCTATAATTGCAAGTACACGGTTACAGTGAAACCTTCGTAGAATCTACAATAATGAGAATTTTGATTTCAAATTTGAACTGCATGCTCGATAGGAGTGAAAGAACATGCTATGAAATTTGCAGATACGTAGAAATAGTATTTTGGAAACGCGGTAGACGGGAAGTGAGATTATATAGAAAAAAGACACCAAAACGACAAATTATTCAAAGTTCAATTGGTTATATCGGACAAACTGAATTTCCTACACACGTTTTATGCATATTTTTGGAATCTACGATGTCGATTTAGTCGATATACGATCTAAAACTTAACAGCCAACATAAACTCTGGATTTTGAAAATTTGGAATTCAAAATCACAATTCTCGCTATAATTGGAAGTACACGGTGACAGTTAAACCTTCGTAGAATCTACAATAATGGGAATTTTGTTCTCAAATTTGAACTGCATGCTTGATAGGAGTGACTTAACCTGCTATCAAATTTGCAGACACGTAGAAGTAATATTTTGGAAACGCGGTGGACGGGAACTGAGGTTATGTGGAAAACAATTTTTTCAACAATTTTATAAAGCCTAACTTCTATAATACACGTTCCACAATTATTTTGAGCAAATTTTTGGAATCTACGAGGTCAAATTAGTCGATATACGATTCAGAACTTAACAGCTAACATAAACTCTGGATTTTGAAAATTTGAAATTCAAAATCACAAGTCTCGCTATAATTGGAAGTACACGGTTACAGTGAAACCTTTGTAGAATCTACAATAATGAGAATTTTGATTTCAAATTTGAACTGCATGCTCGATAGGAGTGACTGAACATGCTATGACATTTGCAGACACGTAGAAATAGTATTTTGAAAACTCGGTAGACGGGAAGTGAGATTATATAGGAAATAGACACCAAAACGACAAATTATTCAAAGTTCAATTGGTTATATCGGACAAACTGAATTTCCTACACACGTTTTATGCATATTTTTGGAATCTACGATATTGAATTAGTCGATATACGATTTGAAACTTAACAGCCAACATAAACTCTGGATTTTGAAAATTTGAAATTCAAAATCACAAGTCTGGCTATAATTGCAAGTACACGGTGACAGTTAAATCTTCGTAGAGTCTACAATGATGAGAATTTTGATTTCAAATTTGAAATGCATGCTCGATAGGAGTGACTGAATATGCTATCAAATTTGGAGACACGTAGAAGTAATATTTTCGAAACGCGGTGGACGGGCAATGAGATTATGTGGAAACCAATTTTTTAACAATTTTATAGATTCTTACTTCTATACTACAAGTTCTACAACAATTTTGAGCAAATTTTTAGAATCTGCATGGTCAAATTAGTAGATATACAACTTAAAAGTGAACGGGGAGCCCAAACTCTGGATTTTGAAAATTTGAAATTCAAAATCACTAGTCTCGCTATAATTGCAAATACACGGTGACAGTTAAACCTTCGTAGAGTTCACAATAATGGAACTTTTGATTTACAATTTGAACTGCATGCTCGATAGGAGTGACTAAACATGCCATGATATTTGCAGACACGTAGAAATAGTATTTTGAAAACGCGGTAGACGGGAAGTGAGATTATATAGAAAATAGACACCAAAACGACAAATTATTCAAAGTTCAATTGGTTATATCGGACAAACTGAATTTCCTACACACGTTTTATGCATATTTTTGGAATCTACGATATTGAATTAGTCGATATACGATTTGAAACTTAACAGCCAACATAAACTCTGGATTTTGAAAATTTGAAATTCAAAATCACAAGTCTGGCTATAATTGCAAGTACATGGTGACAGTTAAACCTTCGTAGAGTCTACAATAATGAGAATTTTGATTTCAAATTTGAACTGCATGCTCGATAGGAGCGACTAAATTTGCTATCAAATTTGCAGACACGTAGAAGTGATATTTTAGAAACGCGGTGGACGGGCGGTGAGATTATGTGGAAATCAATTTTTTTCAACAATTTTATGAAGTCTAACTTCTATAATACACGTTCTACAATTATTATGAGCAAATTTTTGGAATCTACGATGTCGAATTAGTCGATATACGATTCAAAACTTAACAGCCAACATAAACTCTGGATTTTGAAAATTTGAAATTCAAAATCACAAGTCTCGCTATAATTGCAAGTACACGGTTACAGTGAAACCTTCGTAGAATCTACAATAATGAGAATTTTGATTTCAAATTTGAACTGCATGCTCGATAGGAGTGAGAGAACATGCTATGAAATTTGCAGACACGTAGAAATAGTATTTTGAAAACGCGGTAGACGGGAATTGAGATTATATAGAAAATAGACACCAAAACGACAAATTATTCAAAGTTCAATTGGTTATGTCGGACAAACTGAATATCCTACACAGGTTTTATGCAGATTTCTGGAATTCACGATATTGAATTAGTCGATATACGATTTAAAACTTAACAGCCAACATAAACTCTGGATTTTGAAAATTTGAAATTCAAAATCACAAGTCTCGCTATAATTGGAAGTACATGGTGACAGTTAAACCTTCGTAGAGTCTACAATAATGAGAATTTTGATTTCAAATTTGAACTGCATGCTCGATAGGAGCGACTAAATTTACTATTAAATTTGCAGACACGTGAAGTAATATTTTGGAAACGCGGTGGACGGGAACTGAGGTTATGTGGAAAACAATTTTTTCAACAATTTTATAAAGCCTTACTTCTATAATACACGTTCCACAATTATTTTGAGCAAATTTTTGGAATCTACGAGGTCAAATTAGTCGATATACGATTCAGAACTTAACAGCCAACATAAACTCTGGATTTTGAAAATTTGAAATTCAAAATCACAAGTCTCGCTATAATTGCAAGTACATGGTGACAGTTAAGCCTTCGTAGAGTTTACAATAATGGGAATTTTGATTTATTATTTGAACTGCATGCTCGATAGGAGTGACTTAACATGCTATTGAATTTGCAGGCACGTAGAAGTGATATTTTAGAAACGCGGTGGACGGGCGGTGAGATTATGTGGAAATCAATTTTTTTCAACAATTTTATAAAGTCTAACTTCTATAATACACGTTCTACAATTATTTTAAGCAAATTTTTGGAATCTACGAGGTCGAATTAGTTGATATACGATTTAAAACATAACAGCCAACATAAACTCTGGATTTTGAAAATTTGAAATACAAAATCACAAGTCTCGCTATAATTGGAAGTACACGGTTACAGTGAAACCTTTGTAGAATCTACGATAATGAGAATTTTGATTTCAAATTTGAACTGCATGCTCGATAGGAGTGACTGAACATGCTATGACATTTGCAGACACGTAGAAATAGTATTTTGAAAACGCGGTAGACGGGAAGTGAGATTATATAGAAAAAAGACACCAAAACGACAAATTATTCAAAGTTCAATTGGTTATATCGGACAAACTGAATTTCCTACACACGTTTTATGCATATTTTTGGAATCTACGATGTCGAATTAGTCGATATACGATCTAAAACTTAACAGCCAACATAAACTCTGGATTTTGAAAATTTGGAATTCAAAATCACAATTCTCGCTATAATTGGAAGTACACGGTGACAGTGAAACCTTTGTAGAATCTACGATAATGAGAATTTTGATTTCAAATTTGAACTGCATGCTCGATAGGAGTGACTGAACATGCTATGACATTTGCAGACACGTAGAAATAGTATTTTGAAAACGCGGTAGACGGGAAGTGAGATTATATAGAAAAAAGACACCAAAACGACAAATTATTCAAAGTTCAATTGGTTATATCGGACAAACTGAATTTCCTACACACGTTTTATGCATATTTTTGGAATCTACGATGTCGAATTAGTCGATATACGATCTAAAACTTAACAGCCAACATAAACTCTGGATTTTGAAAATTTGGAATTCAAAATCACAAGTCTCGCTATAATTGGAAGTACATGGTGACAGTTAAACCTTCGTAGAGTCTACAATAATGAGAATTTTGATTTCAAATTTGAACTGCATGCTCGATAGGAGCGACTAAATTTGCTATCAAATTTGCAGACACGTAGAAGTAATATTTTGGAAACGCGGTGGACGGGAACTGAGGTTATGTGGAAAACAATTTTTTCAACAATTTTATAAAGCCTTACTTCTATAATACACGTTCCACAATTATTTTGAGCAAATTTTTGGAATCTACGAGGTCAAATTAGTCGATATACGATTCAGAACTTAACAGCCAACATAAACTCTGGATTTTGAAAATTTGAAATTCAAAATCACAAGTCTCGCTATAATTGCAAGTACATGGTGACAGTTAAGCCTTCGTAGAGTTTACAATAATGGGAATTTTGATTTATTATTTGAACTGCATGCTCGATAGGAGTGACTTAACATGCTATTGAATTTGCAGGCACGTAGAAGTGATATTTTAGAAACGCGGTGGACGGGCGGTGAGATTATGTGGAAATCAATTTTTTTCAACAATTTTATAAAGTCTAACTTCTATAATACACGTTCTACAATTATTTTAAGCAAATTTTTGGAATCTACGAGGTCGAATTAGTTGATATACGATTTAAAACATAACAGCCAACATAAACTCTGGATTTTGAAAATTTGAAATTCAAAATCACAAGTCTCGCTATAATTGGAAGTACACGGTTACAGTGAAACCTTTGTAGAATCTACGATAATGAGAATTTTGATTTCAAATTTGAACTGCATGCTCGATAGGAGTGACTGAACATGCTATGACATTTGCAGACACGTAGAAATAGTATTTTGAAAACGCGGTAGACGGGAATTGAGATTATATAGAAAATAGACACCAAAACGACAAATTATTCAAAGTTCAATTGGTTATATCGGACGAACTGAATATCCTACACAGGTTTTATGGAGATTTCTGGAATCTACGATATTGAATTAGTCGATATACGATTTAAAACTCAACAGCCAACATAAACTCTGGATTTTGAAAATTTGAAATTCAAAATCACAAGTCTCGCTATAATTGGAAGTACATGGTGACAGTTAAACCTTCGTAGAGTCTACAATAATGAGAATTTTGATTTCAAATTTGAACTGCATGCTCGATAGGAGTGAGAGAACATGCTATGAAATTTGCAGACACGTAGAAATAGTATTTTGGAAACGCGGTAGACGGGAAGTGAGATTATATAGAAAAAAGACACCAAAACGACAAATTATTCAAAGTTCAATTGGTTATATCGGACAAACTGAATTTCCTACACACGTTTTATGCATATTTTTGGAATCTACGATGTCGAATTAGTCGATATACGATCTAAAACTTAACAGCCAACATAAACTCTGGATTTTGAAAATTTGGAATTCAAAATCACAATTCTCGCTATAATTGGAAGTACACGGTGACAGTTAAACCTTCGTAGAGTCTACAATAATGGGAATTTTGTTCTCAAATTTGAACTGCATGCTTGATAGGAGTGACTGAACATGCTATCAAATTTGCAGACACGTAGAAGTAATATTTTGGAAACGCGGTGGACGGGAACTGAGGTTATGTGGAAAACAATTTTTTCAACAATTTTATAAAGCCAAACTTCTATAATACACGTTCCACAATTATTTTGAGCAAATTTTTGGAATCTACGAGGTCAAATTAGTCGATATACGATTCAGAACTTAACAGCCAACGTAAACTCTGGATTTTGAAAATTTGAAATTCAAAATCACAAGTCTCGCTATAATTGCAAGTACACGGTGACAGTTAAACCTTCGTAGAGTTTACAATAATGGGAATTTTGATTTATTATTTGAACTGCATGCTCGATAGGAGTGACTTAACATGCTATTGAATTTGCAGGCACGTAGAAGTGATATTTTAGAAACGCGGTGGACGGGCGGTGAGATTATGTGGAAATCAATTTTTTTCAACAATTTTATAAAGTCTAACTTCTATAATACACGTTCTACAATTATTTTGAGCAAATTTTTGGAATCTACGAGGTCGAATTAGTTGATATACGATTTAAAACATAACAGCCAACATAAACTCTGGATTTTGAAAATTTGAAATTCAAAATCACAATTCTCGCTATAATTGGAAGTACACGGTTACAGTGAAACCTTCGTAGAGTTCACAATAATGGGACTTTTGATTTACAATTTGAACTGCATGCTCGATAGGAGTGACTGAACATGCTATGACATTTGCAGACACGTAGAAATAGTATTTTGAAAACGCGGTAGACGGGAATTGAGATTATATAGAAAATAGACACCAAAACGACAAATTATTCAAAGTTCAATTGGTTATATCGGACAAACTGAATATCCTACACAGGTTTTATGCAGATTTCTGGAATCTACGATATTGAATTAGTCGATATACGATTTAAAACTTAACAGCCAACATAAACTCTGGATTTTGAAAATTTGAAATTCAAAATCACAAGTCTCGCTATAATTGGAAGTACATGGTGATAGTTAAACCTTCGTAGAGTCTACAATAATGAGAATTTTAATTTCAAATTTGAACTGCATGCTCGATAGGAGCGACTAAATTTGCTATCAAATTTGCAGACACGTAGAAGTGATATTTTAGAAACGCGGTGGACGGGCGGTGAGATTATGTGGAAATCAATTTTTTTCAACAATTTTATGAAGTCTAACTTCTATAATACACGTTCTACAATTATTATGAGCCAATTTTTGGAATCTACGATGTCGAATTAGTCGATATACGATTTAAAACTTAACAGCCAACATAAACTCTGGATTTTGAAAATTTGAAATTCAAAATCACAAGTCTCGCTAAAATTGCAAGTACACGGTTACAGTGAAACCTTCGTAGAATCTACAATAATGAGAATTTTGATTTCAAATTTGAACTGCATGCTCGATAGGAGTGAGAGAACATGCTATGAAATTTGCAGACACGTAGAAATAGTATTTTGGAAACGCGGTAGACGGGAAGTGAGATTATATAGAAAAAAGACACCAAAACGACAAATTATTCAAAGTTCAATTGGTTATATCGGACAAACTGAATTTCCTACACACGTTTTATGCATATTTTTGGAATCTACGATGTCGAATTAGTCGATATACGATCTAAAACTTAACAGCCAACATAAACTCTGGATTTTGAAAATTTGGAATTCAAAATCACAATTCTCGCTATAATTGGAAGTACACGGTGACAGTTAAACCTTCGTAGAATCTACAATAATGGGAATTTTGTTCTCAAATTTGAACTGCATGCTTGATAGGAGTGACTAAACATGCTATCAAATTTGCAGACACGTAGAAGTAATATTTTGGAAACGCGGTGGACGGGAACTGAGGTTATGTGGAAAACAATTTTTTCAACAATTTTATAAAGCCTAACTTCTATAATACACGTTCCACAATTATTTTGAGCAAATTTTTGGAATCTACGAGGTCAAATTAGTCGATATACGATTCAGAACTTAACAGCCAACGTAAACTCTGGATTTTGAAAATTTGAAATTCAAAATCACAAGTCTCGCTATAATTGCAAGTACACGGTGACAGTTAAACCTTCGTAGAGTTTACAATAATGGGAATTTTGATTTATGATTTGAACTGCATGCTCGATAGGAGTGACTTAACATGCTATTGAATTTGCAGGCACGTAGAAGTGATATTTTAGAAACGCGGTGGACGGGCGGTGAGATTATGTGGAAATCAATTTTTTTCAACAATTTTATAAAGTCTAACTTCTATAATACACGTTCTACAATTATTTTGAGCAAATTTTTGGAATCTACGAGGTCGAATTAGTTGATATACGATTTAAAACATAACAGCCAACATAAACTCTGGATTTTGAAAATTTGAAATTCAAAATCACAAGTCTCGCTATAATTGGAAGTACACGGTTACAGTGAAACCTTTGTAGAATCTACAATAATGAGAATTTTGATTTCAAATTAGAACTGCATGCTCGATAGGAGTGACTGAACATGCTATGGAATTTGCAGACACGTAGAAATAGTATTTTGAAAACGCGGTAGACGGGAAGTGAGATTATATAGAAAATAGACACCAAAACGACAAATTATTCAAAGTTCAATTAGTTATATCACACATTTTATGCGGATTTTTAGAATCTCTGATATTGAATTAGTCGATATACGATTCAGAACTTAACAGCCAACATCAACTCTGGATTTTGAAAATTTGAAATTCAAAATCACAAGTCTCGCTATAATTGCAAGTACACGGTGACAGTTAAACCTTCGTAGAGTTTACAATAATGGGAATTTTGATTTATGATTTGAACTGCATGCTCGATAGGAGTGACTTAACATGCTATTGAATTTGCAGGCACGTAGAAGTGATATTTTAGAAACGCGGTGGACGGGCGGTGAGATTATGTGGAAATCAATTTTTTTCAACAATTTTATAAAGTCTAACTTCTATAATACACGTTCTACAATTATTTTGAGCAAATTTTTGGAATCTACGAGGTCGAATTAGTTGATATACGATTTAAAACATAACAGCCAACATAAACTCTGGATTTTGAAAATTTGAAATTCAAAATCACAAGTCTCGCTATAATTGGAAGTACACGGTTACAGTGAAACCTTTGTAGAATCTACAATAATGAGAATTTTGATTTCAAATTAGAACTGCATGCTCGATAGGAGTGACTGAACATGCTATGGAATTTGCAGACACGTAGAAATAGTATTTTGAAAACGCGGTAGACGGGAAGTGAGATTATATAGAAAATAGACACCAAAACGACAAATTATTCAAAGTTCAATTAGTTATATCACACATTTTATGCGGATTTTTAGAATCTCTGATATTGAATTAGTCGATATACGATTCAGAACTTAACAGCCAACATCAACTCTGGATTTTGAAAATTTAAAATTCAAAATCACAAGTCTCGCTATAATTGCAAGTACACGGTTACAGTGAAACCTTCGTAGAATCTACAATAATGAGAATTTTGATTTCAAATTTGAACTGCATGCTCGATAGGAGTGACTGAACATGCTATGAAATTTGCAGACACGCAGAAATAGTATTTTGAAAACGCGGTAGACGGGAATTGAGATTATATAGAAAATAGACACCAAAACGACAAATTATTCAAAGTTCAATTGGTTATATCGGACAAACTGAATATCCTACACAGGTTTTATGCAGATTTCTGGAATCTACGATATTGAATTAGTCGATATACGATTTAAAACTCAACAGCCAACATAAACTCTGGATTTTGAAAATTTGAAATTCAAAATCACAAGTCTCGCTATAATTGGAAGTACATGGTGACAGTTAAACCTTCGTAGAGTCTACAATAATGAGAATTTTGATTTCAAATTTGAACTGCATGCTCGATAGGAGCGACTAAATTTGCAATCAAATTTGCAGACACGTAGAAGTGATATTTTAGAAACGCGGTGGACGGG
Source organism: Galeruca laticollis (assembly GCA_963921935.1). Lineage (NCBI taxonomy): Eukaryota > Metazoa > Arthropoda > Insecta > Coleoptera > Chrysomelidae > Galeruca > Galeruca laticollis. The sequence continues at coordinate 256,599,186 of OY998175.1, read as the reverse complement.
CGGTGAGATTATGTGGAAATCAATTTTTTTCAACAATTTTATGAAGTCTAACTTCTATAATACACGTTCTACAATTATTATGAGCAAATTTTTGGAATCTACGATGTCGAATTAGTCGATATACGATTTGAAACTTAACAGCCAACATAAACTCTGGATTTTGAAAATTTGAAATTCAAAATCACAAGTCTCGCTATAATTGCAAGTACACGGTTACAGTGAAACCTTCGTAGAATCTACAATAATGAGAATTTTGATTTCAAATTTGAACTGCATGCTCGATAGGAGTGAGAGAACATGCTATGAAATTTGCAGACACGTAGAAATAGTATTTTGGGAACGCGGTAGACGGGAAGTGAGATTATATAGAAAAAAGACACCAAAACGACAAATTATTCAAAGTTCAATTGGTTATATCGGACAAACTGAATTTCCTACACACGTTTTATGCAGATTTCTGGAATCTACGATATTGAATTAGTCGATATACGATTTAAAACTTAACAGCCAACATAAACTCTGGATTTTGAAAATTTGAAATTCAAAATCACAAGTCTCGCTATAATTGGAAGTACATGGTGACAGTTAAACCTTCGTAGTGTCTACAATAATGAGAATTTTGATTTCAAATTTGAACTGCATGCTCGATAGGAGCGACTAAATTTGCTATCAAATTTGCAGACACGTAGAAGTGATATTTTAGAAACGCGGTGGACGGGCGGTGAGATTATGTGGAAATCAATTTTTTTCAACAATTTTATGAAGTCTAACTTCTATAATACACGTTCTACAATTATTATGAGCAAATTTTTGGAATCTACGATGTCGAATTAGTCGATATACGATTTAAAACTTAACAGCCAACATAAACTCTGGATTTTGAAAATTTGAAATTCAAAATCACAAGTCTCGCTATAATTGCAAGTACACGGTTACAGTGAAACCTTCGTAGAATCTACAATAATGAGAATTTTGATTTCAAATTTGAACTGCATGCTCGATAGGAGTGAGAGAACATGCTATGAAATTTGCAGACACGTAGAAATAGTATTTTGGAAACGCGGTAGACGGGAAGTGAGATTATATAGAAAAAAGACACCAAAACGACAAATTATTCAAAGTTCAATTGGTTATATCGGACAAACTGAATTTCCTACACACGTTTTATGCATATTTTTGGAATCTACGATGTCGAATTAGTCGATATACGATCTAAAACTTAACAGCCAACGTAAACTCTGGATTTTGAAAATTTGGAATTCAAAATCACAATTCTCGCTATAATTGGAAGTACACGGTGACAGTTAAACCTTCGTAGAGTCTACAATAATGGGAATTTTGTTCTCAAATTTGAACTGCATGCTTGATAGGAGTGACTAAACATGCTATCAAATTTGCAGACACGTAGAAGTAATATTTTGGAAACGCGGTGGACGGGAACTGAGGTTATGTGGAAAACAATTTTTTCAACAATTTTATAAAGCCTAACTTCTATAATACACGTTCCACAATTATTTTGAGCAAATTTTTGGAATCTACGAGGTCAAATTAGTCGATATACGATTCAGAACTTAACAGCCAACATAAACTCTGGATTTTGAAAATTTGAAATTCAAAATCACAAGTCTCGCTATAATTGCAAGTACACGGTGACAGTTAAACCTTCGTAGACTTTACAATAATGGGAATTTTGATTTATTATTTGAACTACATGCTCGATAGGAGTGACTGAACATGCTATGACATTTGCAGACACGTAGAAATAGTATTTTGAAAACGCGGTAGACGGGAATTGAGATTATATAGAAAATAGACACCAAAACGACAAATTATTCAAAGTTCAATTGGTTATATCGGACAAACTGAATATCCTACACAGGTTTTATGCAGATTTCTGGAATCTACGATATTGAATTAGTCGATATACGATTTAAAACTCAACAGCCAACATAAACTCTGGATTTTGAAAATTTGAAATTCAAAATCACAAGTCTCGCTATAATTGGAAGTACACGGTGACAGTTAAACCTTCGTAGAGTCTACAATAATGGGAATTTTTGTTCTAAAATTTGAACTGCATGCTTGATAGGAGTGACTAAACATGCTATCAAATTTGCAGACGCGTAGAAGTAATATTTTCGAAACGCGGTGGACGGGAACTGAGGTTATGTGGAAAACAATTCTTTCAACAATTTTATGAAGCCTAACTTCTATAATACACGTTCTACAATTATTTTGAGCAAATTTTTGGAATCTACGAGGTCGAATTAGTCGATATACAATTTAAAACTTAACAGCCAACATAAACTCTGGATTTTGAAAATTTTAAATTCAAAATCACAAGTCTCGCTATAATTGCAAGTACACGGTGACAGTTAAACCTTCGTAGAGTTTACAATAATGGGAATTTTGATTTTAAATTTGAACTGCATGCTCGATAGGAGTGACTTAACATGCTAATGAATTTGCAGGCACGTAGAAGTGATATTTTAGGAACGCGGTGGACGGGCGGTGAGATTATGTGGAAATCAATTTTTTTCAACAATTTTATAAAGTCTAACTTCTATAATACACGTTCTACAATTATTTTGAGCAAATTTTTGGAATCTACGAGGTCGAATTAGTTGATATACGATTTAAAACATAACAGCCAACATAAACTCTGGATTTTGAAAATTTGAAATTCAAAATCACAAGTCTCGCTATAATTGCAAGTACACGGTTACAGTGAAACCTTCGCAGAATCTACAATAATGAGAATTTTGATTTCAAATTTGAACTGTATGCTCGATAGGAGTGACTGAACATGCTATGACATTTGCAGACACGTAGAAATAGTATTTTGAAAACGCGGTAGACGGGAATTGAGATTATATAGAAAATAGACACCAAAACGACAAATTATTCAAAGTTCAATTGGTTATATCGGACAAACTGAATATCCTACACACGTTTTATGCAGATTTTTGGAATCTACGATATTGAATTAGTCGAAATACGATTCAAAACTTAACAGCCAACATAAACTCTGGATTTTGAAAATTTGAAATTCAAAATCACAAGTCTCGCTATAATTGGAAGTACACGGTGACATTTAAATGAGAATTTTGATTTCAAATTTGAACTGTATGCTCGATAGGAGTGACTGAACATGCTGTGACATTTGCAGACACGTAGAAATAGTATTCTGAAAACGCGGTAGACGGGAAGTGAGATTATATAGAAAATAGACACCAAAACGACAAATTATTCAAAGTTCAATTGGTTATATCGGACAAACTGAATATCCTACACACGTTTTATGCAGATTTCTGGAATCTACGATATTGAATTAGTCGATATACGATTCAAAACTTAACAGCCAACATAAACTCTGTATTTTGAAAATTTGAAATTCAAAATCACAAGTCTCGCTATAATTGGAAGTACACGGTGACAGTTAAACCTTCGTAGAGTCTACAATAATGAGAATTTTCATTTCAAATTTGAACTGCATGCTCGATAGGAGTGACTGAACATGCTATGGAATTTGCAGACACGTAGAAATAGTATTTTGAAAACGCGGTAGACGGGAAGTGAGATTATATAGAAAATAGACACCAAAACGACAAATTATTCAAAGTTCAATTAGTTATATCACACATTTTATGCGGATTTTTAGAATCTCTGATATTGAATTAGTCGATAAACGATTCAGAACTTAACAGCCAACATCAACTCTGGATTTTGAAAATTTAAAATTCAAAATCACAAGTCTCGCTATAATTGCAAGTACACGGTTACAGTGAAACCTTCGTAGAATCTACAATAATGAGAATTTTGATTTCAAATTTGAACTGCATGCTCGATAGGAGTGACTGAACATGCTATGAAATTTGCAGACACGCAGAAATAGTATTTTGAAAACGCGGTAGACGGGAATTGAGATTATATAGAAAATAGACACCAAAACGACAAATTATTCAAAGTTCAATTGGTTATATCGGAGAAACTGAATATCCTACACACGTTTCATGCAGATTTTTGGAATCTACGGTATTGAATTAGTCGATATACGATTCAAAACTTAACAGCCAACATAAACTCTGTATTTTGAAAATTTGAAATTCAAAATCACAAGTCTCGCTATAATTGGAAGTACACGGTGACAGTTAAACCTTCGTAGAGTCTACAATAATGGGAAGTTTGATTTCAAATTTGAACTGCATGCTCGATAGGAGTGACTAAACATGCTATCAAATTTGCAGACACGTAGAAGTAATATTTTGGAAACGCGGTGGACGGCAAATGAGGTTCTGTGGAAAACAATTTTTTCAACAATTTTATAAAGTGTAACTTCTATAATACACGTTCTACAATTATTTTGAGCAAATTTTTGGAATCTACGAGATCGAATAGTCGAAATACGATTTAAAACTTAACAGCCAACATAAACTCTGGATTTTGAAAATTTGAAATTCAAAATCACAAGTCTCGCTATAATTGGAAGTACACGGTGACAGTTAAACCTTCGTAGAGTCTACAATAATAGGAAGTTTGATTCAAAATTTGAACTGCATGCTCGATAGGAGTGACTGAACATGCTTTGAAATTTGCAGATACGTAGAAATGATATTTTGGAACGCGGGGGACGGGAAGTGAGGTTATGTGGAAAACAATTTTTTTCAACAATTTTATAAAGCCTAACTTCTATAATACACGTTCTACAATTATTTTGAGCAAATTTTTGGAATCTACGAGATCGAATTAGTCGATATACGATTTGAAACTCAACAGCCAACATAAACTCTGGATTTTGAAAATTTGAAATTCAAAATCACAAGTCTCGCTATAATTGGAAGTACACGGTGACAGTTAAACCTTCGTAGAGTCTACAATAATAGGAATTTTTATTTCAAATTTGAACTGCATGCTCGATAGGAGTGACTGAACATGCTATGGAATTTGCAGACACGTAGAAATAGTATTTTGAAAACGCGGTAGACGGGAAGTGAGATTATATAGAAAATAGACACCAAAACGACAAATTATTCAAAGTTCAATTGGTTATATCGGACAAACTGAATATCCTACACAGGTTTTATGCAGATTTTTGGAATCTACGATATTGAATTAGTCGATATACGATTTAAAACTTAACAGCCAACATAAACTCTGGATTTTGAAAATTTGAAATTCAAAATCACAAGTCTCGCTATAATTGGAAGTACACGGTGACAGTTAAACCTTCGTTGAGTCTACAATAATGGGAATTTTGTTCTCAAATTTGAACTGCATGGTTGATAGGAGTGACTAAACATGCTATCAAATTTGCAGACGCGTAGAAGTAATATTTTGGAAACGCGGTGGACGGGAACTGAGGTTATGTGGAAAACAATTTTTTCAACAATTTTATAAAGTCTAACTTCTATAATACACGTTCTACAATTATTTTGAGCAAATTTTTGGAATCTACGAGGTCGAATTAGTCGATATACGATTTGAAACTTAACAGCCAACATAAACTCTGGATTTTGAAAATTTGAAATTCAAAATCACAAGTCTCGCTATAATTGGAAGTACACGGTTACAGTGAAACCTTTGTAGAATCTACAATAATAGGAAGTTTGATTTAAAATTTGAACTGCATGCTCGATAGGAGTAACTGAACATGCTTTGAAATTTGCAGATACGTAGAAATGATATTTTGGAACGCGGGGGACGGGAAGTGAGGTTATGTGGAAAACAATTTTTTTCAACAATTTTATAAAGCCTAACTTCTATAATACACGTTCTACAATTATTTTGCGCAAATTTTTGGAATCTACGAAATCGAATTAGTCGATATACGATTTGAAACTTAACAGCCAACATAAACTCTGGATTTTGAAAATTTGAAATTCAAAATCACAAGACTCGCTATAATTGCAAGTACACGGTTACAGTGAAACCTTCGTAGAATCTACAATAATGAGAATTTTGAAGTTCAAATTAGAACCGCATGCTCGATAGGAGTGACTGAACATGCTATGACATTTGCAGACACGTAGAAATAGTATTTTGAAAACGCGGTAGACGGGAATTGAGATTATATAGAAAATAGACACCAAAACGACAAATTATTCAAAGTTCAATTGGTTATATCGGACAAACTGAATATCCTACACAGGTTTTATGCAGATTTTTGGAATCTACGATATTGAATTAGTCGATATACGATTTAAAACTTAACAGCCAACATAAACTCTGGATTTTGAAAATTTGAAATTCAAAATCACAAGTCTCGCTATAATTGGAAGTACACGGTGACAGTTAAACCTTCGTAGAGTCTACAATAATGGGAATTTTGTTCTCAAATTTAAACTGCATGCTTGATAGGAGTGACTAAACATGCTATCAAATTTGCAGACGCGTAGAAGTAATATTTTGGAAACGCGGTGGACGGGAACTGAGGTTATGTGGAAAACAATTTTTTCAACAATTTTATAAAGTCTTACTTCTATAATACACGTTCTACAATTATTTTGAGCAAATTTTTGGAATCTACGAGGTCGAATTAGTCGATATACGATTTGAAACTTAACAGCCAACATAAACTCTGAATTTTGAAAATTTGAAATTCAAAATCACAAGTCTCGCTATAATTGGAAGTACACGGTTACAGTGAAACCTTTGTAGAATCTACAGTAATGAGAATTTTGATTTCAAATTTGAACTGCATGCTCGATAGGAGTGACTGAACATGCTATGACATTTGCAGACACGTAGAAATAGTATTTTGAAAACGCGGTAGACGGGAATTGAGATTATATAGAAAATAGACACCAAAACGACAAATTATTCAAAGTTCAATTGGTTATATCGGACAAACTGAATATCCTACACAGGTTTTATGCAGATTTTTGGAATCTTCGATATTGAATTAGTCGATATACGATTTAAAACTTAACAGCCAACATAAACTCTGGATTTTGAAAATTTGAAATTCAAAATCACAAGTCTCGCTATAATTGCAAGTACACGGTGACAGTTAAACCTTCGTAGAGTTTACAATATTGGGAATTTTGATTCAAAATTTGAACTGCATGCTTGATAGGAGTGACTTAACATGCTATCAAATTTGCAGACACGTAGAAGTAATATTTTGGAAACGCGGTGGACGGGAACTGAGGTTATGTGGAAAACAATTTTTTCAACAATTTTATAAAGTCTAACTTCTATAATACACGTTCTACAATTATTTTGAGCAAATTTTTGGAATCTACGAGGTCGAATTAGTCGATATACGATTTGAAACTTAACAGCCAACATAAACTCTGAATTTTGAAAATTTGAAATTCAAAATCACAAGTCTCGCTATAATTGGAAGTACACGGTTACAGTGAAACCTTTGTAGAATCTACAGTAATGAGAATTTTGATTTCAAATTTGAACTGCATGCTCGATAGGAGTGACTGAACATGCTATGACATTTGCAGACACGTAGAAATAGTATTTTGAAAACGCGGTAGACGGGAATTGAGATTATATAGAAAATAGACACCAAAACGACAAATTATTCAAAGTTCAATTGGTTATATCGTACAAACTGAATATCCTACACAGGTTTTATGCAGATTTCTGGAATCTACGATATTGAATCAGTCGATATACGATTCAAAACTTAACAGCCAACATAAACTCTGGATTTTGAAAATTTAAAATTCAAAATCACAAGTCTCGCTATAATTGCAAGTACACGGTTACAGTGAAACCTTCGTAGAATCTACAATAATGAGAATTTTGATTTCAAATTTGAACTGCATGCTCGATAGGAGTGACTGAACATGCTATGACATTTGCAGACACGCAGAAATAGTATTTTGAAAACGCGGTAGACGGGAATTTAGATTATATAGAAAATAGACACCAAAACGACAAATTATTCAAAGTTCAATTGGTTATATCGGAGAAACTGGATATCCTACACACGTTTCATGCAGATTTTTTGGATCTACGGTATTGAATTAGTCGATATACGATTCAAAACTTAACAGCCAACATCAACTCTGGATTTTGAAAATTTAAAATTCAAAATCACAAGTCTCGCTATAATTGGAAGTACACGGTGACAGTTAAACCTTCGTAGAGTCTACAATAATACGAAGTTTGATTTCAAATTTGAACTACATGCTCGATAGGAGTAACTGAACATGCTTTGAAATTTGCAGATACGTAGAAATGATATTTCGGAACGCGGGGGACGGGAAGTGAGGTTATGTGGAAAACAATTTTTTTCAACAATTTTATAAAGCCTAACTTCTATAATACACGTTCTACAACAATTTTTGGCCGAATTTTTGGAATCTACATGGTCAATTTTATAAAGTGTAACTTCTATAATAGACGTTCTACAATTATTTTGAGCAAATTTTTGGAATCTACGAGGTCGAATTAGTCGAAATACGATTTAAAACTTAACAGCCAACATAAACTCTGGATTTTGAAAATTTGAAATTCAAAATCACAAGTCTCGCTATAATTGGAAGTACACGGTGACAGTTAAACCTTCGTAGAGTCTACAATAATAGGAATTTTGATTTCAAATTTGATCTGCATGCTTGATAGGAGTGACTAAACATGCTATCAAATTTGCAGACACGTAGAAGTAATATTTTGGAAACGCGGTGGACGGGAACTGAGGTTATGTGGAAAACAATTTTTTCAACAATTTTATAAAGTCTAACTTCTATAATACACGTTCTACAATTATTTTGAGCAAATTTTTGGAATCTACGAGGTCGAATTAGTCGATATACGATTTAAAACTTAACAGCCAACATAAACTCTGGATTTTGAAAATTTGACATTCAAAATCACAAGTCTCGCTATAATTGGAAGTACACGGTTACAGTGAAACCTTTGTAGAATCTACAATAATGAGAATTTTGATTTCAAATTTGAACTGCATGCTTGATAGGAGTGACTGAACATGCTATGACATTTGCAGACACGTAGAAATAGTATTTTGAAAACGCGGTAGACGGGAATTGAGATTATATAGAAAATAGACACCAAAACGACAAATTATTCAAAGTTCAATTGGTTATATCGGACAAACTGAATATCCTACACAGGTTTTATGCAGATTTCTGGAATCTACGATATTGAATTAGTCGATATACGATTTAAAACTTAACAGCCAACATAAACTCTGGATTTTGAAAATTTGAAATTCAAAATCACAAGTCTCGCTATAATTGGAAGTACACGGTGACAGTTAAACCTTCGTAGAGTCTACAATAATGGGAATTTTGTTCTAAAATTTGAACTGCATGCTTGATAGGAGTGACTAAACATGCTATTGAATTTGCAGGCACGTAGAAGTGATATTTTAGAAACGCGGTGGACAGGCGCTGAGATTATGTGGAAATCAATTTTTTTCAACAATTTTATAAAGTCTAACGTCTATAATACACGTTCTACAATTATTTTGAGCAAATTTTTGGAATCTACGAGGTCGAATTAGTTGATATACGATTTAAAACATAACAGCTAACATAAACTCTGGATTTTGAAAATTTGAAATTCAAAATCACAAGTCTCGCTATAATTGCAAGTACACGGTTACAGTGAAACCTTCGCAGAATCTACAATAATGAGAATTTTGATTCCAAATTTGAACTGTATGCTCGATAGGACTGACTGAATATGCTATGGCATTTGCAGACACGTAGATATAGTATTTTGAAAACGCGGTAGACGGGAAGTGAGATTATATAGAAAATAGACACCAAAACGACAAATTATTCAAAGTTCAATTGGTTATATCGGACAAACTGAATATCCTACACACGTTTTATGCAGATTTTTGGAATCTACGATATTGAATTAGTCGAAATACGATTCAAAACTTAACAGCCAACATAAACTCTGGATTTTGAAAATTTGAAATTCAAAATCACAAGTCTCGCTATAATTGGAAGTACACGGTGACAGTTAAACCTTCGTAGAGTCTACAATAATGGGAAGTTTGATTTCAAATTTGAACTGCATGCTCGATAGGAGTGACTTAACATGCTACTGAATTTGCAGACACGTAGAAGTGATATTTTAGAAACGCGGTGGACGGGCGATGAGATTATGTGGAAATCAATTTTTTTCAACAATTTTATAAAGTCTAACTTCTATAATACACGTTCTACAATTATTTTGAGCAAATTTTTGGAATCTACGAGGTCGAATTAGTCGATATACGATTTGAAACTTAACAGCCAACATAAACTCTGGCTTTTGAAAATTTTGAATTCAAAATCACAAGTCTCGCTATAATTGCAAGTACACGGTTACAGTGAAACCTTCGCAGAATCTACAATAATGAGAATTTTGATTTCACATTTGAACTGTATGCTCGATAGGACTGACTGAACATGCTATGGCATTTGCAGACACGTAGAAATAGTATTTTGAAAACGCGGTAGACGGGAAGTGAGATTATATAGAAAATAGACACCAAAACGACAAATTATTCAAAGTTCAATTGTCTATATCGGACAAACTGAATATCCTACACACATTTTATGCAGATTTTTGGAATCTACGATATTGAATTAGTCGAAATACGATTCAAAACTTAACAGCCAACATAAACTCTGGATTTTGAAAATTTTAAATTCAAAATCACAAGTCTCGCTATAAGTGGAAGTACACGGTGACAGTTAAACCTTCGTAGAGTCTACAATAATAGGAATTTTGATTTCAAATTTGATCTCCATGCTTGATAGGAGTGACTAAACATGCTATCAAATTTGCACACATGTAGAAGTAATATTTTGGAAACGCGGTGGACGGGAACTGAGGTTATGTGGAAAACAATTTTTTCAACAATTTTATAAAGTCTAACTTCTATAATACCCGTTCTACAATTATTTTGAGCAAATTTTTGGAATCTACGAGGTCGAATTAGTCGATATACGATTTGAAACTTAACAGCCAACATAAACTCTGGGTTTTGAAAATTTGAAATCCAAAATCAAATGTTTCGCTATAATTGCAAGTACACGGTTACAGTTAAACCTTCGTAGAGTCTACAATAATGAGAATTTTCATTTCAAATTTGAACAGCATGCTCGATAGGAGTGACTGAACATGCTATGGAATTTGCAGACACGTAGAAATGATATTTTGGAACGCGGTGGACGGGAACTGAGGTTATGTGGAAAACAATTTTTTCAACAATTTTATAAAGTCTAACTTCTATAATACACGTTCTACAATTATTTTGTGCAAATTTTTGGAATCTACGAGGTCGAATTAGTCGATATACGATTTAAAACTTAACAGCCAACATAAACTCTGGATTTTGAAAATTTGAAATTCAAAATAACAAGTCTCGCTATAATTGGAAGTACACGGTGACAGTTAAACCTTCGTAGAGTCTACAATAATAGGAATTTTGATTTCAAATTTGATCTGCATGCCTGATAGGAGTGACTAAACATGCTATCAAATTTGCAGACACGTAGAAGTAATATTTTGGAAACGCGGTGGACGGGAACTGAGGTTATGTGGAAAACAATTTTTTCAACAATTTTATAAAGTCTAACTTCTATAATACACGTTCTACAATTATTTTGAGCAAATTTTTGGAATCTACGAGGTCGATTTAGTCGATATACGATTTGAAACTTAACAGCCAACATAAACTCTGGATTTTGAAAATTTGAAATTCAAAATCACAAGTCTCGCTATAATTGCAAGTACACGGTGACAGTTAAACCTTCGTAGAGTTTACAATATTGGGAATTTTGATTTAAAATTTGAACTGCATGCTCGATAGGAGTAACTGAACATGCTTCGAAATTTGCAGATACGTAGAAATGATATTTTGGAACGCGGGGGACGGGAAGTGAGGTTATGTGGAAAACAATTTTTTTCAACAATTTTCAAAGCCTAACTTCTATAACAAACGTTCTACAACAATTTTGAGCGAATTTTTGGAATCTACATGGTCAAATTAGTAGACATACAACTGAAAAGAGAACGGGGAGCCTAAACTCTGGGTTTTGAAAATTTGAAATTCAAAATCAAAAGTTTCGCTATAATTGCAAGTACACGGTTACAGTTAAACCTTCGTAGAGTCTACAATAATGAGAACTTTCATTTCAAATTTGAACTGCATGCTCGATAGGAGTGACTGAACATGCTATGCAATTTGCAGACACGTAGAAGTAATATTTTGGAAACGCGGTGGACGGGAAATGAGGTTCTGTGGAAAACAATTTTTTCAACAATTTTATAAAGTGTAACTTCTATAATACACGTTCTACAGTTATTATGAGCAAATTTTTGGAATCGGACTTGAAACTTCAAACATTGACCATATATCTGTTATTATCGGTGAATATCGCGGAATTCTACATATATAGTGCTAGATTAGGCTCAATATATCTAAATGTCGGTTATTGTTCCCAGTTCTCGATAAACAGAGCTAATTATCAGCAGAATGGACTAAATCGCTGAACAGCAAGTTATAATGCGCATAGAAGTACAAAATATGGTAAAACATGAGATCTGGCCTTAGTTTTGCCCAAAATACATGCATTTTTCTGAATCGGACTTGAAACTTCAAACATTGACCATATATCTGTTATTATCGGTGAATATCGCGGAATTCTACATATATAGTGCTAGATTAGGCTCAATATATCTAAATGTCGGTTATTGTTCCCAGTTCTCGATAAACAGAGCTAATTATCAGCAGAATGGACTAACTCGCTAAACAGCAAGTTATAATGCGCATAGAAGTACAAAATATGGTAAAACATGAGATCTGGCCTTAGTTTTACCCAAAATACATACATTTTTCTGAATCGGACTTGAAACTTCAAACATTGACCATATATCTGTTATTATCGGTGAATATCGCGGAATTCCACATATATAGTGCTAGATTAGGCTCAATATATCTAAATGTCGGTTATTGTTCCCAGTTCTCGATAAACAGAGCTAATTATCAGCAGAATGGACTAAATCGTTAAACAGCAAGTTATAATGCGCATAGAAGTACAAAATATGGTAAAACATGAGATCTGGCCTTAGTTTTGCCCAAAATACATGCATTTTTCTGAATCGGACTTGAAACTTCAAACATTGACAATATATCTGTTATTATCGGTGAATATCGCGGAATTCTACATATATAGTGCTAGATTAGGCTCAATATATCTAAATGTCGGTTATTGTTCCCAGTTCTCGATAAACAGAGCTAATTATCAGCAGAATGGACTAAATCGCTAAACAGCAAGTTAAAATGCGCATAGAAGTACAAAATATGGTAAAACATGAGATCTGGCCTTAGTTTTGCCCAAAATACATGCATTTTTCTGAATCGGACTTGAAACTTCAAACATTGACCATATATCTATTATTATCGGTGAATATCGCGGAATTCTACATATATAGTGCTAGATTAGGCTCAATATATCTGAATGTCGGTTATTGTTCCCAGTTCTCGATAAACAGAGCTAATTATCAGCAGAATGGACTAAATCGCTAAACAGCAAGTTATAATGCGCATAGAAGTACAATATATGGTAAAACATGAGATCTGGCCTTAGTTTCGCCCAAAATACATGCATTTTTCTGAATTGGACTTGAAACTTCAAACATTGACCATATATCTGTTATTATCGGTGAATATCGCGGAATTCTATATATATAGTGCTAGATTGGGCTCAATATATCTAAATGTCGGTTATTGTTCCCAGTTCTCGATAAACAGAGCTAATTATCAGCAGAATGGACTAAATCGCTAAACAGCAAGTTATAATGCTCATAGAAGTACAAAATATGGTAAAACATGAGATCTGGCCTTAGTTTTGCCCAAAATACATGCATTTTTCTGAATCGGACTTGAAACTTCAAACATTGACCATATATCTGTTATTATCGGTGAATATCGCGGAATTCTACATATATAGTGCTAGATTAGGCTCAATATATCTAAATGTCGGTTATTGTTCCCAGTTCTCGATAAACAGAGCTAATTATCAGCAGAATGGACTAAATCGCTAAACAGCAAGTTATAATGCGCATAGAAGTACAAAATATGGTAAAACATGAGATCTGGCCTTAGTTTTGCCCAAAATACATGCATTTTTCTGAATCGGACTTGAAACTTCAAACATTGACCATATATCTGTTATTATCGGTGAATATCGCGGAATTCTACATATATAGTGCTAGATTAGGCTCAATATATCTAAATGTCGGTTATTGTTCCCAGTTCTCGATAAACAGAGCTAATTATCAGCAGAATGGACTAAATCGCTAAACAGCAAGTTATAATGCGCATAGAAGTACAAAATATGGTAAAACATGAGATCTGGCCTTAGTTTTGCCCAAAATACATGCATTTTTCTGAATCGGACTTGAAACTTCAAACATTGACCATATATCTGTTATTATCGGTGAATATCGCGGAATTCTACATATATAGTGCTAGATTAGGCTCAATATATCTAAATGTCGGTTATTGTTCCCAGTTCTCGATAAACAGAGCTAATTATCAGCAGAATGGACTAAATCGCTAAACAGCAAGTTATAATGCGCATAGAAGTACAAAATATGGTAAAACATTAGATCTGGCTTTAGTTTTGCCCAAAATACGTGCATTTTTCTGAATCGGACTTGAAACTTCAAACATTGACCATATATCTGTTATTATCGGTGAATATCGCGGAATTCTACTTATATAGTGCTAGATTAGGCTCAATATATCTAAATGTCGGTTATTGTTCCCAGTTCTCTATAAACAGAGCTAATTATCAGCAGAATGGACTAAATCGCTAAACAGCAAGTTATAATGCGCTTAGAAGTACAAAATATGGTAAAACATGAGATCTGGCCTTAGTTTTGCCCAAAATACATGCATTTTTCTGAATCGGACTTGAAATTTCAAACATTGACCATATATCTGTTATTATCGGTGAATATCGCGGAATTCTACATATATAGTGCTAGATTAGGCTCAATTTATCTAAATGTCGGTTATTGTTCCCAGTTCTCGATAAACAGAGCTAATTATCAGCAGAATGGACTAAATCGCTGAACAGCAAGTTATAATGCGCTTAGAAGTACAAAATATGGTAAAACATGAGATCTGGCCTTAGTTTTGCCCAAAATACATGCATTTTTCTGAATCGGACTTGAAATTTCAAACATTGACCATATATCTGTTATTATCGGTGAATATCGCGGAATTCTACATATATAGTGCTAGATTAGGCTCAATTTATCTAAATGTCGGTTATTGTTCCCAGTTCTCGATAAACAGAGCTAATTATCAGCAGAATGGACTAAATCGCTGAACAGCAAGTTATAATGCGCATAGAAGTACAAAATATGGTAAAACATGAGATCTGGCCTTAGTTTTGCCCAAAATACATGCATTTTTCTGAATCGGACTTGAAACTTCAAACATTGACCATATATCTGTTATTATCGGTGAATATCGCGGAATTCTACATATATAGTGCTAGATTAGGCTCAATATATCTAAATGTCGGTTATTGTTCCCAGTTCTCGATAAACAGAGCTAATTATCAGCAGAATGGACTAAATCGCTAAACAGCAAGTTATAATGCGCATAGAAGTACAAAATATGGTAAAACATGAGATCTGGCCTTAGTTTTGCCCAAAATACATGCATTTTTCTGGATTGGACTTGAAACTTCAAACATTGACCATATATCTGTTATTATCGGTGAATATCGCGGAATTCTACATATATAGTGCTAGATTAGGCTCAATATATCTAAATGTCGGTTATTGTTCCCAGTTCTCGATAAACAGAGCTAATTATCAGCAGAATGGACTAAATCGCTAAACAGCAAGTTATAATGCACATAGAAGTACAAAATATGGTAAAACATGAGATCTGGCCTTAGTTTTGCCCAAAATACATGCATTTTTCTGAATCGGACTTGAAACTTCAAACATTGATCATATATCTGTTATTATCGGTGAATATCGCGGAATTCTACATATATAGTGCTAGATTAGGCTCAATATATCTAAATGTCGGTTATTGTTCCCAGTTCTTGATAAACAGAGCTAATTATCAGCAGAATGGACTAAATCGCTGAACAGCAAGTTATAATGCGCATAGAAGTACAAAATATGGTAAAACATGAGATCTGGCCTTAGTTTTGCCCAAAATACATGCATTTTTCTGAATCGGACTTGAAACTTCAAACATTGACCATATATCTGTTATTATCGGTGAATATCGCGGAATTCTACATATATAGTGCTAGATTACGCTCAATACATCTAAATGTCGGTTATTGTTCCCAGTTCTCGATAAACAGAGCTAATTATCAGCAGAATGGACTAAATCGCTGAACAGCAAGTTATAATGCTCATAGAAGTACAAAATATGGTAAAACATGAGATCTGGCCTTAGTTTTGCCCAAAATACATGCATTTTTCGGAATCGGACTTGAAACTTCAAACATTGACCATATATCTGTTATTATCGGTGAATATCGCGGAATTCTACTTATATAGTGCTAGATTAGGCTCAATATATCTAAATGTCGGTTATTGTTCCCAGTTCTCGATAAACAGAGCTAATTATCAGCAGAATGGACTAAATCGTTAAACAGCAAGTTATAATGCGCATAGAAGTACAAAATATGGTAAAACATGAGATCTGGCCTTAGTTTTGCCCAAAATACATGCATTTTTCTGAATCGGACTTGAAACTTCAAACATTGACCATATATCTGTTATTATCGGTGAATATCGCGGAATTCTACATATATAGTGCTAGATTAGGCTCAATATATCTAAATGTCGGTTATTGTTCCCAGTTCTCGATAAACAGAGCTAATTATCAGCAGAATGGACTAAATCGCTAAACAGCAAGTTAAAATGCGCATAGAAGTACAAAATATGGTAAAACATGAGATCTGGCCTTAGTTTTGCCCAAAATACATGCATTTTTCTGAATCGGACTTGAAACTTCAAACATTGACCATATATCTGTTATTATCGGTGAATATCGCGGAATTCTACATATATAGTGCTAGATTAGGCTCAATATATCTAAATGTCGTTTATTGTCCCCATTTCTCGATAAACAGAGCTAATTATCAGCAGAATGGACTAAATCGCTAAACAGCAAGTTATAATGCGCATAGAAGTACAAAATATGGTAAAACATGAGATCTGGCCTTAGTTTTGCCCAAAATACATGCATTTTTCTGAATCGGACTTGAAACTTCAAACATTGACCATATATCTGTTATTATCGGTGAATATCGCGGAATTCTACATATATAGTGCTAGATTAGGCTCAATATATCTAAATGTCGGTTATTGTTCCCAGTTCTCGATAAACAGAGCTAATTATCAGCAGAATGGACTAAATCGCTAAACAGCAAGTTATAATGCGCATAGAAGTACAAAATATGGTAAAACATGAGATCTGGCCTTAGTTTCGCCCAAAATACATGCATTTTTCTGAATCGGACTTGAAACTTCAAACATTGACCATATATCTGTTATTATCGGTGAATATCGCGGAATTCTATATATATAGTGCTAGATTAGGCTCAATATATCTAAATGTCGGTTATTGTTCCCAGTTCTCTATAAACAGAGCTAATTATCAGCAGAATGGACTAAATCGCTAAACAGCAAGTTATAATGCGCTTAGAAGTACAAAATATGGTAAAACATGAGATCTGGCCTTAGTTTTGCCCAAAATACATGCACTTTTCTGAATCGGACTTGAAACTTCAAACATTGACCATATATCTGTTATTATCGGTGAATATCGCGGAATTCTACATATATAGTGCTAGATTAGGCTCAATTTATCTAAATGTCGGTTATTGTTCCCAGTTCTCGATAAACAGAGCTAATTATCAGCAGAATGGACTAAATCGCTGAACAGCAAGTTATAATGCGCATAGAAGTACAAAATATGGTAAAACATGAGATATGGCCTTAGTTTTGCCCAAAATACATGCATTTTTCTGAATCGGACTTGAAACTTCAAACATTGACCATATATCTGTTATTATCGGTGAATATCGCGGAATTCTACATATATAGTGCTAGATTAGGCTCAATATATCTAAATGTCGGTTATTGTTCCCAGTTCTCGATAAACAGAGCTAATTATCAGCAGAATGGACTAAATCGCTAAACAGCAAGTTATAATGCGCATAGAAGTACAAAATATGGTAAAACATGAGATCTGGCCTTAGTTTTGCCCAAAATACATGCATTTTTCTGAATCGGACTTGAAACTTCAAACATTGACCATATATCTGTTATTATCGGTGAATATCGCGGAATTCTACATATATAGTGCTAGATTAGGCTCAATATATCTAAATGTCGGTTATTGTTCCCAGTTCTCGATAAACAGAGCTAATTATCAGCAGAATGGACTAAATCGCTAAACAGCAAGTTATAATGCACATAGAAGTACAAAATATGGTAAAACATGAGATCTGGCCTTAGTTTTGCCCAAAATACATGCATTTTTCTGAATCGTACTTGAAACTTCAAACATTGACCATATATCTGTTATTATCGGTGAATATCGCGGAATTCTACATATATAGTGCTAGATTAGGCTCAATATATCTAAATGTCGGTTATTGTTCCCAGTTCTTGATAAACAGAGCTAATTATCAGCAGAATGGACTAAATCGCTGAACAGCAAGTTATAATGCGCATAGAAGTACAAAATATGGTAAAACATGAGATCTGGCCTTAGTTTTGCCCAAAATACATGCATTTTTCTGAATCGGACCTGAAACTTCAAACATTGACCATATATCTGTTATTATCGGTGAATATCGCGGAATTCTACATATAAAGTGCTAGATTACGCTCAATATATCTAAATGTCGGTTATTGTTCCCAGTTCTCGATAAACAGAGCTAATTATCAGCAGAATGGACTAAATCGCTGAACAGCAAGTTATAATGCGCATAGAAGTACAAAATATGGTAAAACATGAGATCTGGCCTTAGTTTTGCCCAAAATACATGCATTTTTCTGAATCGGACTTGAAACTTCAAACATTGACCATATATCTGTTATTATCTGTGTATATCGCGGAATTCTACATATATAGTGCTAGATTAGGCTCAATATATCTAAATGTCGGTTATTGTTCCCAGTTCTCGATAAACAGAGCTAATTATCAGCAAAATGGACTAAATCGCTGAACAGCGAGTTATAATGCGCATAGAAGTACAAAATATGGTAAAACATGAGATCTGGCCTTAGTTTTGCTCAAAATACATGCATTTTTCTGAATCGGACTTGAAACTTCAAACATTGACCATATATCTGTTATTATCGGTGAATATCGCGGAATTCTACTTATATAGTGCTAGATTAGGCTCAATATATCTAAATGTCGGTTATTGTTCCCAGTTCTCGATAAACAGAGCTAATTATCAGCAGAATGGACTAAATCGCTAAACAGCAAGTTATAATGCGCATAGAAGTACAAAATATGGTAAAACATGAGATCTGGCCTTAGTTTTGCCCAAAATACATGCATTTTTCTGAATCGGACTTGAAACTTCAAACATTGACCATATATCTGTTATTATCGGTAAATATCGCGGAATTCTACATATATAGTGCTAGATTAGTCTCAATATATCTAAATGTCGGTTATTGTTCCCAGTTCTCGATAAACAGAGCTAATTATCAGCAGAATGGACTAAATCGCTAAACAGCAAGTTAAAATGCGCATAGAAGTACAAAATATGGTAAAACATGAGATCTGGCCTTAGTTTTGCCCAAAATACATGCATTCTTCTGAATCGGACTTGAAACTTCAAACATTGACCATATATCTGTTATTATCGGTGAATATCGCGGAATTCTACATATATAGTGCTAGATTAGGCTCAATATATCTAAATGTCGTTTATTGTTCCCAGTTCTCGATAAACAGAGCTAATTATCAGCAGAATGGACTAAATCGCTAAACAGCAAGTTATAATGCGCATAGAAGTACAAAATATGGTAAAACATGAGATCTGGCCTTAGTTTTGCCCAAAATACATGCATTTTTCTGAATCGGACTTGAAACTCTAAACATTGACCATATATCTGTTATTATCGGTGAATATCGCGGAATTCTACATATATAGTGCTAGATTAGGCTCAATATATCTAAATGTCGGTTATTGTTCCCAGTTCTCGATAACAGAGCTAATTATCAGCAGAATGGACTAAATCGCTAAACAGCAAGTTATAATGCGCATAGAAGTACAAAATATGGTAAAACATGAGATCTGGCCTTAGTTTTGCCCAAAATACATGCATTTTTCTGAATCGGACTTGAAACTTCAAACATTGACCATATATCTGTTATTATCGGTGAATATCGCGGAATTCTACATATATAGTGCTAGATTAGGCTCAATATATCTAAATGTCGGTTATTGTTCCCAGTTCTCGATAAACAGAGCTAATTATCAGCAGAATGGACTAAATCGCTAAACAGCAAGTTATAATGCGCATATAAGTACAAAATATGGTAAAACATGAGATCTGGCCTTAGTTTTGCCCAAAATACATGCATTTTTCTGAATCGGACTTGAAACTCCAAACATTGACCATATATCTGTTATTATCGGTGAATATCGCGGAATTCTACATATATAGTGCTAGATTAGGCTCAATATATCTAAATGTCGGTTATTGTTCCCAGTTCTCGGTAAACAGAGCTAATTATCAGCAGAATGGACTAAATCGCTAAACAGCAAGTTATAATGCGCATAGAAGTACAAAATATGGTAAAACATGCGATCTGGCCTTAGTTTTGCCCAAAATACATGCATTTTTCTGAATCGGACTTGAAACTTCAAACATTGACCATATATCTGTTATTATCGGTGAATATCGCGGAATTCTACATATATAGTGCTAGATTAGGCTCAATATATCTAAATGTCGTTTATTGTACCCAGTTCTCGATAAACAGAGCTAATTATCAGCAGAATGGACTAAATCGCTAAACAGCAAGTTATAATGCGCATAGAAGTACAAAATATGGTAAAACATGAGATCTGGCCTTAGTTTTGCCCAAAATACATGCATTTTTCTGAATCGGACTTGAAACTTCAAACATTGACCATATATCTGTTATTATCGGTGAATATCGCGGAATTCTACATATATAGTGCTAGATTAGGCTCAATATATCTAAATGTCGGTTATTGTTCCCAGTTCTCGATAAACAGAGCTAATTATCAGCAGAATGGACTAAATCGCTAAACAGCAAGTTATAATGCGCATAGAAGTACAAAATATGGTAAAACATGAGATCTGGCCTTAGTTTTGCCCAAAATACATGCATTTTTCTGAATCGGACTTGAAACTCCAAACATTGACCATATATCTGTTATTATCGGTGAATATCGCGGAATTCTACATATATAGTGCTAGATTAGGCTCAATATATCTAAATGTCGGTTATTGTTCCCAGTTCTCGATAACAGAGCTAATTATCAGCAGAATGGACTAAATCGCTAAACAGCAAGTTATAATGCGCATAGAAGTACAAAATATGGTAAAACATGAGATCTGGCCTTAGTTTTGCCCAGAATACATGCATTTTTCTGAATCTGACTTGAAACTTCAAACATTGACCATATATCTGTTATTATCGATGAATATCGCGGAATTCTACATATATAGTGCTAGATTAGGCTCAATATATCTAAATGTCGGTTATTGTTCCCAGTTCTCGGTAAACAGAGCTAATTATCAGCAGAATGGACTAAATCGCTAAACAGCAAGCTATAATGCGCATAGAAGTACAAAATATGGTAAAACATGAGATCTGGCCTTAGTTTTGCCCAAAATACATGCATTTTTCTGAATCGGACTTGAAACTTCAAACATTGACCATATATCTGTTATTATCGGTGAATATCGCGGAATTCTACATATATAGTGCTAGATTAGGCTCAATATATCTAAATGTCGGTTATTGTTCCCAGTTCTCGATAAACAGAGCTAATTATCAGCAGAATGGACTAAATCGCTAAACAGCAAGTTAAAATACGCATAGAAGTACAAAATATGGTAAAACATGAGATCTGGCCTTAGTTTTGCCCAAAATACATGCATTTTTCTGAATCGGACTTGAAACTTCAAACATTGACCATATATCTGTTATTATCGGTGAATATCGCGGAATTCTACATATATAGTGCTAGATTAGGCTCAATATATCTGAATGTCGGTTATTGTTCCCAGTTCTCGATAAACAGAGCTAATTATCAGCAGAATAGACTAAATCGCTAAACAGCAAGTTATAATGCGCATAGAAGTACAATATATGGTAAAACATGAGATCTGGCCTTAGTTTCGCCCAAAATACATGCATTTTTCTGAATCGGACTTGAAACTTCAAACATTGACCATATATCTGTTATTATCGGTGAATATCGCGGAATTCTATATATATAGTGCTAGATTGGGCTCAATATATCTAAATGTCGGTTATTGTTCCCAGTTCTCGATAAACAGAGCTAATTATCAGCAGAATGGACTAAATCGCTAAACAGCAAGTTATAATGCTCATAGAAGTACAAAATATGGTAAAACATGAGATCTGGCCTTAGTTTTGCCCAAAATACATGCATTTTTCTGAATCGGACTTGAAACTTCAAACATTGACCATATATCTGTTATTATCGGTGAATATCGCGGAATTCTACATATATAGTGCTAGATTAGGCTCAATATATCTAAATGTCGGTTATTGTTCCCAGTTCTCGATAAACAGAGCTTATTATCAGCAGAATGGACTAAATCGCTAAACAGCAAGTTATAATGCGCATAGAAGTACAAAATATGGTAAAACATTAGATCTGGCTTTAGTTTTGCCCAAAATACATGCATTTTTCTGAATCGGACTTGAAACTTCAAACATTGACCATATATCTGTTATTATCGGTGAATATCGCGGAATTCTACATATATAGTGCTATATTAGGCTCAATATATCTAAATGTCGGTTATTGTTCCCAGTTCTCTATAAACAGAGCTAATTATTAGCAGAATGGACTGAATCGCTAAACAGCAAGTTATAATGCGCTTAGAAGTACAAAATATGGTAAAACATGAGATCTGGCCTTAGTTTTGCCCAAAATACATGCATTTTTCTGAATCGGACTTGAAATTTCAAACATTGACCATATATCTGTTATTATCGGTGAATATCGCGGAATTCTACATATATAGTGCTAGATTAGGCTCAATTTATCTAAATGTCGGTTATTGTTCCCAGTTCTCGATAAACAGAGCTAATTATCAGCAGAATGGACTAAATCGCTGAACAGCAAGTTATAATGCGCATAGAAGTACAAAATATGGTAAAACATGAGATCTGGCCTTAGTTTTGCCCAAAATACATGCATTTTTCTGAATCGGACTTGAAACTTCAAACATTGACCATATATCTGTTATTATCGGTGAATATCGCGGAATTCTACATATATAGTGCTAGATTAGGCTCAATATATCTAAATGTCGGTTATTGTTCCCAGTTCTCGATAAATAGAGCTAATTATCAGCAGAATGGACTAAATCGCTAAACAGCAAGTTATAATGCGCATAGAAGTACAAAATATGGTAAAACATGAGATCTGGCCTTAGTTTTGCCCAAAATACATGCATTTTTCTGAATCGGACTTGAAACTTCAAACATTGACCATATATCTGTTATTATCGGTGAATATCGCGGAATTCTACATATATAGTGCTAGATTAGGCTCAATATATCTAAATGTCGGTTATTGTTCCCAGTTCTCGATAAACAGAGCTAATTATCAGCAGAATGGACTAAATCGCTAAACAGCAAGTTATAATGCACATAGAAGTACAAAATATGGTAAAACATGAGATCTGGCCTTAGTTTTGCCCAAAATACATGCATTTTTCTGAATCGGACTTGAAACTTCAAACATTGATCATATATCTGTTATTATCGGTGAATATCGCGGAATTCTACATATATAGTGCTAGATTAGGCTCAATATATCTAAATGTCGGTTATTGTTCCCAGTTCTTGATAAACAGAGCTAATTATCAGCAGAATGGACTAAATCGCTGAACAGCAAGTTATAATGCGCATAGAAGTACAAAATATGGTAAAACATGAGATCTGGCCTTAGTTTTGCCCAAAATACATGCATTTTTCTGAATCGGACTTGAAACTTCAAACATTGACCATATATCTGTTATTATCGGTGAATATCGCGGAATTCTACATATATAGTGCTAGATTACGCTCAATACATCTAAATGTCGGTTATTGTTCCCAGTTCTCGATAAACAGAGCTAATTATCAGCAGAATGGACTAAATCGCTGAACAGCAAGTTATAATGCGCATAGAAGTACAAAATATGGTAAAACATGAGATCTGGCCTTAGTTTTGCCCAAAATACATGCATTTTTCTGAATCGGACTTGAAACTTCAAACATTGACCATATATCTGTTATTATCGGTGAATATCGCGGAATTCTACTTATATAGTGCTAGATTAGGCGCAATATATCTAAATGTCGGTTATTGTTCCCAGTTCTCGATAAACAGAGCTAATTATCAGCAGAATGGACTAAATCGTTAAACAGCAAGTTATAATGCGCATAGAAGTACAAAATATGGTGAAACATGAGATCTGGCCTTAGTTTTGCCCAAAATACATGCATTTTTCTGAATCGGACTTGAAACTTCAAACATTGACCATATATCTGTTATTATCGGTGAATATCGCGGAATTCTACATATATAGTGCTAGATTAGGCTCAATATATCTAAATGTCGGTTATTGTTCCCAGTTCTCGATAAACAGAGCTAATTATCAGCAGAATGGACTAAATCGCTAAACAGCAAGTTATAATGCGCATAGAAGTACAATATATGGTAAAACATGAGATCTGGCCTTAGTTTCGCCCAAAATACATGCATTTTTCTGAATCGGACTTGAAACTTCAAACATTGACCATATATCTGTTATTATCGGTGAATATCGCGGAATTCTATATATATAGTGCTAGATTGGGCTCAATATATCTAAATGTCGGTTATTGTTCCCAGTTCTCGATAAACAGAGCTAATTATCAGCAGAATGGACTAAATCGCTAAACAGCAAGTTATAATGCTCATAGAAGTACAAAATATGGTAAAACATGAGATCTGGCCTTAGTTTTGCCCAAAATACATGCATTTTTCTGAATCGGACTTGAAACTTCAAACATTGACCATATATCTGTTATTATCGGTGAATATCGCGGAATTCTACATATATAGTGCTAGATTAGGCTCAATATATCTAAATGTCGGTTATTGTTCCCAGTTCTCGATAAACAGAGCTTATTATCAGCAGAATGGACTAAATCGCTAAACAGCAAGTTATAATGCGCATAGAAGTACAAAATATGGTGAAACATTAGATCTGGCTTTAGTTTTGCCCAAAATACATGCATTTTTCTGAATCGGACTTGAAACTTCAAACATTGACCATATATCTGTTATTATCGGTGAATATCGCGGAATTCTACATATATAGTGCTATATTAGGCTCAATATATCTAAATGTCGGTTATTGTTCCCAGTTCTCTATAAACAGAGCTAATTATCAGCAGAATGGACTGAATCGCTAAACAGCAAGTTATAATGCGCTTAGAAGTACAAAATATGGTAAAACATGAGATCTGGCCTTAGTTTTGCCCAAAATACATGCATTTTTCTGAATCGGACTTGAAATTTCAAACATTGACCATATATCTGTTATTATCGGTGAATATCGCGGAATTCTACATATATAGTGCTAGATTAGGCTCAATTTATCTAAATGTCGGTTATTGTTCCCAGTTCTCGATAAACAGAGCTAATTATCAGCAGAATGGACTAAATCGCTGAACAGCAAGTTATAATGCGCATAGAAGTACAAAATATGGTAAAACATGAGATCTGGCCTTAGTTTTGCCCAAAATACATGCATTTTTCTGAATCGGACTTGAAACTTCAAACATTGACCATATATCTGTTATTATCGGTGAATATCGCGGAATTCTACATATATAGTGCTAGATTAGGCTCAATATATCTAAATGTCGGTTATTGTTCCCAGTTCTCGATAAACAGAGCTAATTATCAGCAGAATGGACTAAATCGCTAAACAGCAAGTTATAATGCGCATAGAAGTACAAAATATGGTAAAACATGAGATCTGGCCTTAGTTTTGCCCAAAATACATGCATTTTTCTGAATCGGACTTGAAACTTCAAACATTGACCATATATCTGTTATTATCGGTGAATATCGCGGAATTCTACATATATAGTGCTAGATTAGGCTCAATATATCTAAATGTCGGTTATTGTTCCCAGTTCTCGATAAACAGAGCTAATTATCAGCAGAATGGACTAAATCGCTAAACAGCAAGTTATAATGCACATAGAAGTACAAAATATGGTAAAACATGAGATCTGGCCTTAGTTTTGCCCAAAATACATGCATTTTTCTGAATCGGACTTGAAACTTCAAACATTGATCATATATCTGTTATTATCGGTGAATATCGCGGAATTCTACATATATAGTGCTAGATTAGGCTCAATATATCTAAATGTCGGTTATTGTTCCCAGTTCTTGATAAACAGAGCTAATTATCAGCAGAATGGACTAAATCGCTGAACAGCAAGTTATAATGCGCATAGAAGTACAAAATATGGTAAAACATGAGATCTGGCCTTAGTTTTGCCCAAAATACATGCATTTTTCTGAATAGGACTTGAAACTTCAAACATTGACCATATATCTGTTATTATCGGTGAATATCGCGGAATTCTACATATATAGTGCTAGATTACGCTCAATACATCTAAATGTCGGTTATTGTTCCCAGTTCTCGATAAACAGAGCTAATTATCAGCAGAATGGACTAAATCGCTGAACAGCAAGTTATAATGCGCATAGAAGTACAAAATATGGTAAAACATGAGATCTGGCCTTAGTTTTGCCCAAAATACATGCATTTTTCTGAATCGGACTTGAAACTTCAAACATTGACCATATATCTGTTATTATCGGTGAATATCGCGGAATTCTACTTATATATTGCTAGATTAGGCTCAATATATCTAAATGTCGGTTATTGTTCCCAGTTCTCGATAAACAGAGCTAATTATCAGCAGAATGGACTAAATCGTTAAACAGCAAGTTATAATGCGCATAGAAGTACAAAATATGGTGAAACATGAGATCTGGCCTTAGTTTTGCCCAAAATACATGCATTTTTCTGAATCGGACTTGAAACTTCAAACATTGACCATATATCTGTTATTATCGGTGAATATCGCGGAATTCTACATATATAGTGCTAGATTAGGCTCAATATATCTAAATGTCGGTTATTGTTCCCAGTTCTCGATAAACAGAGCTAATTATCAGCAGAATGGACTAAATCGCTAAACAGCAAGTTAAAATGCGCATAGAAGTACAAAATATGGTAAAACATGAGATCTGGCCTTAGTTTTGCCCAAAATACATGCATTTTTCTGAATCGGACTTGAAACTTCAAACATTGACCATATATCTGTTATTATCGGTGAATATCGCGGAATTCTACATATATAGTGCTAGATTAGGCTCAATATATCTAAATGTCGTTTATTGTTCCCATTTCTCGATAAACAGAGCTAATTATCAGCAGAATGGACTAAATCGCTAAACAGCAAGTTATAATGCGCATAGAAGTACAAAATATGGTAAAACATGAGATCTGGCCTTAGTTTTGCCCAAAATACATGCATTTTTCTGAATCGGACTTGAAACTTCAAACATTGACCATATATCTGTTATTATCGGTGAATATCGCGGAATTCTACATATATAGTGCTAGATTAGGCTCAATATATCTAAATGTCGGTTATTGTTCCCAGTTCTCGATAAACAGAGCTAATTATCAGCAGAATGGACTAAATCGCTAAACAGCAAGTTATAATGCGCATAGAAGTACAAAATATGGTAAAACATGAGATCTGGCCTTAGTTTCGCCCAAAATACATGCATTTTTCTGAATCGGACTTGAAACTTCAAACATTGACCATATATCTGTTATTATCGGTGAATATCGCGGAATTCTATATATATAGTGCTAGATTAGGCTCAATATATCTAAATGTCGGTTATTGTTCCCAGTTCTCGATAAACAGAGCTAATTATCAGCAGAATGGACTAAATCGCTGAACAGCAAGTTATAATGCGCATAGAAGTACAAAATATGGTAAAACATGAGATATGGCCTTAGTTTTGCCCAAAATACATGCATTTTTCTGAATCGGACTTGAAACTTCAAACATTGACCATATATCTGTTATTATCGGTGAATATCGCGGAATTCTACATATATAGTGCTAGATTAGGCTCAATATATCTAAATGTCGGTTATTGTTCCCAGTTCTCGATAACAGAGCTAATTATCAGCAGAATGGACTAAATCGCTAAACAGCAAGTTATAATGCGCATAGAAGTACAAAATATGGTAAAACATGAGATCTGGCCTTAGTTTTGCCCAAAATACATGCATTTTTCTGAATCGGACTTGAAACTTCAAACATTGACCATATATCTGTTATTATCGGTGAATATCGCGGAATTCTACATATATAGTGCTAGATTAGGCTCAATATATCTAAATGTCGGTTATTATTCCCAGTTCTCGATAAACAGAGCTAATTATCAGCAGAATGGACTAAATCGCTAAACAGCAAGTTATAATGCGCATAGAAGTACAAAATATGGTAAAACATGAGATCTGGCCTTAGTTTTGCCCAAAATACATGCATTTTTCTGAATCGGACTTAAAACTTCAAACATTGACCATATATCTGTTATTATCGGTGAATATCGCGGAATTCTACATATATAGTGCTAGATTAGTCTCAATATATCTAAATGTCGGTTATTGTTCCCAGTTCTCGATAAACAGAGCTAATTATCAGCAGAATGGACTAAATCGCTAAACAGCAAGTTAAAATGCGCATAGAAGTACAAAATATGGTAAAACATGAGATCTGGCCTTAGTTTTGCCCAAAATACATGCATTCTTCTGAATCGGACTTGAAACTTCAAACATTGACCAT
Source organism: Galeruca laticollis (assembly GCA_963921935.1). Taxonomy (NCBI): domain Eukaryota; kingdom Metazoa; phylum Arthropoda; class Insecta; order Coleoptera; family Chrysomelidae; genus Galeruca; species Galeruca laticollis. Next base: position 256,570,013 of record OY998175.1, on the reverse strand, counting down.
ATATCTGTTATTATCGGTGAATATCGCGGAATTCTACATATATAGTGCTAGATTAGGCTCAATATATCTAAATGTCGTTTATTGTTCCCAGTTCTCGATAAACAGAGCTAATTATCAGCAGAATGGACTAAATCGCTAAACAGCAAGTTATAATGCGCATAGAAGTACAAAATATGGTAAAACATGAGATCTGGCCTTAGTTTTGCCCAAAATACATGCATTTTTCTGAATCGGACTTGAAACTCCAAACATTGACCATATATCTGTTATTATCGGTGAATATCGCGGAATTCTACATATATAGTGCTAGATTAGGCTCAATATATCTAAATGTCGGTTATTGTTCCCAGTTCTCGGTAAACAGAGCTAATTATCAGCAGAATGGACTAAATCGCTAAACAGCAAGTTATAATGCGCATAGAAGTACAAAATATGGTAAAACATTAGATCTGGCCTTAGTTTTGCCCAAAATACATGCATTTTTCTTAATCGGACTTGAAACTTCAAACATTGACCATATATCTGTTATTATCGGTGAATATCGCGGAATTCTACATATATAGTGCTAGATTAGGCTCAATATATCTAAATGTCGGTTATTGTTCCCAGTTCTCGATAAACAGAGCTAATTATCAGCAGAATGGACTAAATCGCTAAACAGCAAGTTATAATGCGCATAGAAGTACAAAATATGGTAAAACATGAGATCTGGCCTTAGTTTTGCCCAAAATACATGCATTCTTCTGAATCGGACTTGAAACTTCAAACATTGACCATATATCTGTTATTATCGGTGAATATCGCGGAATTCTACATATATAGTGCTAGATTAGGCTCAATATATCTAAATGTCGTTTATTGTTCCCAGTTCTCGATAAACAGAGCTAATTATCAGCAGAATGGACTAAATCGCTAAACAGCAAGTTATAATGCGCATAGAAGTACAAAATATGGTAAAACATGAGATCTGGCCTTAGTTTTGCCCAAAATACATGCATTTTTCTGAATCGGACTTGAAACTCCAAACATTGACCATATATCTGTTATTATCGGTGAATATCGCGGAATTCTACATATATAGTGCTAGATTAGGCTCAATATATCTAAATGTCGGTTATTGTTCCCAGTTCTCGATGACAGAGCTAATTATCAGCAGAATGGACTAAATCGCTAAACAGCAAGTTATAATGCGCATAGAAGTACAAAATATGGTAAAACATGAGATCTGGCCTTAGTTTTGCCCAAAATACATGCATTTTTCTGAATCGGACTTGAAACTTCAAACATTGACCATATATCTGTTATTATCGGTGAATATCGCGGTATTCTACATATATAGTGCTAGATTAGGCTCAATATATCTAAATGTCGGTTATTGTTCCCAGTTCTCGATAAACAGAGCTAATTATCAGCAGAATGGACTAAATCGCTAAACAGCAAGTTATAATGCGCATATAAGTACAAAATATGGTAAAACATGAGATCTGGCCTTAGTTTTGCCCAAAATACATGCATTTTTCTGAATCGGACTTGAAACTCCAAACATTGACCATATATCTGTTATTATCGGTGAATATCGCGGAATTCTACATATATAGTGCTAGATTAGGCTCAATATATCTAAATGTCGGTTATTGTTCCCAGTTCTCGGTAAACAGAGCTAATTATCAGCAGAATGGACTAAATCGCTAAACAGCAAGTTATAATGCGCATAGAAGTACAAAATATGGTAAATCATGAGATCTGGCCTTAGTTTTGCCCAAAATACATGCATTTTTCTGAATCGGACTTGAAACTTCAAACATTGACCATATATCTGTTATTATCGGTGAATATCGCGGAATTCTACTTATATAGTGCTAGATTAGGCTCAATATATTCAAATGTCGGTTATTGTTGCCAGTTCTCGATAAACAGAGCTAATTATCAGCAGAATGGACTAAATCGCTAAACAGCAAGTTATAATGCGCATAGAAGTACAAAATATGGTAAAACATGAGATCTGGCCTTAGTTTTGCCCAAAATACATGCATTTTTCTGAATCGGAATTGAAACTTCAAACATTGACCATATATCTGTTATTATCGGTGAATATCGCGGAATTCTGCATATATAGTGCTAGATTAGGCTCAATATATCTAAATGTCGGTTATTGTTCCCAGTTCTCGATAAACAGAGCTAATTATCAGCAGAAATGACTAAATCGACAAACAGCAAGTAATAATGCGCATAGAAGTACAAAATATGGTAAAACATGAGATCTGGCGTTAGTTTTGCCCAAAATACATACATTTTTCTGAATCTGACTTGAAACTTCAAACATTGACCATATATTTGTTATTATCGGTGAATATCGCGGAATTCTACATATATAGTGCTAGATTAGGCTCAATATATCTTAATGTCGGTTATTGTTCCCAGTTCTCGATGAACAGAGCTAATTATCAGCAGAATGGACTAAATCGCTAAACAGCAAGTTATAATGCGCATAGAAGTACAAAATATGGTAAAACAAGAGATCTGGCCTTAGTTTTGCCCAAAATACATGCATTTTTCTGAATCGGACTTGAAACTTCAAACATTGACCATATATCTGTTATTATCGGTGAATATCGCGAAATTCTACATATATAGTGCTAGATTAGGCTCAATATATCTAAATGTCGGTTATTGTTCCCAGTTCTCGGTAAAGAGAGCTAATTATCAGCAGAAATGACTAAATCGCTAAACAGCAAGTTATAATGCGCATAGAAGTACAAAATATGGTAAAACATGAGATCTGGCCTTAGTTTTGCCCAAAATACATGCATTTTTCTGAATCGGACTTGAAACTTCAAACATTGACCATATATCTGTTATTATCGGTGAATATCGCGAAATTCTACATATATAGTGCTAGATTAGGCTCAATATATCTAAATGTCGGTTATTGTTCCCAGTTCTCGGTAAAGAGAGCTAATTATCAGCAGAAATGACTAAATCGACAAACAGCAAGTTATAATGCGCATAGAAGTACAAAATATGGTAAAACATGAGATCTGGCGTTAGTTTTGCCCAAAATACATGCATTTTTCTGAATCGACCTTGAAACTTCAAACATTGACCATATATCTGTTATTATCGGTGAATATCGCGAAATTCTACATATATAGTGCTAGATTAGGCTCAATATATCTAAATGTCGGTTATTGTTCCCAGTTCTCGGTAAAGAGAGCTAATAATTATCAGCAGAAATGACTAAATCGCTAAACAGCAAGTTATAATGCGCATAGAAGTACAAAATATGGTAAAACATGAGATCTGGCCTTAGTTTTGCCCAAAATACATGCATTTTTCTGAATCGGACTTGAAACTTCAAACATTGACCATATATCTGTTATTATCGGTGAACATCGCGGAATTCTACATATATAGTGCTAGATTAGGCTCAATATATCTAAATGTCGGTTATTGTTCCCAGTTCTCGGTAAAGAGAGCTAATTATCAGCAGAAATGACTAAATCGCTAAACAGCAAGTTATAATGCGCATAAAAGTACAAAATATGGTAAAACATGAGATCTGGCGTTAGTTTTGCCCAAAATACATGCATTTTTCTGAATCGGACTTGAAACATCAAACATTGACCATATATCTGTTATTATCGGTAAATATCGCGGAATTCTACATATATAGTGCTAGATTAGGCTCAATATATCTAAATGTCGGTTATTGTTCCCAGTTCTCGATAAAGAGAGCTAATATCAGCAGAATGGACTAAATCGCTAAACAGCAAGTTATAATGCGCATAGAAGTACAAAATATGGTAAAACATGAGATCTGGCGTTAGTTTTGCCCAAAATACATGCATTTTTCTGAATCGGACTTGAAACTTCAAACATTGACCATATATCTGTCATTATCGGTGAATATCGCGGAATTCTACATATATAGTGCTAGATTAGGCTCAATATATCTAAATGTCGGTTATTGCTCCCAGTTATCGGTAAAGAGAGCTAATTATCAGCAGAAATGACTAAATCGACAAACAGCAAGTTATAATGCGCATAGAAGTACAAAATATGGTAAAACATGAGATCTGGCGTTAGTTTTGCCCAAAATACATGCATTTTTCTGAATCGGACTTGAAACTTCAAACATTGACCATATATCTGTTATTATCCGTGAATATCGCGGAATTCTACATATATAGTGCTAGATTAGGCTCAATATATCTAAATGTCGGTTATTGTTCCCAGTTCTTGATAAAGAGAGCTTATTATCAGCAGAATGGACTAAATCGCTAAACAGCAAGTTATAATGAGCATAGAAGTACAAAATATGGTAAAACATGAGATCTGGCGTTAGTTTTGCCCAAAATACATGCATTTTTCTGAATCGGACTTGAAACTTCAAACATTGACCATATATCTGTCATTATCGGTGAATATCGCGGAATTCTACATATATAGTGCTAGATTAGGCTCATTATATCTAAATGTCGGTTATTGCTCCCAGTTCTCGGTAAAGAGAGCTAATTATCAGCAGAATGGACTAAATCGCTAAACAGCAAGTTATAATGCGCATAGAAGTTAAAAATATGGTAAAACATGAGATCTGGCGTTAGTTTTGCCCAAAATACATGCATTTTTCTGAATCGGACTTGAAACTTCAAACATTGACCATATATCTGTCATTATCGGTGAATATCGCGGAATTCTACATATATAGTGCTAGATTAGGCTCAATATATCTAAATGTCGGTTATTGCTCCCAGTTCTCGGTAAAAAGAGCTAATTATCAGCAGAAATGACTAAATCGACAAACAGCAAGTTCTAATGCGCATAGAAGTACAAAATATGGTAAAACATGAGATCTGGCGTTAGTTTTGCCCAAAATACATGCATTTTTCTGAATCGGACTTGAAACTTCAAACATTGACCATATATCTGTTATTATCCGTGAATATCGCGGAATTCTACATATATAGTGCTAGATTAGGCTCAATATATCTAAATGTCGGTTATTGTTCCCAGTTATCGGTAAAGAGAGCTAATTATCAGCAGAAATGACTAAATCGACAAACAGCAAGTTATAATGCGCATAGAAGTACAAAATATGGTGAAACATGAGATCTGGCGTTAGTTTTGCCCAAAATACATGCATTTTTCTGAATCGGACTTGAAACTTCAAACATTGACCATATATCTGTTATTATCCGTGAATATCGCGGAATTCTACATATATAGTGCTAGATTAGGCTCAATATATCCAAATGTCGGTTATTGTTCCCAGTTCTCGATAAAGAGAGCTAATCATCAGCAGAATGGACTAAATCGCTAAACAGCAAGTTATAATGCGCATAGAAGTACAAAATATGGTAAAACATGAGATCTGGCCTTAGTTTTGCCCAAAATACATGCATTTTTCTGAATCGGACTTGAAACTTCAAACATTGACCATATATCTGTCATTATCGGTGAATATCGCGGAATTCTACATATATAGTGCTAGATTAGGCTCAATATATCTAAATGTCGGTTATTGCTCCCAGTTCTCGGTAAAGAGAGCTAATTATCAGCAGAAATGACTAAATCGCTAAACAGCAAGTTATAATGCGCATAAAAGTACAAAATATGGTAAAACATGAGATCTGGCCTTAGTTTTGCCCAAAATACATGCATTTTTCTGAATCGGACTTGAAACTTCAAACATTGACCATATATCTGTTATTATCGGTGAATATCGCGGAATTCTACATATATAGTGCTAGATTAGGCTAAATATATCTAAATGTCGGTTATTGTTCCCAGTTCTTGGTAAAGAGAGCTAATTATCAGCAGAAATGACTAAATCGACAAACAGCAAGTTATAATGCGTATAGAAGTACAAAATATGGTAAAACATGAGATCTGGCGTTAGTTTTGCCCAAAATACATGCATTTTTCTGAATCGGACTTGAAACTTGAAACATTGACCATATATCTGTTATTATCGGTGAATATCGCGGAATTCTACATATATAGTGCTAGATTAGGCTCAATACATCTAAATGTCGGTTATTGTTCCCAGTTCTCGATAAAGAGAGCTAATTATCAGCAGAATGGACTAAATCGCTAAACAGCAAGTTATAATGCGCATAGAAGTACAAAATATTGTGAAACATGAGATCTGGCGTTAGTTTTGCCCAAAATACATGCATTTTTCTGAATCGGACTTGAAACTTCAAACATTGACCATATATCTGTTATTATCGGTGAATATCGCGAAATTCTACATATATAGTGCTAGATTAGGCTCAATATATCTAAATGTCGGTTATTGTTCCCAGTTCTCGGTAAAGAGAGCTAATTATCAGCAGAAATGACTAAATCGCTAAACAGCAAGTTATAATGCGCATAGAAGTACAAAATATGGTAAAACATGAGATCTGGCCTTAGTTTTGCCCAAAATACATGCATTTTTCTGAATCGGACTTAAAACTTCAAACATTGACCATATATCTGTTATTATCGGTGAATATCGCGGAATTCTACATATATAGTGCTAGATTAGGCTCAATATATCTAAATGTTGGTTATTGTTCCCAGTTCTCGGTAAAGAGAGCTAATTATCAGCAGAAATGACTAAATCGACAAACAGCAAGTTATAATGCGCATAGAAGTACAAAATATGGTAAAACATGAGATCTTGCGTTAGTTTTGCCCAAAATACATGCATTTTTCTGAATCGGACTTGAAACTTCAAACATTGACCATATATCTGTTATTATCGGTGAATATCGCGGAATTCTACATATATAGTGCTAGATTAGGCTCAATATATCTAAATGTTGGTTATTGTTCCCAGTTCTCGGTAAAGAGAGCTAATTATCAGCAGAAATGACTAAATCGACAAACAGCAAGTTATAATGCGCATAGAAGTACAAAATATGGTAAAACATGAGATCTTGCGTTAGTTTTGCCCAAAATACATGCATTTTTCTGAATCGGACTTGAAACTTCAAACATTGACCATATATCTGTTATTATCGGTGAATATCGCGGAATTCTACATATATAGTGCTAGATTAGGCTCAATATATCTAAATGTCGATTATTGTTCCCAGTTCTCGGTAAAGAGAGCTAATTATCAGCAGAAATGACTGAATCGCTAAACAGCAAGTTATAATGCGCATAGAAGTACAAAATATGGTAAAACATGAGATCTGGCCTTAGTTTTGCCCAAAATACATGCATTTTTCTGAATCGGACTTGAAACTTCAAACATTGACCATATATCTGTTATTATCGGTGAATATCGCGGAATTCTACATATATAGTGCTAGATTAGGCTCAATATATCTAAATGTCGGTTATTGTTCCCAGTTCTCGATAAACAGAGCTAATTATCAGCAGAATGGACTAAATCGCTAAACAGCAAGTTATAATGCACATAGAAGTACAAAATATGGTAAAACATGAGATCTGGCCTTAGTTTTGCCCAAAATACATGCATTTTTCTGAATCGGACTTGAAACTTCAAACATTGATCATATATCTGTTATTATCGGTGAATATCGCGGAATTCTACATATATAGTGCTAGATTAGGCTCAATATATCTAAATGTCGGTTATTGTTCCCAGTTCTTGATAAACAGAGCTAATTATCAGCAGAATGGACTAAATCGCTGAACAGCAAGTTATAATGCGCATAGAAGTACAAAATATGGTAAAACATGAGATCTGGCCTTAGTTTTGCCCAAAATACATGCATTTTTCTGAATCGGACTTGAAACTTCAAACATTGACCATATATCTGTTATTATCGGTGAATATCGCGGAATTCTACATATATAGTGCTAGATTACGCTCAATACATCTAAATGTCGGTTATTGTTCCCAGTTCTCGATAAACAGAGCTAATTATCAGCAGAATGGACTAAATCGCTGAACAGCAAGTTATAATGCGCATAGAAGTACAAAATATGGTAAAACATGAGATCTGGCCTTAGTTTTGCCCAAAATACATGCATTTTTCTGAATCGGACTTGAAACTTCAAACATTGACCATATATCTGTTATTATCGGTGAATATCGCGGAATTCTACATATATAGTGCTAGATTAGGCTCAATATATCTAAATGTCGGTTATTGTTCCCAGTTCTCGATAAACAGAGCTTATTATCAGCAGAATGGACTAAATCGCTAAACAGCAAGTTATAATGCGCATAGAAGTACAAAATATGGTAAAACATTAGATCTGGCTTTAGTTTTGCCCAAAATACATGCATTTTTCTGAATCGGACTTGAAACTTCAAACATTGACCATATATCTGTTATTATCGGTGAATATCGCGGAATTCTACATATATAGTGCTATATTAGGCTCAATATATCTAAATGTCGGTTATTGTTCCCAGTTCTCTATAAACAGAGCTAATTATCAGCAGAATGGACTGAATCGCTAAACAGCAAGTTATAATGCGCTTAGAAGTACAAAATATGGTAAAACATGAGATCTGGCCTTAGTTTTGCCCAAAATACATGCATTTTTCTGAATCGGACTTGAAATTTCAAACATTGACCATATATCTGTTATTATCGGTGAATATCGCGGAATTCTACATATATAGTGCTAGATTAGGCTCAATTTATCTAAATGTCGGTTATTGTTCCCAGTTCTCGATAAACAGAGCTAATTATCAGCAGAATGGACTAAATCGCTGAACAGCAAGTTATAATGCGCATAGAAGTACAAAATATGGTAAAACATGAGATCTGGCCTTAGTTTTGCCCAAAATACATGCATTTTTCTGAATCGGACTTGAAACTTCAAACATTGACCATATATCTGTTATTATCGGTAAATATCGCGGAATTCTACATATATAGTGCTAGATTAGGCTCAATATATCTAAATGTCGGTTATTGTTCCCAGTTCTCGATAAACAGAGCTAATTATCAGCAGAATGGACTAAATCGCTAAACAGCAAGTTATAATGCGCATAGAAGTACAAAATATGGTAAAACATGAGATCTGGCCTTAGTTTTGCCCAAAATACATGCATTTTTCTGAATCGGACTTGAAACTTCAAACATTGACCATATATCTGTTATTATCGGTGAATATCGCGGAATTCTACATATATAGTGCTAGATTAGGCTCAATATATCTAAATGTCGGTTATTGTTCCCAGTTCTCGATAAACAGAGCTAATTATCAGCAGAATGGACTTAATCGCTAAACAGCAAGTTATAATGCATGCGCATAGAAGTACAAAATATGGTAAAACATGAGATCTGGCCTTAAATTTGCCCAAAATACATGCATTTTTCTGAATCGGACTTGAAACTTCAAACATTGACCATATATCTGTTATTATCGGTGAATATCTTGGAATTCTAGATATATAGTGCTAGATTAGGCTCAATATATCTAAATGTCGGTTATTGTTCCCAGTTCTGGATAAACAGAGCTAATTATCAGCAGAATGGACTAAATCGCTAAACAGCAAGTTATAATGCGCATAGAAGTATGAAATATAGTAAAACATGAGATCTGGCCTCAGTTTTGCCCAAAATACATGCATTTTTCTGAATCGGACTTGAAACTTCAAACATTGACCATATATCTGTTATTATCGGTGAATATCGCGGAATTCTACATATATAGTGCTAGATTAGGCTCAATATATCTAAATGTCGGTTATTGTTCCCAGTTCTCGATAAACAGAGCTAATTATCAGCAGAATGGACTAAATCGCTAAACAGCAAGTTATAATGCGCATAGAAGTACAAAATATGGTAAAACATGAGATCTGGCCTTAGTTTTGCCCAAAATACATGCATTTTTCTGAATCGGACTTGAAACTTCAAACATTGACCATATATCTGTTATTATCGGTGAATATCTTGGAATTTTACATATATAGTGCTAGATTAGGCTCAATATATCTAAATGTCGGTTATTGTTCCCAGTTCTCGATAAACAGAGCTAATTATCAGCAGAATGGACTAAATCGCTAAACAGCAAGTTATAATGCGCATAGAAGTACAAAATATGGTAAAACATGAGATCTGCCGTCAGTTTTGCCCAAAATACATGCATTTTTCTGAATCGGACTTGAAACTTCAAACATTGACCATATATCTGTTATTATCGGTGAATATCGCGGAATTCTACATATATAGTGCTAGATTAGGCTCAATATATCTAAATGTCGGTTATTGTTCCCAGTTCTCGATAAACAGAGCTAATTATCAGCAGAATGGACTAAATCGCTAAACAGCAAGTTATAATGCGCATAGAAGTACAAAATATGGTAAAACATGAGATCTGGCCTTAGTTTAGCCCAAAATACATGCATTTTTCTTAATCGGACTTGAAACTTCAAACATTGACCATATATTTGTTAATATCGGTGAATATCGCGGAATTCTACATATATAGTTCTAGATTAGGCTCAATATATCTAAATGTCGGTTATTGTTCCCAGTTCTCGATAAACAGAGCTAATTATCAGCAGAATGGACTAAATCACTGAACAGCAAGTTATAATGCGCATAGAAGTACAAAATATGGTAAAACATGAGATCTGGCCTTAGGTTTGCCCAAAATACATGCATTTTTCTGAATCGGACTTGAAACTTCAAACATTGACCATATATCTGTTATTATCGGTAAATATCGCGGAATTCTACATATATAGTGCTAGATTAGGCTCAATATATCTAAATGTCGGTTATTGTTCCCAGTTCTCGATAAACAGAGCTAATTATCAGCAGAATGGACTAAATCGCTAAACAGCAAGTTATAATGCGCATAGAAGTACAAAATATGGTAAAACATGAGATCTGGCCTTAGTTTTGCCCAAAATACATGCATTTTTCTGAATCGGACTTGAAACTTCAAACATTGACCATATATCTTTTATTATCGGTGAATATCTTGGAATTCTACATATATAGTGCTAGATTAGGCTCAATATATCTAAATGTCGGTTATTGTTCCCAGTTCTCGATAAACAGAGCTAATTATCAGCAGAATGGACTAAATCGCTAAACAGCAAGTTATAATGCGCATAGAAGTACAAAATATGGTAAAACATGAGATCTGGCCTCAGTTTTGCCCAAAATACATGCATTTTTCTGAATCGGACTTGAAACTTCAAACATGGACCATATATCTGTTATTATCGGTGAATATCGCGGAATTCTACATATATAGTGCTAGATTAGGCTCAATATATCTAAATGTCGGTTATTGTTCCCAGTTCTCGATAAACAGAGCTAATTATCAGCAGAATGGACTAAATCGCTAAACAGCAAGTTATAATGCGCATATAAGTACAAAATATGGTAAAACATGAGATCTGGCCTTAGTTTTGCCCAAAATACATGCATTTTCTGAATCGGACTGAAACTTCAAACATTGACCATATATCTGTTATTATTGGTGAATATCGCGGAATTCTACATATATAGTGCTAGATTAGGCTCAATATATCTAAATGTCGGTTATTGTTCCCAGTTCTCGATAAACAGAGCTAATTATCAGCAGAATGGACTAAATCGCTAAACAGCAAGTTATAATGCGCATAGAAGAACAAAATTGGGTAAAACATGAGATCTGGCCTTAGTTTTACCCAAAATACATGCATTTTTCTGAATCGGACTTGAAACTTCAAACATTGACCATATATCTGTTATTATCGGTGAATATCGCGGAATTCTACATATATAGTGCTAGATTAGGCTCAATATATCTAAATGTCGGTTATTGTTCCCAGTTCTCGATAACCAGCTAATTATCAGCAGAATGGACTAAATCGCTAAACAGCAAGTTATAATGCGCATAGAAGAACATAATAGGGTAAAACATGAGATCTGGCCTTAGTTTTGCCCAAAATACATGCATTTTTCTGAATCGGACTTGAAATTTCAAACATTGACCATATATATGTTATTATCGATGAATATCGCGGAATTCTACATATATAGTGCTAGATTAGGCTCAATATATCTAAATGTCGGTTATTGTTCCCAGTTCTCGGTAAAGAGAGCTAATTATCAGCAGAAATGACTAAATCGCTAAACAGCAAGTTATACTGCGCATAGAAGTACAAAATATGGTAAAACATGAGATCTGGCCTTAGTTTAGCCCAAAATACATGCATTCTTCTTAATCGGACTTGAAACTTCAAACATTGACCATATATCTGTTATTATCGATGAATATCGCGGAATTCTACATATATAGTGCTAGATTAGGCTCAATATATCTAAATGTCGGTTATTGTTACCAGTTCTCGGTAAAGATAGCTAATTATCAACAGAAATGACTAAATCGCTAAACAGCAAGTTATACTGCGCATAGAAGAACAAAATATGGTAAAACATGTGATCTGGCCTTAGTTTTGCCCAAAATACATGCATTTTTCTGAATCGGACTTGAAACTTCAAACATTGACCATATATCTGTTATTATCGGTGAATATCGCGGAATTCTACATATATAGTGCTAGATTAGGCTCAATATATCTAAATGTCGGTTATTGTTCCCAGTTCTCGATAAACAGAGCTAATTATCAGCAGAATGGACTAAATCGCTAAACATCAAGTTATAATGCGCATAGAAGTACAAAATAGGGTAAAACATGAGATCTGGCCTTAGTTTTGCCCAAAATACATGCATTTTTCTGAATCGGACTTGAAACTTCAAACATTGACCATATATCTGTTATTATCGGTGAATATCGCGGAATTCTACATATTCAGTGCTAGATTAGGCTCAATATATCTAAATGTCGGTTATTGTTCCCAGTTCTCGATAAACAGAGCTAATTATCAGCAGAATGGACTAAATCGCCAAACAGCAAGTTATAATGCGCATAGAAGAACAAAATAGGGTAAAACATGAGATCTGGCCTTAGTTTTGCCCAAAATACATGCATTTTTCTGAATCGGACTTGAACTTCAACATTGACCATATATCTGTTATTATCGGTGAATATCGCGGAATTCTACATATTTAGTGCTACATGAGGCTCAATATATCTAAATGTCGGTTATTGTTCCCAGTTCTCGATAAACAGAGCTAATTATCAGCAGAATGGACTAAATCGCTAAACAGCAAGTTATAATGCGCTTAGAAGTACAAAATATGGTAAAACATGAGATCTGGCCTTAGTTTTGCCCAAAATACATGCATTTTTCTGAATCGGACTTGAAACTTCAAACATTGACCATATATCTGTTATTATCGGTGAATATCGCCGAATTCTACATATATAGTGCTAGATTAGGCTCAATATATCTAAATGTCGGTTATTGTTCCCAGTTCTCGATAAACAGAGCTAATTATCAGCAGAATGGACTAAATCGCTAAACAGCAAGTTATAATGCGCATAGAAGTACAAAATAGGGTAAAACATAAGATCTGGCCTTAGTTTTGCCCAAAATACATGCATTTTTTCTGAATCGGACTTGAAACTTCAAACATTGACCATATATCTGTTATTATCGGTGAATATCGCGGAATTCTACATATATAGTGCTAGATTAGGCTCAATATATCTAAATGTCGGTTATTGTTCCCAGTTCTCGATAAACAGAGCTAATTATCAGCAGAATGGACTAAATCGCTAAACAGAAAGTTATAATGCGCATAGAAGTACAAAATATGGTGAAACATGAGATCTGGCCTTAGTTTTGCCCAAAATACATGCATTATTCTGAATCGGACTTGAAACTTCAAACATTTTCCATATATCTGTTATTATCGGTGAATATCGCGGAATTCTACATATATAGTGTAAGATTAGGCTCAATATATCTAAATGTCGGTTATTGTTCCCATTTCCCGATAAACAGAGCTAATTATCAGCAGAATGGACTAAATCGCTAAACAGCAAGTTATAATGCGCATAGAAGTACAAAATATGGTAAAACATGAGATCTGGCCTTAGTTTTGCCCAAAATACATGCATTTTTCTGAATCGGACTTGAAACTTCAAACATTGACCATATATCTGTTATTATCGGTGAATATCGCGGAATTCTACATATATAGTGCTAGATCAGGCTCAATATATCTAAATGTCGGTTATTGTTCCCAGTTCTCGATAAACAGGGCTAATTATCAGCAGAATGGACTGAATCGCTAAACAGCAAGTTATAATGCGCATAGAAGTTCAAAATATGGTAAAACATGAGATCTGGCCTTAGTTTTGCCCAAAATACATGCATTTTTCTGAATCGGACTTGAAACTTCAAACATTGACCATATATTTGTTATTATCGGTGAATATCGCGGAATTCTACATATATAGTGCTAGATTAGGCTCAATATATCTAAGTGTCGGTTATTGTTCCCAGTTCTCGATAAACAGAGCTAATTATCAGCAGAATGGACTAAATCGCTAAACAGCAAGTTATAATGCGCATAGAAGTACAAAATATGGTAAAACATGAGATCTGGCCTTAGTTTTGCCCAAAATACATGCATTTTTCTGAATCGGACTTGAAACTTCAAACATTGACCATATATCTGTTATTATCGGTGAATATCGCGGAATTCTACATATATAGTGCTAGATTAGGCTCAATATATCTAAATGTCGGTTATTGTTCCCAGTTCTCGATAAACAGAGCTAATTATCAGCAGAATGGACTAAATCGCTAAACAGCAAGTTATAATGCGCATAGAAGTACAAAATATGGTAAAACATGAGATCTGGCCTTAGTTTTGCCCAAAATACATGCATTTTTCTGAATCGGACTTGAAACTTCAAACATTGACCATATATCTGTTATTATCGGTGAATATCGCGGAATTCTACATATATAGTGCTAGATTAGGCTCAATATATCTAAATGTCGGTTATTGTTCCCAGTTCTCGATAAACAGAGCTAATTATCAGCAGAGTGGACTAAATCGCTAAACAGTAAGTTATAATGCGCATAGAAGTACAAAATATGGTAAAACATGAGATCTGGCCTTAGTTTTGCCCAAAATACATGCATTTTTCTGAATCGGACTTGAAACTTCAAACATTGACCATATATCTGTTATTATCGGTGAATATCGCGGAATTCTACATATATAGTGCTAGATTAGGCTCAATATATCTAAATGTCAGTTATTGTTCCCAGTTCTCGATAAACAGAGCTAATTATCAGCAGAATGGACTAAATCGCTAAACAGCAAGTTATAATGCGCATATAAGTACAAAATATGGTAAAACATGAGATCTGGCCTTAGTTTTGCCCAAAATACATGCATTTTCTGAATCGGACTTGAAACTTCAAACATTGACCATATATCTGTTATTATTGGTGAATATCGCGGAATTCTACATATATAGTGCTAGATTAGGCTCAATATATCTAAATGTCGGTTATTGTTCCCAGTTCTCGATAAACAGAGCTAATTATCAGCAGAATGGACTAAATCGCTAAACAGCAAGTTATAATGCGCATAGAAGAACAAAATAGGGTAAAACATGAGATCTGGCCTTAGTTTTACCCAAAATACATGCATTTTCTGAATCGGACTTGAAACTTCAAACATTGACCATATATCTGTTATTATCGGTGAATATCGCGGAATTCTACATATATAGTGCTAGATTAGGCTCAATATATCTAAATGTCGGTTATTGTTCCCAGTTCTCGATAAACAGAACTAATTATTAGCAGAATGGACTAAATCGGTAAACAGCAAGTTATGATGCGCATAGAAGAACAAAATAGGGTAAAACATGAGATCTGGCCTTAGTTTTGCCCAAAATACATGCATTTTTCTGAATCGGACTTGAAACTTCAAACATTGACCATATATCTGTTATTATCGGTGAATATCGCGGAATTCTACATATATAGTGCTAGATTAGGCTCAATATATCTAAATGTCGGTTATTGTTCCCAGTTCTCGATAAACAGAGCTAATTATCAGCAGAATGGACTAAATCGCTAAACAGCAAGTTATAATGCGCATAAAAGTACAAAATATGGTAAAACATGAGATCTGGCCTTAGTTTTGCCCAAAATACATGCATTTTTCTGAATCGGACTTGAAACTTCAAACATTTTCCATATATCTGTTATTATCGGTGAATATCGCGGAATTCTACATATATAGTGTAAGATTAGGCTCAATATATCTAAATGTCGGTTATTGTTCCCATTTCCCGATAAACAGAGCTAATTATCAGCAGAATGGACTAAATCGCAAAACAGCAAGTTATAATGCGCATAGAAGTACAAAATATGGTAAAACATGAGATCTGGCCTTAGTTTTGCCCAAAATACATGCATTTTTCTGAATCGGACTTGAAACTTCAAACATTGACCATATATCTGTTATTATTGGTGAATATCGCGGAATTCTACATATATAGTGCTAGATCAGGCTCAATATATCTAAATGTCGGTTATTGTTCCCAGTTCTCGATAAACAGGGCTAATTATCAGCAGAATGGACTAAATCGCTAAACAGCAAGTTATAATGCGCATAGAAGTGTAAAATATGGTAAAACATGAGATCTGGCCTTAGTTTTGCCCAAAATACATGCATTTTTCTGAATCGGACTTGAAACTTCAAACATTGACCATATATTTGTTATTATCGGTGAATATCGCGGAATTCTACATATATAGTGCTAGATTAGGCTCAATATATCTAAATGTCGGTTATTGTTCCCAGTTCTCGATAAACAGAGCTAATTATCAGCAGAATGGACTAAATCGCTAAACAGCAAGTTATAATGCGCATAGAAGTACAAAATATGGTAAAACATGAGATCTGGCCTTATTTTTGCCCAAAATACATGCATTTTTCTGAATCGGACTTGAAACTTCAAACATTGACCATATATCTGTTATTATCGGTGAATATCGCGGAATTCTACATATATAGTGCTAGATTAGGCTCAATATATCTAAATGTCGGTTATTGTTCCCAGTTCTCGATAAACAGAGCTAATTATCAGCAGAATGGTTTAAATCGCTAAACAGCAAGTTTTAATGCGCATAGAAGTACAAAATATGGTAAAACATGAGATCTGGCCTTAGTTTTGCCCAAAATACATGCATTTTTCTGAATCGGACTTGAAACTTCAAACATTGACCATATATCTGTTATTATCGGTGAATATCTTGGAATTCTACATATATAGTGCTAGATTAGGCTCAATATATCTAAATGTCGGTTATTGTTCCCAGTTCTCGATAAACAGAGCTAATTATCAGCAGAATGGACTAAATCGCCAAACAGCAAGTTATAATGCGCATAGAAGTACAAAATATGGTAAAACATGAGATCTGGCCTTAGTTTTGCCCAAAATACATGCATTTTTCTGAATCGGACTTGAAACTTCAAACATTGACCGTATATCTGTTATTATCGGTGAATATCGCGGAATTCCACATATATAGTGCTAGATTAGGCTCAATATATCTAAATGTCGGTTATTGTTCCCAGTTCTCGATAAACAGAGCTAATTATCAGCAGAATGGACTAAATCGCTAAACAGCAAGTTATAATGCGCATATAAGTACAAAATATGGTAAAACATGAGATCTGGCCTTAGTTTTGCCCAAAATACATGCATTTTCTGAATCGGACTTGAAACTTCAAACATTGACCATATATCTGTTATTATTGGTGAATATCGCGGAATTCTACATATATAGTGCTAGATTAGGCTCAATATATCTAAATGTCGGTTATTGTTCCCAGTTCTCGATAAACAGAGCTAATTATCAGCAGAATGGACTAAATCGCTAAACAGCAAGTTATAATGCGCATAGAAGAACAAAATAGGGTGAAACATGAGATCTGGCCTTAGTTTTACCCAAAATACATGCATTTTTCTGAATCGGACTTGAAACTTCAAACATTGACCATATATCTGTTAAAATCGGTGAATATCGTGGAATTCTACATATATAGTGCTAGATCAGGCTCAATATATCTAAATGTCGGTTATTGTTCCCAGTTCTCGATAAACAGAGCTAATTATCAGCAGAATGGACTTAATCGCTAAACAGCAAGTTATAATGCGCATAGAAGAACAAAATAGGGTAAAACATGAGATCTGGCCTTAGTTTTGCCCAAAATACATGCATTTTTCTGAATCGGACTTGAAACTTCAAACATTGACCATATATCTGTTATTATCGGTGAATATCGCGGAATTCTACATATATATATCTAGATTAGGCTCAATATATCTAAATGTCGGTTATTGTTCCCAGTTCTCGATAAACAGAGCTAATCATCAGCAGAATGGACTAAATCGCTAAACAGCAAGTGTGACGTGCTTTCTTTCCTCAGAAGAATTACGGACGTCACTATGACTCCCGTGGCTTTACTATCTACCAGATTTTCTCGGGCGCCAGATTTTTGGGATGGTTTACTCCACCGAACTCTCGGAAATGGTAGCGTCAAGAGTTACCATGGTAGCAACAGATGGAGGTTAAGTAATTCCAGGGGTCTGTTGTTTTTGACCTCTATGCCGTGCGAAGTGGGAAACAGGCTTTAATTGTTTACCACTATCGGAAAATGAAACTACCTGTGCTTTATAAAATTTCACAATTTATTTCGGTTTCGAAAGAATTTGGGAAAAAGGAAAATAGAACGAACTTCTTAACTATATAATTAAAACAACTAAATTTTAATGAAAGCCCTTCAGTATTTGCGATTTATATTAAATTACTGCCCAGACCAAAGCACTTTATTACAGAATAAATGTTTTACGCTTACAAGCCTAACGTGCAAAACTCTAATAGTTTTCGGCGATCGCCGGTGAAAATCAGCGAAGATTTACTAGCAGTACGGTGAGAATTACACAGAGAAAGCGTTATAAAGGCACTAGCAGTGTTCTACGGGAGCGTTTCTTGGCATTTGTGTACGGTTTAAGATAGGAGAAACGGTAAATAATAGAGTTATCTCGGTTTTTATGCAGATATTTCTCCGGCCGTTGGTGCTAAAATCAATCGTGCAAAGATCAGTTAGTCGGCAGAACCCGAAAACCTCTCTCTGGCGAACCTGCTATGGCAGCGAACGCACGTGAGATTATTTCGTTTCACGCCTTGGAAAACCCTCGAAGATGTCCCTGCTATGGCAGCGAACACAGACGAGATTCCTCCAAGTTGCCTATTATCAAATATTTTAAAGTTACGCTACCAAGGCCTATGGTACTAGATTCAACACACCCCCGAAATAATTTGAGAGTCCCTCAAGAATTTACCTGCTTTGCAGCGAGAATGCTTGAAAGTTTCTCAACGTTATTTCCTTTTCCTAGGGTTGTATACCGGAATTGGGATTCCCGAAATATCTTGAAAATCCCCCAAGAATTTACCTGCTTTGCAGCGAGAATGCTTGGGAATTTTCCAATTATATTTCTTTTCCCCTGAAGTTACAGCCAACAATAAATTCTTACTTCGGAATCGTACACAAATACGCGGAAAATCACTCAAATTAAACAAGCAGTAAGCAAAATAAAATCTATTAATACAATTACTAAATACGCTAGAAGCAAAATAAATCTCAACACCAGAAGAATGAAAAATAATTTCTAAATTCGCTTACCTCTCTGGCGAAAATCAGTCGGCGTTTTCGGTTACGGCGGAAACGGTGGAACTGTCAGAGCAGGAGTCAAAAGAGCACAAGAATCAGGAGTCAAAAAGAGCTATTCCGTTTCGTTTGCCGGTTTTATACATTCTTTTTCGACCCCACTCAGGAGGTACCCTACTTAGCAATTTTAAGAACGGCGTCGACTGGCGTGCGCGAGCGATGCAGTAAGAAATACACATTAAATATATACCGGATGTATCACTATACATATTTAAAATTATTAGGAACAAATAAATTTACAGCTTTTGGTGAAAGAGGGGTGTATAAGCAAATAATGACGGAACTTAATAATAAAATGAGAAATAAAATAGGTACAGTTGAATGTCTGAACGAAAGAAAAAAAAAATAGTAACATCGTTACATCCCCCTCTTTCTTCGGTAAAAAAAAATTAATAAGTGAAAGTGAAGCTTTCATTATATATTTTTTTTTCCCAATCTTAACCTAAAACGAATATTTTTCACACAAGACTAAACTTCTTTACCCAAGAAAACTTGCAGCGGAGTGGATTCCAAACCTCGCTGGCGTTACTGGAGTCTGGAACTCCTCATACTCAGACTTGGATACGGGCGGGAAGAGCGTTGCCTCACTCCTCTACAGGTGGGGCGGTTCCGAAGCATCGAGTACCGCTGACGAACGCCGGTGATGTCTTCTGGAGTTTCCGGGGAACAGTCACATAGGTTGCATTGAATGCCAACATCTCGGCGGGATCGGGAAACTATGAGTGCTTGAGTTGCTACAGAGCGTCTTCCCGGCTCAGGTGAAGAACGGGACATGGATCGGCAAGTAGCTCGGCTTACAGACGGTTGATTCCAGCGGGAATAACGTAAGGACGGCTTCATAACAGTAGTCCTAACTGTCGGCATCTTGCACAAACAATCTCGGGACATCTGACCAAAACGTCCGCAACGGGAGCAGAATAGGATGGCTTTTCTGCGAGTACAAGCGTCACGGCGGTGTCCGGCAGCGGGTTCCTAGACAGTGCATCGGCTACTCGGTTCATGGTACCTCTTCGGTATTTGATCTCGAAATCGTATTGTTGCAAAAATATACTCCAGCGGGCTAAACGACCAGATGGACTAGATATAGAATGCAGCCATCGTAAGGACTGGTGGTCAGTTACCACCGTGAAATGATAGCCTTCTAGATAGGGGCGCATCTTATCAATCCCCCACACTATGGCAAGGCATTCTTTTTCTGTCACTGAGTAGTTCTTTTCAGCTGGACTCAGGGTTCGGCTCGCGTAAGCTATCACATGTTCATTACCATCTATCTGTTGTGTCAGGGCCACCCCTAATCCATATTCGGAAGCATCGGTTTGCAGCGTAAACGGTAGACTGAAATCTGGGCAACTTAAAACAGGCGCTTCAGACAAACAGGTCTTGATTCTGGCAAAAGCACATTCTTGTTCTTCAGTCCATTTCCAGCGGTGTGCCTTACGTAGTAACTTGGTTAACGGAGCTACTGTCTGAGAAAACGAGGGCACAAAACGGCGGTACCAAGAGGCTACTCCCAAAAATCTTCGTAGCTCACGGACGTTTCGTGGAGCTGCAAACTTCGAAATACTCTCTACTTTTTCGGGATCGGTACTGATACCTTCTCCGGTAATGACATGACCTAAATATTTCATGGATGGTAAACAGAAATGGCATTTTTCTGGGGTTATTTTCAGCTTGGCGTCTCGTAGACGGCGGAAAACCTCACCTAGATTTTTCAGGTGTTCTTCGAACGTTTCTCCTAGTACAATAATGTCATCCAAATAGGCGAATGCATGCGGATCCAAATCAGGTCCGATAATTCGATCTACTAGTCGCTGAAAGGTGGCCGGCGCTGAATGTAGACCAAACGGCATAACTGTGAAATGGAAAAGTCCCCGCCCTGGCACGGTAAATGCAGTGATGGGTTTGCTTTCTGGAGCTAAAGGGACTTGCCAATATCCACTCTTCAGATCTAGACTGGAGATATACTTTGCGCGTCGCAATTTATCCAGAATAGCATTTATGAATGGAAGAGGGTATGCGTCCTTCCTTGTGACATCATTCACCTTCCGAAAGTCAATGCAGAAACGGTTTTTTCCATCCTTTTTCTTAACGATTACCACCGGAGAACTCCACGGACTGCCTGAGGGTTCTATCACCCTTTCCTTCAGCATCAGGTCCACTTCAGAGTTACAAATCTCTTGCATCTTTGGGTTCTGTGGGCGGTATCGTTGCTTGATCGGAGTTGAGTGCAGTAGGTGGATCTCGTGTTGTACTAGGTCTGTTGGCCCTTGAACTTCCTCAAATTTCGGTAATTCCATATCGAGGAATCTTCTCAACGTTTCCTCTTGTATTCCTGTTAGGTTTCGGTCTTGTAACGGCGTTATAGCTTCTATAGGAGATTCTTCGGTAGGTAACTCCCTACTGTCATCAAACTCTCCTAAATCAGACCGGGTTAAGCCGGTAAATGTTCCAAGTTCCTGGCAGTTATCAGTATTGTTATCAGAGTTTACATCTTTGCAGATTCTTCTAACAGCGGATTCTCGAGGATATTCTATACTAGATCTCCCTCTATCACCTTGGGATCTTTCCATGGCTGACTGGGAGATATCAGTCATTATCCTATCAGGTTTCACTCGAGAATATTCAGTATCAGATCTCCCTCCATCACCTTCGGCTTCGGGTCCGTTCAAGGCTGACTGGGAGATATCAGTCAATATCCTATCAGTTTCTCCTAGAGGATATTCAGTATCAGATCTCCCTCCATCACCTTCGGCTTCGGGTCCGTTCAAGGCTGACTGGGAGATATTAGTCAATATCCTATCAGTTTCTCCTAGAGGATATTCAGTATCAGATCTCCCTCCATCACCTTCGGCTTCGGGTCCGTTCAAGGCTGACTGGGAGATATCAGTCAATATCCTATCAGTTTCTCCTAGAGGATATTCAGTATCAGATCTCCCTCCATCACCTTCGGCTTCGGGTCCGTTCAAGGCTGACTGGGAGATATTAGTCAATATCCTATCAGTTTCTCCTAGAGGATATTCAGTATCAGATCTCCCTCCATCACCTTCGGCTTCGGGTCCGTTCAAGGCTGACTGGGAGATATCAGTCAATATCCTATCAGTTTCTCCTAGAGGATATTCAGTATCAGATCTCCCTCCATCACCTTCGGCTTCGGGTCCGTTCAAGGCTGACTGGGAGATATCAGTCAATATCCTATCAGTTTCTCCTAGAGGATATTCAGTATCAGTAAAGCTTACTCTAGCGGTATCTGTAACAGCACCATTTTCCCTCGCAGTATCATTATCAGTAAAAATGGAACTAGCGGTGTCAGTAACGGTCATTTCGCAGGACAACCCATGATTATACTCCCCTAGCGGTGGCATTACTGTGTCAATGATTCCTATGGGAGAGGACAGTGTATCTGGTTCTCGACAGTTTACTAGCTTTCCGTCCTGGTAGATCTTCCCTGTACCTAGTTCTAAGCAGAAATTATACTTCTTCAGTGTATCCAGACCAAGAACCATATCAGCGACCAAACCTGGAAAGTGTTCCAACGGTTCCTCCATGATGACGTCATTTACCGTAAGCTGCAGATCATAGATGTCTGTGATAGAAACCAAATTTCCATTTGCTAAACGTGCTCTTGTCGAATGACTTATCGTTCGCTTTTGTTGGGAAAATTGTTTCGCTACTGCATCACCCACATACGATCTGATAGCTCCCGTGTCCAGCAAGGCTTTAAACTTGAAGTTTTCCATTTGGACGTCAATTTGGGGTCGCGGATCTGACGGTTCGGAAGTCGGATGTTCTTGAGAGGCTAAAAGATTAGGAAACTGTGACGGCCTCCCTTCGGGACAGTTTCGGTTTAGTTTTCCGGCTTCGAACAGGAACAGTCTCGGGTAAGGACTCCTTCCTTACGGCAGCGGGAACAGAATATTTTCAGCGGATTTCTACAGTTTGCTCGGACGTGGCCTGTCTCGCCACACCGCCAACACAGTGTACTGGAATTTCTCGGTATAGGTGTTCGACTAACTGGATCAACTGGGCGAGAGCTACTGGTACTAGTTATGGGCTCTCGGGGCGGACTGGAAGCTGCATTTGGATTCCGAGATGTATTAGCCGGCGGAAAACGTGGATTAGTTCCTCTTCGCCATCCACTGGTGCTAGGAATATTTTGGAGTTCTTTTCGTAGCGACTCGAATTCCTTGACCTCTTGACAGAAAGTAGTAAAATCCTTAAAGTCCGTTTTACGGATCTGCTGTCTATATTCAGGTAGCAGATTACGATATAGCCAGGCTAATTGTTGTTCATCGGAGAGTTTCCCATGTCTACGCATCAAAGTTTGTAGATCAGTGATGTATGCCGATGCCGCCTCATTCCTCCTTTGCAGACGCTTGCTAATTTCCGCCTCTAGGTCTACTTCATAATTAACCGGATAGAAGAAAATGCGAAAAGCTCTTTCAAAATCCTTCCAGTTTGTCCATCGGCTTCGGTTGTTGCGGAACCATAGTGCTGGTTCACCAGACAGGAACTCGGGTAACACCGGTAGTAACTTATCTTGCGGCACATTCTTAGCAGTGCAAATTTCTTCCAGTCGTTCCAGAAAATTTGCCGGATCATCGCGATCTCCAAAGGATACTTTCCAATCGTGCACATTCAACGTAGAAGTAACGGGAGTAGTAGTAGTAGTCATGGTTATTACGGAACTCGTGCCTCCAGGGGTTACTGCAATACGGTCAAGCTCTGGAGCTACCGGGCTACTTGGGTTTAACCCTTTGCCTCCAGCCGGAACGGAATTAGTACTCCTTTGTACAGCTGATGATTTTTTTAGAAAACTAGCTAGTCGTCGGCGCTTCTCTCTTACGGATCCAGTTGGAGACAGTTGTCGCTTGGTTAGCTCATCAGAGAGTTCTTCTTTCTTTAGAGAATATATCCAGCCCACAAGCGGCTTATCAGTGGTTTCCTGTGGGGATGTACGTTTATCGTTACTATCCGTGGAATCGCTGTATTCACTAGTTGACATCAGATGTAATCCTCAAATCGGCTCGGTCGGTATATCCAGACAAGCAAAATACCCAACGCCGGTTCACCCTCGTTGGCGAAAATTTGAACTAGTTACCTCGAATAAACAAGTCCAGTTCGGATAATCAACAATAGAGAAAATTTCTTCAATCAACAACAAATCAATCTCGTATTTCAGATAAAATAAAATAAAACTTAAGACTTGGCGGATCTTTAAACGTAGAAACCAATACAAAATTTCTCGCAACAGGAAATACAACTCAAGATACAAATGTAAATTTAGAAATTGAAATCTCCAAGATACTTTCTAGAAAACAAATTCTAAGTCAAAATCAGCTTTTATTTCTATTCGATACCCATAACTGTAATATCTATTCAAAATTGTATGGTCAGTAGTGAACGATGATACCAAAATTGCAGGACAGCAGGTATAATATATTATTGCTAGCGGTAAATAATTATCAAAATATTCGCAAATAAAAAGTCTAAGTATCAATCACTTTTTGCTTCACAAATTTTTAAGTTTAAATCAGCTTTGATTTCTATTCGAACCCCAAAATTACAATACCTATTCAAAATACTATTATCAGTAGTGAATGATGATAACAAAATTGTGGGACAACCGGTATAATATACTATTTCCAGCAGTAACTAATTATTAAAATATTCGCAAATAAAAAGTCTAAGTAAGAATCACCTTTTGTTTCTATTTAATACTGAAAATTGTAATCCCTATTTATTGGTACAACCGGTATAATAATTATTAAAGTATTTCCATGTAAAATCTATTGATTCTATTTTATTAGCAAAATTATTTTTTAAAAGAAAACGATTACAATTCAATATTTCAGTTAACAACAAACAAAACTAAAAAAAAGCAATTATCGTTAACAAGAAACGACTGAAAAAAAAGAGAAACTGGTTCTCCTAATTTGAAAAATATTTCTATCGGCAATATTTTATTGCAACTTCCAAAATATATTCTTTTACGCACTAAATTTAACAAATTAGATCCTACGAGATTTTCGAAATGTTGGTTGAAAATTTTAATTATGGATTTATGAAGGTTTACACACTCGTGTTTCTGATTCGGAATTTTAACATCAAAATTCTCTAAATAATTCACAATATGCGGAAGAAAATCCTTAATACAGTTACGACTACGGCTCCGGTTTCTATAACGACGGTCTCTGCTCCTTCAACAACGGTATTTGCTCTTACAACTACGGTTCCTGCTTCAATGACAACGATATCTGCTCTTACAATAACAGTCCTTGCTCCTACAACAACGGTTTCTGTATTTTTCTCACAACAACGGTCCCTGTATTTTCTTACAACAATAGTCCCTATATTTTTTTACAACAATAGTCCCTGCTCGGGCGCCATTTTGTGACGTGCTTTCTTTCCTCAGAAGAATTACGGACGTCACTATGACTCCCGTGGCTTTACTATCTACCAGATTTTCTCGGGCGCCAGATTTTTGGGATGGTTTACTCCACCGAACTCTCGGAAATGGTAGCGTCAAGAGTTACCAGGGTAGCAACAGATGGAGGTTAAGTAATTCCAGGGGTCTGTTGTTTTTGACCTCTATGCCGTGCGAAGTGGGAAACAGGCTTTAATTGTTTACCACTATCGGAAAATGAAACTACCTGTGCTTTATAAAATTTCACAATTTATTTCGGTTTCGAAAGAATTTGGGAAAAAGGAAAATAGAACGAACTTCTTAACTATATAATTAAAACAACTAAATTTTAATGAAAGCCCTTCAGTATTTGCGATTTATATTAAATTACTGCCCAGACCAAAGCACTTTATTACAGAATAAATGTTTTACGCTTACAAGCCTAACGTGCAAAACTCTAATAGTTTTCGGCGATCGCCGGTGAAAATCAGCGAAGATTTACTAGCAGTACGGTGAGAATTACACAGAGAAAGCGTTATAAAGGCACTAGCAGTGTTCTACGGGAGCGTTTCTTGGCATTTGTGTACGGTTTAAGATAGGAGAAACGGTAAATAATAGAGTTATCTCGGTTTTTATGCAGATATTTCTCCGGCCGTTGGTGCTAAAATCAATCGTGCAAAGATCAGTTAGTCGGCAGAACCCGAAAACCTCTCTCTGGCGAACCTGCTATGGCAGCGAACGCACGTGAGATTATTTCGTTTCACGCCTTGGAAAACCCTCGAAGATGTCCCTGCTATGGCAGCGAACACAGACGAGATTCCTCCAAGTTGCCTATTATCAAATATTTTAAAGTTACGCTACCAAGGCCTATGGTACTAGATTCAACACACCCCCGAAATAATTTGAGAGTCCCTCAAGAATTTACCTGCTTTGCAGCGAGAATGCTTGAAAGTTTCTCAACGTTATTTCCTTTTCCTAGGGTTGTATACCGGAATTGGGATTCCCGAAATATCTTGAAAATCCCCAAGAATTTACCTGCTATGCAGCGAGAATGCTTGGGAATTTTCCAATTATATTTCTTTTCCCCTGAAGTTACAGCCAACAATAAATTCTTACTTCGGAATCGTACACAAATACGCGGAAAATCACTCAAATTAAACAAGCAGTAAGCAAAATAAAATCTATTAATACAATTACTAAATACGCTAGAAGCAAAATAAATCTCAACACCAGAAGAATGAAAAATAATTTCTAAATTCGCTTACCTCGCTGGCGAAAATCAGTCGGCGTTTTCGGTTACGGCGGAAACGGTGGAACTGTCAGAGCAGGAGTCAAAAGAGCACAAGAATCAGGAGTCAAAAAGAGCTATTCCGTTTCGTTTGCCGGTTTTATACATTCTTTTTCGACCCCACTCAGGAGATACCCTACTTAGCAATTTTAAGAACGGCGTCGACTGGCGTGCGCGAGCGATGCAGTAAGAAATACACATTAAATATATACCGGATGTATCACTATACATATTTAAAATTATTAGGAACAAATAAATTTACAGCTTTTGGTGAAAGAGGGGTGTATAAGCAAATAATGACGGAACTTAATAATAAAATGAGAAATAAAATAGGTACAGTTGAATGTCTGAACGAAAGAAAAAAAAATAGTAACATCGTTACACAAGTTATAATGCGCATAGAAGTACTAAATATGGTAAAACATGAAATCTGGCCTTAGTTTTGCCCAAAATACATGCATTTTTCTGAATCGGACTTGAAACTTCAAACATTGACCATATATCTGTTATTATCGGTGAATATAGCGGAATTCTACATATATAGTGCTAGATTAGGCTCGATATATCTTAATGTCGGTTATTGCTCCCAGTTCTCGGTAAAGAGAGCTAATTATCAGCAGAAATGACTAAATCGCTAAACAGCAAGTTATACTGCACATAGAAGAACAAAATATGGTGAAACATGAGATCTGGCCTCAGTTTTGCCCAAAATACATGCATTTTTCTGAATCGGACTTGAAACTTCAAACATTGACCATATATATGTTATTATCGATGAATATCGCGGAATTCTCCATATATAGTGCTAGATTAGGCTCAATATATCTAAATGTCGGTTATTGTTCCCAGTTCTCTGTAAAGAGAGCTAATTATCAGCAGAAATGACTAAATCGCTAAACAGCAAGTTATACTGCGCATAGAAGAACAAAATATGGTAAAACATGAGATCTGGCCTTAGTTTTGCCCAAAATACATGCATTTCTCTGA
Organism: Galeruca laticollis; assembly: GCA_963921935.1. NCBI lineage: Eukaryota > Metazoa > Arthropoda > Insecta > Coleoptera > Chrysomelidae > Galeruca > Galeruca laticollis. The sequence goes on along the minus strand of OY998175.1, from coordinate 256,541,736 downwards.
ATCGGACTTGAAACTTCAAACATCGACCATATATCTGTTATTATGGGTGAATATCGCGGAATTCCACATATATAGTGCTAGATTAGGCTCGATATATCTAAATGTCGGTTATTGCTCCCAGTTCTCGGTAAAGAGAGCTAATTATCAGCAGAAATGACTAAATCGCTAAACAGCAAGTTATACTGCACATAGAAGAACAAAATATGGTGAAACATGAGATCTGGCCTCAGTTTTGCCCAAAATACATGCATTTTTCTGAATCGGACTTGAATCTTCAAACATTGACCATATATCTGTTATTATCGGTGAATATCGCGGAATTCTACATATATAGTGCTAGATTAGGCTCAATATATCTAAATGTCGGTTATTGTTTCCAGTTCTCGGTAAAGATAGCTAATTATCAACAGAAATGACTAAATCGCTAAACAGCACGTTATACTGCGCATAGAAGTACAAAATATGGTAAAACATGAGATCTGGCCTTAGTTTCGCCCAAAATACATGCATTTTTCTGAATCGGACTTGAAACTTCAAACATTTTCCATATATCTGTTATTATCGGTGAATATCGCGGAATTCTACATATATAGTGTAAGATTAGGCTCAATATATCTAAATGTCGGTTATTGTTCCCATTTCCCGATAAACAGAGCTAATTATCAGCAGAATGGACTAAATCGCAAAACAGCAAGTTATAATGCGCATAGAAGTACAAAATATGGTAAAACATGAGATCTGGCCTTAGTTTTGCCCAAAATACATGCATTTTTCTGAATCGGACTTGAAACTTCAAACATTGACCATATATCTGTTATTATCGGTGAATATCGCGGAATTCTACATATATAGTGCTAGATCAGGCTCAATATATCTAAATGTCGGTTATTGTTCCCAGTTCTCGATAAACAGGGCTAATTATCAGCAGAATGGACTAAATCGCTGAACAGCAAGTTATAATGCGCATAGAAGTACAAAATATGGTAAAACATGAGATCTGGCCTTAGTTTTGCCCAAAATACATGCATTTTTCTGAATCGGACTTGAAACTTCAAACATTGACCATATATCTGTTATTATCGGTGAATATCGCGGAATTCTACATATATAGTGCTAGATCAGGCTCAATATATCTAAATGTCGGTTATTGTTCCCAGTTCTCGATAAACAGGGCTAATTATCAGCAGAATGGACTAAATCGCTAAACAGCAAGTTATAATGCGCATAGAAGTGCAAAATATGGTAAAACATGAGATCTGGCCTTAGTTTTGCCCAAAATACATGCATTTTCTGAATCGGACTTGAAACTTCAAACATTGACCATATATTTGTTATTATCGGTGAATATCGCGGAATTCTACATATATAGTGCTAGATTAGGCTCAATATATCTAAATGTCGGTTATTGTTCCCAGTTCTCGATAAACAGAGCTAATTATCAGCAGAATGGACTAAATCGCCAAACAGCAAGTTATAATGCGCATAGAAGAACAAAATAGGGTAAAACATGAGATCTGGCCTTAGTTTTGCCCAAAATACATGCATTTTTCTGAATCGGACTTGAAACTTCAAACATTGACCATATATCTGTTATTATCGGTGAATATCGCGGAATTCTACATATTTAGTGCTACATGAGGCTCAATATATCTAAATGTCGGTTATTGTTCCCAGTTCTCGATAAACAGAGCTAATTATCAGCAGAATGGACTAAATCGCTAAACAGCAAGTTATAATGCGCTTAGAAGTACAAAATATGGTAAAACATGAGATCTGGCCTTAGTTTTGCCCAAAATACATGCATTTTTCTGAATCGGACTTGAAACTTCAAACATTGACCATATATCTGTTATTATCGGTGAATATCGCCGAATTCTACATATATAGTGCTAGATTAGGCTCAATATATCTAAATGTCGGTTATTGTTCCCAGTTCTCGATAAACAGAGCTAATTATCAGCAGAATGGACTAAATCGCTAAACAGCAAGTTATAATGCGCATAGAAGTACAAAATAGGGTAAAACATAAGATCTGGCCTTAGTTTTGCCCAAAATACATGCATTTTTCTGAATCGGACTTGAAACTTCAAACATTGACCATATATCTGTTATTATCGGTGAATATCGCGGAATTCTACATATATAGTGCTAGATTAGGCTCAATATATCTAAATGTCGGTTATTGTTCCCAGTTCTCGATAAACAGAGCTTATTATCAGCAGAATGGACTAAATCGCTAAACAGAAAGTTATAATGCGCATAGAAGTACAAAATATGGTGAAACATGAGATCTGGCCTTAGTTTTGCCCAAAATACATGCGCATTATTCTGAATCGGACTTGAAACTTCAAACATTTTCCATATATCTGTTATTATCGGTGAATATCGCGGAATTCTACATATATAGTGTAAGATTAGGCTCAATATATCTAAATGTCGGTTATTGTTCCCATTTCCCGATAAACAGAGCTAATTATCAGCAGAATGGACTAAATCGCTAAACAGCAAGTTATAATGCGCATAGAAGTACAAAATATGGTAAAACATGAGATCTGGCCTTAGTTTTGCCCAAAATACATGCATTTTTCTGAATCGGACTTGAAACTTCAAACATTGACCATATATCTGTTATTATCGGTGAATATCGCGGAATTCTACATATATAGTGCTAGATCAGGCTCAATATATCTAAATGTCGGTTATTGTTCCCAGTTCTCGATAAACAGGGCTAATTATCAGCAGAATGGACTGAATCGCTAAAACAGCAAGTTATAATGCGCATAGAAGTTCAAAATATGGTAAAACATGAGATCTGGCCTTAGTTTTGCCCAAAATACATGCATTTTTCTGAATCGGACTTGAAACTTCAACATTGACCATATATTTGTTATTATCGGTGAATATCGCGGAATTCTACATATATAGTGCTAGATTAGGCTCAATATATCTAAATGTCGGTTATTGTTCCCAGTTCTCGATAAACAGAGCTAATTATCAGCAGAGTGGACTAAATCGCTAAACAGTAAGTTATAATGCGCATAGAAGTACAAAATATGGTAAAACATGAGATCTGGCCTTAGTTTTGCCCAAAATACATGCATTTTTCTGAATCGGACTTGAAACTTCAAACATTGACCATATATCTGTTATTATCGGTGAATATCGCGGAATTCTACATATATAGTGCTAGATTAGGCTCAATATATCTAAATGTCGGTTATTGTTCCCAGTTCTCGATAAACAGAGCTAATTATCAGCAGAATGGACTAAATCGCTAAACAGCAAGTTATAATGCGCATATAAGTACAAAATATGGTAAAACATGAGATCTGGCCTTAGTTTTGCCCAAAATACATGCATTTTCTGAATCGGACTTGAAACTTCAAACATTGACCATATATCTGTTATTATTGGTGAATATCGCGGAATTCTACATATATAGTGCTAGATTAGGCTCAATATATCTAAATGTCGGTTATTGTTCCCAGTTCTCGATAAACAGAGCTAATTATCAGCAGAATGGACTAAATCGCTAAACAGCAAGTTATAATGCGCATAGAAGAACAAAATAGGGTAAAACATGAGATCTGGCCTTAGTTTTACCCAAAATACATGCATGTTTCTGAATCGGACTTGAAACTTCAAACATTGACCATATATCTGTTATTATCGGTGAATATCGCGGAATTCTACATATATAGTGCTAGATTAGGCTCAATATATCTAAATGTCGGTTATTGTTCCCAGTTCTCGATAAACAGAGCTAATTATTAGCAGAATGGACTAAATCGCTAAACAGCAAGTTATGATGCGCATAGAAGAACAAAATAGGGTAAAACATGAGATCTGGCCTTAGTTTTGCCCAAAATACATGCATTTTTCTGAATCGGACTTGAAACTTCAAACATTGACCATATATCTGTTATTATCGGTGAATATCGCGGAATTCTACATATATAGTGCTAGATTAGGCTCAATATATCTAAATGTCGGTTATTGTTCCCAGTTCTCGATAAACAGAGCTAATTATCAGCAGAATGGACTAAATCGCTAAACAGCAAGTTATAATGCGCATAGGAGTACAAAATATGGTAAAACATGAGATCTGGCCTTAGTTTTGCCCAAAATACATACATTTTTCTGAATCGGACTTGAAACTTCAAACTTTTTCCATATATCTGTTATTATCGGTGATATCGCGGAATTCTACATATATAGTGTAAGATTAGGCTCAATATATCTAAATGTCGGTTATTGTTCCCATTTCCCGATAAACAGAGCTAATTATCAGCAGAATGGACTAAATCGCAAAACAGCAAGTTATAATGCGCATAGAAGTACAAAATATGGTAAAACATGAGATCTGGCCTTAGTTTTGCCCAAAATACATGCATTTTTCTGAATCGGACTTGAAACTTCAAACATTGACCATATATCTGTTATTATCGGTGAATATCGCGGAATTCTACATATATAGTGCTAGATCAGGCTCAATATATCTAAATGTCGGTTATTGTTCCCAGTTCTCGATAAACAGGGCTAATTAACAGCAGAATGGACTAAATCGCTAAACAGCAAGTTATAATGCGCATAGAAGTGCAAAATATGGTAAAACATGAGATCTGGCCTTAGTTTTGCCCAAAATACATGCATTTTCTGAATCGGACTTGAAACTTCAAACATTGACCATATATTTGTTATTATCGGTGAATATCGCGGAATTCTACATATATAGTGCTAGATTAGGCTCAATATATCTAAATGTCGGTTATTGTTCCCAGTTCTCGATAAACAGAGCTAATTATCAGCAGAATGGACTAAATCGCTAAACAGCAAGTTATAATGCGCATAGAAGTACAAAATATGGTAAAACATGAGATCTGGCCTTATTTTTGCCCAAAATACATGCATTTTTCTGAATCGGACTTGAAACTTCAAACATTGACCATATATCTGTTATTATCGGTGAATATCGCGGAATTCTACATATATAGTGCTAGATTAGGCTCAATATATCTAAATGTCGGTTATTGTTCCCAGTTCTCGATAAACAGAGCTAATTATCAGCAGAATGGTTTAAATCGCTAAACAGCAAGTTTTAATGCGCATAGAAGTACAAAATATGGTAAAACATGAGATCTGGCCTTAGTTTTGCCCAAAATACATGCATTTTCTGAATCGGACTTGAAACTTCAAACATTGACCATATATCTGTTATTATCGGTGAATATCTTGGAATTCTACATATATAGTGCTAGATTAGGCTCAATATATCTAAATGTCGGTTATTGTTCCCAGTTCTTGATAAACAGAGCTAATTATCAGCAGAATGGACTAAATCGCCAAACAGCAAGTTATAATGCGCATAGAAGTACAAAATATGGTAAAACATGAGATCTGGCCTTAGTTTTGCCCAAAATACATGCATTTTTCTGAATCGGACTTGAAACTTCAAACATTGACCGTATATCTGTTATTATCGGTGAATATCGCGGAATTCTACATATATAGTGCTAGATTAGGCTCAATATATCTAAATGTCGGTTATTGTTCCCAGTTCTCGATAAACAGAGCTAATTATCAGCAGAATGGACTAAATCGCTAAACAGCAAGTTATAATGCGCATATAAGTACAAAATATGGTAAAACATGAGATCTGGCCTTAGTTTTGCCCAAAATACATGCATTTTCTGAATCGGACTTGAAACTTCAAACATTGACCATATATCTGTTATTATTGGTGGATATCGCGGAATTCTACATATATAGTGCTAGATTAGGCTCAATATATCTAAATGTCGGTTATTGTTCCCAGTTCTCGATAAACAGAGCTAATTATCAGCAGAATGGACTTAATCGCTAAACAGCAAGTTATAATGCGCATAGAAGAACAAAATAGGGTGAAACATGAGATCTGGCCTTAGTTTTACCCAAAATACATGCATTTTTCTGAATCGGACTTGAAACTTCAAACATTGACCATATATCTGTTAAAATCGGTGAATATCGCGGAATTCTACATATATAGTGCTAGATCAGGCTCAATATATCTAAATGTCGGTTATTGTTCCCAGTTCTCGATAAACAGAGCTAATTATCAGCAGAATGGACTTAATCGCTAAACAGCAAGTTATAATGCGCATAGAAGAACAAAATAGGGTAAAACATGAGATCTGGCCTTAGTTTTGCCCAAAATACATGCATTTTCCTGAATCGGACTTGAAACTTCAAACATTGACCATATATCTGTTATTATCGGTAAATATCGCGGAATTCTACATATATAGTGCTAGATTAGGCTCAATATATCTAAATGTCGGTCATTGTTCCCAGTTCTCGATAAACAGAGCTAATTATCAGCAGAATGGACTAAATCGCTAAACAGCAAGTTATAATGCGCATAGAAGTACAAAATATGGTAAAACATGAGATCTGGCCTTAGTTTTGCCAAAAATACATGCATTTTTCTGAATCGGACTTGAAACTTCAAACATTGACCATATATCTGTTATTATCGGTGAATATAGCGGAATTCTACATATATAGTGCTAGATTAGGCTCGATATATCTAAATGTCGGTTATTGCTCCCAGTTCTCGGTAAAGAGAGCTAATTATCAGCAGAAATGACTAAATCGCTAAACAGCAAGTTATACTGGACATAGAAGAACAAAATATGGTGAAACATGAGATCTGGCCTCAGTTTTGCCCAAAATACATGCATTTTTCTGAATCGGACTTGAAACTTCAAACATTGACCATATATATGTTATTATCGATGAATATCGCGGAATTCTCCATATATAGTGCTAGATTAGGCTCAATATATCTAAATGTCGGTTATTGTTCCCAGTTCTCTGTAAAGAGAGCTAATTATCAGCAGAAATGACTAAATCGCTAAACAGCAAGTTATACTGCGCATAGAAGAACAAAATATGGTAAAACATGAGATCTGGCCTTACTTTTGCCCAAAATACATGCATTTCTCTGAATCGGACTTGAGACTTCAAACATCGACCATATATCTGTTATTATGGGTGAATATCGCGGAATTCCACATATATAGTGCTAGATTAGGCTCGATATATCTAAATGTCGGTTATTGCTCCCAGTTCTCGGTAAAGAGAGCTAATTATCAGCAGAAATGACTAAATCGCTAAACAGCAAGTTATACTGCACATAGAAGAACAAAATATGGTGAAACATGAGATCTGGCCTCAGTTTTGCCCAAAATACATGCATTTTTCTGAATCGGACTTGAATCTTCAAACATTGACCATATATCTGTTATTATCGGTGAATATCGCGGAATTCTACATATATAGTGCTAGATTAGGCTCAATATATCTAAATGTCGGTTATTGTTCCCAGTTCTCGGTAAAGATTAGCTAATTATCAACAGAAATGACTAAATCGCTAAACAGCACGTTATACTGCGCATAGAAGAACAAAATATGGTAAAACATGTGATCTGGCCTTAGTTTTGCCCAAAATACATGCATTTTTCTGAATCGGACTTGAAACTTCAAACATTGACCATATATCTGTTATTATCGGTGAATATCGCGGAATTCTACATATATAGTGCTAGATTAGGCTCAATATATCTAAATGTCGGTTATTGTTCCCAGTTCTCGATAAACAGAGCTAATTATCAGCAGAATGGACTAAATCGCTAAACAGCAAGTTATAATGCGCATAGAAGTACAAAATAGGGTAAAACATGAGATCTGGCCTTAGTTTTGCCCAAAATACATGCATTTTTCTGAATCGGACTTGAAACTTCAAACATTGACCATATATCTGTTATTATCGGTGAATATCGCGGAATTCTACATATATAGTGCTAGATTAGGCTCAATATATCTAAATGTCGGTTATTGTTCCCAGTTCTCGATAAACAGAGCTAATTATCAGCAGAATGGACTAAATCGCTAAACAGCAAGTTATAATGCGCATAGAAGTACAAAATATGGTAAAACATGAGATCTGGCCTTAGTTTTGCCCAAAATACATGCATTTTTCTGAATCGGACTTGAAACTTCAAACATTGACCATATATCTGTTATTATCGGTGAATATAGCGGAATTCTACATATATAGTGCTAGATTAGGCTCAATATATCTAAATGTCGGTTATTGCTCCCAGTTCTCGGTAAAGAGAGCTAATTATCAGCAGAAATGACTAAATCGCTAAACAGCAAGTTATACTGCACATAGAAGAACAAAATATGGTGAAACATGAGATCTGGCCTCAGTTTTGCCCAAAATACATGCATTTTCTGAATCGGACTTGAAACTTCAAACATTGACCATATATATGTTATTATCGATAAATATCGCGGAATTCTCCATATATAGTGCTAGATTAGGCTCAATATATCTAAATGTCGGTCATTGTTCGCAGTTCTCTGTAAAGAGAGCTAATTATCAGCAGAAATGACTAAATCGCTAAACAGCAAGTTATACTGCGCATAGAAGAACAAAATATGGTAAAACATGAGATCTAGCCTTAGTTTTGCTCAAAATACATGCATTTCTCTGAATCGGACTTGAAACTTCAAACATCGACCATATATCTGTTATTATGGGTGAATATCGCGGAATTCCACATATATAGTGCTAGATTAGGCTCAATATATCTAAATGTCGGTTATTGTTCCCAGTTCTCGATAAACAGAGCTAATTATCAGCAGAATGGACTAAAATCGCTAAACAGCAAGTTATAATGCGCATAGAAGTACAAAATATGGTAAAACATGAGATCTGGCCTTAGTTTTGCCCAAAATACATGCATTTTTCTGAATCGGACTTGAAACTTCAAACATTGACCATATATCTGTTATTATCGGTGAATATCGCGGAATTCTACATATATAGTGCTAGATTAGGCTCAATATATCTAAATGTCGGTTATTGTTCCCAGTTCTCGGTAAAGATAGCTAATTATCAACAGAAATGACTAAATCGCTAAACAGCACGTTATACTGCGCATAGAAGAACAAAATATGGTAAAACATGTGATCTGGCCTTAGTTTTGCCCAAAATACATGCATTTCTCTGAATCGGACTTGAAACTTCAAACATTGACCATATATCTGTTATTATCGGTGAATATCGCGGAATTCTGCATATATAGTGCTAGATTAGGCTCAATATATCTAAATGTCGGTTATTGTTCCCAGTTCTCGATAAACAGAGCTAATTATCAGCAGGATGGTTTAAATCGCTAAACAGCAAGTTTTAATGCGCATAGAAGTACAAAATTTGGTAAAACATGAGATCTGGCCTTAGTTTTGCCCAAATACATGCATTTTTCTGAATCGGACTTGAAACTTCAAACATTGACCATATATCTGTTATTATCGGTGAATATCTTGGAATTCTACATATATAGTGCTAGATTAGGCTCAATATATCTAAATGTCGGTTATTGTTCCCAGTTCTCGATAAACAGAGCTAATTATCAGCAGAATGGACTAAATCGCTAAACAGCAAGTTAAAATGCGCATAGAAGTACAAAATATGGTGAAACATGAGATCTGGCCTTAGTTTTGCCCAAAATACATGCATTTTTCTGAATCGGACTTGAAACTTCAAACATTGACCGTATATCTGTTATTATCGGTGAATATCGCGGAATTCTACATATATAGTGCTAGATTAGGCCTCAATATATCTAAATGTCGGTTATTGTTCCCAGTTCTCGATAAACAGAGCTAATTATCAGCAGAATGGACTAAATCGCTAAACAGCATGTTATAATGCGCATATAAGTACAAAATATGGTAAAACATGAGATCTGGCCTTAGTTTTGCCCAAAATACATGCATTTCCTGAATCGGACTTGAAACTTCAAACATTGACCATATATCTGTTATTATTGGTGAATATCGCGGAATTCTACATATATAGTGCTAGATTAGGCTCAATATATCTAAATGTCGGTTATTGTTCCCAGTTCTCGATAAACAGAGCTAATTATCAGCAGAATGGACTAAATCGCTAAACAGCAAGTTATAATGCGCATAGAAGAACAAAATAGGGTGAAACATGAGATCTGGCCTTAGTTTTACCCAAAATACATGCATTTTTCTGAATCGGACTTGAAAACTTCAAACATTGACCATATATCTGTTAAAATCGGTGAATATCGCGGAATTCTACATATATAGTGCTAGATCAGGCTCAATATATCTAAATGTCGGTTATTGTTCCCAGTTCTCGATAAACAGAGCTAATTATCAGCAGAATGGACTTAATCGCTGAACAGCAAGTTATAATGCGCATAGAAGAACAAAATAGGGTAAAACATGAGATCTGGCCTTAGTTTTGCCCAAAATACATGCATTTTTCTGAATCGGACTTGAAACTTCAAACATTGACCATATATCTGTTATTATCGGTGAATATCGCGGAATTCTACATATATAGTGCTAGATTAGGCTCAATATATCTAAATGTCGGTTATTGTTCCCAGTTCTCGATAAACAGAGCTAATTATCAGCAGAATGGACTAAATCGCTAAACAGCAAGTTATAATGCGCATAGAAGTACAAAATATGGTAAAACATGAGATCTGGCCTTAGTTTTGCCCAAAATACATGCATTTTTCTGAATCGGACTTGAAACTTCAAACATTGACCATATATCTGTTATTATCGGTGAATATAGCGGAATTCTACATATATAGTGCTAGATTAGGCTCGATATATCTAAATGTCGGTTATTGCTCCCAGTTCTCGGTAAAGAGAGCTAATTATCAGCAGAAATGACTAAATCGCTAATCAGCAAGTTATACTGCACATAGAAGAACAAAATATGGTGAAACATGAGATCTGGCCTCAGTTTTGCCCAAAATACATGCATTTTTCTGAATCGGACTTGAAACTTCAAACATTGACCATATATATGTCATTATCGATGAATATCGCGGAATTCTCCATATATAGTGCTAGATTAGGCTCAATATATCTAAATGTCGGTTATTGTTCCCAGTTCTCTGTAAAGAGAGCTAATTATCAGCAGAAATGACTAAATCGCTAAACAGCAAGTTATACTGCGCATAGAAGAACAAAATATGGTAAAACATGAGATCTGGCCTTAGTTTTGCCCAAAATACATGCATTTCTCTGAATCGGACTTGAAACTTCAAACATCGACCATATATCTGTTATTATGGGTGAATATCGCGGAATTCCACATATATAGTGCTAGATTAGGCTCAATATATCCAAATGTCGGTTATTGTTCCCAGTTCTCGATAAACAGAGCTAATTATCAGCAGAATGGACTAAATCGCTAAACAGCAAGTTATAATGCGCATAGAAGTACAAAATTATGGTAAAACATGAGATCTGGCCTTAGTTTTGCCCAAAATACATGCATTTTTCTGAATCGGACTTGAAACTTCAAACATTGACCATATATCTGTTATTATCGGTGAATATCGCGGAATTCTACATATATAGTGCTAGATTAGGCTCAATATATCTAAATGTCGGTTATTGTTCCCAGTTCTCGGTAAAGATAGCTAATTATCAACAGAAATGACTAAATCGCTAAACAGCACGTTATACTGCGCATAGAAGAACAAAATATAGTAAAACATGTGATCTGGCCTTAGTTTTGCCCAAAATACATGCATTTTTCTGAATCGGACTTGAAACTTCAAACATTGACCATATATCTGTTATTATCGGTGAATATCGCGGAATTCTACATATATAGTGCTAGATTAGGCTCAATATATCTAAATGTCGGTTATTGTTCCCAGTTCTCGATAAACAGAGCTAATTATCAGCAGAATGGACTAAATCGCTAAACAGCAAGTTATAATGCGCATAGAAGTACAAAATAGGGTAAAACATGAGATCTGGCCTTAGTTTTGCCCAAAATACATGCATTTCTCTGAATCGGACTTGAAACTTCAAACATTGACCATATATCTGTTATTATCGGTGAATATAGCGGAATTCTACATATATAGTGCTAGATTAGGCTCAATATATCTAAATGTCGGTTATTGTTCCCAGTTCTCGATAAACAGAGCTAATTATCAGCAGAATGGACTAAATCGCCAAACAGCAAGTTATAATGCGCATAGAAGAAACAAAGTAGGGTAAAACATGAGATCTGGCCTTAGTTTTGCCCAAAATACATGCATTTTTCTGAATCGGACTTGAAACTTCAAACATTGACCATATATCTGTTATTATCGGTGAATATAGCGGAATTCTACATATATAGTGCTAGATTAGGCTCAATATATCTAAATGTCGGTTATTGTTCCCAGTTCTCGATAAACAGAGCTAATTATCAGCAGAATGGACTAAATCGCTAAACAGCAAGTTATAATGCGCATAGAAGTACAAAATAGGGTAAAACATGAGATCTGGCCTTAGTTTTGCCCAAAATACATGCATTTTTCTGAATCGGACTTGAAACTTCAAACATTGACCATATATCTGTTATTATCGGTGAATATCGCGGAATTCTACATATATAGTGCTAGATTAGGCTCAATATATCTAAATGTCGGTTATTGTTCCCAGTTCTCGATAAACAGAGCTAATTATCAGCAGAATGGACTAAATCGCTAAACAGCAAGTTATAATGCGCATAGAAGTACAAAATATGGTAAAACATGAGATCTGGCCTTAGTGGTGCCCAAAATACATGCATTTTTCTGAATCGGACTTGAAACTTCAAACATTGACCATATATCTGTTATTATCGGTGAATATAGCGGAATTCTACATATATAGTGCTAGATTAGGCTCGATATATCTAAATGTCGGTTATTGCTCCCAGTTCTCGGTAAAGAGAGCTAATTATCAGCAGAAATGACTAAATAGCTAAACAGCAAGTTATACTGCACATAGAAGAACAAAATATGGTGAAACATGAGATCTGGCCTCAGTTTTGCCCAAAATACATGCATTTTTCTGAATCGGACTTGAAACTTCAAACATTGACCATATATATGTTATTATCGATGAATATCGCGGAATTCTCCATATATAGTGCTAGATTAGGCTCAATATATCTAAATGTCGGTTATTGTTCCCAGTTCTCTGTAAAGAGAGCTAATTATCAGCAGAAATGACTAAATCGCTAAACAGCAAGTTATACTGCGCATAGAAGAACAAAATATGGTAAAACATGAGATCTAGCCTTAGTTTTGCCCAAAATACATGCATTTCTCTGAATCGGACTTGAAACTTCAAACATCGACCATATATCTGTTATTATGGGTGAATATCGCGGAATTCCACATATATAGTGCTAGATTAGGCTCAATATATCTAAATGTCGGTTATTGTTCCCAGTTCTCGATAAAACAGAGCTAATTATCAGCAGAATGGACTAAATCGCTAAACAGCAAGTTATAATGCGCATAGAAGTACAAAATATGGTAAAACATGAGATCTGGCCTTAGTTTTGCCCAAAATACATGCATTTTCTGAATCGGACTTGAAACTTCAAACATTGACCATATATCTGTCATTATCGGTGAATATCGCGGAATTCTACATATATAGTGCTAGATTAGGCTTAATATATCTAAATGTCGGTTATTGTTCCCAGTTCTCGGTAAAGATAGCTAATTATCAACAGAAATGACTAAATCGCTAACAGCACGTTATACTGCGCATAGAAGAACAAAATATGGTAAAACATGTGATCTGCCTTAGTTTTTGCCCAAAATACATGCATTTTTCTGAATCGGACTTGAAACTTCAAACATTGACCATATATCTGTTATTATCGGTGAATATCGCGGAATTCTACATATATAGTGCTAGATTAGGCTCAATATATCTAAATGTCGGTTATTGTTCCCAGTTCTCGATAAACAGAGCTAATTATCAGCAAAATGGTTTAAATCGCTAAACAGCAAGTTTTAATACGCATAGAAGTACAAAATATGGTAAAACATGAGATCTGGCCTTAGTTTTGCCCAAAATACATGCATTTTTCTGAATCGGACTTGAAACTTCAAACATTGACCATATATCTGTTATTATCGGTGAATATCTTGGAATTCTACATATATAGTGCTAGATTAGGCTCAATATATCTAAATGTCGGTTATTGTTCCCAGTTCTCGATAAACAGAGCAAATTATCAGCAGAATGGACTAAATCGCTAAACAGCAAGTTATAATGCGCATAGAAGTACAAAATATGGTAAAACATGAGATCTGGCCTTAGTTTTGCCCAAAATACATGCATTTTTCTGAATCGGACTTGAAACTTCAAACATTGACCGTATATCTGTTATTATCGGTGAATATCGCGGAATTCTACATATATAGTGCTAGATTTAGGCTCAATATATCTAAATGTCGGTTATTGTTCCCAGTTCTCGATAAACAGAGCTAATTATCAGCAGAATGGACTAAATCGCTAAACAGCAAGTTATAATGCGCATATAAGTACAAAATATGGTAAAACATGAGATCTGGCCTTAGTTTTGCCCAAAATACATGCATTTTCTGAATCGGACTTGAAACTTCAAACATTGACCATATATCTGTTATTATTGGTGAATATCGCGGAATTCTACATATATAGTGCTAGATTAGGCTCAATATATCTAAATGTCGGTTATTGTTCCCAGTTCTCGATAAACAGAGCTAATTATCAGCAGAATGGACTAAATCGCTAAACAGCAAGTTATAATGCGCATAGAAGAACAAAATAGGGTGAAACATGAGATCTGGCCTTAGTTTTACCCAAAATACATGCATTTTTCTGAATCGGACTTGAAACTTCAAACATTGACCATATATCTGTTTAAATCGGTGAATATCGCGGAATTCTACATATATAGTGCTAGATCAGGCTCAATATATCTAAATGTCGGTTATTGTTCCCAGTTCTCGATAAACAGAGCTAATTATCAGCAGAATGGACTTAATCGCTAAACAGCAAGTTATAATGCGCATAGAAGAAACAAAATAGGGTAAAACATGAGATCTGGGTTTAGTTTTGCCCAAAATACATGCATTTTTTCTGAATCGGACTTGAAACTTCAAACATTGACCATATATCTGTTATTATCGGTGAATATCGCGGAATTCTACATATATAGTGCTAGATTAGGCTCAATATATCTAAATGTCGGTTATTGTTCCCAGTTCTCGATAAACAGAGCTAATTATCAGCAGAATGGACTAAATCGCTAAACAGCAAGTTATAATGCGCATAGAAGTACAAAATATGGTAAAACATGAGATCTGGCCTTAGTTTAGCCCAAAATACATGCATTTTTCTGAATCGGACTTGAAACTTCAAACATTGACCATATATCTGTTATTATCGGTGAATATAGCGGAATTCTACATATATAGTGCTAGATTAGGCTCGATATATCTAAATGTCGGTTATTGCTCCCAGTTCTCGGTAAAGAGAGCTAATTATCAGCAGAAATGACTAAATCGCTAAACAGCAAGTTATACTGCACATAGAAGAACAAAATATGGTGAAACATGAGATCTGGCCTCAGTTTTGCCCAAAATACATGCATTTTTCTGAATCGGACTGAAACTTCAAACATTGACCATATATATGTTATTATCGATGAATATCGCGGAATTCTCCATATATAGTGCTAGATTAGGCTCAATATATCTAAATGTCGGTTATTGTTCCCAGTTCTCTGTAAAGAGAGCTAATTATCAGCAGAAATGACTAAATCGCTAAACAGCAAGTTATACTGCGCATAGAAGAACAAAATATGGTAAAACATGAGATCTGGCCTTAGTTTTGCCCAAAATACATGCATTTTTCTGAATCGGACTTGAAACTTCAAACATCGACCATATATCTGTTATTATGGGTGAATATCGCGGAATTCCACATATATAGTGCTAGATTAGGCTCAATATATCTAAATGTCGGTTATTGTTCCCAGTTCTCGATAAACAGAGCTAATTATCAGCAGAATGGACTAATCGCTAAACAGCAAGTTATAATGCGCATAGAAGTACAAAATATGGTAAAACATGAGATCTGGCCTTAGTTTTGCCCAAAATACATGCATTTTTCTCAATCGGGACTTGAAACTTCAAACATTGACCATATATCTGTTATTATCGGTGAATATCGCGGAATTCTACATATATAGTGCTAGATTAGGCTCAATATATCTAAATGTCGGTTATTGTTCCCAGTTCTCGGTAAAGATAGCTAATTATCAACAGAAATGACTAAATCGCTAAACAGCACGTTATACTGCGCATAGAAGAACAAAATATGGTAAAACATGTGATCTGGCCTTAGTTTTGCCCAAAATACATGCATTTTTCTGAATCGGACTTGAAACTTCAAACATTGACCATATATCTGTTTATTATCGGTGAATATCGCGGAATTCTACATATATAGTGCTAGATTAGGCTCAATATATCTAAATGTCGGTTATTGTTCCCAGTTCTCGATAAACAGAGCTAATTATCAGCAGAATGGACTAAATCGCTAAACAGCAAGTTATAATGCGCATAGAAGTACAAAATAGGGTAAAACATGAGATCTGGCCTTAGTTTTGCCCAAAATACATGCATTTCTCTGAATCCGGACTTGAAACTTCAAACATTGACCATATATCTGTTATTATAGGTGGATATCGCGGAATTCTACATATATAGTGCTAGATTAGGCTCAATATATCTAAATGTCGGTGATTGTTCCCAGTTCTCGATAAACAGAGCTAATTATCAGCAGAATGGACTAAATCGCCAAACAGCAAGTTATAATGCGCATAGAAGAACAAAATAGGGTAAAACATGAGATCTGGCCTTAGTTTTGCCCAAAATACATGCATTTTTCTGAATCGGACTTGAAACTTCAAACATTGACCATATATCTGTTATTATCGGTGAATATCGCGGAATCCTACATATATAGTGCTACATGAGGCTCAATATATCTAAATGTCGGTTATTGTTCCCAGTTCTCGATAAACAGAGCTAATTATCAGCAGAATGGACTAAATCGCTAAACGTAAAGTTATAATGCGCATAGAAGTACAAAATATGGTAAAACATGAGATCTGGCCTTAGTTTTGCCCAAAATACATGCATTTTTCTGAATCGGACTTGAAACTTCAAACATTGACCATATATCTGTTATTATCGGTGAATATCGCGGAATCCTACATATATAGTGCTACATGAGGCTCAATATATCTAAATGTCGGTTATTGTTCCCAGTTCTTGATAAACAGAGCTAATTATCAGCAGAATGGACTAATTCGCTAAACAGCAAGTTATAATGCGCATAGAAGTACAGAATATGGTAAAACATGAGATCTGGCCTTAGTTTTGCCCAAAATACATGCATTTTTCTGAATCGGACTTGAAACTTCAAACATTGACCATATATCTGTTAATATCGGTAAATATCGCGGAATTCTACATATATAGTGCTAGATTAGGCTCAATATATCTAAATGTCGGTTATTGTTCCCAGTTCTCGATAAACAGAGCTAATTATCAGCAGAATGGACTAAATCGCTAAACAGCAAGTTATAATGCGCATAGAAGTACAAATAATGGTAAAACATGAGATCTGGCCTTAGTTTTGCCCAAAATACATACATTTTTCTGAATCGGACTTGAAACTTCAAACATTGACCATATATCTGTTATAATCGGTGAATATCGCGGAATTCTTTATATATAGTGCTAGATTAGGCTCAATATATCTAAATGTCGGTTATTGTTCCCAGTTCTCGATAAACAGAGCTAATTATCAGCAGAATGGACTAAATCGCTAAACAGCAAGTTATAATGCGCATAGAAGTACAAAATATGGTAAAACATGAGATCTGGCCTTAGTTTTGCCCAAAATACATGCATTTTTCGGAATCGGACTTGAAACTTCAAACATTGACCATATATCTGTTATTATCGGTGAATATCGCGGAATTCTACATATATAGTGCTAGATTAGGCTCAATATATCTAATTGTCGGGTATTGTTCCCAGTTCTCGATAAACAGAGCTAATTATCAGCAGAATGGACTAAATCGCTAAACAGCAAGTTATAATGCGCATAGGAGTACAAAATATGGTAAAACATGAGATCTGGCCTTAGTTTCGCCCAAAATACTCGCATTTTTCTGAATCAGACTTGAAACTTCGAACATTGACCATATATCTGTTATTATTGGTGAATATCGCGGAATTCTACATATATAGTGCTAGATTAGGCTCAATATATCTAAATGTCGGTTATTGTTCTCAGTTCTCGATAAACAGAGCTAATTATCAGCAGAATGGACTAAATCGCTAAACAGCAAGTTATAATGCGCATAGAAGTACAAAATATGGTAAAACATGAGATCTGGCCTTATATTTGCCCAAAATACTTGCATTTTTCTGAATCAGACTTGAAACTTCAAACATTGACCATATATCTGTTATTATCGGTGAATATCGCGGAATTCTACATATATAGTGCTAGATTAGGCTCAATATATCTAAATGTCGGTTATTGTTCCCAGTTCTCGGTAAAGAGAGCTAATTATCAACAGAAATGACTAAATCGCTAAACAGCAAGTTATACTGCGCATAGAAGAACAAAATATGGTAAAACATGTGATCTGGCCTTAGTTTTGCCCAAAATACATTCATTTTTCTGAATCGAACTTGAAACTTCAAACACTGACCATATATCTGTTATTATAGGTGAATATCGCGGAATTCTACATATATAGTGCTAGATTAGGCTCAATATATCTAAATGTCGGTTATTGTTCCCAGTTCTCGATAAACAGAGCTAATTATCAGCAGAATCGACTAAATCGCTAAACAGCAAGTTATAATGCGCATATAAGTACAAAATATGGTAAAACATGAGATCTGGCCTTAGTTTTGCCCAAAATACATGCATTTTTCTGAATCGGACTTGAAACTTCAAACATTGACCATATATCTGTTATTATTGGTGAATATCGCGGAATTCTACATATATAGTGCTAGATTAGGCTCAATATATCTAAATGTCGGTTATTGCTCCCAGTTCTCGATAAAGAGAGCTAATTATCAGCAGAATGGACTAATTCGCTAAACAGCAAGTTATAATGCGCATAGAAGTACAAAATATGGTAAAACATGAGATCTGGCCTTAGTTTTGCCCAAAATACATGCATTTTTCTGAATCGGACTTGAAACTTCAAACATTGACCATATATCTGTTAATATCGGTAAATATCGCGGAATTCTACATATATAGTGCTAGATTAGGCTCAACATATCTAAATGTCGGTTATTGTTCCCAGTTCTCGATAAACAGAGCTAATTATCAGCAGAATGGTTTAAATCGCTAAACAGCAAGTTATAATGCGCATAGAAGTACAAAATATGGTAAAACATGAGATCTGGACTTAGTTTTGCCCAAAATACATGCATTTTTCTGAATCGGACTTGAAACTTCAAACATTGACCATATATCTGTTATTATCGGTGAATATCGCGGAATTCTACATATATAGTGCTAGATTAGGCTCAATATATCTAAATGTCGGTTATTGTTCCCAGTTCTCGATAAATAGAGCTAATTATCAGCAGAATGGACTAAATCGCTAAACAGCAAGTAATAATGCGCATAGAAGAACAAAATAGGGTAAAACATGAGATCTGGCCTTAGTTTTGCCCAAAATACATGCATTTTTCTGAATCGGACTTGAAACTTCAAACATTGACCATAGATCTGTTTTTATCGGTGAATATCGCGGAATTCTACATATATAGTGCTAGATTAGGCTCAATATATCTAAATGTCGGTTATTGTTCCCAGTTCTCGATAAACAGAGCTAATTATCAGCAGAATGGACTAAATCGCTAAACAGCAAGTTATAATGCGCATAGAAGAACAAAATGTGGTAAAACATGAGATCTGGCCTTAGTTTTGCCCAAAATACATGCATTTTTCTGAATCGGACTTGAAACTTCAAACATTGACCATATATCTGTTATTATCGGTTAATATCGCGGAATTCTACATATATAGTGCTAGATTAGGCTCAATATATCTAATTGTCGGGTATTGTTCCCAGTTCTCGATAAACAGAGCTAATTATCAGCAGAATGGACTAAATCGCTAAACAGCAAGTTATAATGCGCATAGAAGTACAAAATATGGTAAAACATGAGATCTGGCCTTAGTTTTGCCCAAAATACTTGCATTTTTCTGAATCAGACTTGAAACTTCGAACATTGACCATATATCTGTTATTATTGGTGAATATCGCGGAATTCTACATATATAGTGCTAGATTAGGCTCAATATATCTAAATGTCGGTTATTGTTCTCAGTTCTCGATAAACAGAGCTAATTATCAGCATAATGGACTAAATCGCTAAACAGCAAGTTATAATGCGCATAGAAGTACAAAATATGGTAAAACATGAGATCTGGCCTTAGTTTTGCCCAAAATACATGCATTTTTGTGAATCGGACTTGAAACTTCAAACATTGACCATATATCTGTTATTATCGGTGAATATCGCGGAATTCTACATATATAGTGCTAGATTAGGCTCAATATATCTAAATGTCGGTTATTGTTCCCAGTTCTCGATAAATAGAGCTAATTATCAGCAGAATGGACTAAATCGCTAAACAGCAAGTTATAATGCGCATAGAAGAACAAAATAGGGTAAAACATGAGATCTGGCCTTAGTTTTGCCCAAAATACATGCATTTTTCTGAATCGGACTTGAAACTTCAAACATTGACCATATATCTGTTTTTATTGGTGGATATCGCGGAATTCTACATATATAGTCCTAGATTAAGCTCAATATATCTAAATGTCGGTTATTGTTCCCAGTTCTCGATAAACAGAGCTAATTATCAGCAGAATGGACTAAATCGCTAAACAGCAAGTTATAATGCGCATAGAAGAACAAAATGTGGTAAAACATGAGATCTGGCCTCAGTTTTGCCCAAAATACATGCATTTTTCTGAATCGGACTTGAAACTTCAAACATTGACCATATATCTGTTATTATCGGTTAATATCGCGGAATTCTACATATATAGTGCTAGATTAGGCTCAATATATCTAAATGTCGGTTATTGTTCCCAGTTCTCGGTAAAGAGAGCTAATTATCAACAGAAATGACTAAATCGCTAAACAGCAAGTTATACTGCGCATAGAAGAACAAAATATGGTAAAACATGTGATCTGGCCTTAGTTTTGCCCAAAATACATACATTTTTCTGAATCGAACTTGAAACTTCAAACACTGGCCATATATCTGTTATTATAGGTGAATATCGCGGAATTCTACATATATAGTGCTAGATAAGGCTCAATATATCTAAATGTCGGTTATTGTTCCCAGTTCTCGATAAACAGAGCTAATTATCAGCAGAATCGACTAAATCGCTGAACAGCAAGTTATAATGCGCATATAAGTACAAAATATGGTAAAACATGAGATCTGGCCTTAGTTTTGCCCAAAAAACATGCATTTTTCTAAATCGGACTTGAAACTTCAAACATTGACCATATATCTGTTATTATTGGTGAATATCGCGGAATTCTACATATATAGTGCTAGATTAGGCTCAATATATCTAAATGTCGGTTATTGCTCCCAGTTCTCGATAAAGAGAGCTAATTATCAGCAGAATGGACTAATTCGCTAAACAGCAAGTTATAATGCGCATAGAAGTACAAAATATGGTAAAACATGAGATCTGGCCTTCGTTTTGCCCAAAATACATGCATTTTTCTGAATCGGACTTGAAACTTCAAACATTGACCATATATCTGTTAATATCGGTAAATATCGCGGAATTCTACATATATAGTGCTAGATTAGGCTCAACATATCTAAATGTCGGTTATTGTTCCCAGTTCTCGATAAACAGAGCTAATTATCAGCAGAATGGAC
The DNA here is from genome assembly GCA_963921935.1 of Galeruca laticollis. Taxonomy (NCBI): domain Eukaryota; kingdom Metazoa; phylum Arthropoda; class Insecta; order Coleoptera; family Chrysomelidae; genus Galeruca; species Galeruca laticollis. The sequence continues at coordinate 256,519,821 of OY998175.1, read as the reverse complement.
TAAATCGCTAAACAGCAAGTTATAATGCGCATAGAAGTACAAAATATGGTAAAACATGAGATCTGGACTTTGTTTTGCCCAAAATACATGCTGTTCGAATTTGGTTTTAATTACCAAATTCTCCCGTGACTTTATTTCAATTTCCCCTGTATACTATATTTCGAATATTATGTTCAAAACATATACCTAAAAATATCCTTAATTTCAACCTTTAATATTTCTTTATATAACTACAAAAAGTCATTTAAATTTACTAACACCTAAGAAAAACAGAAATAATCGTCTTCTGAAATTCCACTAACAACACCAAAGCTCCCGACACCTTATCTCTTCATAAAAACGCTGGTCCAAACCCTGTTATCTGTTACTACGAAACCGTTGAAAACCCCAAAAAAAAACATCTCCATATCTGCAAAATTCAGTTGTGTTTGAACGTTACATTTTCAAATACTTGTATCCCATTGGCTAGTTTCTAATAGCTCCCTCATTCTTCGATCCTACGTCATCAAACATATAAATACTCCATAGACCCTACATTCGCTCTCTTTCATCATTTAACGTGGTACGAAAGGTACTCAGTTTAGAAGAGCACCGGCGTATTAAAATCCCGGGAACCACCATGTGTCTGTAATCATTAATTATTTTCATAAACCAACATAGTAGGTGCACAATACTTTCAGTTATCGCGAAAATAAGTGAAGTCTTAATTGTCGACGCAAAACAAATAAGTTATAACCTCGTGATAATATAAATCATATCGTGATATAAGTGTTTCATTACATCAAATACATCATCCCCAAAGTTCACAACATCCAAATGGTCCTTCGAATGCATCGGAAAAGAACAACGAAACTACACTCCCTCTAATTAGCCCGACGAAAAAAGGGTTAAATTAGAATATGGTCCTGTCGAGACCGGATAGAATCAGAAAAAAGTGAAGCAGTCCTAGCGAACAGAAGAGTGAAACAGCCCTTGGAATCCAGAGAATATAGACCCTCAACGTTCCCGAGAACTCTTCGAGAAATTCAGTCAACAGAAAACAGAACATTAGATAAGGTATTTATCAATAATAAACGATTTGTATATTTGCTTATCAACCAACGTAAAATTTTGTATAGTGATACGAAATTTAGTAATCTAACAAGGCAAAAACATTTAATCATATTTTACAATTTAATATTTATCTTGGATTTCCAATAACATTATAATACCATTTATGTGAAACAGTCATGTATATTAATATTATAAGATAAGATAGTTGATTAAAACTGATAAATATTTTCATATATTTGCGTACCAAACTGTAAAAATCTCATAAATTTAACATACAGTGGGAGACGAAAGTCTGCACCCAAATATTTTCAAAATAACTAACATCGTTCTGGATTCATAATAAAAGTTTTCGATATATTTTTCATGCAACATAAACATTTATATTTATATTATACACCTGAATATTGATTAAGTACAATAACATCGTTGATATTTCTTATAAAACATACATTCATACTCTGTATTTGCTTATTGAACTTTTGATATTTATATTATACATTGGGATTTAAATAATTACACCTGGATGTGTTTGATTATAATAACGCTAATTGACAAAGTGATTTGATATTTGTATATAACATACATTCATTGTACAGTGTGTCTCAAATAATTACATTTTAAGATTGTTATGGAACCATAATAACACTAGTCGGTATTGTTGTGTGAGAAAACCAGGTACAATTACAGTGTCATTTAACTTGCAACAAGCCGTAGAAAACTGAAAAGGCACGGCTGGTAGCAAAAATATAAAACAAATATATTACGCTGATACAAAATAAGCATTGTTCAAACATAGCCATTGATTCATATTTAATGTTAACTATATAATTAATACATCATTTACAAAATGGATTCATTAAAGACGCAACGAGCTAGTTGCAAAGCAGCAATTACTCGCATTTACAACTGGTTCCATAACAATATGGACGAGTCAGACAAGTATGCTTTCAAATCCCGAATAGTCAACTTAGAAAAATATTACTGTAAATACTCTGAGATTCAAGACCAAATTGAAACCATAGCCGTAGATACTGAAGTAGAATTCGATGATAGAAGTCAGATTGATGAAAAATATTACTCATTACACTGCAAGCTACAAAATGCTTTCGAAAAATTAAACCCTACATTCAATCAACCTAACCAATTACCTGTACAGTCTCAGAGTGAAACTCATATTAGACTACCTTCCATAGAAATACCGATTTTCTCAGGAGATAGCACTAAATACACTGCCTTTATAGACCTTTTTAACGCACTTATAGTGAATAATACCCGGCTTACATCCAAGACTGAAAAATTCTACTATTTGAAATCATACTTGAAAGGTGACCCGCTCAATTTAATTTCTCAATTACCGGTAAATGAAACCAATTTTGATGTAGCATTGGAGTTACTGAATTCTAAATATAATAATACACGGCAGATTGTTACTGCCCATTTTAACCGTTTGACAGCCTGTAATAACATTTCAAAATGTACTGCCCAACAATTAAGAACATTCACGTCCGAAGCTAGTTCTATAGTAAAGTCATTATTAAATCTAAATATCAATAAGGAAGAGTTATTTGATGCACTAATCGTTCACATATTAAAAACAAAACTAGATTATAATACAAAAAGATCTCTTGAAGAAAAAGAGACTGATCAGAATTTAATTGCTAGTGATACTTTTTTTGATTTCTTGGAAAAAAAATGTACGGTCTTGGAAAACTTGTTAACCCAAGATCCCAAACCCGATACATCCCATCATCGTAACCAGTCTTCTAATGTGACCACACCAACCAACAGAGTAGCATTAATTGCAAACCAACATTCGTATCCCGAACAAAACCCACATCATAACAATAGGCAGCGCAACCAACCTTCGTCTAGCGTATACCCTACTTCCAATTATCCATCTTCAACATGCTCATTTTGCAAGGAAACAGGCCATAAAATTTATGGATGTTCCCAATTCGGACGGCTTTCTATTCCTGATCGAAGTAAATACATTACAGACAATAAAATGTGCTTTAGGTGTCTAGGTTATAAACACTCAATATCCAATTGCATCTCGGTAAAAACCTGTTCAATCTGTCAAAAACGACATCATACCCTGCTTCATTCAGACAACCCATCCATACAAACCTCGGATACAAGATCTTTTAACAGAAATAATAACCATTCACCTCCTGCATCTTCAGGACACCGCATTTATTCTCACTCTCATCCAGCAAATTCAAATGAAATAATCAATGACGGTCCTTCAACCTCCAGGAATAGTCGTGATGTTCCATCAGAAGAGAATAACACTCGACCCTTCCCTAATTTGACAATGCTCAACTTAAATGGAAGCCATGTGCTTCTCGCCACAGCTAACATTCTTATTTACCCTCAATCAGGCCCTGCAATTACAGCCAGGGCCCTCCTTGACCCTGGAAGTCAAAATTCGTTCATATGCTCCCATTTAGTTACTCAGCTGAATGGAAAAACATTTAAACAACCTCTCTGTGTATCTGGTATCTGTAATAATAACCAAAATATTGACTCAATGTTTAACCTAACATTTTACCCGACCACCAATGAATCATACTCATTTGAAACCACGTGTGCTGTTGTTAAGCAAATAACACGGTCCCTTCCTCAAGTCATGATCGATATACAGTCCTTAGCAATACCAACTCATCTCTTATCTTCATTAGCAGACCATTCTTTTGGTACCCCTTCTCAAATAGACGTTCTATTGGGAGCTGACATTTATTACACATTGCTAAAACCAGGCATTCACAAATTAGGCAAAAACCTACCTACCCTTATATCTACCTATCTTGGGTGGGTAATATCAGGTACGGTCCCCTCAGCTTGTATAAAGCACGATATCCCCATAGTCGCCATGACCCATTCTTTTCATTCCATAGTAAATGAACCACTACCCACTGTCGACACTTTGTTAGAAAAATTCTGGAACCAAGAGGAGATTACTATACCCGACCAATTATCTGAGGAAGACATGAAAGCCGAGACCATATTCACCTCATCTTTGCAGACCCTTCCCAACGGACGATTTAAAGTAGACTTGCCCCTTATACATGAGTCGGCCCACAAAAATTTGGGAGACTCCTTTCTTGTAGCCAAACGCAGATTTCTGTCACTAGAAACTCGACTTTCTAAAAAACCCCAACTTAAAGAGCAATATAAAAATCTTTTGTTTGAATACATCCAATTACAACACGGAGAAGTTGTCCCTCTTACGTTGCAAACACCGCTATTAGATCACAAACACTTTGTTCCCCATCTTTGTGTTTTTAAAGAAAACAGTACAACAACCAAAGTCAGGATAGTTTTTGATTATTCAGCCAAAACATCCTCCCAGATATCACTCAATGACATCTCACTCAAAGGGCCCAGAGTCCAACCAGAACTACTCGACATCCTAATAAGATTCAGAAATTTTAAATATGCCCTTACGGCTGATATTTCTAAAATGTATCGTCAAATAGAGTTGAATGACCGCTTCCGATTCTTACAAAATGCGTTATGGAGAGACTCTCCATCGGACCCTTTCATTTGTATCCAACTCAACACAGTGTCATTCGGACAAACCAGTGCACCCTTTCTAGCATGTCGGGCATTGAAAGAAATAGCTCTACGAACTCCACAACATCCTGAAGTACAATTGGCACTATTGTCACAAACATATGTAGATGACATACTGACAGGAGCAAATTCTGTCGATGACCTCATTCAACTTCATCACAATCTCAAAAGCACTCTATCCCAATCAGGTTTCGAAATTCATAAAGTATGTTCCAACTCCTCTAAATTCACTACCGAACACTTAATAGACATTCCTTATGAAAAGAATCTCAATTTAGACGAAAACCCTAGTAAGGTCTTAGGCATCACCTGGAACCCAAAAACTGACGTCTTACAGATATCATCCCCTGCCACTTTCGATCAAAAACTAACTAAAAGACTGATGCTATCCATTATATCCCAATGTTTCGACCCTTTAGGCCTGGTCAACCCTGTGATCGTTCAAGGAAAATTAATCATGCAACATCTTTGGCTGCTCAAGATAGCATGGGACGAACCCATCAACGATTTGACACTCATAGAGAAATGGCGTGAATTTGTAGAAAGCGTGACCCAGTTATCATCATTACATATCCCTAGGCACATATTTGAAAACAAACAAATATCACACATCGAACTCCACGGTTTCTGTGATGCCAGCTCATTGGCCTATGGAGGCTGTTTCTATCTGAGAACAATTTACTCGGATTCTTCCGCATCCTCACAACTTATCATCTCCAAATCACGTGTCGCTCCGCTCAACAAACCAATTACAGTTCCCAAACTAGAATTATGCGCCATGACCCTTGTATCAAAACTTTACGCACGACTCCGCAACATCCTTGATCAACAATTGAAAATCTCATCGTTCATTTTATGGTCCGACTCTCAAATAGCCCTATCCTGGATAAAAAGCATACCCACTAGATGGACAGTTTTTGTCTGCAACAGAGTCACTCAAATTCAACAAGCAACCCATTCCGCTACGTGGAGACATTAGATCTCACCTAAACCCCGCTGACATCTTATCAAGGGGCCAGCCATTGGAATTCCCCAGTACCAAGTGGTTCTGTGGGCCTCCTTTTCTATGGGAATCCCCCGACGACACGTCTTGCCACGACACTTTTTCCTGTCTATCTGACCCCCCTGAAGCCAATAAAAAGTCACTCGTTACGATAACGAAACCACCAAACCCCTTCATAGTCTTAATAAACCGTTCATCATCTTTAACCAAGCTAGTCAGAGCAATGGCATACATATACAAATTTGTAAATATCATCCGTCATCCAGCTACTACACAAAGAACCTTCTCTAGACACAATCTAGACACTGCCTTACTTTTCCTTGTACGCCAGGTGCAAACACATAGCTTCCCAAACCTTTATCGCGCACTACAAAAGAATCAACTACCCTCAGATAAACGTCTTCTATCATTAAACCTTTTTGTAGACAATGATAATCTTATTAGAGTCGGAGGGAGACTCTCTCATTCCCCCGTTTCCTATGAACAAAAACACCCAATTCTACTGCCTGCTCATTGTCATTTCACGACCCTGGTCTTACAACGAGAACACATTCGTTTAGGACACAGTGGTCCTCAAAATGTTCTCGCCAATATCCGTCTAAAATTCTGGCCCATCGATGGCCTGCGTGAGATCAAGCGCATCATAAACAAATGCCTAATGTGCCATAGGTTCAAGGCCATAACGGCACAACAAATCATGTCTGATCTACCTGCACGTCGTGTAACACCTTCCCGTCCCTTCCAGACGACTGGAGTCGACTTCGCTGGACCATTCTCAATAAAATCATCTCATTTGAAGCGAGCCCCGGTATTCAAATCCTACATTGCCCTATTCATATGCTTCTCGACAAAGGCAATTCATCTTGAGTTAGTCTCTGATCTGTCCACAGATTCCTTTATCGCTTCATTGAAACGTTTCACTTCTAGAAGAGGACTTCCATCTGTGATTTACAGTGACAATGGCACGAATTTTGTTGGTGCTAATCATTATCTTACTGACGTATCTCACTTCCTGACTAAAAATTTTTCTCCCATACATGATCACCTACTCACATCATCAATAGACTGGAAATTCATTCCCCCCAGATCCCCACATTGGGGTGGTCTCTGGGAAGCCGGAGTCAAAAGCGTTAAAACTCATCTAATAAAATTGCTTGCTACCTCCACTTTTACTTTCGAACAATTCAGTACCATACTGACTCAGATAGAAGCCATACTCAACTCACGACCCTTACACCCCCTTTCAACTGACCCTACTGACCTACTGCCATTAACTCCAGGCCATTTTCTCATAGGAGCACCTCTAATGGCACTTCCAGACAAAGATTTATCCTCTCTCCCTACGAACCGATTAAAATTCTGGCAACAATGCACTCATGCTCAACAAAACTTTTGGAAACGGTGGTCTGTCGACTACCTCAATCAATTGCAAAATCGTCCCAAATGGACTACCCCATCTAAAGATCTCACTATAGGGACCATGGTCTTAATCAAGGACGATGACTCCCCTCCCTTACGATGGCCTTTAGCACGCATAACAGATGTCACAGTTGGCAAAGACGGTAAAATCCGTTCGGTCCAAGTTAAAACCGCTTCAGGAATTTACACTCGACCTATTGTAAAGATCATCCCGTTACCCATGCCTGATTCCTCAGAATCATAAATAAGAAATGTCATTATACCTTGTTAACGTGTCGAAGCGTTCTCTCGCTGCACAAATACACAACCTTATACGTAAAGAGGATCTCTCTCACAATTACTCTTATATTGGTGGTCACATTACTTGTACTTATACGATCATGTCACATCATTAATCAATCACACATTAACCTTTCAAACATTAAAACATTACTCTATTACACTCACCCTCACTATACACTTCATCCCTCCGCGTAGAAAGGGAGTAGCGCAAGCTACATTGGAGTTTTCACGTTCTCCGAAGAAAAACGTTCCCTTTCTTACCCAGCACCATTCATTCTGATACAATAAAAACCCGGAAAAAACACCCACATGAGCTTTCCATGCTCTCTCATGGAATTTCACACCCCTTCACAACTTGGTCCCCCTTTTTGTTTACATATGCCCGAGGTTCCTGGACCGTTACTCCTTAAACAAACTGGTACCACAATTGCTTTAACCTAGAGTCGACGCTTGGCGTGACGTAAGTCGCTAGGCCCCAATCGGACCGGGTAAGCCTCTGCCGGTGGCGAATTGCGCTGGTACATAGATCCAGTAGGCCCGAAAAAAACTGCCGCTTGGCCCTTTCCTATCTCTCTCATTCCTTCATCTTTCTTTCTCATGAAACTTAACCCACACCTTACTCTTCTACAACATAATCATGTACTCAATCACTTACACTCTCTCTTTCCTATTATATTACTTACTTCTTATCGTTTACAACTCTAGTCCATTTCTAGAGTATATTGCTTACATTCTTATCGTTCACTATTCTAGTCCATTTCTAGAGTATATTGCTCACATTCTTATCGTTTACAACTCTAGTCCATTTCTAGAGTATATTGCTTACACTCTTATCGTTTACAACTCTAGTCCATTTCTAGAGTATATTGCTTACAATCTTATCGTTTACAACTCTAGTCCATTTCTAGAGTATATTGCTTACATTCGTGCCCTTACAAAACAAGAACTAGCATGCATCTAGGCCTCTTGTTCATTCATTCGTTACATACATGACGTTAGAGTCCTTACAACACTCTAACCTCAAGTCTTACTCATTCGTTACATACATGACGTTAGAGTCCTTACAAAACTCTAACCTCAAATCTTATTCATTCGTTACATACATGACGTTAGAGTCCTTACAAAACTCTAACCTCAAATCTTATTCATTCGTTACATACATGACGTTAGAGTCCTTACAAAACTCTAACCTCAAATCTTATTCATTCGTTACATACATGACGTTAGAGTCCTTACAACACTCTAACCTCAAATCTTATTCATTCGTCACATTCATGACGTTAGAGTCCTTACAACACTCTAACATCAACCCTTGTTCATTCGTTAAACAATGACGTTAGATTCCTTACAACTCTAACATCAACCCTAACCATTCCTTTACACTCATGACGTCAGAGTCTTTACAACACTCTGACACACATTAGGTTACTTTTACAACCCCTATACATTTATTTATGTAATTACATTTACAATTATTCACTTTCATTCACAATCCTGCATCAGAGCCCTATACACTCTCACGCTATCTAACCCTGTCACTAACATCAGCATTCGATGTCTGAGAACAGCCATCTCTCACCTTTCTTCCATTCTTCCCCCGCCCCCAATATGTTCGAATTTGGTTTTAATTACCAAATTCTCCCGTGACTTTATTTCAATTTCCCCTGTATACTATATTTCGAATATTATGTTCAAAACATATACCTAAAAATATCCTTAATTTCAACCTTTAATATTTCTTTATATAACTACAAAAAGTCATTTAAATTTACTAACACCTAAGAAAAACAGAAATAATCGTCTTCTGAAATTCCACTAACAACACCAAAGCTCCCGACACCTTATCTCTTCATAAAAACGCTGGTCCAAACCCTGTTATCTGTTACTACGAAACCGTTGAAAACCCCAAAAAAAAACATCTCCATATCTGCAAAATTCAGTTGTGTTTGAACGTTACATTTTCAAATACTTGTATCCCATTGGCTAGTTTCTAATAGCTCCCTCATTCTTCGATCCTACGTCATCAAACATATAAATACTCCATAGACCCTACATTCGCTCTCTTTCATCATTTAACGTGGTACGAAAAGGTACTCAGTTTAGAAGAGCACCGGCGTATTAAAATCCCGGGAACCACCATGTGTCTGTAATCATTAATTATTTTCATAAACCAACATAGTAGGTGCACAATACTTTCAGTTATCGCGAAAATAAGTGAAGTCTTAATTGTCGACGCAAAACAAATAAGTTATAACCTCGTGATAATATAAATCATATCGTGATATAAGTGTTTCATTACATCAAATACATCATCCCCAAAGTTCACAACATCCAAATGGTCCTTCGAATGCATCGGAAAAGAACAACGAAACTACACTCCCTCTAATTAGCCCGACGAAAAAAGGGTTAAATTAGAATACATGCATTTTTCTGAATCGGACTTGAAACTTCAAACATTGACCATATATCTGTTATTATCGGTGAATATCGCGGAATTCTACATATATAAGGCTAGATTAGGCTCAATATATCTAAATGTCGGTTATTGTTCCCAGTTCTCGATAAATAGAGCTAATTATCAGCAGAATGGACTAAATCGCTAAACAGCAAGTAATAATGCGCATAGAAGAACAAAATAGGGTAAAACATGAGATCTGGCCTTAGTTTTGCCCAAAATACATGCATTTTTCTGAATCGGACTTGAAACTTCAAACATTGACCATATATCTGTTTTTATCGGTGAATATCGCGGAATTCTACATATATAGTGCTAGATTAGGCTCAATATATCTAAATGTCGGTTATTGTTCCCAGTTCTCGATAAACAGAGCTAATTATCAGCAGAATGGACTAAATCGCTAAACAGCAAGTTATAATGCGCATAGAAGAACAAAATGTGGTAAAACATGAGATCTGGCCTTAGTTTTGCCCAAAATACATGCATTTTTCTGAATCGGACTTGAAACTTCAAAAATTGACCATATATCTGTTATTATCGGTTAATATCGCGGAATTCTATATCTATAGTGCTAGATTAGGCTCAATATATCTAAATGTCGGTTATTGTTCCCAGTTCTCGGTAAAGAGAGCTAATTATCAGCAGAAATGACTAAATCGCTAAACAGCAAGTCATAATGCGCATAGAAGAACAAAATATGGTAAAACATGAGATCTGGCCTTAGTTTTGCCCAAAATACATGCGTTTTTCTGAATCGGACTTGAAACTTCAAACATTGACCATATATATGTTATTATCGATGAATATCGCGGAATTCTACATATATAGTGCTAGATTAGGCTCAATATATCTAAATGTCGGTTATTGTTCCCAGTTCTCGGTAAAGAGAGCTAATTATCAGCAGAAATGACTAAATCGCTAAACAGCAAGTCATAATGCGCATAGAAGAACAAAATATGGTAAAACATGAGATCTGGCCTTAGTTTTGCCCAAAATACATGCATTTTTCTGAATCGGACTTGAAACTCCAAACATTGACCATATATCTGTTATTATCGGTTAATATCGCGGAATTCTACATATATAGTGCTAGATTAGGCTCAATATATCTAAATGTCGGTTATTGTTCCCAGTTCTTGGTAAAGAGAGCTAATTATCAGCAGAAATGACTAAATCGCTAAACAGCAAGTTATAATGCGCATAGAAGAACAAAATATGGTAAAACATGAGATCTGGCCTTAGTTTTGCCCAAAATACATGCGTTTTTCTGAATCGGACTTGAAACTTCAAACATTGACCATATATATGTTATTATCGATGAATATCGCGGAATTCTACATATATAGTGCTAGATAAGGCTCAATATATCTAAATGTCGGTTATTGTTCCCAGTTCTCGGTAAAGAGAGCTAATTATCAACAGAAATGACTAAATCGCTAAACAGCTAGTTATACTGCGCATAGAAGAACAAAATATGGTAAAACATGTGATCTGGCCTTAGTTTTGCCCAAAATACATACATTTTTCTGAATCGAACTTGAAACTTCAAACATTGACCATATATCTGTTATTATCGGTGAATATCGCGGAATTCTACATATATAGTGCTAGATTAGGCTCAATATATCTTAATGTCGGTAATTGTTCCCAGTTCTCGATAAACAGAGCTAATTATCAGCAGAATCGACTAAATCGCTAAACAACAAGTTATAATGCGCATATAAGTACAAAATATGGTAACACATGAGATCTGGCCTTAGTTTTGCCGAAAATACATGCATTTTTCTGAATCGGACTTGAAACTTCAAACATTGACCATATATCTGTTATTATTGGTGAATATCGCGGAATTCTACATATATAGTGCTAGATTAGGCTCAATATATCTAAATGTCGGTTATTGTTCCCAGTTCTCGATAAACAGAGCCAATTATCAGCAGAATGGACTGAATCCCTAAACAGCAAGTTATAATGCGCATAGGAGTACAAAATATGGTAAAACATGAGATCTGGCCTTAGTTTTGCCCAAAATACATGCATTTTTCTGAATCGGACTTGAAACTTCAAACATTGACCATATATCTGTTAATATCGGTAAATATCGCGGAATTCTACATATATAGTGCTAGATTAGGCTCAATATATCTAATTGTCGGTTATTGTTCCCAGTTCTCGATAAACAGAGCTAATTATCAGCAGAATGGACTAAATCGCTAAACAGCAAGTTATAATGCGCATAGAAGTACAAAATATGGTAAAACATGAGATCTGGCCTCAGTTTTGCCCAAAATACATGCATTTTTCTGAATCGGACTTGAAACTTCAAACATTGACCATATATCTGTTATTATCGGTGAATATCGCGGAATTTTACATATATAGTGCTAGATTAGGCTCAATATATCTAAATGTCGGGTATTGTTCCCTGTTCTCGATAAACAGAGCTAATTATCAGCAGAATGGACTAAATCGCTAAACCGCAAGTTATAATGCGCATAGAAGTACAAAATATGGTGAAACATGAGATCTGGCCTTAGTTTTGCCCAAAATACTTGCATTTTTCTGAATCAGACTTGAAACTTCAAACATTGACCATATATCTGTTATTATTGGTGAATATCGCGGAATTCTACATATATAGTGCTAGATTAGGCTCAATATATCTAAATGTCGGTTATTGTTCTCAGTTCTCGATAAACAGAGCTAATTATCAGCAGAATGGACTAAATCGCTAAACAGCAAGTTATAATGCGCATAGAAGTACAAAATATGGTAAAACATGAGATCTGGCCTTAGTTTTGCCCAAAATACATGCATTTTTCTGAATCGGACTTGAAACTTGAAACATTGACCATATATCTGTTATTATCGGTGAATATCGCGGAATTCTACATATATAGTGCTAGATTAGGCTCAATATATCTAATTGTCGGTTATTGTTCCCAGTTCTCGATAAACAGAGCTAATTATCAGCAGAATGGACTAAATCGCTAAACAGCAAGTTATAATGCGCATAGAAGTACAAAATATGGTAAAACATGAGATCTGGCCTTAGTTTTGCCCAAAATACATGCATTTTTCTGAATCGGACTTGAAACTTCGAACATTGACCATATATCTGTTATTATCGGTGAATATCGCGGAATTTTACATATATAGTGCTAGATTAGGCTCAATATATCTAAATGTCGGGTATTGTTCCCAGTTCTCGATAAACAGAGCTAATTATCAGCAGAATGGACTAAATCGCTAAACAGCAAGTTATAATGCGCATAGAAGTACAAAATATGGTGAAACATGAGATCTGGCCTTAGTTTTGCCCAAAATACTTGCATTTTTCTGAATCAGACTTGAAACTTCAAACATTGACCATATATCTGTTATTATTGGTGAATATCGCGGAATTCTACATATATAGTGCTAGATTAGGCTCAATATATCTAAATGTCGGTTATTGTTCTCAGTTCTCGATAAACAGAGCTAATTATCAGCAGAATGGACTAATTCGCTAAACAGCAAGTTATAATGCGCATAGAAGTACAAAATATGGTAAAACATGAGATCTGGCCTTAGTTTTGCCCAAAATACATGCATTTTTCTGAATCGGACTTGAAACTTCAAACATTGACCATATATCTGTTAATATCGGTAAATATCGCGGAATTCTACATATATAGTGCTAGATTAGGCTCAACATATCTAAATGTCGGTTATTGTTCCCAGTTCTCGATAAACAGAGCTAATTATCAGCAGAATGGACTAAATCACTAAACAGCAAGTTATAATGCGCATAGAAGTACAAAATATGGTAAAACATGAGATCTGGACTTAGTTTTGCCCAAAATACATGCATTTTTCTGAATCGGTCTTGAAACTTCAAACATTGACCATATATCTGTTATTATCGGTGAATATCGCGGAATTCTACATATATAGTGCTAGATTAGGCTCAATATATCTAAATGTCGGTTATTGTTCCCAGTTCTCGATAAATAGAGCTAATTATCAGCAGAATGGACTAAATAGCTAAACAGCAAGTAATAATGCGCATAGAAGAACAAAATAGGGTAAAACATGAGATCTGGCCTTAGTTTTGCCCAAAATACATGCATTTTTCTGAATCGGACTTGAAACTTCAAACATTGACCATATATCTGTTTTTATCGGTGAATATCGCGGAATTCTACATATATAGTGCTAGATTAGGCTCAATATATCTAAATGTCGGTTATTGTTCCCAGTTCTCGATAAACAGAGCTAATTATCAGCAGAATGGACTAAATCGCTAAACAGCAAGTTATAATGCGCATAGAAGAACAAAATATGGTAAAACATGAGATCTGGCCTCAGTTTTGCCCAAAATACATCCGTTTTTCTGAATCGGACTTGAAACTTCAAACATTGACCATATATATGTTATTATCGATGAATATCGCGGAATTCTACATATATAGTGCTAGATTAGGCTCAATATATCTAAATGTCGGTTATTGTTCTCAGTTCTCGATAAACAGAGCTAATTATCAGCAGAATGGACTAAATCGCTAAACAGCAAGTTATAATGCGCATAGAAGTACAAAATATGGTAAAACATGAGATCTGGACTTAGTTTTGCCCAAAATACATGCATTTTTCTGAATCGGACTTGAAACTTCAAACATTGACCATATATCTGTTATTATCGGTGAATATCGCGGAATTCTACATATATAGTGCTAGATTAGGCTCAATATATCTAAATGTCGGTTATTGTTCCCAGTTCTCGATAAATAGAGCTAATTATCAGCAGAATGGACTAAATAGCTAAACAGCAAGTAATAATGCGCATAGAAGAACAAAATAGGGTAAAGCAGTGAGATCTGGCCTTAGTTTTGCCCAAAATACATGCATTTTTCTGAATCGGACTTGAAACTTCAAACATTGACCATATATCTGTTTTTATCGGTGAATATCGCGGAATTCTACATATATAGTGCTAGATTAGGCTCAATATATCTAAATGTCGGTTATTGTTCCCAGTTCTCGATAAACAGAGCTAATTATCAGCAGAATGGACTAAATCGCTAAACAGCAAGTTATAATGCGCATAGAAGAACAAAATGTGGTAAAACATGAGATCTGGCCTTAGTTTTGCCCAAAATACATGCATTTTTCTGAATCGGACTTGAAACTTCAAACATTGACCATATATCTGTTATTATCGGTTAATATCGCGGAATTCTATATCTATAGTGCTAGATTAGGCTCAATATATCTAAATGTCGGTTATTGTTCCCAGTTCTTGGTAAAGAGAGCTAATTATCATCAGAAATGACTAAATCGCTGAACAGCAAGTTATAATGCGCATAGAAGAACAAAATATGGTAAAACATGAGATCTGGCCTTAGTTTTGCCCAAAATACATGCGTTTTTCTGAATCGGACTTGAAACTTCAAACATTGACCATATATATGTTATTATCGATGAATATCGCGGAATTCTACATATATAGTGCTAGATTAGGCTCAATATATCTAAATGTCGGTTATTGTTCCCAGTTCTCGGTAAAGAGAGCTAATTATCAGCAGAAATGACTAAATCGCTAAACAGCAAGTTATACTGCGCATAGAAGAACAAAATATGGTAAGACATGAGATCTGGCCTTAGTTTTGCCCAAAATACATGCATTTTTCTGAATCGGACTTGAAACTCCAAACATTGACCATATATCTGTTATTATCGGTTAATATCGCGGAATTCTACATATATAGTGCTAGATTAGGCTCAATATATCTAAATGTCGGTTATTGTTCCCAGTTCTCGGTAAAGAGAGCTAATTATCAGCAGAAATGACTAAATCGCTAAACAGCAAGTTATAATGCGCATAGAAGAACAAAATATGGTAAAACATGAGATCTGGCCTTAGTTTTGCCCAAAATACATGCGTTTTTCTGAATCGGACTTGAAACTTCATACATTGACCATATATATGTTATTATCGATGAATATCGCGGAATTCTACATATATAGTGCTAGATTAGGCTCAATATATCTAAATGTCGGTTATTGTTCCCAGTTCTCGGTAAAGAGAGCTAATTATCAACAGAAATGACTAAATCGCTAAACAGCAAGTTATACTGCGCATAGAAGAACAAAATATGGTAAAACATGTGATCTGGCCTTAGTTTTGCCCAAAATACATACATTTTTCTGAATCGAACTTGAAACTTCAAACATTGACCATATATCTGTTATTATCGGTGAATATCGCGGAATTCTACATATATAGTGCTAGATTAGGCTCAATATATCTAAATGTCGGTTATTGTTCCCAGTTCTCGATAAACAGAGCTAATTATCAGCAGAATCGACTAAATCGCTAAACAGCAAGTTATAATGCGCATATAAGTACAAAATATGGTAACACATGAGATCTGGCCTTAGTTTTGCCCAAAATACATGCATTTTTCTGAATCGGACTCGAAACTTCAAACATTGACCATATATCTGTTATTATTGGTGAATATCGCGAAATTCTACATATATAGTGCTAGATTAGGCTCAATATATCTAAATGTCGGTTATTGTTCCCAGTTCTCGATAAACAGAGCCAATTATCAGCAGAATGGACTGAATCCCTAAACAGCAAGTTATAATGCGCATAGGAGTACAAAATATGGTAAAACATGAGATCTGGCCTTAGTTTTGCCCAAAATACATGCATTTTTCTGAATCGGACTTGAAACTTCAAACATTGACCATATATCTGTTAATATCGGTAAATATCGCGGAATTCTACATATATAGTGCTAGATTAGGCTCAATATATCTAAATGTCGGTTATTGTTCCCAGTTCTCGATAAACAGAGCTAATTATCAGCAGAATGGACTAAATCGCTAAACAGCACGTTATAATGCGCATAGAAGTACAAAATATGGTAAAACATGAGATCTGGCCTTAGTTTTGCCCAAAATACATACATTTTTCTGAATCGGACTTGAAACTTCAAACATTGACCATATATCTGTTATTATCGGTGAATATCGCGGAATTCTACATATATACTGCTAGATTAGGTTCAATATATCTAAATGTCGGTTATTGTTCCCAGTTCTCGATAAACAGAGCTAATTATCAGCAGAAATGACTAAATCGCTAAACAGCGAGTTATAATGCGCATAGAAGTACAGAATATGGTAAAACATGAGATCTGGCCTTAGTTTTGCCCAAAATACATGCATTTTTCTGAATCGGACTTGAAACTTCAAACATTGACCATATATCTGTTATTATCGGTGAATATCGCGGAATTCTACATATATAGTGCTAGATTAGGCTCAATATATCTAAATGTCGGTTATTGTTCCCAGTTCTCGATAAACAGAGCTAATTATCAGCAGAATGGACTAAATCGCTAAACAGCAAGTTATAATGCGCATAGAAGTACAAAATATGGTAAAACATGAGATCTGGCCTTAGTTTTGCCCAAAATACATACATTTTTCTGAATCGGACTTGAAACTTCAAACATTGACCATATATCTGTTATTATCGGTGAATATCGCGGAATTCTACATATATACTGCTAGATTAGGTTCAATATATCTAAATGTCGGTTATTGTTCCCAGTTCTCGATAAACAGAGCTAATTATCAGCAGAAATGACTAAATCGCTAAACAGCAAGTTATAATGCGCATAGAAGTACAGAATATGGTAAAAGATGAGATCTGGCCTTAGTTTTGCCCAAAATACATGCATTTTTCTGAATCGGACTTGAAACTTCAAACATTGACCATATATCTGTTAATATCGGTGAATATCGCGGAATTCTACATATATAGTGCTAGATTAGGCTCAATATATCTAAATGTCGGTTATTGTTCCCAGTTCTCGGTAAAGAGAGCTAATTATCAACAGAAATGACTAAATCGCTAAACAGCAAGTTATACTGCGCATAGAAGAACAAAATATGGTAAAACATGTGATCTGGCCTTAGTTTTGCCCAAAATACATACATTTTTCTGAATCGAACTTGAAACTTCAAACATTGACCATATATCTGTTATTATCGGTGAATATCGCGGAATTCTACATATATAGTGCTAGATTAGGCTCAATATATCTAAATGTCGGTTATTGTTCCCAGTTCTCGATAAACAGAGCTAATTATCAGCAGAATCGACTAAATCGCTAAACAGCAAGTTATAATGCGCATATAAGTACAAAATATGGTAACACATGAGATCTGGCCTTAGTTTTGCCCAAAATACATGCATTTTTCTGAATCGGACTCGAAACTTCAAACATTGACCATATATCTGTTATTATTGGTGAATATCGCGAAATTCTACATATATAGTGCTAGATTAGGCTCAATATATCTAAATGTCGGTTATTGTTCCCAATTCTCGATAAACAAAGCCATTTATCAGCAGAATGGACTGAATCCCTAAACAGCAAGTTATAATGCGCATAGGAGTACAAAATATGGTAAAACATGAGATCTGGCCTTAGTTTTGCCCAAAATACATGCATTTTTCTGAATCGGACTTGAAACTTCAAACATTGACCATATATCTGTTAATATCGGTAAATATCGCGGAATTCTACATATATAGTGCTAGATTAGGCTCAATATATCTAAATGTCGGTTATTGTTCCCAGTTCTCGATAAACAGAGCTAATTATCAGCAGAATGGACTAAATCGCTAAACAGCAAGTTATAATGCGCATAGAAGTACAAAATATGGTAAAACATGAGATCTGGCCTTAGTTTTGCCCAAAATACATACATTTTTCTGAATCGGACTTGAAACTTCAAACATTGACCATATATCTGTTATTATCGGTGAATATCGCGGAATTCTACATATATACTGCTAGATTAGGTTCAATATATCTAAATGTCGGTTATTGTTCCCAGTTCTCGATAAACAGAGCTAATTATCAGCAGAAATGACTAAATCGCTAAACAGCGAGTTATAATGCGCATAGAAGTACAGAATATGGTAAAACATGAGATCTGGCCTTAGTTTTGCCCAAAATACATGCATTTTTCTGAATCGGACTTGAAACTTCAAACATTGACCATATATCTGTTAATATCGGTGAATATCGCGGAATTCTACATATATAGTGCTAGATTAGGCTCAATATATCTAAATGTCGGTTATTGTTCCCAGTTCTCGATAAACAGAGCTAATTATCAGCAGAATGGACTAAATCGCTAAACAGCAAGTTATAATGCGCATAGAAGTACAAAATATGGTAAAACATGAGATCTGGCCTTAGTTTTGCCCAAAATACATACATTTTTCTGAATCGGACTTGAAACTTCAAACATTGACCATATATCTGTTATTATCGGTGAATATCGCGGAATTCTACATATATACTGCTAGATTAGGTTCAATATATCTAAATGTCGGTTATTGTTCCCAGTTCTCGATAAACAGAGCTAATTATCAGCAGAAATGACTAAATCGCTAAACAGCAAGTTATAATGCGCATAGAAGTACAGAATATGGTAAAACATGAGATCTGGCCTTAGTTTTGCCCAAAATACATGCATTTTTCTGAATCGGACTTGAAACTTCAAACATTGACCATATATCTGTTAATATCGGTGAATATCGCGGAATTCTACATATATAGTGCTAGATTAGGCTCAATATATTTAAATGTCGGTTATTGTTCCCAGTTCTCGATAAACAGAGCTAATTATCAGCAGAATTGACTAAATCGCTAAACAGCAAGTTATAATGCGCATAGAAGTACAAAATATGGTAAAACATGAGATCTGGCCTTAGTTTTGCCCAAAATACATACATTTTTCTGAATCCTGACTTGAAACTTCAAACATTGACCATATATCTGTTATTATCGGTGAATATCGCGGAATTCTACATATATAGTGCTAGATTAGGCTCAATATATCTAAATGTCGGTTATTGTTCCCACTTCTCGATAAACAGAGCTAATTATCAGCAGAATGGACTTAATCGCTAAACAGCAAGTTATAATGCGCATAGATGTACAAAATATGGTAAAACATGAGATCTGGCCTTAGTTTTGCCCAAAATACATGCATTTTTCTGAATCGGACTTGAAACTTCAAACATTGACCATATATCTGTTATTATCGGTGAATATCGCGGAATTCTACATATATAGTGCTAGATTAGGCTCAATATATCTAATTGTCGGTTATTGTTCCCAGTTCTCGATAAACAGAGCTAATTATCAGCAGAATGGACTAAATCGCTAAACAGCAAGTTATAATGCGCATAGAAGTACAAAATATGGTAAAACATGAGATCTGGCCTTAGTTTTGGCCAAAATACATGCATTTTTCTGAATCGGACTTGAAACTTCAAACATTGACCATATATCTGTTATTATCGGTGAATATCGCGGAATTTTACATATATAGTGCTAGATTAGGCTCAATATATCTAAATGTCGGGTATTGTTCCCAGTTCTCGATAAACAGAGCTAATTATCAGCAGAATGGACTAAATCGCTAAACAGCAAGTTATAATGCGCATAGAAGTACAAAATATGGTGAAACATGAGATCTGGCCTTAGTTTTGCCCAAAATACTTGCATTTTTCTGAATCAGACTTGAAACTTCAAACATTGACCATATATCTGTTATTATTGGTGAATATCGCGGAATTCTACATATATAGTGCTAGATTAGGCTCAATATATCTAAATGTCGGTTATTGTTCTCAGTTCTCGATAAACAGAGCTAATTATCAGCAGAATGGACTAAATCGCTAAACAGCAAGTTATAATGCGCATAGAAGTACAAAATATGGTAAAACATGAGATCTGGCCTTAGTTTTGCCCAAAATACATGCATTTTTCTGAATCGGACTTGAAACTTCCAACATTGATCATATATCTGTTATTATCGGTGAATATCGCGGAATTCTACATATATAGTGCTAGATTAGGCTCAATATATCTAAATGTCGGTTATTGTTCCCAGTTCTCGGTAAAGAGAGCTAATTATCAGCAGAAAGGACTAAATCGCTAAACAGCAAGTTATAATGCTCATAGAAGAACAAAATATGGTGAAACATGACATCTGGCCTTAGTTTTGCCCAAAATACATGCGTTTTTCTGAATCGGACTTGAAACTTCAAACATTGACCATATATATGTTATTATCGATGAATATCGCGGAATTCTACATATATAGTGCTAGATTAGGCTCAATATATCTAAATGTCGGTTATTGTTCCCAGTTCTCGGTAAAGAGAGCTAATTATCAGCAGAAACGACTAAATCGCTGAACAGCAAGTTATACTGCGCATAGAAGAACAAAATATGGTGAAACATGAGATCTGGCCTTAGTTTTGCCCAAAATACATGCATTTTTCTGAATCGGACTTGAAACTTCAAACATTGACCATATATCTGTTATTATCGGTTAATATCGCGGAATTCTACATATATAGTGCTAGATTAGGCTCAATATATCTAAATGTCGGTTATTGTTCCCACTTCTCGGTAAAGAGAGCTAATTATCAGCAGAAATTACTAAATCGCTAAACAGCAAGTTATAATGCGCATAGAAGAACAAAATATGGTAAAACATGAGATCTGGCTATAGATTTGCCCAAAATACATGCGTTCTCCTGAATCGGACTTGAAACTTCAAACATTGACCATATATATGTTATTATCGATGAATATCGCGGAATTCTACATATATAGTGCTAGATTAGGCTCAATATATCTAAATGTCGGTTATTGTTCCCAGTTCTCGGTAAAAAGAGCTAATTATCAACAGAAATGACTAAATCGCTAAACAGCAAGTTATACTGCGCATAGAAGAACAAAATATGGTAAAACATGAGATCTGGCCTTAGTTTTGCCCAAAATACATGCATTTTTCTGAATCGGGCTTGAAACTTCAAACATTTTCCATACATCTGTTATTATCGGTGAATATCGCGGAATTCTACATATATAGTGCTAGATTAGGCTCAATATATCTGAATGTCGGTTATTGTTCCCAGTTCTCGATAAACAGAGCTAATTATCAGCAGAATGGACTAATTCGCTAAGCAGCAAGTTATAATGCGCATAGAAGTACAAAATATGGTAAAACATGAGATCTGGCCTTAGTTTTGCCCAAAATACATGCATTTTTCTGAATCGGACTTGAAACTTCAAACATTGACCATATATCTGTTAATATCGGTAAATATCGCGGAATTCTACATATATAGTGCTAGATTAGGCTCAATATATCTAAATGTCGGTTATTGTTCCCAGTTCTCGATAAACAGAGCTAATTATCAGCAGAATGGAATAAATCGCTAAACAGCAAGTTATAATGCGCATAGAAGTACAAAATATGGTAAAACATGAGATCTGGCCTTAGTTTTGCCCAAAATACATACATTTTTCTGAATCGGACTTGAAACTTCAAACATTGACCATATATCTGTTATTATCGGTGAATATCGCGGAATTCTACATATATACTGCTAGATTAGGCTCAATATATCTAAATGTCGGTTATTGTTCCCAGTTCTCGATAAACAGAGCTAATTATCAGCAGAATGGACTAAATCGCTAAACAGCAAGTTATAATGCGCATAGAAGTACAAAATATGGCAAAACATGAGATCTGGCCTTAGTTTTGCCCAAAATACATGCATTTTTCTGAATCGGACTTGAAACTTCAAACAATGACCATATATCTGTTATTATCTGTGAATATCGCGGAATTCTACATATATAGTGCTAGATTAGGCTCAATATATCTAAATGTCGGTTATTGTTCCCAGTTCTCGGTAAAGAGAGCTAATTATCAGCAGAAATGACTAAATCGCTAAACAGCAAGTTATAATGCGCATAGAAGAACAAAATATGGTAAAACATGAGATCTGGCCTTAGTTTTGCCCAAAATACATGCGTTTTTCTGAATAGGACTTGAAACTTCAAACATTGACCATATATATGTTATTATCGATGAATATCGCGGAATTCTACATATATAGTGCTAGATTAGGCTCAATATATCTAAATGTCGGTTATTGTTCCCAATTCTCGGTAAAGAGAGCTAATTATCAGCAGAATGGACTAATTCGCTAAACAGCAAGTTATAATGCGCATAGAAGTACAAAATATGGTAAAACATGAGATCTGGCCTTAGTTTTGCCCAAAATACATGCATTTTTCTGAATCGGACTTGAAACTTCAAACATTGACCACATATCTGTTAATATCGGTAAATATCGCGGAATTCTACATATATAGTGCTAGATTAGGCTCAATATATCTAAATGTCGGTTATTGTTCCCAGTTCTCGATAAACAGAGCTAATTATCAGCAGAATGGACTGAATCGCTAAACAGCAAGTTATAATGCGCATAGAAGTACAAAATATGGTAAAACATGAGATCTGGCCTTAGTTTTGCCCAAAATACATAAATTTTTCTGAATCGGACTTGAAACTTCAAACATTGACCATATATCTGTTATTATCGGTGAATATCGCGGAATTCTACATATATAGTGCTAGATTAGGCTCAATATATCTAAATGTCGGTTATTGTTCCCAGTTCTCGATAAACAGAGCTAATTATCAGCAGAATGGACTAAATCGCTAAACAGCAAGTTATAATGCGCATAGAAGTACAAAATATGGTAAAACATGAGATCTGGCCTTAGTTTTGCCCAAAATACATGCATTTTTCCGAATCGGACTTGAAACTTCAAACATTGACCATATATCTGTTATTATCTGTGAATATCGCGGAATTCTACATATATAGTGCTAGATTAGGCTCAATATATCTAAATGTCGGTTATTGTTTCCAGTTCTCGATAAACCGAGCTAATTTTCAGCAGAATGGACTAAATCGCTAAACAGCAAGTTATAATGCGCATAGAAGTACAAAATATGGTAAAACATGAGATCTGGCCTTAGTTTTGCCAAAAATACTTGCATTTTTCTGAAACAGACTTGAAACTTCAAACATTGACCATATATCTGTTATTATTGGTGAATATCGCGGAATTCTACATATATAGTGCTAGATTAGGCTCAATATATCTAAATGTCGGTTATTGTTCTCAGTTCTCGATAAACAGAGCTAATTATCAGCAGAATGGACTAAATCGCTAACAGCAAGTTATAATGCTCATAGAAGTACAAAATATGGTAAAACATGAGATCTGGCCTTAGTTTTGCCCAAAATACATGCATTTTTCTGAATCGGACTTGAAACTTCAAATATTGACCATATATCTGTTATTATCGGTGAATATCGCGGAATTCTACATATATAGTGCTAGATTAGGCTCAATATATCTAAATGTCGGTTATTGTTCCCAGTTCTCGATAAATAGAGCTAATTATCAGCAGAATGGACTGAATCGCTAAACAGCAAGTTATAATGCGCATAGAAGAACAAAATATGGTGAAACATGAGGTCTGGTCTTAGTTTTGCCCAAAATACATGCGTTTTTCTGAATCGGACTTGAAACTTCAAACATTGACCATATATATGTTATTATCGATGAATATCGCGGAATTCTACATATATAGTGCTAGATTAGACTCAATATATCTAAATGTCGGTTATTGTTCCCAGTTCTCGGTGAAAAGAGCTAATTATCAGCATAAATGACTAAATCGCTAAACAGCAAGTTATACTGCGCATAGAAGAACAAAATATGGTAAAACATGAGATCTGGCCTTAGTTTTGCCCAAAATACATGCGTTTTTCTGAATCGGACTTGAAACTTCAAACATTGACCATATATATGTTATTATCGATGAATATCGCGGAATTCTACATATATAGTGCTAGATTAGGCTCAATATATCTAAATGTCGGTTATTGTTCCCAGTTCTCGGTAAAGAGAGCTAATTATCAACAGAAATGACTAAATCGCTAAACAGCAAGTTATACTGCGCATAGAAGAACAAAATATGGTAAAACATGTGATCTGGCCTTAGTTTTGCCCAAAATACATACATTTTTCTGAATCGGACTTGAAACTTCAAACATTGACCATATATCTGTTATTATCGGTGAATATCGCGGAATTCTACATATATAGTGCTAGATTAGGCTCAATATATCTAAATGTCGGTTATTGTTCCCAGTTCTCGATAAACAGAGCTAATTATCAGCAGAATCGACTAAATCGTTAAACAGCAAGTTATAATGCGCATATAAGTACAAAATATGGTAAAACATGAGATCTGGCCTTAGTTTTGCCCAAAATACATGCATTTTTCTGAATCGGACTTGAAACTTCATTGACCATATATCTGTTATTATTGGTGAATATCGCGGAATTCTACATATATAGTGCTAGATTAGGCTCAATATATCTAAATGTCGGTTATTGTTTCCAGTTCTCGATAAACAGAGCTAATTATCAGCAGAATGGACTAAATCGCTAAACAGCAAGTTATAATGCGCATAGAAGTACAAAATATGGTAAAACATGAGATCTGGCCTTAGTTTTGCCCAAAATACATGCATTTTTCTGAATCGGACTTGAAACTCCAAACATTGACCATATATCTGTTATCATCGGTGAATATCGCGGAATTCTACATATATAGTGCTAGATTAGGCTCAATATATCTAAATGTCGGTTATTGCTCCCAGTTCTCGGTAAAGAGAGCTAATTATCAGCAGAAATGACTGAATCGCTAAACAGCAAGTTATACTGCACATAGAAGAACAAAATATGGTAAAACATGAGATCTGGCCTTAGTTTGCCCAAAATACATGCATTTTTCTGAATCGGACTTGAAACTTCAAACATTGACCATATATATGTTATTATCGATGAATATCGCGGAATTCTACATATATAGTGCTAGATTAGGCTCAATATATCTAAATGTCGGTTATTGTTCCCAGTTCTCGATAAACAGAGCTAATTATCAGCAGAATGGACTAAATCGCCAAACAGCAAGTTATACTGCACATAGAAGAACAAAATATGGTAAAACATGAGATCTGGCCTTAGTTTTGCCCAAAATACATGCATTTTTCTGAATCGGACTCGAAACTTCAAACATTGACCATATATATGTTATTATCGATGAATATCGCGGAATTCTACATATATAGTGCTAGATTAGGCTCAATATATCTAAATGTCCCTTATTGTTCCCAGTTCTCGGTAAAGAGAGCTAATTATCAGCAGAAATGACTAAATCGCTAAACAGCAAGTTATACTGCGCATAGAAGAACAAAATATGGTAAAACATGAGATCTGGCCTTAGTTTTGCCCAAAATACATGCATTTTTCTGAATCGGACTTAAAACTTCAAACATTGACCATATATCTGCTATTATCGGTTAATATCGCGGAATTCTACATATATAGTGCTAGAT
This sequence comes from Galeruca laticollis, assembly GCA_963921935.1. Classification (NCBI taxonomy): domain Eukaryota; kingdom Metazoa; phylum Arthropoda; class Insecta; order Coleoptera; family Chrysomelidae; genus Galeruca; species Galeruca laticollis. The sequence continues at coordinate 256,493,658 of OY998175.1, read as the reverse complement.
TAGGCTCAATATATCTAAATGTCGGTTATTGTTCCCAGTTCTCGGTAAAGAGAGCTAATTATCAGCAGAAATGACTAAATCGCTAAACAGCAAGTTATAATGCGCATAGAAGAACAAAATATGGTAAAACATGTGATCTGGCCTTAGTTTTGCCCAAAATACATGCGTTTTTCTGAATCGGACTTGAAACTTCAAACATTGACCATATATATGTTATTATCGATGAATATCGCGGAATTCTACATATATAGTGCTAGATTAGGCTCAATATATCTAAATGTCGGTTATTGTTCCCAGTTCTCGGTAAAGAGAGCTAATTATCAACAGAAATGACTAAATCGCTAAACAGCAAGTTATACTGCGCATAGAAGAACAAAATATGGTAAAGCATGTGATCTGGCCTTAGTTTTGCCCAAAATACATGCATTTTTCTGAATCGGACTTGAAACTTCAAACATTGACCATATATCTGTTATTATCGGTGAATATCGCGGAATTCTACATATATAGTGCTAGATTAGGCTCAATATATCTAAATGTCGGTTATTGTTCCCAGTTCTCGATAAACAGAGCTAATTATCAGCAGAATCGACTTAATCGCTAAACAGCAAGTTATAATGCGCATATAAATACAAAATATGGTAAAACATGAGATCTGGCCTTAGTTTTGCCCAAAATACATGCATTTTTCTAAATCGGACTTGAAACTTCAAACATTGACCATATATCTGTTATTATTGGTGAATATCGCGGAATTCTACATATATAGTGCTAGATTAGGCTCAATATATCTAAATGTCGGTTATTGTTCCCAGTTCTCGATAAACAGAGCTAATTATCAGCAGAATGACTAAATCGCTAAACAGCAAGTTATAAAGCGCATAGAAGAACAAAATATGGTAAAACATGAGATCTGGCCTTAGTTTTGCCCAAAATACATGCATTTTTCTGAATCGGACTTGAAACTTCAAACATTGACCATACATCTGTTATTATTGGTGAATATCGCGGAATTCTACATATATAGTGCTAGATTAGGCTCAATATATCTAAATGTCGGTTATTGTTCCCAGTTCTCGATAAACAGAGCTAATTATCAGCAGAATGGACTAAATCGCTAAACAGCAAGTTATAATGCGCATAGAAGAACAAAATATGGTAAAACATGAGATCTGGCCTTAGTTTTGCCCAAAATACATGCATTTTTCTGAATCGGACTTGAAACTTCAAACATTGACCATATATCTGTTATTATCGGTGAATATCACGGAATTCTACATATATAGTGCTAGATTAGGCTCAATATATCTAAATGTCGGTTATTGCTCCCAGTTCTCTGTAAAGAGAGCTAATTATCAGCAGAAATGACTAAATCGCTAAACAGCAAGTTATACTGCACATAGAAAAACAAAATATGGTAAAACATGAGATCTGGCCTTAGTTTTGCCCAAAATACATGCATTTTTCTGAATCGGACTTGAAACTTCAAACATTGACCATATATATGTTATTATCGATGAATATCGCGGAATTCTACATATATAGTGCTAGAATAGGCTCAATATATCTAAATGTCGGGTATTGTTCCCAGTTCTCGATAAACAGAGCTAATTATCAGCAGAATGGACTAAATCGCTAAACAGCAAGTTATAATGCGCATAGAAGTACAAAATATGGTAAAACATGAGATCTGGCCTTAGTTTTGCTCAAAATACATGCATTTTTCTGAATCGGACTTGTAACTTCAAACATTGACCATATATCTGTTATTATCGATGAATATCGCGGAATTCTACATATATAGTGCTAGATTAGACTCAATATATCTAAATGTCGGTTATTGTTCCCAGTTCTCGGTGAAAAGAGCTAATTATCAGCATAAATGACTAAATCGCTGAACAGCAAGTTATACTGCGCATAGAAGAACAAAATATGGTAAAACTTGAGATCTGGCCTTAGTTTTGCCCAAAATACATGCATTTTTCTGAATCGGACTTGAAACTTCAAACATTGACCATATATCTTTTATTATCGATGAATATTGCGGAATTCTACATATATAGTGCTAGATTAGACTCAATATATCTAAATGTCGGTTATTGTTCCCAGTTCTCGGTGAAAAGAGCTAATTATCAGCATAAATGACTAAATCGCTAAACAGCAAGTTATACTGCGCATAGAAGAACAAAATATGGTAAAACATGAGATCTGGCCTTAGTTTTGCCCAAAATACATGCGTTTTTCTGAATCGGACTTGAAACTTCAAACATTGACCATATATATGTTATTATCGATGAATATCGCGGAATTCTACATATATAGTGCTAGATTAGGCTCAATATATCTAAATGTCGGTTATTGTTCCCAGTTCTCGGTAAAGAGAGCTAATTATCAACAGAAATGACTAAATCGCTAAACAGCAAGTTATACTGCGCATAGAAGAACAAAATATGGTAAAACATGTGATCTGGCCTTAGTTTTGCCCAAAATACATACATTTTTCTGAATCGGACTTGAAACTTCAAACATTGACCATATATCTGTTATTATCGGTGAATATCGCGGAATTCTACATATATAGTGCTAGATTAGGCTCAATATATCTAAATGTCGGTTATTGTTCCCAGTTCTCGATAAACAGAGCTAATTATCAGCAGAATCGACTAAATCGTTAAACAGCAAGTTATAATGCGCATATAAGTACAAAATATGGTAAAACATGAGATCTGGCCTTAGTTTTGCCCAAAATACATGCATTTTTCTGAATCGGACTTGAAACTTCATTGACCATATATCTGTTATTATTGGTGAATATCGCGGAATTCTACATATATAGTGCTAGATTAGGCTCAATATATCTAAATGTCGGTTATTGTTTCCAGTTCTCGATAAACAGAGCTAATTATCAGCAGAATGGACTAAATCGCTAAACAGCAAGTTATAATGCGCATAGAAGTACAAAATATGGTAAAACATGAGATCTGGCCTTAGTTTTGCCCAAAATACATGCATTTTTTCTGAATCGGACTTGAAACTCCAAACATTGACCATATATCTGTTATCATCGGTGAATATCGCGGAATTCTACATATATAGTGCTAGATTAGGCTCAATATATCTAAATGTCGGTTATTGCTCCCAGTTCTCGGTAAAGAGAGCTAATTATCAGCAGAAATGACTGAATCGCTAAACAGCAAGTTATACTGCACATAGAAGAACAAAATATGGTAAAACATGAGATCTGGCCTTAGTTTTGCCCAAAATACATGCATTTTTCTGAATCGGACTTGAAACTTCAAACATTGACCATATATCTGTTATTATCGGTGAATATCGCGGAATTCTACATATATAGTGCTAGATTAGGCTCAATATATCTAAATGTCGGTTATTGCTCCCAGTTCTCGGTAAAGAGAGCTAATTATCAGCAGAAATGACTGAATCGCTAAACAGCAAGTTATACTGCACATAGAAGAACAAAATATGGTAAAACATGAGATCTGGCCTTAGTTTTGCCCAAAATACATGCATTTTCTGAATCGGACTTGAAACTTCAAACATTGACCATACATCTGTTATTATTGGTGAATATCGCGGAATTCTACATATATAGTGCTAGATTAGGCTCAATATATCTAAATGTCGGTTATTGTTCCCAGTTCTCGATAAACAGAGCTAATTATCAGCAGAATGGACTAAATCGCTAAACAGCAAGTTATAATGCGCATAGAAGAACAAAATATGGTGAAACATGAGATCTGGCCTTAGTTTTGCCCAAAATACATGCATTTTTCTGAATCGGACTTGAAACTTCAAACATTGACCATATATCTGTTATTATCGGTGAATATCACGGAATTCTACATATATAGTGCTAGATTAGGCTCAATATATCTAAATGTCGGTTATTGCTCCCAGTTCTCTGTAAAGAGAGCTAATTATCAGCAGAAATGACTAAATCGCTAAACAGCAAGTTATACTGCACATAGAAAAACAAAATATGGTAAAACATGAGATCTGGCCTTAGTTTTGCCCAAAATACATGCATTTTTCTGAATCGGACTTGAAACTTCAAACATTGACCATATATCTGTTATTATCGGTGAATATCACGGAATTCTACATATATAGTGCTAGATTAGGCTCAATATATCTAAATGTCGGTTATTGCTCCCAGTTCTCTGTAAAGAGAGCTAATTATCAGCAGAAATGACTAAATCGCTAAACAGCAAGTTATAATGCGCATAGAAGAACAAAATATGGTGAAACATGAGATCTGGCCTTAGTTTTGCCCAAAATACATGCATTTTTCTGAATCGGACTTGAAACTTCAAACATTGACCATATATCTGTTATTATCGGTGAATATCACGGAATTCTACATATATAGTGCTAGATTAGGCTCAATATATCTAAATGTCGGGTATTGTTCCCAGTTCTCGATAAACAGAGCTAATTATCAGCAGAATGGACTAAATCGCTAAACAGCAAGTTATAATGCGCATAGAAGTACAAAATATGGTAAAACATGAGATCTGGCCTTAGTTTTGCTCAAAATACATGCATTTTTCTGAATCGGACTTGTAACTTCAAACATTGACCATATATCTGTTATTATCGATGAATATCGCGGAATTCTACATATATAGTGCTAGATTAGACTCAATATATCTAAATGTCGGGTATTGTTCCCAGTTCTCGGTGAAAAGAGCTAATTATCAGCATAAATGACTAAATCGCTAAACAGCAAGTTATACTGCGCATAGAAGAACAAAATATGGTAAAACATGAGATCTGGCCTTAGTTTTGCCCAAAATACATGCATTTTTCTGAATCGGACTTGAAACTTCAAACATTGACCATATATCTGTTATTATCGATGAATATTGCGGAATTCTACATATATAGTGCTAGATTAGACTCAATATATCTAAATGTCGGTTATTGTTCCCAGTTCTCGGTGAAAAGAGCTAATTATCAGCATAAATGACTAAATCGCTAAACAGCAAGTTATACTGCGCATAGAAGAACAAAATATGGTAAAACATGAGATCTGGCCTTAGTTTTGCCCAAAATACATGCGTTTTTCTGAATCGGACTTGAAACTTCAAACATTGACCATATATCTGTTATTATCGGTGAATATCGCGGAATTCTACATATATAGTGCTAGATTAGGCTCAATATATCTAAATGTCGGTTATTGTTCCCAGTTCTCGATAAACAGAGCTAATTATCAGCAGAATCGACTAAATCGTTAAACAGCAAGTTATAATGCGCATATAAGTACAAAATATGGTAAAACATGAAATCTGGCCTTAGTTTTGCCCAAAATACATGCATTTTTCTGAATCGGACTTGAAACTTCATTGACCATATATCTGTTATTATTGGTGAATATCGCGGAATTCTACATATATAGTGCTAGATTAGGCTCAATATATCTAAATGTCGGTTATTGTTTCCAGTTCTCGATAAACAGAGCTAATTATCAGCAGAATGGACTAAATCGCTAAACAGCAAGTTATAATGCGCATAGAAGTACAAAATATGGTAAAACATGAGATCTGGCCTTAGTTTTGCCCAAAATACATGCATTTTTCTGAATCGGACTTGAAACTTCAAACATTGACCATATATCTGTTATTATCGGTGAATATCGCGGAATTCTACATATATAGTGCTAGATTAGGCTCAATATACTAAATGTCGGTTATTGCTCCCAGTTCTCGGTAAAGAGAGCTAATTATCAGCAGAAATGACTGAATCGCTAAACAGCAAGTTATACTGCACATAGAAGAACAAAATATGGTAAAACATGAGATCTGGCCTTAGTTTTGCCCAAAATACATGCATTTTTCTGAATCGGACTTGAAACTTCAAACATTGACCATATATATGTTATTATCGATGAATATCGCGGAATTCTACATATATAGTGCTAGATTAGGCTCAATATATCTAAATGTCGGTTATTGTTCCCAGTTCTCGATAAACAGAGCTAATTATCAGCAGAATGGACTAAATCGCCAAACAGCAAGTTATACTGCACATAGAAGAACAAAATATGGTAAAACATGAGATCTGGCCTTAGTTTTGCCCAAAATACATGCATTTTTCTGAATCGGACTCGAACTTCAAACATTGACCATATATATGTTATTATCGATGAATATCGCGGAATTCTACATATATAGTGCTAGATTAGGCTCAATATATCTAAATGTCCCTTATTGTTCCCAGTTCTCGGTAAAGAGAGCTAATTATCAGCAGAATGGACTAAATCGCCAAACAGCAAGTTATACTGCACATAGAAGAACAAAATATGGTAAAACATGTGATCTGGCCTTAGTTTTGCCCAAAATACATGCGTTTTTCTGAATCGGACTTGAAACTTCAAACATTGACCATATATATGTTATTATCGATGAATATCGCGGAATTCTACATATATAGTGCTAGATTAGGCTCAATATATCTAAATGTCGGTTATTGTTCCCAGTTCTCGGTAAAGAGAGCTAATTATCAACAGACATGACTAAATCGCTAAACAGCAAGTTATACTGCGCATAGAAGAACAAAATATGGTAAAACATGTGATCTGGCCTTAGTTTTGCCAAAATACATGCATTTTTCTGAATCGGACTTGAAACTTCAAACATTGACCATATATCTGTTATTATCGGTGAATATCGCGGAATTCTACATATATAGTGCTAGATTAGGCTCAATATATCTAAATGTCGGTTATTGTTCCCAGTTCTCGGTAAAGAGAGCTAATTATCAACAGAAATGACTAAATCGCTAAACAGCAAGTTATACTGCGCATAGAAGAACAAAATATGGTAAAGCATGTGATCTGGCCTTAGTTTTGCCCAAAATACATGCATTTTTCTGAATCGGACTTGAAACTTCGAACATTGACCATATATCTGTTATTATCGGTGAATATCGCGGAATTCTACATATATAGTGCTAGATTAGGCTCAATATATCTAAATGTCGGTTATTGTTCCCAGTTCTCGATAAACAGAGCTAATTATCAGCAGAATCGACTTAATCGCTAAACAGCAAGTTATAATGCGCATATAAATACAAAATATGGTAAAACATGAGATCTGGCCTTAGTTTTGCCCAAAATACATGCATTTTTCTAAATCGGACTTGAAACTTCAAACATTGACCATATATCTGTTATTATTGGTGAATATCGCGGAATTCTACATATATAGTGCTAGATTAGGCTCAATATATCTAAATGTCGGTTATTGTTCCCAGTTCTCGATAAACAGAGCTAATTATCAGCAGAATGGACTAAACCGCTAAACAGCAAGTTATAAAGCGCATAGAAGAACAAAATATGGTAAAACATGAGATCTGGCCTTAGTTTTGCCCAAAATACATGCATTTTTTTTAATCGGACTTGAAACTTCAAACATTGACCATACATCTGTTATTATTGGTGAATATCGCGGAATTCTACATATATAGTGCTAGATTAGGCTCAATATATCTAAATGTCGGTTATTGTTCCCAGTTCTCGATAAACAGAGCTAATTATCAGCAGAATGGACTAAATCGCTAAACAGCAAGTTATAATGCGCATAGAAGAACAAAATATGGTGAAACATGAGATCTGGCCTTAGTTTTGCCCAAAATACATGCATTTTTCTGAATCGGACTTGAAACTTCAAACATTGACCATATATCTGTTATTATCGGTGAATATCACGGAATTCTACATATATAGTGCTAGATTAGGCTCAATATATCTAAATGTCGGTTATTGCTCCCAGTTCTCTGTAAAGAGAGCTAATTATCAGCAGAAATGACTAAATCGCTAAACAGCAAGTTATACTGCACATAGAAAAACAAAATATGGTAAAACATGAGATCTGGCCTTAGTTTTGCCCAAAATACATGCATTTTTCTGAATCGGACTTGAAACTTCAAACATTGACCATATATATGTTATTATCGATGAATATCGCGGAATTCTACATATATAGTGCTAGAATAGGCTCAATATATCTAAATGTCGGGTATTGTTCCCAGTTCTCGATAAACAGAGCTAATTATCAGCAGAATGGACTAAATCGCTAAACAGCAAGTTATAATGCGCATAGAAGTACAAAATATGGTAAAACATGAGATCTGGCCTTAGTTTTGCCCAAAATACATGCATTTTACTGAATCGGACTTGAAACTTCAAACATTGACCATATATCTGTTATTATCGGTGAATATCGCGGAATTCTACATATATAGTGCTAGATTAGGCTCAATATATCTAAATGTCGGTTATTGTTCCCAGTTCTCGGTAAAGAGAGCCAATTATCAGCAGAAATGACTAAATCGCTAAACAGCAAGTTATAATGCGCATAGAAGAACAAAATATGGTAAAACATGAGATTTGGCCTTAGTTTCGCCCAAAATACATGCATTTTTCTGAATCGGACTTGAAACTTCAAACTTTGACCATATATCTGTTATTATCGGTGAATATCGCGGAATTCTACATATATAGTGCTAGATTAGGCTCAATATATCTAAATGTCGGTTATTGTTCCCAGTTCTCGATAAACAGAGCTAATTATCAGCAGAATGGACTAAATCGCTAAACAGCAAGTTATAATGCGCATTCAAGTACAAAATATGGTAAAACATGAGATCTGGCCTTAGTTTTGCCCAGAATACATGCATTTTTCTGAATCGGACTTGAACCTTCAAACATTGACCATATATCTGTTATTATCGGTGAATATCGCGGAATTCTACATATATAGTGCTAGATTAGGCTCAATATATCTAAATGTCGGTTATTGTTCCCAGTTCTCGATAAACAGAGCTAATTATCAGCAGAATGGACTAAATCGCTAAACAGCAAGTTATAATGCGCATAGAAGTACAAAATACGGTAAAACATGAGATCTGGCCTTAGTTTTGCCCAAAATACATGCATTTTTTCTGAATCGGACTTGAAACTTCAAACATTGACCATATATCTGTTATTATCGGTGAATATCGCGGAATTCTACATATATAGTGCTAGATTAGGCTCAATATATCTAAATGTCGGTTATTGTTCCCAGTTCTCGATAAACAGAGCTAATTATCAGCAGAATGGACTAAATCGCCAAACAGCAAGTTATACTGCACATAGAAGAACAAAATATGGTAAAACATGAGATCTGGCCTTAGTTTTGCCCAAAATACATGCATTTTTCTGAATCGGACTCGAAACTTCAAACATTGACCATATATATGTTATTATCGATGAATATCGCGGAATTCTACATATATAGTGCTAGATTAGGCTCAATATATCTAAATGTCCCTTATTGTTCCCAGTTCTCGGTAAAGAGAGCTAATTATCAGCAGAATGGACTAAATCGCCAAACAGCAAGTTATACTGCACATAGAAGAACAAAATATGGTAAAACATGTGATCTGGCCTTAGTTTTGCCCAAAATACATGCGTTTTTCTGAATCGGACTTGAAACTTCAAACATTGACCATATATATGTTATTATCGATGAATATCGCGGAATTCTACATATATAGTGCTAGATTAGGCTCAATATATCTAAATGTCGGTTATTGTTCCCAGTTCTCGGTAAAGAGAGCTAATTATCAACAGAAATGACTAAATCGCTAAACAGCAAGTTATACTGCGCATAGAAGAACAAAATATGGTAAAACATGTGATCTGGCCTTAGTTTTGCCAAAATACATGCATTTTTCTGAATCGGACTTGAAACTTCAAACATTGACCATATATCTGTTATTATCGGTGAATATCGCGGAATTCTACATATATAGTGCTAGATTAGGCTCAATATATCTAAATGTCGGTTATTGTTCCCAGTTCTCGGTGAAGAGAACTAATTATCAACAGAAATGACTAAATCGCTAAACAGCAAGTTATACTGCGCATAGAAGAACAAAATATGGTAAAGCATGTGATCTGGCCTTAGTTTTGCCCAAAATACATGCATTTTTCTGAATCGGACTTGAAACTTCAAACATTGACCATATATCTGTTATTATCGGTGAATATCGCGGAATTCTACATATATAGTGCTAGATTAGGCTCAATATATCTAAATGTCGGTTATTGTTCCCAGTTCTCGATAAACAGAGCTAATTATCAGCAGAATCGACTTAATCGCTAAACAGCAAGTTATAATGCGCATATAAATACAAATATGGTAAAACATGAGATCTGGCCTTAGTTTTGCCCAAAATACATGCATTTTTCTAAATCGGACTTGAAACTTCAAACATTGACCATATATCTGTTATTATTGGTGAATATCGCGGAATTCTACATATATAGTGCTAGATTAGGCTCAATATATCTAAATGTCGGTTATTGTTCCCAGTTCTCGATAAACAGAGCTAATTATCAGCAGAATGGACTAAATCGCTAAACAGCAAGTTATAAAGCGCATAGAAGAACAAAATATGGTAAAACATGAGATCTGGCCTTAGTTTTGCCCAAAATACATGCATTTTTCTGAATCGGACTTGAAACTTCAAACATTGACCATACATCTGTTATTATTGGTGAATATCGCGGAATTCTACATATATAGTGCTAGATTAGGCTCAATATATCTAAATGTCGGTTATTGTTCCCAGTTCTCGATAAACAGAGCTAATTATCAGCAGAATGGACTAAATCGCTAAACAGCAAGTTATAATGCGCATAGAAGAACAAAATATGGTAAAACATGAGATCTGGCCTTAGTTTTGCCCAAAATACATGCATTTTTCTGAATCGGACTTGAAACTTCAAACATTGACCATATATCTGTTATTATCGGTGAATATCACGGAATTCTACATATATAGTGCTAGATTAGGCTCAATATATCTAAATGTCGGTTATTGCTCCCAGTTCTCTGTAAAGAGAGCTAATTATCAGCAGAAATGACTAAATCGCTAAACAGCAAGTTATACTGCACATAGAAAAACAAAATATGGTAAAACATGAGATCTGGCCTTAGTTTTGCCCAAAATACATGCATTTTTCTGAATCGGACTTGAAACTTCAAACATTGACCATATATATGTTATTATCGATGAATATCGCGGAATTCTACATATATAGTGCTAGAATAGGCTCAATATATCTAAATGTCGGGTATTGTTCCCAGTTCTCGATAAACAGAGCTAATTATCAGCAGAATGGACTAAATCGCTAAACAGCAAGTTATAATGCGCATAGAAGTACAAAATATGGTAAAACATGAGATCTGGCCTTAGTTTTGCCCAAAATACATGCATTTTTCTGAATCGGACTTGTAACTTCAAACATTGACCATATATCTGTTATTATCGGTGAATATCGCGGAATTCTACATATATAGTGCTAGATTAGGCTCAATATATCTAAATGTCGGTTATTGTTCCCAGTTCTCGATAAATAGAGCTAATTATCAGCAGAATGGACTAAATCGCTAAACAGCAAGTTATAATGCGCATAGAAGAACAAAATAGGGTAAAACATGAGATCTGGCCTTAGTTTTGCCCAAAATACATGCATTTTTCTGAATCGGACTTGAAACTTCAAACATTGACCATATATCTGTTATTATCGGTGAATATCGCGGAATTCTACATATATAGTGCTAGATTAGGCTCAATATATCTAAATGTCGGTTATTGTTCCCAGTTCTCGATAAACAGAGCTAATTATCAGCAGAATGGACTGAATCGCTAAACAGCAAGTTATAATGCGCATAGAAGAACAAAATGTGGTAAAACATGAGATCTGGCCTTAGTTTTGCCCAAAATACATGCATTTTTCTGAATCGGACTTGAAACTTCAAACATTGACCATATATCTGTTACTATCGGTTAATATCGCGGAATTCTACATATATAGTGATAGATTAGGCTCAATATATCTAAATGTCGGTTATTGTTCCCAGTTCTCGGTAAAGAGAGCTAATTATCAGCAGAAATGACTAAATCGCTAAACAGCAAGTTATAATGCGCATAGAAGAACAAAATATGGTAAAACATGAGATCTGGCCTTAGTTTTGCCCAAAATACATGCATTTTTCTGAATCGGACTTGAAACTTCAAACATTGACCATATATCTGTTATTATCGGTTAATATCGCGGAATTCTACATATATAGTGCTAGATTAGGCTCAATATATCTAAATGTCGGTTATTGTTCCCAGTTCTCGATAAACAGAGCTAATTATCAGCAGAATGGACTAAATCGCTAAACAGCAAGTTATAATGCGCATAGAAGTACAAAATATGGTAAAACATGAGATCTGGCCTTAGTTTTGCCCAAAATACATGCATTTTTCTGAATCGGATTTGAAACTTCAACCATTGACCATATATCTGTTATTATCGGTGAATATCGCGGAATTCTACGTATATAGTGCTAGATTAGGCTTAATATATCTAAATGTCGGTTATTGCTCCCAGTTCTCGGTAAAGAGAGCTAATTATCAGCAGAAATGACTAAATCGCTAAACTGCAAGTTATACTGCACATAGAAGAACAAAATATGGTAAAACATGGGATCTGGCCTTAGTTTTGCCCAAAATACATGCATTTTTCTGAATCGGACTTGAAACTTCAAACATTGACCATATATATGTTATTATCGATGAATATCGCGGAATTCTACATATATAGTGCTAGATTAGGCTCAATATATCTAAATGTCGGTTATTGTTCCCAGTTCTCGATAAACAGAGCTAATTATCAGCAGAATGGACTAAATCGCTAAACAGCAAGTTATACTGCACATAGAAGAACAAAATATGGTAAAACATGAGATCTGGCCTTAGTTTTGCCCAAAATACATGCATTTTTCTGAATCGGACTTGAAACTTCAAACATTGACCATATATATGTTATTATCGATGAATATCGCGGAATTCTACATATATAGTGCTAGATTAGGCTCAATATATCTAAATGTCGGTTATTGTTAACAGTTCTCGATAAACAGAGCTAATTATCAGCAGAATCGACTAAATCGCTAAACAGCAAGTTATAATGCGCATATAAATACAAAATATGGTTAAACATGAGATCTGGCCTTAGTTTTGCCCAAAATACATGCATTTTTCTAAATCGGACTTGAAACTTCAATCATTGACCATATATCTGTTATTATTGGTGAATATCGCGGAATTCTACATATATAGTGCTAGATTAGGCTCAATATATCTAAATGTCGGTTATTGTTCCCAGTTCTCGATAAACAGAGCTAATTATCAGCAGAATGGACTAAATCGCTAAACAGCAAGTTATAAAGCGCATAGAAGAACAAAATATGGTAAAACATGAGATCTGGCCTTAGTTTTGCCCAAAATACATGCATTTTTCTGAATCGGACTTGAAACTTCAAACATTGACCATACATCTGTTATTATTGGTGAATATCGCGGAATTCTACATATATAGTGCTAGATTAGGCTCAATATATCTAAATGTCGGTTATTGTTCCCAGTTCTCGATAAACAGAGCTAATTATCAGCAGAATGGACTAAATCGCTAAACAGCAAGTTATAATGCGCATAGAAGAACAAAATATGGTAAAACATGAGATCTGGCCTTAGTTTTGCCCAAAATACATGCATTTTTCTGAATCGGACTTGAAACTTCAAACATTGACCATATATCTGTTATTATCGGTGAATATCACGGAATTCTACATATATAGTGCTAGATTAGGCTCAATATATCTAAATGTCGGTTATTGCTCCCAGTTCTCTGTAAAGAGAGCTAATTATCAGCAGAAATGACTAAATCGCTAAACAGCAAGTTATACTGCACATAGAAAAAACAAAATATGGTAAAACATGAGATCTGGCCTTAGTTTTGCCCAAAATACATGCATTTTTCTGAATCGGACTTGAAACTTCAAACATTGACCATATATATGTTATTATCGATGAATATCGCGGAATTCTACATATATAGTGCTAGAATAGGCTCAATATATCTAAATGTCGGGTATTGTTTCCAGTTCTCGATAAACAGAGCTAATTATCAGCAGAATGGACTAAATCGCTAAACAGCAAGTTATAATGCGCATAGAAGTACAAAATATGGTAAAACATGAGATCTGGCCTTAGTTTTGCCCAAAATACATGCATTTTTCTGAATCGGACTTGTAACTTCAAACATTTACCATATATCTGTTATTATCGGTGAATATCGCGGAATTCTACATATATAGTGCTAGATTAGGCTCAATATATCTAAATGTCGGTTATTGTTCCCAGTTCTCGATAAATAGAGCTAATTATCAGCAGAATGGACTAAATCGCTAAACAGCAAGTTATTATGCGCATAGAAGAACAAAATAGGGTAAAACATGAGATCTGGCCTTAGTTTTGCCCAAAATACATGCATTTTTCTGAAACGGACTTGAAACTTCAAACATTGACCATATATCTGTTATTATCGGTGAATATCGCGATGAATATCGCGGAATTCTACATATATAGTGCTAGATTAGGCTCAATATATCTAAATGTCGGTTATTGTTCCCAGTTCTCGATAAACAGAGCTAATTATCAGCAGAATGGACTAAATCGCTAAACAGCAAGTTATACTGCACATAGAAGAACAAAATATGGTAAAACATGAGATCTGGCCTTAGTTTTGCCCAAAATACATGCATTTTTCTGAATCGGACTTGAAACTTCAAACATTGACCATATATATGTTATTATCGATGAATATCGCGGAATTCTACATATATAGTGCTAGATTAGGCTCAATATATCTAAATGTCGGTTATTGTTCCCAGTTCTCGATAAACAGAGCTAATTATCAGCAGAATGGACTAAATCGCTAAACAGCAAGTTATACTGCACATAGAAGAACAAAATATGGTAAAACATGAGATCTGGCCTTAGTTTTGCCCAAAATACATGCATTTTTCTGAATCGGACTTGAACTTCAAACATTGACCATATATATGTTATTATCGATGAATATCGCGGAATTCTACATATATAGTGCTAGATTAGGCTCAATATATCTAAATGTCGGTTATTGTTCCCAGTTCTCGGTAAAGAGAGCTAATTATCAGCAGAAATGACTAAATCGCTAAACAGCAAGTTATAGAAGAACAAAATATGGTAAAACATGAGATCTGGCCTTAGTTTTGCCCAAAATACATGCTTTTTTCTGAATCGGACTTGAAACTTCAAACATTGACCATATATCTGTTATTATCGGTTAATATCGCGGAATTCTACATATATAGTGCTAGATTAGGCTCAATATATCTAAATGTCGGTTATTGTTCCCAGTTCTCGATAAACAGAGCTAATTATCAGCAGAATGGACTAAATCGCTAAACAGCAAGTTATAATGCGCATAGAAGAACAAATATGGTAAAACATGAGATCTGGCCTTAGTTTTGCCCAAAATACATGCATTTTTCTGAATCGGACTTAAAACTTCAAACATTGACCATATATCTGTTATTATCGGTGGATATCACGGAATTCTACATATATAGTGCTAGATTAGGCTCAATATATCTAAATGTCGGTTATTGCTCCCAGTTCTCTGTAAAGAGAGCTAATTATCAGCAGAAATGACTAAATCGCTAAACAGCAAGTTATACTGCACATAGAAAAACAAAATATGGTAAAACATGAGATCTGGCCTTAGTTTTGCCCAAAATACATGCATTTTTCTGAATCGGACTTGAAACTTCAAACATTGACCATATATATGTTATTATCGATGAATATCGCGGAATTCTACATATATAGTGCTAGAATAGGCTCAATATATCTAAATGTCGGGTATTGTTCCCAGTTCTCGATAAACAGAGCTAATTATCAGCAGAATGGACTAAATCGCTAAACAGCAAGTTATAATGCGCATAGAAGTACAAAATATGGTAAAACATGAGATCTGGCCTTAGTTTTGCCCAAAATACATGCATTTTTCTGAATCGGACTTGTAACTTCAAACATTGACCATATATCTGTTATTATCGGTGAATATCGCGGAATTCTACATATATAGTGCTAGATTAGGCTCAATATATCTAAATGTCGGTTATTGTTCCCAGTTCTCGATAAATAGAGCTAATTATCAGCAGAATGGACTAAATCGCTAAACAGCAAGTTATAATGCGCATAGAAGAACAAAATAGGGTAAAACATGAGATCTGGCCATAGTTTTGCCCAAAATACATGCATTTTTCTGAATCGGACTTGAAACTTCAAACATTGACGATATATCTGTTACTATCGGTTAATATCGCGGAATTCTACATATATAGTGATAGATTAGGCTCAATATATCTAAATGTCGGTTATTGTTCCCAGTTCTCGGTAAAGAGAGCTAATTATCAGCAGAAATGACTAAATCGCTAAACAGCAAGTTATAATGCGCATAGAAGAACAAAATATGGTAAAACATGAGATCTGGCCTTAGTTTTGCCCAAAATACATGCATTTTTCTGAATCGGACTTGAAACTTCAAACATTGACCATATATCTGTTATTATCGGTTAATATCGCGGAATTCTACATATATAGTGCTAGATTAGGCTCAATATATCTAAATGTCGGTTATTGTTCCCAGTTCTCGATAAACAGAGCTAATTATCAGCAGAATGGACTAAATCGCTAAACAGCAAGTTATAATGCGCATAGAAGTACAAAATATGGTAAAACATGAGATCTGGCCTTAGTTTTGCCCAAAATACATGCATTTTTCTGAATCGGATTTGAAACTTCAAACATTGACCATATATCTGTTATTATCGGTGAATATCGCGGAATTCTACGTATATAGTGCTAGATTAGGCTTAATATATCTAAATGTCGGTGTTATTGCTCCCAGTTCTCGGTAAAGAGAGCTAATTATCAGCAGAAATGACTAAATCGCTAAACAGCAAGTTATACTGCGCATAGAAGAACAAAATATGTAAAACATGTGATCTGGCTTTAGTTTTGCCCAAATACATGCATTTTTCTGAATCGGGATTGAAACTTCAAACATTGACCATATATCTGTTATTATCGGTGAATATCGCGGAATTCTACATATATAGTGCTAGATTAGGCTCAATATATCTAAATGTCGGTTATTGTTCCCAGTTCTCGATAAACAGAGCTAATTATCAGCAGAATGGACTAAATCGCTAAACAGCAAGTTATACTGCACATAGAAGAACAAAATATGGTAAAACATGAGATCTGGCCTTAGTTTTGCCCAAAATACATGCATTTTTCTGAATCGGACTTGAACTTCAAACATTGACCATATATATGTTATTATCGATGAATATCGCGGAATTCTACATATATAGTGCTAGATTAGGCTCAATATATCTAAATGTCGGTTATTGTTCCCAGTTCTCGATAAACAGAGCTAATTATCAGCAGAATGGACTAAATCGCTAAACAGCAAGTTATACTGCACATAGAAGAACAAAATATGGTAAAACATGAGATCTGGCCTTAGTTTTGCCCAAAATACATGCATTTTTCTGAATCGGACTTGAAACTTCAAACATTGACCATATATCTGTTATTATCGGTGAATATCGCGGAATTCTACATATATAGTGCTAGATTAGGCTCAATATATCTAAATGTCGGTTATTGTTCCCAGTTCTCGATAAATAGAGCTAATTATCAGCAGAATGGACTAAATCGCTAAACAGCAAGTTATAATGCGCATAGAAGAACAAAATAGGGTAAAACATGAGATCTGGCCTTAGTTTTGCCCAAAATACATGCATTTTTCTGAATCGGACTTGAAACTTCAAACATTGACCATATATCTGTTATTATCGGTGAATATCGCGGAATTCTACATATATAGTGCTAGATTAGGCTCAATATATCTAAATGTCGGCTATTGTTCCCAGTTCTCGATAAACAGAGCTAATTATCAGCAGAATGGACTGAATCGCTAAACAGCATGTTATAATGCGCATAGAAGAACAAAATGTGGTAAAACATGAGATCTGGCCTTAGTTTTGCCCAAAATACATGCATTTTTCTGAATCGGACTTGAAACTTCAAACATTGACCATATATCTGTTACTATCGGTTAATATCGCGGAATCTACATATATAGTGATAGATTAGGCTCAATATATCTAAATGTCGGTTATTGTTCCCAGTTCTCGGTAAAGAGAGCTAATTATCAGCAGAAATGACTAAATCGCTAAACAGCAAGTTATAATGCGCATAGAAGAACAAAATATGGTAAAACATGAGATCTGGCCTTAGTTTTGCCCAAAATACATGCATTTTTCTGAATCGGAATTGAAACTTCCAAACATTGACCATATATCTGTTATTATCGGTTAATATCGCGGAATTCTACATATATAGTGCTAGATTAGGCTCAATATATCTAAATGTCGGTTATTGTTCCAGTTCTCGATAAACAGAGCTAATTATCAGCAGAATGGACTAAATCGCTAAACAGCAAGTTATAATGCGCATAGAAGTACAAAATATGGTAAAACATGAGATCTGGCCTTAGTTTGCCCAAAATACATGCATTTTTCTGAATCGGATTTGAACTTCAAACATTGACCATATATCTGTTATTATCGGTGAATATCGCGGAATTCTACGTATATAGTGCTAGATTAGGCTTAATATATCTAAATGTCTGTTATTGCTCCCAGTTCTCGGTAAAGAGAGCTAATCATCAGCAGAAATGACTAAATCGCTAAAACAGCAAGTTATACTGCACATAGAAGAACAAAATATGGTAAAACATGGGATCTGGCCTTAGTTTTGCCCAAAATACATGCATTTTTCTGAATCGGACTTGAAACTTCAAACATTGACCATATATATGTTATTATCGATGAATATCGCGGAATTCTACATATATAGTGCTAGATTAGGCTCAATATATCTAAATGTCGGTTATTGTTCCCAGTTCTCGATAAACAGAGCTAATTATCAGCAGAATGGACTAAATCGCTAACAGCAAGTTATACTGCACATAGAAGAACAAAATATGGTAAAACATGAGATCTGGCCTTTAGTTTTGCCCAAAATACATGCATTTTTCTGAATCGGACTTGAAAACTTCAAACATTGACCATATATATGTTATTATCGATGAATATCGCGGAATTCTACATATATAGTGCTAGATTAGGCTCAATATATCTAAATGTCGGTTATTGTTCCCAGTTCTCGATAAACAGAGCTAATTATCAGCAGAATGGACTAAATCGCTAAACAGCAAGTTATACTGCACATAGAAGAACAAAATATGGTAAAACATGAGATCTGGCCTTAGTTTTGCCCAAATACATGCATTTTTCTGAATCGGACTTGAAACTTCAAACATTGACCATATATATGTTATTATCGATGAATATCGCGGAATTCTACATATATAGTGCTAGATTAGGCTCAATATATCTAAATGTCGGTTATTGTTCCCAGTTCTCGGTAAAGAGAGCTAATTATCAGCAGAAATGACTAAATCGCTAAACAGCAAGTTATAGAAGAACAAAATATGGTAAAACATGAGATCTGGCCTTAGTTTTGCCCAAAATACATGCTATTTTCTGAATCGGACTTGAAACTTCAAACATTGACCATATATCTGTTATTATCGGTTAATATCGCGGAATTCTACATATATAGTGCTAGATTAGGCTCAATATATTCTAAATGTCGGTTATTGTTCCCAGTTCTCGATAAACAGAGCTAATTATCAGCAGAATGGACTAAATCGCTAAACAGCAAGTTATAATGCGCATAGAAGAACAAAATATGGTAAAACATGAGATCTGGCCTTAGTTTTGCCCAAAATACATGCATTTTTCTGAATCGGACTTGAAACTTCAAACATTGGACCATATATCTGTTATTATCGGTGGATATCACGGAATTCTACATATATAGTGCTAGATTAGGCTCAATATATCTAAATGTCGGTTATTGCTCCCAGTTCTCTGTAAAGAGAGCTAATTATCAGCAGAAATGACTAAATCGCTAAACAGCAAGTTATACTGCACATAGAAAAACAAAATATGGTAAAACATGAGATCTGGCCTTAGTTTTGCCCAAAATACATGCATTTTTCTGAATCGGACTTGAAACTTCAAACATTGACCATATATATGTTATTATCGATGAATATCGCGGAATTCTACATATATAGTGCTAGAATAGGCTCAATATATCTAAATGTCGGGTATTGTTCCCAGTTCTCGATAAACAGAGCTAATTATCAGCAGAATGGACTAAATCGCTAAACAGCAAGTTATAATGCGCATAGAAGTACAAAATATGGTAAAACATGAGATCTGGCCTTAGTTTTGCCCAAAATACATGCATTTTTCTGAATCGGACTTGTAACTTCAAACATTGACCATATATCTGTTATTATCGGTGAATATCGCGGAATTCTACATATATAGTGCTAGGATTAGGCTCAATATATCCAAATGTCGGTTATTGTTCCCAGTTCTCGATAAATAGAGCTAATTATCAGCAGAATGGACTAAATCGCTAAACAGCAAGTTATAATGCGCATAGAAGAACAAAATAGGGTAAAACATGAGATCTGGCCATAGTTTTGCCCAAAATACATGCATTTTTCTGAATCGGACTTGAAACTTCAAACATTGACCATATATCTGTTACTATCGGTTAATATCGCGGAATTCTACATATATAGTGATAGATTAGGCTCAATATATCTAAATGTCGGTTATTGTTCCCAGTTCTCGGTAAAGAGAGCTAATTATCAGCAGAAATGACTAAATCGCTAAACAGCAAGTTATAATGCGCATAGAAGAACAAAATATGGTAAAACATGAGATCTGGCCTTAGTTTTGCCCAAAATACATGCATTTTTCTGAATCGGACTTGAAACTTCAAACATTGACCATATATCTGTTATTATCGGTTAATATCGCGGAATTCTACATATATAGTGCTAGATTAGGCCTAATATATCTAAATGTCGGTTATTGTTCCCAGTTCTCGATAAACAGAGCTAATTATCAGCAGAATGGACTAAATCGCTAAACAGCAAGTTATAATGCGCATAGAAGTACAAAATATGGTAAAACATGAGATCTGGCCTTAGTTTTGCCCAAAATACATGCATTTTTCTGAATCGGATTTGAAACTTCAAACATTGACCATATATCTGTTATTATCGGTGAATATCGCGGAATTCTACGTATATAGTGCTAGATTAGGCTTAATATATCTAAATGTCGGTTATTGCTCCCAGTTCTCGGTAAAGAGAGCTAATTATCAGCAGAAATGACTAAATCGCTAAACAGCAAGTTATACTGCGCATAGAAGAACAAAATATGGTAAAACATGTGATCTGGCTTTAGTTTGCCCAAAATACATGCATTTTTCTGAATCGGACTTGAAACTTCAAACATTGACCATATATCTGTTATTATCGGTGAATATCGCGGAATTCTACATATATAGTGCTAGATTAGGCTCAATATATCTAAATGTCGGTTATTGTTCCCAGTTCTCGATAAACAGAGCTAATTATCAGCAGAATGGACTAAATCGCTAAACAGCAAGTTATACTGCACATAGAAGAACAAAATATGGTAAAACATGAGATCTGGCCTTAGTTTTGCCCAAAATACATGCATTTTTCTGAATCGGACTTGAAACTTCAAACATTGACCATATATATGTTATTATCGATGAATATCGCGGAATTCTACATATATAGTGCTAGATTAGGCTCAATATATCTAAATGGCGGTTATTGTTCCCAGTTCTCGGTAAAGAGAGCTAATTATCAGCAGAAATGGACTAAATCGCTAAACAGCAAGTTATACTGCGCATAGAAGAACAAAATATGGTAAAACATGAGATCTGGCCTTAGTTTTGCCCAAAATACATGCATTTTTCTGAATCGGACTTGAAACTTCAAACATTGACCATATATATGTTATTATCGATGAATATCGCGGAATTCTACATATATAGTGCTAGATTAGGCTCAATATATCTAAATGTCGGTTATTGTTCCCAGTTCTCGGTAAAGAGAGCTAATTATCAGCAGAAATGACTAAATCGCTAAACAGCAAGTTATAATGCGCATAGAAGAACAAAATATGGTAAAACATGAGATCTGGCCTTAGTTTTGCCCAAAATACATGCTTTTTTTCTGAATCGGACTTGAAACTTCAAACATTGACCATATATCTGTTATTATCGGTTAATATCGCGGAATTCTACATATATAGTGCTAGATTAGGCTCAATATATCTAAATGTCGGTTATTGTTCCCAGTTCTCGATAAACAGAGCTAATTATCAGCAGAATGGACTAAATCGCTAAACAGCAAGATATAATGCGCATAGAAGAACAAAATATGGTAAAACATGAGATCTGGCCTTAGTTTTGCCCAAAATACATGCATTTTTCTGAATCGGACTTGAAACTTCAAACATTGACCATATATCTGTTATTATCGGTGAATATCACGGAATTCTACATATATAGTGCTAGATTAGGCTCAATATATCTAAATGTCGGTTATTGCTCCCAGTTCTCTGTAAAGAGAGCTAATTATCAGCAGAAATGACTAAATCGCTAAACAGCAAGTTATACTGCACATAGAAAAACAAAATATGGTAAAACATGAGATCTGGCCTTAGTTTTGCCCAAAATACATGCATTTTTCTGAATCGGACTTGAAACTTCAAACATTGACCATATATATGTTATTATCGATGAATATCGCGGAATTCTACATATATAGTGCTAGAATAGGCTCAATATATCTAAATGTCGGGTATTGTTCCCAGTTCTCGATAAACAGAGCTAATTATCAGCAGAATGGACTAAATCGCTAAACAGCAAGTTATAATGCGCATAGAAGTACAAAATATGGTAAAACATGAGATCTGGCCTCAGTTTTGCCCAAAATACATGCATTTTTCTGAATCGGACTTGTAACTTCAAACATTGACCATATATCTGTTATTATCGGTGAATATCGCGGAATTCTACATATATAGTGCTAGATTAGCTCAATATATCTAAATGTCGGTTATTGTTCCCAGTTCTCGATAAATAGAGCTAATTATCAGCAGAATGGACTAAATCGCTAAACAGCAAGTTATAATGCGCATAGAAGAACAAAATAGGGTAAAACATGAGATCTGGCTTAGTTTTGCCCAAAATACATGCATTTTTCTGAATCGGACTTGAAAACTTCAAACATTGACCATATATCTGTTATTATCGGTGAATATCGCGGAATTCTACATATATAGTGCTAGATTAGGCTCAATATATCTAAATGTCGGTTATTGTTCCCAGTTCTCGATAAACAGAGCTAATTATCAGCAGAATGGACTGAATCGCTAAACAGCAAGTTATAATGCGCATAGAAGAACAAAATGTGGTAAAACATGAGATCTGGCCTTAGTTTTGCCCAAAATACATGCATTTTTCTGAATCGGATTTGAAACTTCAAACATTGACCATATATCTGTTATTATCGGTGAATATCGCGGAATTCTACGTATATAGTGCTAGATTAGGCTTAATATATCTAAATGTCGGTTATTGCTCCCAGTTCTCGGTAAAGAGAGCTAATTATCAGCAGAAATGACTAAATCGCTAAACAGCAAGTTATACTGCACATAGAAGAACAAAATATGGTAAAACATGGGATCTGGCCTTAGTTTTGCCCAAAATACATGCATTTTTCTGAATCGGACTTGAAACTTCAAACATTGACCATATATATGTTATTATCGATGAATATCGCGGAATTCTACATATATAGTGCTAGATTAGGCTCAATATATCTAAATGTCGGTTATTGTTCCCAGTTCTCGATAAACAGAGCTAATTATCAGCAGAATGGACTAAATCGCTAAACAGCAAGTTATACTGCACATAGAAGAACAAAATATGGTAAAACATGAGATCTGGCCTTAGTTTTGCCCAAAATACATGCATTTTTCTGAATCGGACTTGAAACTTCAAACATTGACCATATATATGTTATTATCGATGAATATCGCGGAATTCTACATATATAGTGCTAGATTAGGCTCAATATATCTAAATGTCGGTTATTGTTCCCAGTTCTCGGTAAAGAGAGCTAATTATCAGCAGAAATGACTAAATCGCTAAACAGCAAGTTAAACTGCGCATAGAAGAACAAAATATGGTAAAACATGAGATCTGGCCTTAGTTTTGCCCAAAATACATGCATTTTTCTGAATCGGACTTGAAACTTCAAACATTGACCATATATATGTTATTATCGATGAATATCGCGGAATTCTACATATATAGTGCTAGATTAGGCTCAATATATCTAAATGTCGGTTATTGTTCCCAGTTCTCGGTAAAGAGAGCTAATTATCAGCAGAAATGACTAAATCGCTAAACAGCAAGTTATAGAAGAACAAAATATGGTAAAACATGAGATCTGGCCTTAGTTTTGCCCAAAATACATGCGTTTATCTGAATCGGACTTGAAACTTCAAACATTGACCATATATATGTTATTATCGATGAATATCGCGGAATTCTACATATATAGTGCTAGATTAGGCTCAATATATCTAAATGTCGGTTATTGCTCCCAGTTCTCGGTAAAGAGAGCTAATTATCAACAGAAATGACTAAATCGCTAAACAGCAAGTTATACTGCGCATAGAAGAACAAAATATGGTAAAACATGTGATCTGGCTTTAGTTTTGCCCAAAATACATGCATTTTTCTGAATCGGACTTGAAACTTCAAACATTGACCATATATCTGTTATTATCGGTGAATATCGCGGAATTCTACATATATAGTGCTAGATTAGGCTCAATATATCTAAATGTCGGTTATTGTTCCCAGTTCTCGGTAAAGAGAGCTAATTATCAGCAGAAATGACTAAATCGCTAAACAGCAAGTTATAGAAGAACAAAATATGGTAAAACATGAGATCTGGCCTTAGTTTTGCCCAAAATACATGCGTTTATCTGAATCGGACTTGAAACTTCAAACATTGACCATATATATGTTATTATCGATGAATATCGCGGAATTCTACATATATAGTGCTAGATTAGGCTCAATATATCTAAATGTCGATTATTGCTCCCAGTTCTCGGTAAAGAGAGCTAATTATCAACAGAAATGACTAAATCGCTAAACAGCAAGTTATACTGCGCATAGAAGAACAAAATATGGTAAAACATGTGATCTGGCTTTAGTTTTGCCCAAAATACATGCATTTTTCTGAATCGGACTTGAAACTTCAAACATTGACCATATATCTGTTATTATCGGTGAATATCGCGGAATTCTACATATATAGTGCTAGATTAGGCTCAATATATCTAAATGTCGGTTATTGTTCCCAGTTCTCGCTAAAGAGAGCTAATTATCAGCAGAAATGACTAAATCGCTAAACAGCAAGTTATACTGCACATAGAAGAACAAAATATGGTAAAACATGGGATCTGGCCTTAGTTTTGCCCAAAATACATGCATTTTTCTGAATCGGACTTGAAACTTCAAACATTGACCATATATATGTTATTATCGATGAATATCGCGGAATTCTACATATATAGTGCTAGATTAGGCTCAATATATCTAAATGTCGGTTATTGTTCCCAGTTCTCGATAAACAGAGCTAATTATCAGCAGAATGGACTAAATCGCTAAACAGCAAGTTATACTGCACATAGAAGAACAAAATATGGTAAAACATGAGATCTGGCCTTAGTTTTGCCCAAAATACATGCATTTTTCTGAATCGGACTTGAAACTTCAAACATTGACCATATATATGTTATTATCGATGAATATCGCGGAATTCTACATATATAGTGCTAGATTAGGCTCAATATATCTAAATGTCGGTTATTGTTCCCAGTTCTCGGTAAAGAGAGCTAATTATCAGCAGAAATGACTAAATCTTTAAACAGCAAGTTATAGAAGAACAAAATATGGTAAAACATGAGATCTGGCCTTAGTTTTGCCAAAAATACATGCGTTTATCTGAATCGGATTTGAAACTTCAAACATTGACCATATATATGTTATTATCGATGAATATCGCGGAATTCTACATATATAGTGCTAGATTAGGCTCAATATATCTAAATGTCGGTTATTGCTCCCAGTTCTCGGTAAAGAGAGCTAATTATCAACAGAAATGACTAAATCGCTAAACAGCAAGTTATACTGCGCATAGAAGAACAAAATATGGTAAAACATGTGATCTGGCTTTAGTTTTGCCCAAAATACATGCATTTTTCTGAATCGGACTTGAAACTTCAAACATTGACCATATATCTGTTATTATCGGTGAATATCGCGGAATTCTACATATATAGTGCTAGATTAGGCTCAATATATCTAAATGTCGGTTATTGTTCCCAGTTCTCGATAAACAGAGCTAATTATCAGCAGAATCGACTAAATCGCTAAACAGCAAGTTATAATGCGCATATAAATACAAAATATGGTAAAACATGAGATCTGGCCTTAGTTTTGCCCAAAATACATGCATTTTTCTGAATCGGACTTGAAACTTCAAACATTGACCATATATCTGTTATTATTGGTGAATATCGCGGAATTCTACATATATAGTGCTAGATTAGGCTCAATATATCTAAATGTCGGTTATTGTTCCCAGTTCTCGATAAACAGAGCTAATTATCAGCAGAATGGACTAAATCGCTGAACAGCAAGCTATAATGCGCATAGAAGAACAAAATATGGTAAAACATGAGATCTGGCCTTAGTTTTGCCCAAAATACATGCATTTTTCTGAATCGGACTTGAAACTTCAAACATTGACCATATATCTGTTATTACTGGTGAATATCGCGGAATTCTACATATATAGTGCTAGATTAGGCTCAATATATCTAAATGTCGGTTATTGTTACCAGTTCTCGATAAACAGAGCTAATTATCTGCAGAATGGACTAAATCGCTAAACAGCAAGTTATAGAAGAACAAAATATGGTAAAACATGAGATCTGGCCTTAGTTTTGCCCAAAATACATGCGTTTTTCTGAATCGGACTTGAAACTTCAAACATTGACCATATATATGTTATTATCGATGAATATCGCGGAATTCTACATATATAGTGCTAGATTAGGCTCAATATATCTAAATGTCGGTTATTGTTCCCAGTTCTCGGTAAAGAGAGCTAATTATCAACAGAAATGACTAAATCGCTAAACAGCAAGTTATACTGCGCATAGAAGAACAAAATATGGTAAAACATGTGATCTGGCTTTAGTTTTGCCCAAAATACATGCATTTTTCTGAATCGGACTTGAAACTTCAAACATTGACCATATATCTGTTATTATCGGTGAATATCGCGGACTTCTACATATATAGTGCTAGATTGGGCTCAATATATCTAAATGTCGGTTATTGTTCCCAGTTCTCGATAAACAGAGCTAATTATCAGCAGAATCGACTAAATCGCTAAACAGCAAGTTATAATGCGCATAGAAGAACAAAATATGGTAAAACATGAGATCTGGCCTTAGTTTTGCCCAAAATACATGCATTTTTCTGAATTGGACTTGAAACTTCAAACATTGACCATATATCTGTTATTATCGGTTAATATCGCGGAATTCTACATATATAGTGCTAGATTAGGCTCAATATATCTAAATGTCGGTTATTGTTCCCAGTTCTCGGTTAAGAGAGCTAATTATCAGCAGAAATGACTAAATCGCTAAACAGCAAGTTATAATGCGCATAGAAGAACAAAATATGGTAAAACATGAGATCTGGCCTTAGTTTTGCCCAAAATACATGCGTTTTTCTGAATCGGACTTGAAACTTCAAACATTGACCATATATATGTTATTATCGATGAATATCGCGGAATTCTATATATATAGTGCTAGATTAGGCTCAATATATCTAAATGTCGGTTATTGTTCCCAGTTCTCGGTAAAGAGAGCTAATTATCAACAGAAATGACTAAATCGCTAAACAGCAAGTTATACTGCGCATAGAAGAACAAAATATGGTAAAACATGTGATCTGGCCTTAGTTTTGCCCAAAATACATGCATTTTTCTGAATCGGACTTGAAACTTCAAACATTGACCATATATCTGTTATTATCGGTGAATATCGCGGAATTCTACATATATAGTGCTAGATTAGGCTCAATATATCTAAATGTCGGTTATTGTTCCCAGTTCTCGATAAACAGAGCTAATTATCAGCAGAATCGACTAAATCGCCAAACAGCAAGTTATAATGCGCATATAAATACAAAATATGGTAAAACATGAGATCTGGCCTTAGTTTTGCCCAAACTACATGCATTTTTCTGAATCGGACTTGGAACTTCAAACATTGACCATATATCTGTTATTATTGGTGAATATCGCGGAATTCTACATATATAGTGCTAGATTAGGCTCAATATATCTAAATGTCGGTTATTGTTCCCAGTTCTCGATAAACAGAGCTAATTATCAGCAGAATGGACTAAATCGCTAAACAGCAAGTTATAATGCGCATAGAAGAACAAAATATGGTGAAACATGAGATCTGGCCTTAGTTTTGCCCAAAATACATGCATTTTTCTGAATTGGACTTGAAACTTCAAACATTGACCATATATCTGTTATTATCGGTTAATATCGCGGAATTCTACATATATAGTGCTAGATTAGGCTCAATATATCTAAATGTCGGTTATTGTTCCCAGTTCTCGGTTAAGAGAGCTAATTATCAGCAGTAATGACTAAATCGCTAAACAGCAAGTTATAATGCGCATAGAAGAACAAAATATGGTAAAACATGAGATCTGGCCTTAGTTTTGCCCAAAATACATGCGTTTTTCTGAATCGTACTTGAAACTTCAAACATTGACCATATATATGTTATTATCGATGAATATCGCGGAATTCTACATATATAGTGCTAGATTAGGCTCAATATATCTAAATGTCGGTTATTGTTCCCAGTTCTCGGTAAAGAGAGCTAATTATCAACAGAAATGACTAAATCGCTAAACAGCAAGTTATACTGCGCATAGAAGAACAAAATATGGTAAAACATGTGATCTGGCCTTAGTTTTGCCAAAATACATGCATTTTTCTGAATCGGACTTGAAACTTCAAACATTGACCATATATCTGTTATTATCGGTGAATATCGCGGAATTCTACATATATAGTGCTAGATTAGGGTCAATATATCTAAATGTCGGTTATTGTTCCCAGTTCTCGGTAAAGAGAGCTAATTATCAACAGAAATGACTAAATCGCTAAACAGCAAGTTATAATGCGCATATAAATACAAAATATGGTAAAACATGAGATCTGGCCTTAGTTTTGCCCAAAATACATACATTTTTCTAAATCGGACTTGAAACTTCAAGCATTGACCATATATCTGTTATTATTGGGGAATATCGCGGAATTCTACATATATAGTGCTAGATTAGGCTCAATATATCTAAATGTCGGTTATTGTTCCCAGTTCTCGGTAAAGAGAGCTAATTATCAGCAGGAATGACTAAATCGCTAAACAGCAAGTTATAGAAGAACAAAATATGGTAAAACATGAGATCTGGCCTTAGTTTTGCCCAAAATACATGCGTTTTTCTGAATCGGACTTGAAACTTCAAACATTGACCATATATATGTTATTATCGATGAATATCGCGGAATTCTACATATATAGTGCTAGATTAGGCTCAATATATCTAAATGTCGGTTATTGTTCCCAGTTCTCGGTAAAGAGAGCATATTATCAACAGAAATGACTAAATCGCTAAACAGCAAGTTATACTGCGCATAGAAGAACAAAATATGGTAAAACATGTGATCTGGCTTTAGTTTTGCCCAAAATACATGCATTTTTCTGAATCGGACTTGAAACTTCAAACATTGACCATATATCTGTTATTATCGGTGAATATCGCGGACTTCTACATATATAGTGCTAGATTAGGCTCAATATATCTAAATGTCGGTTATTGTTCCCAGTTCTCGATAAACAGAACTAATTATCAGCAGAATCGACTGAATCGCTAAACAGCAAGTTATAATGCGCATAGAAGAACAAAATATGGTAAAACATGAGATCTGGCCTTAGTTTTGCCCAAAATACATGCATTTTTCTGAATTGGACTTGAAACTTCAAACATTGACCATATATCTGTTATTATCGGTTAATATCGCGGAATTCTACATATATAGTGCTAGATTCGGCTCAATATATCTAAATGTCGGTTATTGTTCCCAGTTCTCGGTTAAGAGAGCTAATTATCAGCAGAAATGACTAAATCGCTAAACAGCAAGTTTTAATGCGCATAGAAGAACAAAATATGGTAAAACATGAGATCTGGCCTTAGTTTTGCCCAAAATACATTCGTTTTTCTGAATCGGACTTGAAACTTCAAACATTGACCATATATATGTTATTATCGATGAATATCGCGGAATTCTACATATATAGTGCTAGATTAGGCTCAATATATCTAAATGTCGGTTATTGTTCCCAGTTCTCGGTAAAGAGAGCTAATTATCAACAGAAATGACTAAATCGCTAAACAGCAAGTTATTCTGCGCATAGAAGAACAAAATATGGTAAAACATGTGATCTGGCCTTAGTTTTGCCCAAAATACATGCATTTTTCTGAATCGGACTTGAAACTTCAAACATTGACCATATATCTGTTATTATCGGTGAATATCGCGGAATTCTACATATATAGTGCTAGATTAGGCTCAATATATCTAAATGTCGGTTATTGTTCCCAGTTCTCGATAAACAGAGCTAATTATCAGCAGAATCGACTAAATCGCTAAACAGCAAGTTATAATGCGCATATAAATACAAAATATGGTAAAACATGAGATCTGGCCTTAGTTTTGCCCAAACTACATGCATTTTTCTGAATCGGACTTGGAACTTCAAACATTGACCATATATCTGTTATTATTGGTGAATATCGCGGAATTCTACATATATAGTGCTAGATTAGGCTCAATATATCTAAATGTCGGTTATTGTTCCCAGTTCTCGATAAACAGAGCTAATTATCAGCAGAATGGACTAAATCGCTAAACAGCAAGTTATAATGCGCATAAAAGAACAAAATATGGTAAAACATGAGATCTGGCCTTAGTTTTGCCCAAAATACATGCATTTTTCTGAATTGGACTTGAAACTTCAAACATTGACCATATATCTGTTATTATCGGTTAATATCGCGGAATTCTACATATATAGTGCTAGATTAGGCTCAATATATCTAAATGTCGGTTATTGTTCCCAGTTCTCGGTTAAGAGAGCTAATTATCAGCAGAAATGACTAAATCGCTAAACAGCAAGTTATAATGCGCATAGAAGAACAAAATATGGTAAAACATGAGATCTGGCCTTAGTTTTGCCCAAAATACATGCGTTTTTCTGAATCGGACTTGAAACTTCAAACATTGACCATATATATGTTATTATCGATGAATATCGCGGAATTCTACATATATAGTGCTAGCTTAGGCTCAATATATCTAAATGTCGGTTATTGTTCCCAGTTCTCGGTAAAGAGAGCTAATTATCAACAGAAATGACTAAATCGCTAAACAGCAAGTTATACTGCGCATAGAAGAACAAAATATGGTAAAACATGTGATCTGGCCTTAGTTTTGCCCAAAATACATGCATTTTTCTGAATCGGACTTGAAACTTCAAACATTGACCATATATCTGTTATTATCGGTGAATATCGCGGAATTCTACATATATAGTGCTAGATTAGGCTCAATATATCTAAATGTCGGTTATTGTTCCCAGTTCTCGATAAACAGAGCTAATTATCAGCAGAATCGACTAAATCGCTAAACAGCAAGTTATAATGCGCATATAAATACAAAATATGGTAAAACATGAGATCTGGCCTTAGTTCTGCCCAAAATACATGCATTTTTCTGAATCGGACTTGAAACTTCAAACATTGACCATATATCTGTTATTGTTGGTGAATATCGCGGAATTCTACATATATAGTGCTAGATTAGGCTCAATATATCTAAATGTCGGTTATTGTTCCCAGTTCTCGATAAACAGAGCTAATTATCAGCAGAATGGACTAAATCGCTAAACAGCAAGTTATAATGCGTGTTCGAATTTGGTTTTAATTACCAAATTCTCCCGTGATTCTATTTCAATTTCCCCTGTATAATACAAGTCGAATATTATGCTCAAAATACATAACTAAATATATCCTTATTTTCAACAGTTAATATTTCTTTACTTCACTAAAAAAGTCATTTAAATTTACTAACACCTAAGAAAAACAGATAAATATCGTTTTCTGAAATTCTACTGAACATATCAAAGTCCCCGACATCTTATCTCTTCATAAAAACTCTCTTCCAAACTCTGTTATCTGTATCTACGAAACCGTTGAAAACCCCACAAAAAACATCTTCATATCTGCAACATTCACTTGTTGTTCGAACGTTACATTTTAAAATACTCGTATCCCATTGGCTAGTTTCTACTATTTTGTTCATTCCTCGCACCTACGTCATCAAACATATAAATACGAAAATAGCCTCATTTTTACTGACT
Source organism: Galeruca laticollis (assembly GCA_963921935.1). Classification (NCBI taxonomy): domain Eukaryota; kingdom Metazoa; phylum Arthropoda; class Insecta; order Coleoptera; family Chrysomelidae; genus Galeruca; species Galeruca laticollis. Next base: position 256,461,049 of record OY998175.1, on the reverse strand, counting down.
TCCCAGATAGCTTTCACACTTCTCAGACACCCTCTTTCATCATATAACGTGCTACAACTTCGTAAAACCAGCCGGCGTTTTTAACCCGGGAACCACCATGTGTCCATAATCTTTATTCTTTTCATAAACCAACATAGTATGTGCACAATACTTTCAGTTATCGCGAAAAGTCAAGTGAATTCTTAATTGTCGAAGCAACAGTAAATAACTTATATTTCATGACAATATAAATCATAACGTGATATCAGTGTTTTAATTTCATTCTACGGTTCATCGTTACTTCAGTGACAAACGGCCGTAGTGGTCCTTCGCAAAACCAAAAATACATTCCCTCTAATTAACCCGAAGTAAAAGGGTTAAAATAGAACATGGTCCTGATTCGAGACCGGATAGAACCAGAAAATAGTGAAGCACAGTCCTAGCGAGAGCAGTGAAACAACCCTTGGAGTCCAGAGAATATAGACCCTCAGCGTTCCCGAGAACTCTTCGAGAATTTCAGTAAGCAGAAAACAGACATTAGATAAGGTATTTATCGATAATAAAAGATTTTGTATATTTGCTTATCAACCAACGTAAAATTTTGTAAACATAGAATATAGTGTGATACGAAATTCAGTAATCTAACAATGCAAAAACATTTATCACATTTTACAATTTAAAATTACAGTCATGTATATTAATATTATAAGATAAGATAGTTAAAACTGATGAATATTTTCATATATTTGCGTATCAAACGATGGAAAAATCTCATAAATTTAACATACAGTGGTAGACGAAAGTCTGCACTCAAAAACTTTAAATAATTTCACCTTAATATTAACTTGGATTTATAATAACATTCTTTGACATTGTTTGTGTAAAATAAAATAGTATACAGGGTGATTTAAATAATTTCACCTTAATATTAATTTGGATTTATAATAACATTCTTTGATATTGGTTGTGTACAATAAAATATTATACAGGGTGATTTAAAGAATTGCACAGTAACATTGATTTGGAACTATAATAACATTATTTGATATTTTTTATGTATTAATAATAAAACCGTTACACTAATGGACAAAGTGAATTGATATTTTGTATATAACATGCATTAAATGTACAGTATCATTTTAACTTGCAACGAGTCGTAGAAAACTGAACAGGCACGGCTGGTAGCAAAAATATAAAACAAATATATTACGCTGATACAAAATAAGCATTGTTCAAACATAGCCATTAATTTACATTTCATGTTAAATATAATAATACACGGCAGATTGTTACTGCCCATGTTAACCGTTTGACAGATTGTAATAACATTTCAAAATGTACTGCCCAACAATTAAGAACATTCACGTCCGAAGCTAGATCTATAGTAAAGTCATTGTTAAATCTAAATATCAATAAGGAAGAGTCATTTGATGCACTAATCGTTCACACATTAAAAACAAAATTAGATTAGATTATAATACAAAAAGATCTCTTGAAGAAAAAGAGACTGATCAAAATTTAATTGCTAGTGATACTTTTTTTGATTTCTTGGAAAAAAATGTACAGTCTTGGAAAACTTGTTAACCCAAGATCCCAAACCCTAACCATTCACCATCAATGCAAATCTCCAGAATATTATCGTCAAAAAACGTACTGTTCTGGACACAACTCATTCACAATACCTAACGAATAACCCCTCTCTTACTCATTACATTCATTCTTCCGGTGTGACCAAACCACTTTTAAGAAAAACTTACCGTAACACACATTCTTAAATCACAAAACAATTATAAAATCAAAACTTACCCTCACATTAAAACATTCTTGCTCATAAATAATTTTCAAACCAACACTTACACTCGAATAAACGATTCACTTTCATACTCAACGCTCTTTCAGTGCAGGATAGCACTCATGCATTACTTAAACTCTTTCTCGTCAAGAAAACAATCCTTTAGTTCTCTCGAAGAGGACAGTGATACTTATATACTAGACACTTAAGAAAAACAAAAAAACGTTGTAAAAAACTTAAACTTATACTTAAACATTGAGAAACAAATACTTTAACATTTAAAACCCTGGACGAACAAAAAAAAAAAGCTTAGACACTTTGACATGAACATTACTCTTATGTGAATACCTGGATAAAGGTATTGAAATGAAGAAGAAGATACTTGGTTGAAAAGATGAAGATACTTGGTTGAAAAGATGAAGATACTTGGTTGAAAATATGAAGATACTTGGTTGAAAAGATGAAGATACTTGGTTGAAAAGATGAAGATACTTGGTTGAAAAGATGAAGAAACTTGGTTGAAAAGATGAAGAAACTTGGTTGAAAATATGAAGAAACTTGGTTGAAAATATGAAGATACTTGGTTGAAAAGATGAAGATACTTGGTTGAAAAGATGAAGAAACTTGGTTGAAAAGATGAAGAAACTTGGTTGAAAATGAAGATACTTGGTTGAAAAGATGAATATACTTGGTTAAAGATGAAGATACTTGGTTGAAAAAGAAGATACTTGGTTGAAAAGATGAAGAAACTTGGTTGAAAAGATGAAGATACTTGGTTGAAGAAGATGCATGGTTGAAGAAGATGACACTTGGATAATATAAACACTTGGGTGACGTTTAGAAGAAAACGGCATCCCCCCTTACTCATATGTTACTTAACCAATCACATTGACGACACTTTGAATTTAAAACGACTTGACAAAAACATTGTATACATATCTTACCCTCCTTTTCTTGGCGAGAACAGAAATAACTCCTTTACATTAATTAAAACATTTTAAAAACTCATTCTTACCCGCAAAAGAGTCGGGTCCCCTTAACACAAACATTAATCATGAAAACATATACAAAAACAATCTCAAAAGAGTTAGAAAAAACTCTTTCATCATACTTAAACACTCGTGGTCACTACCTTACATTTTTACTTTTATGCTAACTCACACTTACATTATTACTTGCACTAGCATACAATTGCACCTTAATCATACTTATACTCATACTCATATTGGCACTCAAAGCTCACATTCATAATACTTTTACACTTATTCGTACATACTCGTATTTACATTTGCATTCACATTCATTCATACTTACTCTTACTCACTTGTTGTTGCACGCATTCGTACTTGCTCTAGTCTCATGAGCATACACTCTTACAATCACCCTCACTATACAAGTCACTCCTCCGCGTAGAAAGGGAGTAGCGCAAGCTACATTGGAGTTTTCACGTTCTCCGAAGAAAAACGTTCCCTTTCTTACCCAGCACTATTCATTCTGATACAATAACAACCCGGAAAAAACACCCACATGAGCTTTCCATGCTCTCTCATGGAATTTCACACCCCTTCACAACTTGGCCCCCCTTTTTGTTTATATTTGTCCGAGGTTCCTGGACCGTTACTCGTAAAACAAACTGGTACCACACTTGTCGGAATAGAATCGACTTAAACATTCTCTTTCGTTTCTCATTATCTCATTAAACACTGGGAAGTCCGAGGTTCCTGGACCGTTACTCGTAAAACAAACTGGTACCACACTTGTCGAACTAGAATCGACGTAAACATTCTCGTTCTTTACTGCATTTATTATTCTTTCATGTGAATACCTGGACAAAGGTATTATGCTTTTATGTGAATACCTGGACAAAGATATTATTCTTTTATGTGAATACCTGGACAAAGGTATTATTACATTCTTATCGTTTACAACTCTAGTCCATTTCTAGAGTATATTGCTTACATTCTTATCGTTTACAACTCTAGTCCAATTCTAGAGTATATTGCTTACATTCTTATCGTTTACAACTCTAGTCCATTTCTAGAGTATATTGCTTATCTTCTTATCGTCTACAACTCTAGTCCATTTCTAGAGTATATTGCTTACATTCTTATCGTTTACAACTCTAGTCCAATTCTAGAGTATATTGCTTACACTCTTATCGTTTACAACTCTAGTCCATTTCTAGAGTATATTGCTTACACTCTTATCGTTTACAACTCTAGTCCATTTCTAGAGTATATTGCTACATTCTTATCGTTTACAACTCTAGTCCATTTCTAGAGTATATTGCTTACATTCTTATCGTTTACAACTCTAGTCCATTTCTAGAGTATATTGCTTACACTCTTATCGTTTACAACTCTAGTCCATTTCTAGAGTATATTGCTTACACTCTTATCGTTTACAACTCTAGTCCATTTCTAGAGTATATTGCTTACACTCTTATCGTTTACAACTCTAGTCCATTTCTAGAGTATATTGCTACATTCTTATCGTTTACAACTCTAGTCCATTTCTAGAGTATATTGCTTACATTCTTATCGTTTACAACTCTAGTCCATTTCTAGAGTATATTGCTTACACTCTTATCGTTTACAACTCTAGTCCATTTCTAGAGTATATTGCTTACATTCGTGCCCTTACCAAACAAGAACTAGCATACATCTAGGCCTCTTGTTTATTCGTTACATTCATGACGTTAGAGTCCTTACAACACTCTAACCTCAAATCTTATTCATTCATTACACTCATGAAGTTAGAGTCCTCACAACACTCTAACCTCAAATCTTATTTATTCGTTACATTCATGACGTTAGAGTCCTTACAACACTCTAACCTCAAATCTTATTCATTAGTTACATTCATGACATTAGAGTCCTTACAACACTCTAACCTCAAATCTTATTCATTCATTCACTCATGACGTTAGAGTCCTTACAACACTCTAACCTCAAATCTTATTCATTCGTTACATACATGACGTTAGAGTCCTTACAACACTCTAACCTCAACTCTTATTCATTCGTTACATTCATGATGTTAGAGTCCTTACAACACTCTAACCTCAACATTTATTCAGTCGTTACATTCATGACGTTAGAGTCCTTACAACACTCTAACCTCGACTCTTATTCATTCGTTACATTCATGACGCTAGAGTCCTTACAACACTCTAACCTCAAATCTTATTCATTCATTACATTCATGACGTCAGAGTCCTTACAACACTCTGACACACATTAGATAACTTTACAACCCCTACACATATTTACATAGTTACTCTCAAAATTATTCACTTTCATTCACAAAACTGCATCAACACTGTACACACACTCACGCTCCATACCCTTTCACTAACATCAGCATTCGATGTCTGAGAGCAGCCATCTCTCACCTCTCTTCCATTTTTCCCGCGCCCCCAATATGTTCGAATTTGGTTTTAATTACCAAATTCTCCCGTGATTCTATTTCAATTTCCCCTGTATAATACAAGTCGAATATTATGCTCAAAATACATAACTAAATATATCCTTATTTTCAACAGTTAATATTTCTTTACTTCACTAAAAAAGTCATTTAAATTTACTAACACCTAAGAAAAACAGATAAATATCGTTTTCTGAAATTCTACTGAACATATCAAAGTCCCCGACATCTTATCTCTTCATAAAAACTCTCTTCCAAACTCTGTTATCTGTATCTACGAAACCGTTGAAAACCCCACAAAAAACATCTTCATATCTGCAACATTCACTTGTTGTTCGAACGTTACATTTTAAAATACTCGTATCCCATTGGCTAGTTTCTACTATTTTGTTCATTCCTCGCACCTACGTCATCAAACATATAAATACGAAAATAGCCTCATTTTTACTGACTTCCCAGATAGCTTTCACACTTCTCAGACACCCTCTTTCATCATATAACGTGCTACAACTTCGTAAAACCAGCCGGCGTTTTTAACCCGGGAACCACCATGTGTCCATAATCTTTATTCTTTTCATAAACCAACATAGTATGTGCACAATACTTTCAGTTATCGCGAAAAGTCAAGTGAATTCTTAATTGTCGAAGCAACAGTAAATAACTTATATTTCATGACAATATAAATCATAACGTGATATCAGTGTTTTAATTTCATTCTACGGTTCATCGTTACTTCAGTGACAAACGGCCGTAGTGGTCCTTCGCAAAACCAAAAATACATTCCCTCTAATTAACCCGAAGTAAAAGGGTTAAAATAGAACAATGCGCATAGAAGAACAAAATATGGTAAAACATGAGATCTGGCCTTAGTTTTGCCCAAAATACATGCGTTTTTCTGAATCGGACTTGAAACTTCAAACATTGACCATATATCTGTTATTATTGGTGAATATCGCGGAATTCTACATATATAGTGCTAGATTAGGCTCAATATATCTAAATGTCGGTTATTGTTCCCAGTTCTCGATAAACAGAGCTAATTATCAGCAGAATGGACTAAATCGCTAAACAGCAAGTTATAATGCGCATAGAAGAACAAAATATGGTAAAACATGAGATCTGGCCTTAGTTTTGCCCAAAATACATGCATTTTTCTGAATCGGACTTGAAACTTCAAACATTGACCATATATCTGTTATTATCGGTGAATATCGCGGAATTCTACATATATAGTGCTAGATTAGGCTCAATATATCTAAATGTCGGTTATTGCTCCCAGTTCTCGGTAAAGAGAGCTAATTATCAGCAGAAATGACTAAATCGCTAAACAGCAAGTTATACTGCACATAGAAGAACAAAATATGGTAAAACATGAGATCTGGCCTTAGTTTTGCCCAAAATACATGCATTTTTCTGAATCGGACTTGAAACTTCAAACATTGACCATATATATGTTATTATCGATGAATATCGCGGAATTCTACATATATAGTGCTAGATTAGGCTCAATATATCTAAATGTCGGGTATTGTTCCCAGTTCTCGATAAACAGAGCTAATTATCAGCAGAATGGACTAAATCGCTAAACAGCAAGTTATAATGCGCATAGAAGTACGAAATATGGTGAAACATGAGATCTGGCCTTAGTTTTGCCCAAAATACTTGCATTTTTCTGAACCAGACTTGAAACTTTAAACATTGACCATATATCTGTTATTATTGGTGAATATCGCGGAATTCTACATATATAGTGCTAGATTAGGCTCAATATATCTAAATGTCGGTTATTGTTCTCAGTTCTCGATAAACAGAGCTAATTATCAGCAGAATGGACTAAATCGCTAAACAGCAAGTTATAATGCGCATAGAAGTACAAAATATGGTAAAACATGAGATCTGGCCTTAGTTTTGCCCAAAATACATGCATTTTTCTGAATCGGACTTGAAACTTCAAACATTGACCATATATCTGTTATTATCGGTGAATATCGCGGAATTCTACATATATAGTGCTAGATTAGGCTCAATATATCTAAATGTCGGTTATTGTTCCCAGTTCTCGATAAATAGAGCTAATTATCAGCAGAATGGACTAAATCGCTAATTAGCAAGTTATAATGCGCATAGAAGAACAAAATAGGGTAAAACATGAGATCTGGCCTTAGTTTTGCCCAAAATACATGCATTTTCCTGAATCGGACTCGAAACTTCAAACATTGACCATATATCTGTTATTATCGGTGAATATCGCGGAATTCTACATATATAGTGCTAGATTAGGCTCAATATATCTAAATGTCGGTTATTGTTCCCAGTTCTCGATAAACAGAGCTAATTATCAGCAGAATGGACTAAATCGCTAAACAGCAAGATATAATGCGCGCATAGAAGAACAAAATGTGGTAAAACATGAGATCTGGCCTTAGTTTTGCCCAAAATACATGCATTTTTCTGAATCGGACTTGAAACTTCAAACATTGACCATATATCTGTTATTATCGGTGAATATCGCGGAATTCTACATATATAGTGCTAGATTAGGCTCAATATATCTAAATGTCGGTTATTGTTCCCAGTTCTCGATAAACAGAGCTAATTATCAGCAGAATCGACTAAATCGCTAAACAGCAAGTTATAATGCGCATATAAATACAAAATATGGTAAAACATGAGATCTGGCCTTAGTTTTGCCCAAACTACATGCATTTTTCTGAATCGGACTTGGAACTTCAAACATTGACCATATATCTGTTATTATTGGTGAATATCGCGGAATTCTACATATATAGTGCTAGATTAGGCTCAATATATCTAAATGTCGGTTATTGTTCCCAGTTCTCGATAAACAGAGCTAATTATCAGCAGAATGGACTAAATCGCTAAACAGCAAGTTATAATGCGCATAGAAGAACAAAATATGGTAAAACATGAGATCTGGCCTTAGTTTTGCCCAAAATACATGCATTTTTCTGAATTGGACTTGAAACTTCAAACATTGACCATATATCTGTTATTATCGGTTAATATCGCGGAATTCTACATATATAGTGCTAGATTAGGCTCAATATATCTAAATGTCGGTTATTGTTCCCAGTTCTCGGTTAAGAGAGCTAATTATCAGCAGAAATGACTAAATCGCTAAACAGCAAGTTATAATGCGCATAGAAGAACAAAATATGGTAAAACATGAGATCTGGCCTCAGTTTTGCCCAAAATACATGCGTTTTTCTGAATCGGACTTGAAACTTCAAACATTGACCATATATATGTTATTATCGATGAATATCGCGGAATTCTACATATATAGTGCTAGATTAGGCTCAATATATCTAAATGTCGGTTATTGTTCCCAGTTCTCGGTAAAGAGAGCTAATTATCAACAGAAATGACTAAATCGCTAAACAGCAAGTTATACTGCGCATAGAAGAACAAAACATGGTAAAACATGTGATCTGGCCTTAGTTTTGCCCAAAATACATGCATTTTTCTGAATCGGACTTGAAACTTCAAACATTGACCATATATCTGTTATTATCGGTGAATATCGCGGAATTCTACATATATAGTGCTAGATTAGGCTCAATATATCTAAATGTCGGTTATTGTTCCCAGTTCTCGATAAACAGAGCTAATTATCAGCAGAATCGACTAAATCGCTAAACAGCAAGTTATAATGCGCATATAAATACAAAATATGGTAAAACATGAGATCTGGCCTTAGTTTTGCCCAAAATACATGCATTTTTCTGAATCGGACTTGAAACTTCAAACATTGACCATATATCTGTTATTGTTGGTGAATATCGCGGAATTCTACATATATAGTGCTAGATTAGGCTCAATATATCTAAATGTCGGTTATTGTTCCCAGTTCTCGATAAACAGAGCTAATTATCAGCAGAATGGACTAAATCGCTAAACAGCAAGTTATAATGCGCATAGAAGAACAAAATATGGTAAAACATGAGATCTGGCCTTAGTTTTGCCCAAAATACATGCATTTTTCTGAATCGGACTTGAAACTTCAAACATTGAACATATATCTGTTATTATCGGTGAATATCGCGGAATTCTACATATATAGTGCTAGACTAGGCTCAATATATCTAAATGTCGGTTATTGCTCCCAGTTCTCGGTAAAGAGAGCTAATTATCAGCAGAAATGACTAAATCGCTAAACAGCAAGTTATACTGCACATAGAAGAACAAAATATGGTAAAACATGAGATCTGGCCTTAGTTTTGCCCAAAATACATGCATTTTTCTGAATCGGACTTGAAACTTCAAACATTGACCATATATATGTTATTATCAATGAAAATCGCAGAATTCTACATATATAGTGCTAGATTAGGCTCAATATATCTAAATGTCGGGTATTGTTCCCAGTTCTCGATAAACAGAGCTAATTATCAGCAGAATGGACTAAATCGCTAAACAGCAAGTTATAATGCGCATAGAAGTACGAAATATGGTAAAACATGAGATCTGGCCTTAGTTTTGCCCAAAATACTTGCATTTTTCTGAACCAGACTTGAAACTTCAAACATTGACCATATATCTGTTATTATTGGTGAATATCGCGGAATTCTACATATATAGTGCTAGATTAGGCTCAATATATCTAAATGTCGGTTATTGTTCTCAGTTCTCGATAAACAGAGCTAATTATCAGCAGAATGGACTAAATCGCTAAACAGCAAGTTATAATGCGCATAGAAGTACAAAATATGGTAAAACATGAGATCTGGCCTTAGTTTTGCCCAAAATACATGCATTTTTCTGAATCGGACTTGAAACTTCAAACATTGACCATATATCTGTTATTATCGGTGAATATCGCGGAATTCTACATATATAGTGCTAGATTAGGCTCAATATATCTAAATGTCGGTTATTGTTCCCAGTTCTCGATAAATAGAGCTAATTATCAGCAGAATGGACTAAATCGCTAATTAGCAAGTTATAATGCGCATAGAAGAACAAAATAGGGTAAAACATGAGATCTGGCCTTAGTTTTGCCCAAAATACATGCATTTTTCTGAATCGGACTCGAAACTTCAAACATTGATCATATATCTGTTATTATCGGTGAATATCGCGGAATTCTACATATATAGTGCTAGATTAGGCTCAATATATCTAAATGTCGGTTATTGTTCCCAGTTCTCGATAAACAGAGCTAATTATCAGCAGAATGGACTAAATCGCTAAACAGCAAGATATAATGCGCGCATAGAAGAACAAAATGTGGTAAAACATGAGATCTGGCCTTAGTTTTGCCCAAAATACATGCATTTTTCTGAATCGGACTTGAAACTTCAAACATTGACCATATATCTGTTATTATCGGTTAATATCGTGGAATTCTACATATATAGTGATAGATTAGGCTCAATATATCTAAATGTCGGTTATTGTTCCCAGTTCTCGGTAAAGAGAGCTAATTATCAGCAGAAATGACTAAATCGCTAAACAGCAAGTTATAATGCGCATAGAAGAACAAAATATGGTAAAACATGAGATCTGGTCTTAGTTTTGCCCAAAATACATGCGTTTTTCTGAATCGGACTTGAAACTTCAAACATTGACCATATATACGTTAATATCGATGAATATCGCGGAATTCTACATATATAGTGCTAGATTAGGCTCAATATATCTAAATGTCGGTTATTGTTCCCAGTTCTCGGTAAAGAGAGCTAATTATCAGCATAAATGACTAAATCGCTAAACAGCAAGTTATACTGCGCATAGAAGAACAAAATATGGTAAAACATGAGATCTGGCCTTAGTTTTGCCCAAAATACATGCATTTTTCTGAATCGGACTTGAAACTTCAAACATTGACCATATATCTGTTATTAACGGGTAATATCGCGGAATTTTACATATATAGTGCTAGATTAGGCTCAATATATCTAAATGTCGGTTATTGTTCCCAGTTCTCGATAAACAGAGCTAATTATCAGCAGAATGGACTAAATCGCTGAACAGCAAGTTATAATGCGCATAGAAGAACAAAATATGGTAAAACATGAGATCTGGCCTTAGTTTTGCCCAAAATACATGCGTTTTTCTGAATCGGACTTGAAACTTCAAACATTGACCATATATCTGTTATTATTGGTGAATATCGCGGAATTCTACATATATAGTGCTAGATTAGGCTCAATATATCTAAATGTCGGTTATTGTTCCCAGTTCTCGATAAACAGAGCTAATTATCAGCAGAATGGACTAAATCGCTAAACAGCAAGTTATAATGCGCATAGAAGAACAAAATATGGTAAAACATGAGATCTGGCCTTAGTTTTGCCCAAAATACATGCATTTTTCTGAATCGGACTTGAAACTTCAAACATTGACCATATATCTGTTATTATCGGTGAATATCGCGGAATTCTACATATATAGTGCTAGATTAGGCTCAATATATCTAAATGTCGGTTATTGCTCCCAGTTCTCGGTAAAGATAGCTAATTATCAGCAGAAATGACTAAATCGCTAAACAGCAAGTTATACTGCACATAGAAGAACAAATATGGTAAAACATGAGATCTGGCCTTAGTTTTGCCCAAAATACATGCATTTTTTCTGAATCGGACTTGAAACTTCAAACATTGACCATATATATGTTATTATCGATGAATATCGCGGAATTCTACATATATAGTGCAAGATTAGGCTCAATATATCTAAATGTCGGGTATTGTTCCCAGTTCTCGATAAACAGAGCTAATTATCAGCAGAATGGACTAAATCGCTAAACAGCAAGTTATAATGCGCATAGAAGTACGAAATATGGTAAAACATGAGATCTGGCCTTAGTTTTGCCCAAAATACTTGCATTTTTCTGAACCAGACTTAAAACTTCAAACATTGACCATATATCTGTTATTATTGGTGAATATCGCGGAATTCTACATATATAGTGCTAGATTAGGCTCAATATATCTAAATGTCGGTTATTGTTCTCAGTTCTCGATAAACAGAGCTAATTATCAGCAGAATGGACTAAATCGCTAAACAGCAAGTTATAATGCGCATAGAAGTACGAAATATGGTAAAACATGAGATCTGGCCTTAGTTTTGCCCAAAATACATGCATTTTTCTGAATCGGACTTGAAACTTCAAACATTGACCATATATCTGTTATTATCGGTGAATATCGCGGAATTCTACATATATAGTGCTAGATTAGGGTCAATATATCTAAATGTCGGTTATTGTTCCCAGTTCTCGATAAATAGAGCTAATTATCAGCAGAATGGACTAAATCGCTAATTAGCAAGTTATAATGCGCATAGAAGAACAAAATAGGGTAAAACATGAGATCTGGCCTTAGTTTTGCCCAAAATACATGCATTTTTCTGAATCGGACTCGAAACTTCAAACATTGACCATATATCTGTTATTATCGGTGAATATCGCGGAATTCTACATAAATAGTGCTAGATTAGGCTCAATATATCTAAATGTCGGTTATTGTTCCCAGTTCTCGATAAACAGAGCTAATTATCAGCAGAATGGACTAAATCGCTAAACAGCAAGATATAATGCGCGCATAGAAGAACAAAATGTGGTAAAACATGAGATCTGGCCTTAGTTTTGCCCAAAATACATGCATTTTTCTGAATCGGACTTGAAACTTCAAACATTGACCATATATCTGTTATTATCGGTTAATATCGTGGAATTCTACATATATAGTGATAGATTAGGCTCAATATATCTAAATGTCGGTTATTGTTCCCAGTTCTCGGTAAAGAGAGCTAATTATCAGCAGAATGGACTAAATCGCTAAACAGCAAGATATAATGCGCGCATAGAAGAACAAAATGTGGTAAACATGAGATCTGGTCTTAGTTTTACCCAAAATACATGCGTTTTTCTGAATCGGACTTGAAACTTCAAACATTGACCATATATATGTTATTATCGATGAATATCGCGGAATTCTACATATATAGTGCTAGATTAGGCTCAATATATCTAAATGTCGGTTATTGTTCCCAGTTCTCGGTAAAGAGAGCTAATTATCAGCATAAATGACTAAATCGCTAAACAGCAAGTTATACTGCGCATAGAAGAACAAAATATGGTAAAACATGAGATCTGGCCTTAGTTTTGCCCAAAATACATGCATTTTTCTGAATCGGACTTGAAACTTCAAAACATTGACCATATATCTGTTATTATCGGGTAATATCGCGGAATTTTACATATATAGTGCTAGATTAGGCTCAATATATCTAAATGTCGGTTATTGTTCCCAGTTCTCGATAAACAGAGCTAATTATCAGCAGAATGGACTAAATCGCTAAACAGCAAGTTATAATGCGCATAGAAGAACAAAATATGGTAAAACATGAGATCTGGCCTTAGTTTTGCCCAAAATACATGCGTTTTTCTGAATCGGACTTGAAACTTCAAACATTGACCATATATCTGTTATTATTGGTGAATATCGCGGAATTCTACATATATAGTGCTAGATTAGGCTCAATATATCTAAATGTCGGTTATTGTTCCCAGTTCTCGATAAACAGAGCTAATTATCAGCAGAATGGACTAAATCGCTAAACAGCAAGTTATAATGCGCATAGAAGAACAAAATATGGTAAAACATGAGATCTGGCCTTAGTTTGCCCAAAATACATGCATTTTTCTGAATCGGACTTGAAACTTCAAACATTGACCATATATCTGTTATTATCGGTGAATATCGCGGAATTCTACATATATAGTGCTAGATTAGGCTCAATATATCTAAATGTCGGTTATTGCTCCCAGTTCTCGGTAAAGAGAGCTAATTATCAGCAGAAATGACTAAATCGCTAAACAGCAAGTTATACTGCACATAGAAGAACAAAATATGGTAAAACATGAGATCTGGCCTTAGTTTTGCTCAAAATACATGCATTTTCCTGAATCGGACTTGAAACTTCAAACATTGACCATATATATGTTATTATCGATGAATATCGCGGAATTCTACATATATAGTGCTAGATTAGGCTCAATATATCTAAATGTCGGGTATTGTTCCCAGTTCTCGATAAACAGAGCAAATTATCAGCAGAATGGACTAAATCGCTAAACAGCAAGTTATAATGCGCATAGAAGTACGAAATATGGTAAAACATGAGATCTGGCCTTAGTTTTACCCAAAATACATGAATTTTTCTGAATCGGACTTGAAACTTCAAACATTGACCATATATCTGTTATTATCGGTGAATATCGCGGAATTCTACATATATAGTGCTAGATTAGGCTCAATATATCTAAATGTCGGTTATTGTTCCCAGTTCTCGATAAATAGAGCTAATTATCAGCAGAATGGACTAAATCGCTAATTAGCAAGTTATAATGCGCATAGAAGAACAAAATAGGGTAAAACATGAGATCTGGCCTTAGTTTGCCCAAAATACATGCATTTTTCCGAATCGGACTCGAAACTTCAAAACATTGACCATATATCTGTTATTATTGGTGAATATCGCGGAATTCTACATATATAGTGCTAGATTAGGCTCAATATATCTAAATGTCGGTTATTGTTCTCAGTTCTCGATAAACAGAGCTAATTATCAGCAGAATGGACTAAATCGCTAAACAGCAAGTTATAATGCGCATAGAAGTACAAAATATGGTAAAACATGAGATCTGCTTAGTTTTGCCCAAAATACATGAATTTTTCTGAATCGGACTTGAAACTTCAAACATTGACCATATATCTGTTATTATCGGTGAATATCGCGGAATTCTACATATATAGTGCTAGATTAGGCTCAATATATCTAAATGTCGGTTATTGTTCCCAGTTCTCGATAAATAGAGCTAATTATCAGCAGAATGGACTAAATCGCTAATTAGCAAGTTATAATGCGCATAGAAGAACAAAATAGGGTAAAACATGAGATCTGGCTTAGTTTTGCCCAAAATACATGCATTTTTCCGAATCGGACTCGAAACTTCAAACATTGACCATATATCTGTTATTATCGGTGAATATCGCGGAATTCTACATATATAGTGCTAGATTAGGGCTCAATATATCTAAATGTCGGTTATTGTTCCCAGTTCTCGATAAACAGAGCTAATTATCAGCAGAATGGACTAAATCGCTAAACAGCAAGATATAATGCGCGCATAGAAGAACAAAATGTGGTAAAACATGAGATCTGGCCTTAGTTTTGCCCAAAATACATGCATTTTTCTGAATCGGACTTGAAACTTCAAACATTGACCATATATCTGTTATTATCGGTGAATATCGCGGAATTCTACATATATAGTGCTAGATTAGGCTCAATATATCTAAATGTCGGTTATTGTTCCCAGTTCTCGATAAACAGAGCTAATTATCAGCAGAATCGACTAAATCGCTAAACAGCAAGTTATAATGCGCATATAAATACAAAATATGGTAAAACATGAGATCTGGCCTTAGTTTTGCCCAAACTACATGCATTTTTCTGAATCGGACTTGGAACTTCAAACATTGACCATATATCTGTTATTATTGGTGAATATCGCGGAATTCTACATATATAGTGCTAGATTAGGCTCAATATATCTAAATGTCGGTTATTGTTCCCAGTTCTCGATAACAGAGCTAATTATCAGCAGAATGGACTAAATCGCTAAACAGCAAGTTATAATGCGCATAGAAGAACAAATATGGTAAAACATGAGATCTGGCCTTAGTTTTGCCCAAAAATACATGCATTTTTCTGAATTGGACTTGAAACTTCAAACTTTGACCATATATCTGTTATTATCGGTTTATATCGCGGAATTCTACATATATAGTGCTAGATTAGGCTCAATATATCTAAATGTCGGTTATTGTTCCCAGTTCTCGGTTAAGAGAGCTAATTATCAGCAGAAATGACTAAATCGCTAAACAGCAAGTTATAATGCGCATAGAAGAACAAAATATGGTAAAACATGAGATCTGGCCTTAGTTTTGCCCAAAATACATGCGTTTTTCTGAATCGGACTTGAAACTTCAAACATTGACCATATATATGTTATTATCGATGAATATCGCGGAATTCTACATATATAGTGCTAGATTAGGCTCAATATATCTAAATGTCGGTTATTGTTCCCAGTTCTCGGTAAAGAGAGCTAATTATCAACAGAAATGACTAAATCGCTAAACAGCAAGTTATACTGCGCATAGGAGAACAAAATATGGTAAAACATGTGATCTGGCCTTAGTTTTGCCCAAAATACATGCATTTTTCTGAATCGGACTTGAAACTTCAAACATTGACCATATATCTGTTATTATCGGTGAATATCGCGGAATTCTACATATATAGTGCTAGATTAGGCTCAATATATCTAAATGTCGGTTATTGTTCCCAGTTCTCGATAAACAGAGCTAATTATCAGCAGAATCGACTAAATCGCTAAACAGCAAGTTATAATGCGCATATAAATACAAAATATGGTAAAACATGAGATCTGGCCTTAGTTTTGCCCAAAATACATGCATTTTTCTGAATCGGACTTGAAACTTCAAACATTGACCATATATCTGTTATTGTTGGTGAATATCGCGGAATTCTACATATATAGTGCTAGATTAGGCTCAATATATCTAAATGTCGGTTATTGTTCCCAGTTCTCGATAAACAGAGCTAATTATCAGCAGAATGGACTAAATCGCTAAACAGCAAGTTATAATGCGCATAGAAGAACAAAATATGGTAAAACATGAGATCTGGCCTTAGTTTTGCCCAAAATACATGCGTTTTTCTGAATCGGACTTGAAACTTCAAACATTGACCATATATCTGTTATTATTGGTGAATATCGCGGAATTCCACATATATAGTGCTAGATTAGGCTCAATATATCTAAATGTCGGTTATTGTTCCCAGTTCTCGATAAACAGAGCTAATTATCAGCAGAATGGACTAAATCGCTAAACAGCAAGTTATAATGCGCATAGAAGAACAAAATATGGTAAAACATAAGATCTGGCCTTAGTTTTGCCCAAAATACATGCATTTTTCTAAATCGGACTTGAAACTTCAAACATTGACCATATATCTGTTATTATCGGTGAATATCGCGGAATTCTACATATATAGTGCTAGATTAGGCTCAATATATCTAAATGTCGGTTATTGCTCCAAGTTCTCGGTAAAGAGAGCTAATTATCAGCAGAAATGACTAAATCGCTAAACAGCAAGTTATACTGCACATAGAAGAACAAAATATGGTAAAACATGAGATCTGGCCTTAGTTTTGCCCAAAATACATGCATTTTTCTGAATCGGACTTGAAACTTCAAACATTGACCATATATATGTTATTATCGATGAATATCGCGGAATTCTACATATATAGTGCTAGATTAGGCTCAATATATCTAAATGTCGGGTATTGTTCCCAGTTCTCGATAAACAGAGCTAATTATCAGCAGAATGGACTAAATCGCTAAACAGCAAGTTATAATGCGCATAGTAGTACGAAATATGGTAAAACATGAGATCTGGCCTAAGTTTTGCCCAAAATACTTGCATTTTTCTGAACCAGACTTGAAACTTCAAACATTGACCATATATCTGTTATTATTGGTGAATATCGCGGAATTCTACATATATAGTGCTAGATTAGGCTCAATATATCTAAATGTCGGTTATTGTTGTCAGTTCTCGATAAACAGAGCTAATTATCAGCAGAATGGACTAAATCGCTAAAACAGCAAGTTATAATGCGCATAGAAGTACAAAATATGGTAAAACATGAGATCTGGCCTTAGTTTTGCCCAAAATACATGCATTTTTCTGAATCGGACTTGAAACTTCAAACATTGACCATATATCTGTTATTATCGGTGAATATCGCGGAATTCTACATATATAGTGCTAGATTAGGCTCAATATATCTAAATGTCGGTTATTGTTCCCAGTTCTCGATAAACAGAGCTAATTATCAGCAGAATCGACTAAATCGCTAAACAGCAAGTTATAATGCGCATATAAATACAAAATATGGTAAAACATGAGATCTGGCCTTAGTTTTGCCCAAACTACATGCATTTTTCTGAATCGGACTTGGAACTTCAAACATTGACCCATATATCTGTTATTATTGGTGAATATCGCGGAATTCTACATATATAGTGCTAGATTAGGCTCAATATATCTAAATGTCGGTTATTGTTCCCAGTTCTTGATAAACAGAGCTAATTATCAGCAGAATTGACTAAATCGCTAAACAGCAAGTTATAATGCGCATAGAAGACAAAATATGGTAAAACATGAGATCTGGCCTTAGTTTTGCCCACAATACATGCATTTTTCTGAATTGGACTTGAAACTTCAAACTTTGACCATATATCTGTTATTATCGGTTAATATCGCGGAATTCTACATATATAGTGCTAGATTAGGCTCAATATATCTAAATGTCGGTTATTGTTCCCAGTTCTCGGTTAAGAGAGCTAATTATCAGCAGAAATGACTAAATCGCTAAACAGCAAGTTATAATGCGCATAGAAGAACAAAATATGGTAAAACATGAGATCTGGCCTTAGTTTTGCCCAAAATACATGCGTTTTTCTGAATCGGACTTGAAACTTCAAACATTGACCATATATATGTTATTATCGATGAATATCGCGGAATTCTACATATATAGTGCTAGATAAGGCTCAATATATCTAAATGTCGGTTATTGTTCCCAGTTCTCGGTAAAGAGAGCTAATTATCAACAGAAATGACTAAATCGCTAAACAGCAAGTTATACTGCGCATAGAAGAACAAAATATGGTAAAACATGTGATCTGGCCTTAGTTTTGCCCAAAATACATGCATTTTTCTGAATCGGACTTGAAACTTCAAACATTGACCATATATCTGTTATTATCGGTGAATATCGCGGAATTCTACATATATAGTGCTAGATTAGGCTCAATATATCTAAATGTCGGTTATTGTTCCCAGTTCTCGATAAACAGAGCTATTATCAGCAGAATCGACTAAATCGCTAAACAGCAAGTTATAATGCGCATATAAATACAAAATATGGTAAAACATGAGATCTGGCCTTAGTTTTGCCCAAAATACATGCATTTTTCTGAATCGGACTTGAAAACTTCAAACATTGACCATATATCTGTTATTGTTGGTGAATATCGCGGAATTCTACATATATAGTGCTAGATAAGGCTCAATATATCTAAATGTCGGTTATTGTTCCCAGTTCTCGATAAACAGAGCTAATTATCAGCAGAATGGACTAAATCGCTAAACAGCAAGTTATAATGCGCATAGAAGAACAAAATATGGTGAAACATGAGATCTGGCCTTAGTTTTGCCCAAAATACATGCGTTTTTCTGAATCGGACTTGAAACTTCAAACATTGACCATATATCTGTTATTATTGGTGAATATCGCGGAATTCTACATATATAGTGCTAGATTAGGCTCAATATATCTAAATGTCCGGTTATTGTTCCCAGTTCTCGATAAACAGAGCTAATTATCAGCAGAATGGACTAAATCGCTAAACAGCAAGTTATAATGCGCATAGAAGAACAAAATATGGTAAAACATAAGATCTGGCCTTAGTTTTGCCCAAAATACATGCATTTTTCTGAATCGGACTTGAAACTTCAAACATTGACCATATATCTGTTATTATCGGTGAATATCGCGGAATTCTACATATATAGTGCTAGATTAGGCTCAATATATCTAAATGTCGGTTATTGCTCCAAAGTTCTCGGTAAAGAGAGCTAATTATCAGCAGAAATGACTAAATCGCTAAACAGCAAGTTATACTGCACATAGAAGAACAAAATATGGTAAAACATGAGATCTGGCCTTAGTTTTGCCCAAAATACATGCATTTTTCTGAATCGGACTTGAAACTTCAAACATTGACCATATATATGTTATTATCGATGAATATCGCGGAATTCTACATATATAGTGCTAGATTAGGCTCAATATATCTAAATGTCGGGTATTGTTCCCAGTTCTCGATAAACAGAGCTAATTATCAGCAGAATGGACTAAATCGCTAAACAGCAAGTTATAATGTGCATAGTAGTACGAAATATGGTAAAACATGAGATCTGGCCTTAGTTTTGCCCAAAATACTTGCATTTTTCTGAACCAGACTTGAAACTTCAAACATTGACCATATATCTGTTATTATTGGTGAATATCGCGGAATTCTACATATATAGTGCTAGATTAGGCTCAATATATCTAAATGTCGGTTATTGTTGTCAGTTTCTCGATAAACAGAGCTAATTATCAGCAGAATGGACTAAATCGCTAAACAGCAAGTTATAATGCGCATAGAAGTACAAAATATGGTAAAACATGAGATCTGGCCTTAGTTTTGCCCAAAATACATGCGTTTTTCTGAATCGGACTTGAAACTTCAAACATTGACCATATATATGTTATTATCGATGAATATCGCGGAATTCTACATATATAGTGCTAGATTAGGCTCAATATATCTAAATGTCGGTTATTGTTCCCAGTTCTCGGTAAAGAGAGCTAATTATCAGCATAAATGACTAAATCGCTAAACAGCAAGTTATACTGCGCATAGAAGAACAAATATGGTAAAACATGAGATCTGGCCTTAGTTTTGCCCAAAATACATGCATTTTTCTGAATCGGACTTGAACTTCAAACATTGACCATATATCTGTTATTATCGGGTAATATCGCGGAATTTTACATATATAGTGCTAGATTAGGCTCAATATATCTAAATGTCGGTTATTGTTCCCAGTTCTCGATAAACAGAGCTAATTATCAGCAGAATGGATTAAATCGCTAAACAGCAAGTTATAATGCGCATAGAAGTACAAAATATGGTAAAACATGAGATCTGGCCTTAGTTTTGCCCAAAATACATGCATTTTTCTGAATCGGACTTGAAACTTCAAACATTGACCATATATCTGTTATTATCGGTGAATATCGCAGAATTCTACATATATAGTGCTAGATTAGGCTCAATATATCTAAATGTCGGTTATTGCTCCCAGTTCTCGGTAAAGAGAGCTAATTATCAGCAGAAATGACTAAATCGCTAAACAGCAAGTTATACTGCACATAGAAGAACAAAATATGGTAAAACAT